>CM053031.1:260680098-261280098 GCA_028564925.1 Lithobates sylvaticus
TGATTCAGCAAGGGATTCAGGGGACACCGCTCTTCTGAAATGACCCCTAAGATACGGAATGGTCCACTTTAAAGTGAATGTAAACCCAAATGTTTTTTTTTGATGTCATAATGTAGATAATACGATTTCCTTTCATTTGAGCCCAGTCTTGCCACACAGATTTACTCGAGGCCTGAGCAATCCTCTTTTATTGTTCAGTTAGAGAAATCTTGACAAAGTCTTGAAAACGTTGTCAAAAACGCCCCCTTGCTGTGAGTGACAGGTGATTTTACATATCTCATGCACTAGCCTTAGACAGGCGCATCCTGTGTAAAAAGTTCACAATTCACATCCCCTCCCCTCCTCTCCAGCTCTCCCAGGATTGGCTGCCTTTACTGGATGTTTCTCATCATGGATGCAGTGAACAGTCAGCAGACTATAGACAGACAAGTGATTTAGAGGACATGTATGTAGTCAGAGCTGGACAGAGTAGAACATCCAGTGATCTGATGATAACCTGTCTCAGGCTAGTGCATGAGATATGTAAATCACCTGTCACTCACAGCAAGGGGGCGTTTTGACAAAGTTTTCAAGACTTTGTCAAGATTTCTCTAACTGAACAATAAAATAGGATTGCTCAGGCCTCAAATCTGTGTGGCAAGACTGGGCTCAAATGAAAGGAAATCTTATTCTCTACATTATGACATCAAAAGAAAAAAAAAATGTGGGGTTTACATCCACTTTAAGGAAATCCTAATGCTACAGTATCTCACAAAAGTGAGTACACCCCTCACATTTCTGTAAATATTTTATTATATCTTTTCATGTGACAACACTGAAAGAAATTACACTTTGCTACAATGTAGAGTAGTGAGTGTACAGCTTGTATAACAGTGTAAATTTGCTGTCCCCACAAAATAACTCAACACACAGCTATTAATGTCTAAACCTCTGGCAAGAAAAGTGAGTACACCCCTAAGTGAAAATGTCAAAATTGGGCCCAAAGTGTCAATATTTTGTGTGGCCACCATTATTTCCCAGCACTGCCTTAACCCTTTTGGGCATGGAGTTCACCAGAGCTTCACAGGTTACCACTGGAGTCCTCTTCCACTCCTCCATGACGACATCACAGAGCTGGTGGATGTTGGAGACCTTGCGCTCCTCCATCTTCCGTTTGAGGATGCCTCACAGATGCTCAATAGGGTTTAGGTCTGGAGACATGCTTGGCCAGTCCATCACCTTTACCCTCAGCTTCTTTAGCAAGGCAGTAGACAGGCTTGGAGTATCCCTCCCTGCTAGAGCTGCGGGAGAGATTCCCCCATGAACACTGACTGTATTGATGGGGGGAATCGAGCGATTTTCCTTTGTGTAACCTGTGGTGGAAGGAAAGGAAATTGCATCACCTATGACTTGCTTTACATTGAACTTCCATTCAGAAAAAGTGACAGGCGGATCTGATCGGAACGCTTGTCTGAAAGGACTCTTATGCCGCGTACACCATATTCCGTCGGAAAAAACTTGGATGGTTTTTCCGACGGAATTCCGCTCAAGCTTGGGTTGCATACACACGGTCACATAAAAGTTCTCTGAACTTTCGACCGTCAAGAACGCGGTGATGTACAACACTACGCCTAACCGAAAAAATTAAGTTTAATGCTTCCGAGCATGCGTCAAATTGTTTCCGAGCATGCGTAGTAATTTTGCGCATCAGAATTGGTACAGACGATCGGAATTTCCGATCAAAAAAACTTTTTTCGACCGAAACATTGAGAACCTGCTCTCAATCTTTTGCTGGTGGGAATTCGGCCAGCAAAAGTCCGATGGAGCATTACACACGGTCGGAAATTTCTGATCAAAAGCTCTCATCGGTCTTTTGCTTGGCTGTCGGTGCCACTTATCCCAGGAGGAACACTGGGGATGGGGACCTGCCCAACTAATGTTCCATTTGATGGTGGTCATGTAAAATTCACAAACTGTTTTCATAGTCAAATAATTAGGACTCAATCTGGCCAAAAATAAGCCCAAAATATGTCAACACACAGACTGAAAGATCTTTAACATGTGTATGTTTAATCGCAATACATTTTTCTAAATAAAACAGAAGTAACTGCCATAAAGATGTTCCTATAGAGAAAAACCTAAAGCCCCATACACACGCGCAGATTACCCGAGGACCAGGTCCGTCGGATCATGTCTGTCGTACTTTGTCCGATGTTGGTTTTGCGTACACACGGTCGGACAAAGTTGTTGCCTTTTGGAGAAAAAAAAATGCAAATGAAGGTATTGTCGGGGGGGATTTGGTGGCTGTGCTATTAAGATCCCTTTGAGAGGTAATACATACATACATACATACGTGTTGGAACTGTTACACATTACTCGACAAGCATAGAAAAATACATCTGGCTCTCTGGCTCTGGGTCTACTGTCAACTTTATTTGTGTGAGTGGTCTGCAATGTATATACAGTACAGTATAAAGTTAATAGGGCTCTGGTACATCAGCAGCAGTAAGCAGTGAAGACAACTGCCCCAAGGTGTATAATTTGCCAACGAGATGATGATATTTGTGTTTGCTGATGTCTGAAGTCTGGGTTCTCTGCAGATCAGTTCCATCCGTTACCACCCCATGAGCACAGCATGTCCTGTTGCAGCTCACATCCCACTTCCTGACAACCCTTTATTAAGGAGTCCTTTATTAAGGAGAGCTTCAGCCGCCATGAAATCTCTGCAATCACTAAAAATTCATCCTGGTCTTTATTAGATCTGTACGCAGGGCACTTAAAGGACAACCACCATGGAATTTACAATGTCAGTGTTCTGTCCTCGCTACACGTTTTCCTGTGTGTAACTCAACATGCAGCTAATCCTTCCTATTCTGCAATAAGCCAGACTGAGTGCAATCTTCAAGCTTTATTAACAAAACAGGGTGGGGTGAAACTATTGAGAAAAAACTGATACAGATACATATAATCAGTATCTGAAATATACAGAAATACTGTGTTTCCCCGAAAACGAGACCTACCCTGAAAATAAGACCTACTGGGGGCTGCAATATAAGCCCTACCCCGAAAATAAGCCCTACTTTAAAATGCTTGTAAAATCCTATAATGCACTCTATTACAGTAGTTTATAATGTACAATGTGTGCTTTTCTGTAATATAATTGTGCCAAATACGTTCGGTACAGCGCCGCTCAGCTGATCCCCCGCTGCTCTCCTCTTCTTGCAGCTGTCAGCGGGGGGGAATCTCAGCCCCCCCCCCTGCAGTGCTTGCAGCGTGGAAGAGAGCTTCAGTGGGTCACGGACGTGCGGATCGGCGCTGTAACGAAGGTATTTGGCACAATTATATTAAAACACACACATTGTACATTATATAATACTGTAATAGAGTGGATTATAGGATTTTACAATCATTTTAACTCGGTTCACACTGGGGATTCCTGACAGGCAAGGAGGGAGAGGGGGAGAGAAGACAGCGCATTACATGGTAAGATCTACCCTGAAAATAAGCCCTACTGTGTCTTTTGTTGCCAAAATTAATATAAGACTGGCATATTTTCGGGGAAACACGGTACAATGAATAACCTAGGCCGTAGATGGCAATAAGTAATTCTCATTAGCGCTGCTGTGTTTAGGGGATGCCAGCGGATGCAAGTTTCAGTCAAACATGTGCTCTGATAGCTGGTTCCTTCTTTCAGTCTCTAAGATGGAGACTGAGCTCCCAGGATGCACCTGATTCTTTTTCTTAGACTGAAGAATGATGGGGAACTTTGATAAAGGTGAACAGTTTCTATTTTCTGCAAAAACTGTAAATGTACCAGCGGCTCCATCTTGTGGTCAAATCTGATATTGCAGGCAAACAACTTAAAGTGGTTGTAAACTCACATATATTCCTACATAAGTTTTACTTGTATATCTGCTGTCTCCCCCTTTCTACACTCTTTGGAAAGTGCACATCATGTTAGAAATCCTTTTTTAGCAGTAGGGGGAGAGCTGCACTTACGATGTGTGAGAGCTGATTGGAGGAAATGCACCCCCCCCCCCTCCACATAGGCAGTGGAATGAAGGAACATGCAGAGCTGTATTGTGAATAGATAAGCTCCCTATTCATCTACCTCTACCCTCCCATTCAGCTGCTGTTATCTCATGTGTCGAAAAACTTGTCAGAAGTGACTCATTCTGATAACAGAGGAACGGAGCACCAGAGAGAATCTACACTTAGAGCTTTGGAGAGAGATAAGTAAACACTACAGATGTATGTGCTAATGTCAAATTTCATGAATGGGGTTTACAACCTCTTTAATGATTGTCCTGCTGCATTAACCATGCAGATTACCTTTTGTAACAAAAGTGGAAAACTCCTTTTTTAAATGTACTCCTCCTCCCCCTACTGCAATTATCATCATCACCTCATACCTTGTCTTGCAGAGAAGTCTTCACCTATGCATTAATGATGGGATATCCACGCCACAGATCCCAGGAGGCTTCAGGGCCACACTGCGCATGTACAGTGAGCGTCATCAGGATGCTGGCTGATTGGACCTGGAAAAGACAGCCAGCATACTGATGACAACACAAAGAAAATGGCAATGTGGGACCCGGAGTGCATTGGCTTTTGAAAGAGGACAGTGCTGGATTCACTTGGTAGAGGAGTATGCTAATTAAGCTCGACCCACCATACCAGGGAAAAAGGGGTTGATATTAAAATTCATCCGAGGGGAAGGTGAACTTCCTCCTCAATTTGTATAATTTTATATATATTTGTATTCACTTTCTACTTATAGGGGTGATAAGTGCCGTCCTCAATGGGTATTGGTATGATCCACAATTTAAAACGAAAACGTTGTGTTCTGTAACTTTTGAAAAGTTAACAAATTTGTAGGTAGGTGCAATCTGCTTTCTCCACTGCAGGTGGCATTCAACGCAGAAAGAGTGCACCAGTGCAACAAACAAGGTCCATAAAGACATGGATGAGCGAGTTCGGGGTGCAAGAACTTGACTGGCCTGCACAGAGTCCTGACCTCAACCCGATAGAACACCTTTGGGATGAATTAGAGCGGAGACTGCGAGCCAGGCCTTCTCATCTAACATCAGTGCCTGACCTCACAAATACACTTCTGGAAGAATGGTCAAACATTCCCATAGACACACTCCTAAACCTTGTGGACAGCCTTCCCAGAAAGAGTTGAAGCTGTTATAGCTGCAAAAGGCGGGCCAACTCAATATTGAACCCTATGGACTAAGACTGGGATGCCATTAAAGTTTGTGTGCGTGTAAAGGCAGTCGTCCCAATACTTTAGGCAATATAGTGTGTGTGTGTATATATAAATATATATATATATACACACACACACATTATATACTGTATATGTATATAGCGATAACATTATGACCACCAACAGGTAAAGCGAATAACATCTCCTTACTATGGTACATGAAAGTGGGAGGGCTATGTTAGGCAGTAAGTAAACATGTTCTCCCTGAAGTTGATGTGTTGAAAGCAGAAAAATAAGCAAGCGTAAGAATTTAAGCAACTCTGACAAGGAACAAATAGTAATGGCTAGACAACTGGGTTAGAGCAATAATGATAAAAGAGGGGAAAATGAGGCCACAAGCCTCTGGGACTTTTTAAAGGGGTATCAAGATCTGGATAGTAATAATAAACAGTAGCGATGTAAAAAAATATAGAGAATTTTTATTTCCACATAGGAACAAGTAAAGACAAAAGGACACAGATAATATATCCATAAACTACAGACATATGGGTTAAATCAGACAAAATATGTGTAGAGCGCTACCATACTCGACATGTTTCACTCTTTGGAGTTTCTTCAGGAGATTCAAAGGTATGGCTCATAAATATGCTGAAATAACAAAATAGCATGAAAATGCATCCATTTTAGAAGTACAGTATAAATGTACAAGATTAAGTAATTAGTCAAATTGGCTCAGTATACACATC
Organism: Lithobates sylvaticus; assembly: GCA_028564925.1. Lineage (NCBI taxonomy): Eukaryota > Metazoa > Chordata > Amphibia > Anura > Ranidae > Lithobates > Lithobates sylvaticus. The sequence continues at coordinate 260,686,036 of CM053031.1, forward strand.
AAAAAACTGAGCAAATACATATTAAAGTAATTTTACATATAGATAATGACATAGGGCATAGAAAACAGACGAAGGGATAAAACTGGACAGGCTGGTCTTACCACATATACTTGAATAGTATGGATAAAGTTGAACACATAAGTGTCGATTTCTTAATTAAAAGCAAATTTAGACATGAGGCAGTTCAATCCCAGGAGACCAAAAACGCATGAAGTCGCTTGCAGAGAGGAACACTATAGAATATAATGAAATAGTTTAGGCAAGGTAATTAAATATAGGGCCAATAAATTGATGCTCAGGGAACTGAACATAGTGATCAGAGGATGCATTGGCATTAAATGGATTACCTGAACAGGTTAATGATATAAGGAATGAGGGAAGTTGAAAAGAGTGTGCAATGCACTCAGATTGCTGAACTTCAAGGTTGCCGAAGTGCAGGTATACACTAAAAATTAGTGCTACATGGGGTCCAAAAATTGAGATATGATTTATCTAAAGGCAAGATATGAAGATAAGTTTGAGTATAAAGCCACCTAAAAAGTGACTAAAATAGAGCAATTTTTGCTAAAGAAAGTTTGTGAAGAGAAGTGAACAATGAAAAATCTTACCCCTTTGCAGTATGATGGTAGCGGGCTCAGCGCTGGAGGATGGGTTAGAGCAACTCCAAAACTGCAGCTGGTCCAAGATAGGAAAGCCATCAAACTGGTGACAGGGTCATGGGCGGCCAAGGCTCAATGATGCACATGGGAAGCGAAGGCTGGCCATGTAGTACGATGCAATAGAAGAGCTACTGTAGCTTAAAATGAAAAAGTTAATGCTGGTATCAATAGCAAGGCATAGAACTCATAGTGAATCGCAGTTTGTTGTGTATGGGGCTGTGTAGCCGCAGACGGGTCAGGATGTCATGCTGTCCACAGCCAAAAGCACCTACAAAGGGCAGGTAATGAGAACTGGACCACGGAGCAATGGAAGAAGGTGGTCTGGTCTGATGAATTCAAGAACGGTTTGCAGAACACAAAAATAAGTTCAAGGTGTTGACTTGGCCTCCAAATTTTCCAGCTCATGATCCAATCGAGCATCTGTGGGATGTGCTGGAAAAACAAGTCTTATCCATGGAGGCCCCACCTCACAACTTACAGGACTTAAAGGATCTGCTACTGATGGCTCAGTGCCAGATACCACAGTATGTCTTCAGAGGTTTAGTGGAGTCCATGGCTCCACAGGTTATGGTGGGCGGTGGTAATGTTATAGCTGATCAGTGTGTCTGTGTGTGTATATGTGTATGACTGATCGGTGTGTGTGTGTATATATGTAGCACTGCCCCCTTGGGGGTTGCTTAGAATTGCATGTTCATCTGCGCCACTTTGACCCTGTGAACTTTCCAGTCCTCCTGACACTCTAGGTTCAGACATGTTGTATGTACCTTTAAATAACACACCGACACAATGCAGATTGATTAGCTCTCTCTGATTTTACTTGTTCAAAGGGAGAGTCTTGTAACAGGGTATTAGTCATCTAAGTCCTGGGTAAACAGCCAAAACCCAGTTAAAAAGGTCCCCTGAGGCAATCAAATAACAACTTGAAATCACAGATGTAAAATAGCAATGCACATAGGAAACTGACAATAAATGAATGAATAAAGCTACTAATTGCTGTACTATCATTGCTAAAAGGTGTCCCCAGGGTGGCCTATTATATCTTTAATCCTAATGAGAGCCTGGGTATTCGAGATCTTAGGGGTATGTCCCTTTAAATAGCAATAGTATAACAGTGTCCAGGATGCAAGGCCTCGCAATGATCTTCACCGGCAAGTTGGAGCTTATAGAACAAGAATCCTGAGTGTGGGACAGTGATGTGTACTCAAAGCAAAACAGTTGTGCCTGGCTAGTTGTAATCCTCAGAGTAATTCCAGGTGTAAGGTGTCTGTATAGTGTTCTGTTAGATAAATTAAGGCAATTCCAGGTGGGAGATGTCTATATACAGTGTTCTGTGAACTAGAATAAAGCAGAAGTTGTATTGGCGGGAGGATGCCCTCTTACCAAACTGAAGAACAGCATAGGAACTTCCTGAAGAGCGATCCAAGTCGATGCATCCTGCTGCAGAAAGGGCGGAGTTAGGGTTGCCACCTTTTCTTGAAGCCAAACCCGAATACTTTAGCAGCGCACGGAATTTTTTTTATTTTGTAGTACATTAAATTCATTACCTCTGTACAATGCAATGAGCAGCAATTTTTTATGTAGTAAACACTATACATATAGTTTGTGATTAAATAACATTTCTGGAGGGTAGGATGGGGACAGTATGTACAGGAGAGGAGTGTGGAGGGTATAATGGGGGCAGTATGTACAGAAGAGGAGTGTGGAGGGTATAATGGGGGCAGTATGTACAGGAGATGAGTGCAGAGGGATGGGGGCAGTATGTACAGGAGAGGAGTGCAGAGGTTATGATGGGGGCAGTATGTACGGGAAAGGAGTGCAGAGGGCATAATGGGGGCAGTATGTACAGGAGAGGAGTGAAGAGGGTATAATAGGGGCAGTATGTACAGGAGAGGAGTGCGAATGGTATGATGGGGCAGTATGTACGGGAGAGGAGTGCGGAGGGTATGATGGGGCAGTATGTACAGGAGAGGAGTGCAGTGGGTATGATGGGGGCAGTATGTACAAGAGAGGAGTGCTGAGAGTGTGATGGGGCAGAATGTACAGGAGAGGAGTGTGGCAGGGATATGATGGGGCAGTATGTACAGGAGAGGAGTGCAGAGGTTATAATGGGGGCAGTATGTACAGGAGAGGTGTGCGGAGGGTATAATAGGGCAGTATGCACAGGAGAGGAGTGCGGAGGGTATGATGGGGAAGTATGTACAGGAGAGGAGTGCGGAGGGTGTGATGGGGCAGAATGTACAGAAGAGGAGTGTGGCAGGGAGGCAGGGATGATGGGGGCAGTATGTACAGGAGAGGAGTGCAGAGCGTATGATGGGGGCAGTATGTACAGGAGAGGTGTGGGGAGGGTATGATAAGGGCAGTTTGTACAGGAGAGGAGTGCAGAGGGTGTGATGGGGGCAGTATGTACAGGAGAGGAGTGCAGAGGATGGATTGGGGGCAGTATGTACAGGAGAGAAGTGTGGAGGGTATAATGGGGGCAGTATGTACAGAACAGGAGTGCGGAGGGTATGATGTTGGCAGTATGTACAGGAGAGGAGTGCTGAGGGTATGATGGGGAAGTATCTACAGGAGAGGAGTGCGGAGGGTATAATGGGGGTAGTATGTACAAGAGAGGAGTGCGGAGGGTATGATGGGGCAGTATGTACAGGAGAGGAGTGCGGAGGGTATGATAGGGGCAGTATGTACAGGAGAGGAGTGCGGAGGGTGTGATGGGGCAGTATGTACAGGAGAGGTGTGCTGAGGGTATGATGGGGGCAGTATGTACAGGAGAGGAGTGCGGACGTTGTGATGGGGCAGCATGTACAGGAGAGGGGTACAGGGGCACTATGTACAGAAGAGGGGTGCAGAGCGTGGATTGGGGGCAGTATGTAAAGGAGAGGAGTGCGGAGGGTATAATGGGGGCAGTATGTACAGGAGAGGAGTGAGGAGGGTATGATGGAGGTAGTATGTACAGGAGAGGAGTGCGGAGGGTGTGACGGGGCAGTATGTACAGGAGAGGAGTGCAGGGGCACTATGTACAGGAGAGGAGTGCAGAGGGTGGATTGGGGGCAGTATGTACAGGAGAGGAGTTTGGAGAGTAAAATGGGGGCAGTATGTAAAGGGGATGAGTGTGGAGGGTATAATGGGGGCAGTATGTACAGGAGAGGAGTGCGGAGGGTATAATGGGGGCAGTATGCACAGGAGAGGAGTGCAGAGGGTATAATGGGGGCAGTATGTACAGGAGAGGAGTGCGGAGGGTATGATGGGGGCAGTATGTACAGGAGAGGAGTGTGGAGGGTATGAAAGGGGCAGAATGGGGAGGGGTTTCTTGCAGTGTCTGTGGGGTGACCATGGAATGATGTCCCTCAGCTGGGGGATAAGAAGCAGCTTGGAGTGATGTCTGTCAGCTGGATGTATGAAGAGGTCTGAGGATGATGTAAGCTGGGGGGGAGTTGGGGGCTGAGAAGTGTTCAGATAGTGATGTCTATAATAAAAAAAAGCTATTTTGCTCATCCACTAATATATACAGCCATAAATCATACAGCAAACGAGTGTTTTCGAGTGTCTTCGAGCATCTCTGAGCGTCTTCAAGTGTCTCCGAGCGTCACCCCTGCACCTCTGACCAAATGCGGTACTGCACACCCCAGCAGCTTGAATCCTGCTCGTCTTGGGAGACAACGCTCGCAAAGTGAGTCAGGATTACAAAAAAAAAATAGCTCGTATTGCGAAATGCTCGTAATTCGCGTTACTCGCAATCCGAGGTTCCACTGTATATATATAATATATATATATTTTTTTTTTCTCCTAAATTTGAAGATAGATGAAACATTCAGGGTACGTTTCCAGGACAGGCATATGTATTCCTCACAATGCTCAGCACACAGGTGAGTGTTACATGAATGAGTAGTTGTTAATTGAACACAAAACCAAGAAAAGTGACATGGAGAAAATTGCATTGCTACCTTCTCCTCTGACACTTGGTGATCTGTCAAACAGAGAGACATCAGGTGGAAATCAGCGTGGCTTTTGGATTAACACAAACCTGCCCGCTGTGATATCCAGGGGTGCAAACACAATGATTATATTAAAAGGGAATGTATGGTGTCTGTGCACATTTTGTTAATTATGTTCAGGAATGAAAACCTCTGATTTGACATATACTGTATATCGGGGGTCAGCAACCTGTAGATTGCGATCCTCCAGTAGACCGCGGACAGGTGGCTGGTAGATCTCGGTCTGGGTTTGCTGACCTGCCATTCCAGAGTATCAGAGTGTCATGCAGAGGGACTACTTGTAAAGTTGGAGCTGTAGAAAGGAGAAAGAGCCACATAAGCCGGTGCCTCCTCTGTAGTGCCGGCTCCTGTCCCATGCGGAGTGATACCAACTGCACCCCACCTTTTATCCTGTCTAGCGGTCTCCATAGTGGTGCCAGCAGCAGGAAAGAAGAGATCTTCAGTGTGTGTTGATAGGTGGTGAGGAGGAGATATGTTGCCTTCTCAACACATTATTTAAACCCATGGTTGCCATGCAATGCACACATTTGCCACATTTGCGGTAGTCCTGCAATTAGAGGTTTAAATCAGGTGTGATGAGGCGGCACTGTGACTGGTAATCTTTGACTTCTCCTCTGTTGTTCAGGTAGATCTCCACCTCTCTAAAGTTGCCTACCCCTGCTGTATATAGACCAGTTCACACCACATGCAGTGCAGTTAGGGTTGCCACCTGTCTGGGATTCACCCGGACAGTTCGGGTTTGGAATCATGTGTCCGGTTTTCAGACCGCCTGGAACCCGGAGACATATTTCAGTTTGGACTATGGCTTCCCAGCAGGGTTGCTGGTTGCAGCTGTCTAATCTGAGAGTGTCTGTTACACTCTCTTTCATGCTGCCCAAAGCCAACACTAACAACCCCCCCACAACACACACAGACAGGAGAGGAGAGAGGCACCTCTTCCCCCCACCCCTACCCCTCTGTGTCTGCCCACACTCTAATCGCCAGGGCTGTGCCTCAGAAAAGGAAAGTGTGGGCCAGAAATTTGAAGTCCAGCAGCCTCAGATACATCTGGATGAGAGGTGCTGACTGCCAAGGGGTGAGTGAGCTCACCATCCATCCCTGTCTGTGACTGAAGTCTCCCAGCTTCTCTCTCCTGCCTCTGAGTGAGTACACTAAGGTAAATCAGGGTTCTCAGAGCACCCCTTACATCAGAGTTCCCCTTTACACCAGAGGCCACAGTGTTCCCTCTTACATCAAAGTCCTCTCCATACTTCAGAGTTCCCCTTTACATCAGAGTTCTCAGTGTTCCCCCTTAAATCCTGGTTCCCAGAGCATCCCTTATGTTAGAGGCCCCAGAGTTCTCCCTTACATCAGAGTCTGCAGAGTCCCCCCTTACAGTGAAAGGAAATTCAGATGTAAAAGGGGAACTCTATGGACTCTGATGTAAAGAAGGACTCATGTTATTAACTTCATATGATTAGAAATTATATTTAATAGCAAAATATATATATATAGTTTATACTATAAAAAAAAAATTACTCGCACTACCCTAGCCCACCCTTTTTGAAGCTAATTAGAGCCTCAAGTTCTAATCACGTGCTTCAAAAAAAAAAGAAAAAAAAGAAAACACAATGAAATCCAATGCCTCTGGCGCCCTGCATGGATATTAATGAACGGGCCGCCACTGCATTCCAGTGCTTTTGGGTTCCAAGAAAAAAAGTACAACATGCTGCTTTTCTCCTGCACAGAACTGTACTGGAATGTGGTAAAAAGCATTACAAAAAAAAAGGTAAAAATGCGGATCAGATCTGGAGGACATTTTTGTGGTGTGAATTGGCACTTAAAGTGGTTGTAAACGTTTTTTTTTTTTTTTTTTTAAATAACAAGCATGCCTATACTTACCTGCTCTGTGCAATGGTTTTGCACAGAGCAGCCCTGATCCTTTTTTTCTGGGATCCCCCCGCTGGCGATCCAGGTCCCTCCTCCTTCACGGAAAGCCGCTTTCCATGGAGGCACCCATGCCGGCTCGCTCACGAGTCCAGCTGCTGCATCCATTGACACAGTGGGACTCGGCCCCGCCCCCCGCTGTGTCACAGCTTTTGATTGACAGCAGTGGGAGCCAATGGCTCCTGCTGCTATCAATCTGGCCAAAGAGGAGAGCGGCAGTGGCTGGAGCTGCTGCGCTCATGCACATTGCTGGATCGGATCGGGCTCAGGTATGGAAAAAAAGGGCGGCAGCTGCAGCACGCATTAAGGTGAAAAACCACAACACTTTACAACCACTTTAATGTAAATTCCAACAGAGAAATTAGCTAATGAGTCTGCTGCTTCTCCTTCACTGTCCAATCACAGGCTGGGGGTGGGACAAGACCAGTAAGTGTTCATGAACTGCAGCAGAATAAAAACCACGACAGACAGGACTGTGCTGTGTGTCAGAGCTGTGTAAATCTCAGGGCTGGATGGACACAAAAAAAACCTTCTGCAGTTCAAACAGATCCAATTTATGTATTTCATCGGTGTATTCAGCCATTTGGCCGGAGTTTAGCTTTAAGGTAAGCTTTCCAATGATAACTGAAAATGCGAAGTGCGTTGGCACCCCTTTAAAACGGAATGTCCTTCTTATCTGCAGTTTATCTGTTTGTTATGGAGCTGCGTCTCCAGGGACACAAGGAGAATTACAACGTTTGGGAAGTTATCTGCTGAGCCTCTCTGTGGGAATGGGAAGTGACCTTAATAGACTTGTCTGTCTTCCCCACTACACAGCGGTCTGAGATCGGCTCCCCAGGGGCGGCAAGGATGCAGCGAAATGATGGGAAGCAATACTGGTGTGGATTTAACCCTAGCCTTGTGCTATCCCCTTCCACTACAGCGGCCAGTGACAGAATTGTTTCGCGTACAGATATCATACCCGGGGTATGGAAGGGGGGCCCAGGGCCACTTCAGGTTTGGTGGGCCCCTCATACACAGCAATTAACAACTCGAGGTCAGTGGCAGGGGGGTGCAAAAAAAAAAAAACATAAATTGCAGCCACTGTGCCCATCAAGCGCAGCCACTGTGCCATCAAATGGAGCCACTGTGCCCATAAAGCGCAGCTACTGTGCCATCAAACGCAGCCACTGTGCCCAACAAGCCCAGCCACTGTGCTATCAAACGCAGCCACTGTGCCCATCAAGCGCAGCCACTGTGCCCATCAAGAGCAGCCACTGTGCCCATCAAGAGCAGCCACTGTGCCATCAAACACAGCCACAGTACCCATAAATTGCCGCCCAGGAGTCCATCAAACACAGCTACAGGAGTACCATCAATTGCTGTCAGCGTGCCCATCAATTGCTGCCATTGTGCCCATCAATTGCCGCTACTGTGCCCCATCAATTGCTGCCAATGTGCCCATCAATTGCTGCCAGTGTGCCCCATGCTGCCAGTGTGCCCCATTTGCTGCCAGTGTGCCCATCAATTGCCGCTACTGTGCCCCATCAATTGCCGCTACTGTGCCCCATCAATTGATGCCAGTGTGCCCATCAAATGCTGCCAGTGTGCATCGCCCAGGAGTCTCGCAGCGAGTCACGGTTGCGTCCTCCGCGTCCACGCTCCTCAATGCCTCCGGTCCTCTCTATCAGGCTTCCAATCACAGTGCCTGTTGTTTCAGCCAATCAGGTGACAGGTAACCAGACCCCAGCAGCTGATTGGCTGAGAGGCAGGTCAGTGTTCCTAACACAACACTGAGTAAACAGCGAACGCACAGCACTGCGCCCGCTGTTTACCATTTTGGAAGCCTATTAAAGCCTACGGCTCTAATCAGGATGCCTATTAGAGCCCACAGCTCTAATCAGGCGCTTCCAAAGAAAAATGCCGCTGTAATTCAGGTGCCCAGCACCCGACAAGGGGCCGGACACCTGAATAGGGTGCAATGCATGAATCTATCTATGGTAAGAGAGAGGTGACAGGAGAGAGGGGGCGGCGCTTCTGCGCACTTTATGGACGCACCGCCACTGCTTGAGGTCCATCCTATAGCAGTTTTACCTATAGATCCAAAACTTCCGGGTAGAGGGGCGTGCATGCGCGCTGCCGGCGGCTTGCCCCCCCCCCCCCCCCCCCGCTGTGATTACACACTCGATCAGCGGGTACCTGATGTCTGCCAGCACCTGCCAATCTTTAGGCAGAGAGCCAGAACTGCAATCTGCCTATACAAGCCAGATCGCTGTTCTGACAGGAAGTAAGGGATGGAATTTGTGTCTCTGCAAAGCAGGGAATAAATTCCATCTCTTCCCCCAGTAAAAGCACCTCACATAGTGTAGTAAAACACTGGCTAGGCACACAGATAACCCTTTGATTGCCCCTGATGTTAACCCCTTCCCGGCCAGCGTCATTAGTATAGCGATAATGTATATTTTTAGCACTGATCACTGTATTAGTGTCACTGGTCCCCAAAAAGTGTCAGCTAGTGTCAGAATGTCCACCGCATATATCGCAGTACCGCTATAAGTCACTGATCACCGCAATTACTAGTAAATTAATTTTAAAAAATCCCCTAGTCTAATCCCTTAATATACGCTTATTGGGATTTTTTACTAAAAATATAAAGCAGAATACATATTGCCCTAAATTTATGAAGAAATTCATTTTTTTTATTGGATATTTTTTCTAAATTTTTTTTTTTTTTTTTATTGGATATGTTTTGTAGTTTTTTCAAAATTGTCTGCCTTATTTTTGTTTATAGCGCAAAAAATAATAAATGCAGATGTGATCAAATACCACCAAAGAAAGCTCTATGTGTGAGAATAAAGGACATACATTTTATTTGGGTACAGCGTTGCATGACCGCACAATTAAAGTAACACTGTGCTGTTTGCGCAAAAATGACCTGATCATAAAGGGGGTAAATCTTCCAGAGGTCAAGTGGTAAAACCGTAGAACCCTATGGTTGAATGAAAAAAAAATACCCTTGTACAGCCAGCTTAAGGGCATAAGCAATTTACATGTAGTTTGCTTGCGCTGCCAAAATGTGTTTAAAAATTAAACAATCATCATCATTCATATATCACACTATGGCTGTTATTAGTTCTCCCCTGCTGGACTACAGAACACTTTTTTCTTTTTTTGCGATCTCTATTACATAAGGGGCAGAGGCATAACTAGAACCTTCCGGGCCCTGATGCAAGAAGCCATGAAGGGACCCCCAGCCGGGGCACTTCCCTCCAAGCCGATGGTGGCACACCAGGGCCTGGTCGTCAGTGTGACCTTTGCGACCCTGGGAGTTCCGCCACTGGACTGTCAGAGGTTTTTTTATTTATTTTTTATACCATTTTTTATTTTTTTATTTTTTTACAATATTATTGTTAAAGTTATTTTTAAATTTTTTAGGTGCCCTGTTGGAGGCGTTTGGTGAAATATCAACGATCTAAACAGGGCAATGATGTTTCACCTTTGTGAAAGAGAAACGAGATTGAGAAAGTCCTCCTTCTCTGCAGCCACAGCTATACATTATGAATGGACAGGAATAGCTCTGTACAGAGCTTCCTGTTCATTCACAATCTGAAACATAGTAAACACAGTTTACTATGTTTCAATTATAAATGGACAGAATCAGTGATCAGTACCTATCACTGACTATTCATTTAGACAAGGAAGGGGCCTGGTAAATTACACATTTATTGGCCCCTTCCCCGCTCTTCATCCTGGGGGAGAGTGGAGGGGGAACCTGGCAGAGCTGCGGGGAACGAGGGGGAGGGCCTGGAGAGAAGACAGGGGCTAGGAGAGAGCAATAAGAAGATGGATAGGAGGGGGGGCTGCATATGAAGGAACCAATCCCCTTCCTCCCACAGCTGCTGAATGCCCGCAGAAGCGGGCATTTAGAGGTTGCAGGAGGGAAGGGAAATGTTCCTCTATATCAGGGATATGCAATTAGCGGACCTCCAGCTGTTTGGAAAACTACAAGTCCCATCATGCATCTGACTCTGGGTGTCATGCTTGTGGCTGTCAGAGTCTTGCTATGCCTCATGGGACTTGTAGTTCTGCAACAGCTGGAGGTCCGCTAATTGCACATCCCTGCTCTATATGCTGCCACCCCTTCTATCCAGATGTATAGGGGGCTGGCTCGCAATTGTGGCCCCTGTAGGCACGCCCCCTACAGGGGGTCTTCTGTAATCCAGCAGGGTAGAACTTAGGGCAGACAACACTGCTTAGGATTTCAGTGTCTTCAGCCCTGACTGAGTTTTACCCTGCTGGACTACAGAATACCTTACTCCTTCTTCATCTCTATAGCATAAAGTGGTATTCTGCAGTCCAGCAGTGGAAAACTCAGGTGTTGTGTCAGCTCTGTCTGAGGTGTTCCCTGCTGGACTACAAAACACTTTAACATTTTTCATCTGTATAACACAAGGGGAGTTCTGTAGTCCAGCAGGGATCACCTCAGACAGAGATGACAACACTGCTTAGGATTTAAGTGTTGTCGGTCCTGCCTGCATTCTCTCCTGGTGGACTGCAGAACACCCCTATATGCTAGAGATGAAGAAGGGGTAAGGTATTCTGTAGTCCGGGGGGGGGGGGGACAGGTTGGGCTGAAGAGGACACTGAAATCCCAAGGAGTGTTATCAGCTCTGTCTGAGTTGTTCCCTGCTGGACAACATAGCACCTTAACTTAAGGTGCTTTGTTGTCCAGCCCTACCTGTCCCCCCCCCCCCCCCCCCGGACTACAGAATACCTTACCCCTTCTTCATCTCTAGCATATAGGGGTGTTCTGCAGTCCACCAGGAGAGAATGCAGGCAGGACCGACAACACTTAAATCCTAACCCTTTTTAACCACTTGCCAACACCACACCAATTTACATCGGAAGAATGTCACGGGTGCGCAAATGGGCGTACCTGTATGTCCCTCGCTCCCGTGCCTGCGACGGTTGGATTAGTTCCAGAACCGATCAATCTTCAGGTCCAGGCCAATGATTTCTGGCCTGGACCTGCTGATCGGTTCTGGCGAATGAAAATGCTTCCCCTGCCTGTAAGCCTGTAAGTGTAAACTATAAATATAAAATATTCCATGGACTCAACATGCCTCTCAGCAAATAGCTTGGGGTGTCTACTTTCCAAAATGGGGTCACTTGGGGGGTTTTGTGCCACCTTGGCATTTTATGGCCTTCAAAACTGGGATAGGTAGTGAGGAGTGAAATCAAAAATTTACGTCCTTAGAAATCCTGAAGGTGGTGATTGGTTTTCGGGGCCCCGTACGCTGCTAGACTGCCAAAAAGTCCCACACATGGTATTCCCATACTCAGGAGAAGCAACAGAATGTATTTTGGGGTGTAATTTCACATATGCCCGTGGCATGTGTGAGCAATTTATCATTTATTGACTACTTTATGAAAACAAAATTAAAAAAATAAATAAATTAACAATAACAAAATGATTGTAATTTTCCCGAAGCTCGTGGCAAAATATAAAATTTTCCATGGACTCAACATGCCTCTCAGCAAATAGCTTGGTGTCTACTTTCCAAAATGGGGTCATTTTGTTGGGGGGGGGGGGGGGGGGGGGGGGGTGTGCCACCTTGGCATTTTATGGCCTTCAAAAACTGTGATAGTAGTGAGGAGTGAAATCAAAAATTTACGCTCTTAGAAAGCCTGAAGGCAGTGATTGGTTTTCGGGGTCCCGTACGTGGCTAAACTCCCAAAAACTCCCACACATGTGGTATCCCATACTCAGGAGAAGCAGCAGAATGTATTTTGGGGTGTCATTTCACATATGCCCATGGCATGTGTGAACAATATATAATTTAGTAACAACTTTGAGTAAAATAATATTTTTCTTGTCATTTTTCAATCAGTTGTGCCAAAAAAAATGAAATATTCAATGTGCTCAACAATCTTCTCAGCAAATTCCTTGGGGTGTCTACTTTCCAAAATGGGGTCATTTGGGGGGGTGGTATGTACTTCCCTGCCAATTTAGCACCTTTAGAAATGAGATAGGCAGTCATAAACTAAAGCTGCGTAAATTCCAGAAAATGTACCCTAGTTTTTAGACGCTATAACTTTTGCGCAAACCAATAAATATACGCTTATTGAATTTTTTTTTACCCAAGACATGTGGCTGAATGCTTTTTGGCCTAAATTTATGAATAAAATTGAGTTTATTGTATTTTTTTTATAGCAAAATGTAGAAAATATATATTTTTTTCAAAATTTTTCGGTCTTTTTTCGTTTATATTGCAAAAAATAAAAATTGCAGAGGTGATCAAATGCCACCAAAAGAAAGCTCTATTTGTGGGAAAAAAAGGACGCAAATTTCGTTTGCAATTACCAGTTAAAGCCGCGCAGTGCCAAATTGTAAAAAGTGCTCTGGTCAGGAAGGGGGTAAATCCTTCCAGGGCTAAAGTGGTTAATCTGTATAACATAAGGGGCCTTCTGCAGTCCAGCAGGGGAGAACACAGGCAGGGCAGACAACTCTGCTTAGGATATCAATGCAGCAGAGGCAGAATTGTCAGCTCACTACATGCTTTGGGAGCTCACTGGATTTCTGTCAGGATCTACAGGTATTTTTCTGTACTTGCAGCATCTTTGTAAAGGGATATGTGCATATATTGAGGGGAATGTTTTGATTTATTTTTTTCTTTTTGCCCAGACTCGCTTTAAATTCTTTTTTGGCCTATGTGAGCATTCATACCCCCCCCCCCCCCCCCCCGCACCAGGTGCCACCAAGGACTCCAAAGGACAGTACTGTGTCTGGTTTGGGCCTTCTTCATATATCTATCCCCCTTACTCTATATACAATATTGTGCATCCATAGGAATTAGATTCTCTGTATTTCTGGGAACTGAATGGCTGGCTGCCACCTGTGCCATCCCTGGACACATGCGGAGCCATTGGACTCTTCCCGATGACGTCTTGTGCAGTCTGCTAGACAGTCCCGTTCTAAAACGCGTGCATTCCACCGTCGCTTCGTTTCGCCTGCAGTTGTTGTTTAAAGACTTTATTTGTGTGTATCAGATATCCCGAATAATCAGCGGTCTGTAGATAGCGGAGACGGCCGCCTCGCAGTGTGTGTGTGATTTACTTAATAAGTCATTTGCAAGCATCAAACACAGAGCGCTCATGAATATCGCATCGATTGCTCGCAGCCTCGCTGCAGACTTTGCTTTACCACGTGTTTCTCCGGGATTTGAATTCCCTTTGCAGTGAGAATTCCCCTCTGCCCGCGTGTTACCATTAGATCACACATTTACACTGAACACTAATGGGCATGTCTGATGTAGCTACAAGCACGGCCTCTGAATAATTTAGCAGGCGTTACCCGATGAAACCGACGCCGTTTAACTCGTTCAGCGATGGGACATTAGCAGCGTACCCAAAGTCCTTGTATGTGGGTGGGATGGGAAGTTAAAACTTGGTGATCTTTATTACTGTTAATGGTAATAGTCATGTTATCATCTTCATCATAGCAAAGGAAGTTTGACAACATCTATTCCTATTCAGATATTGCTGAACCAGAAAAAAAAGCGAAGCAAAAAGATACAAAATCATCCTCAGAGGCAGTGGCGTCGCTAGGGGGTGGCATTTGGGGCTAAAGTCCCGAATCTGGGGCCCATAGCACTGAGTCATTGCAGGGGTCCCCAAGGGGAGGGAAGGCTCTCTGGGACCCTGATGTAAGTGGGGGGCTCTTTGGGGACCCTGATTTAAGAGGGAGGCTCTCTGGGGACCCTGATTTTAAGGGGGAGGCTCTCTGGGACCCTGATTTTAAGGGGGAGGCTCTCTGGGGACCCTGATTTTAAGGGGGGGGCTCTCTGGGGATATATATATACACACACGTACAGTGGTGTGAAAAAGTGTTTGCCCCCTCCTCATTTCCTGTTCCTTTGCATGTTTGTCACACTTAAGTGTTTCGGAACATCAAACCAATTTAAACAATAGTTAAGGACAACACAAGTAAACACAAAATGCAATTTGTAAATGAAGGTGTTTATTATTAAAGGTGAAAAAAAATCCAAACCATCATGGCCCTGTGTGAAAAAGTGATTGCCCCCCTTGTTAAAACATACTATAATGCAGGCCATACATGGTCGAATTTTGAACGAATTTTCTTTTCAAAATCAGAAAGTTCGTTTTTTTTGTGATCCGATTGTGCCACCATTGATTTTCGAAATTCGGCCGACCGAGCCTTCAATTTCACCTCATGTTGCTACAGAAAAGAAATTTTCTTTTCTGGGAATCTTCTTTTCTCTCCGTAAATTTTCTTTTCTTATTACATTTCTCGCACGATTATCCCATCATTGATTAGAAAATCGGTCGTTTTTCAAAAATTTCCAACATGTCCGATTCCTCAAATTTGATTTCCGAACGAAAATCGGCTGTTACTGCAGCCCACTAATGGTGAGAAATTCATACGAAAATTCTTAGATACGATTTCGAAAGAAAATTCTTTCGAAATCCGAACCGTGTATGGCCGGCCTAACTGTGGTTGTCCACACCTGAGTTCAATTTCTCTAGCCACACCCAGGCCTGATTATTGCCACACCTGTTCACAATCAAGGCATCACTTAAATAGGAGCTGCTTGACACAGTAAGGTCCACCAGAAGATCCTTAAAAGCTACACATCATGCCGAGACCCAAAGAAATTCAGAACAATTGAGAAAGAAAGTAATTGAGATCTATCAGTCTGGAAAGGGTTATAAAGCCATTTCCAAAGCTTTGGGAATCCAGTGAACCACAGTGAGAGCCATTATCCACAAATGGCGAAGACATGGAACAGTGGTGAACCTTCCCAGGAGTGGCCGGCCGCCCAAAATTACCCCAAGAGCGCAGCGACGACTCATCCAAGAGGTCACAAAAGACCCCACAACAACGTCCAAGGAACTGCAGGCCTCACTTGCCTCAGTTAAGGTCAGCGTTCATGCCTCCACCATCAGGAAAAGACTGGGCAAAAATGGCCTGCATGGCAGAGTTCCAAGGAAAAACCACTGCTGAGCAAAAAGAACATCAAAGCTCGTCTCAATTTCTCCACAACACATCTTGATGATCCCCAAGACTTTTGGACAACATTCTGTGGACCGATGAGACAAAAGTGGAACTCTTTGGAAGGTGTGTGTCCAAGTATATCTGGCGTAGAAGGAACACTGCATTTCAGAAAAAGAACATTATACCAACAGTAAAATATGGTGGTGGTAGTGTGATGGTCTGGGGCTGTTTTGCTGCTCAGGACCTGGAAGACTTGCCGTGATAAAAGGGAACTATGAATTCTGCTGTCTACCAAGAGATCCTGAAGGAGAATGTCCGACCATCTGTTCGTGTACTCAAGCTGAAACGAACTTGGGCTCTGCAGCAGGACAATGATCCTAAACACACCACAAGTCCACCACCGAATGGCTGAAGAAAACAAAATGAAGACTTTGGAGTGGCCTAGCCAAAGTCCTGACCTGAATCCTATTGAGATGTTGTGGTATGACCTTAAAAAGGCCGTTCATGCTCGAAAACCCTCTAATGTAACTGAATTAGGACAATTCTGCAAAGATGAGTGGGCCAAAATTCCTCCAGGACGCTGTAAAAGCCTCATTGCACGTTATCGCAAACGCTTAGTTGCAGTTGTTGCTGCTAAGGGTGGCCCAACCAGTTATTAGTTTAGGGGGCAATCACTTTTTCACACAGGGCCATGATGGTTTGGATTTTTTTTCACCTTTAATAATAAACACCTTCATTTACAAATTGCATTTTGTGTTTACTTGTGTTGTCCTTGACTATTGTTTAAATTGGTTTGATGTTCCGAAACACTTAAGTGTGACAAACATGCAAAGGAACAGGAAATGAGGAAGGGGGCAAAACACTTTTTCACACCACTGTATATTACTGTATATACATGTGTATGCCCGCCCAAGCATGTGACTTTCTTTACTACGCTGCTATGGGCTCTAGCCACAGATCTTTTGTAGACCTAGCAACGCCCCTGCTCAGAGGAAATACAAATGCCTGCTGATCTTTTAAAGTTGAGGTAATTCCCACAGTCAGTCATTTGGCGTGTATCTGCAGCCAGACTTTTTTTTGGTATTAGTTGTGCATGGAGTGTGGAAGGGATAAGAAGCTCTGTCTGGTTATATTGCCCAAAGCTTTAAAAAGGAGCTTAAAAGCAAATGGTGGCAGAGTCCTGGTAGATTTAAGGCTTCAGTGTCATTTCAAAGTCGCGCAATTTTGAGTCCGACTTTGAAGCAACTTTCATGCAACTTTACACTCTCTGGCACTCAAAGTAGTGCAGGAACCTTTTCAAAGTCGTGCGACTTTAAGCCGCATAGATTGGAACGGGTGCCATTGAAATCAATGGGCTGCGAGTTGTCATGAGGCTTTACGTGTCCAAAGTCGCATAACAAGGCGCACTAGTGAGAACGAAGCCTAAACTGAAATTTAAGCCAAATGCTAACTATTTTTAAAAATAATCCCCGTTACAACCACCGCACCTACTATCAAGTAGGTCCACCTTTTGACACCAAAACAGCCTTGACTCATCGAGGAATGGACTGCACTAAACCTCTGAAGGTATACAGAATGCTTTATTAATCCCAAAGAGAAATTGAGAAATTTGTTACGACACAGACACACTTAACAAAGACAACCCAAATGCAAAAACACAACAAAATTACCAATAACAGCCATTAACACCAAATAACAAAATGAAAACTACACTACAAACAAAACATTAATACAACTAAAATACAACATAGAATAAATAACACAGATTAAAATAACAGGCAAACTACCAAATACAAATCAAAAACAGGAAGAAGATCTGGACAGCTACACTCAAAAAACGTTTTTTTGCCTTTTTTCAAAAATTATTGTGAACAAAAATACAAGCCACAGCAGGAACAGACAGGAGCTAACAGGTTTCACCAGGGCCGGATTAACATAGGGGCTATTGTAGCTGCAGCTCCAGGCCCCTTTCTCAAGATAGGCCCATTTGCCCCAAAAAAAAATTTCTAAAAAAAAAAAAAAAAAAAAAAAAAGATCGACTTTGAGGGTTGTAGCTCAGCGATCAGGAGTCACAGAGACCCCACATTTGGGGGGTATGTAGCTAAAGACCTACTCCAGCACTGGTTAAAATATGGGGCTGCTATCATCTATGGTTGCGAAGATATGGGGATGCTTGCGCAGCCTGTCAGAAGCTACATACAGAGCGGCCAGTATAAATACAACCTGGAACACTCTGCAGCAGACTGAGAGGATGAACTCACAGGGCTTATAATAATTATTTGCATATTACTTATGATAATTAACCCCTTGTCACCCAGGCCAATTCTGACACTTCTCTCCTACATGTAAAAATCATCATTTTTTTGATAGAAAATTACTCAGAATCCTCAAGCATTATATATATTGTTTTAGCAGACACCTATGGAATAAAATGGTGGTTTTTGCAACTTTTTATGTTACATGATATTTGCGCAGCAATTTTTCAAACATTTTTTTTGGAAAGAAACTGTTTCATTCATAAAAAAACCCCACTAAAGTTAGCATGATTTTTTTGTGTACTAAGCAATGCTTTCATTTTTTTTTAGGTTACATGTTTAGAGTTACAGTGGAGGTCTAAGGCTAGAATTATTGTTCTCACTCTAACAATCGTGGCATATGTAACCTGTGTGTATCTGGCTCTGATACCAACCAGTGCCTACCCAGCCACTGACTAGTATCTCTCCCCAGCCTGTCCCCACACACCCTCTCACCTGCTGACCTGTGGATGGGGGAATCACGCCTGCAGTCTTATTGTGTTCTGACAGTGAATACAATGATTAGTGTTGCTAAGTATAGCTGGCAGCACTGATTGTTTGGGGGAAAACCTGACAGGCTGGTTGTACTCAAGTCGGTTAATAGGTTGACTTGTGTAAAACCAGGTAGCCCATACATAGATCGACTATGGCTGGTCTCTGCTTAATTGGTGCAATTTCAATCCATCTATGGCCCGCTTAACCACTACACAGTCCCCTAAACATCCTTCCACAAACCTTTAAATTCTTCCTTCCCAGATTACTTCATCCTCCTCTCCTATACATAGTGCCCACTGTCATACCCTCCAAACTTCTCTCCTATACATAGCGCCCGCTGTGATATCCTACACACTCCTCTCCTGTACATAGTGCCCACTGTCATACACTCCTCTCCTGTACATAGTGCCCACTGTCATACACTTCTCTCCTGTACATAGTGCCCACTGTCGTACCCTCCACACTCCTCTCCTGTACATACTGCTCACTGTCATACCCTCCACACTCCTCTGCTGTGCATACTGCCCACTGTCATACTCTGTCGCACTCCTCTCATGTACATAGTGCCCACTGTTAGACCCTCCACATTCCTCTCCCTCACCTGCACATACTTCCCACTTTTATACCATCCACTCTCCTCCCCTATGCCTCTTACCCACAAATACAGTTCTTTAAAATTATACTGAATATCCTCAATGTTACCAGCTCTATAATGGGCACACTTTTGTTAGTTCAACTAAAGGAAATCTCAGTCCTCATATTTGTTCTGCCCCATTATTAGTACTTATTTCATTTTGTAATTACTATTGTGACGTATAGAGGAACATAGGGGATGTCAGCTACTCTAAATATAGCACTTGTAAAAAAGTGTCCTTGAAAATATTTTTGAAATGTTGGCAACTATGCAGGTCAGAAGGGGGCCCCATGAGAGGCTCCTGGGTTCCAATGATATTAAAGCGCTAGTAAAATTTTCTAACGTTACTATTTTTTAGAGGCCCTGAGGTAGGTTATGCCATAATATACAAGTATGCACAGCAAATTAGCACATTAGGGTACACTTAAATTGTCAGACTGAGCCCTCCAGTGCTATGCTGTGATCAATCCGGCCCGGGCGCTTCCATCTTCACCCGGTCTTCCTTTCGGGTTCTGTGCCTTCGGTCACTTGCCTTGGCCGGGCTGCGTTGATGTCATTCCCACGCATTCTCATGTGCATTCTCTTTCTCTCATCCTCTTTCCCTTACCCCTCACACCTCTTTCATCCCCTTTCTCTCTCTCTCTCTCTCTCTCTCATCCTCCCTCTCTCTTTAATTTAATTTGTTATAACAAAAATTTTTGCATTTTTATTTATTCATTTATTGTTTATAAAAGGCCCCACCAAAATCCTCAGCACCAGGCCCATGATGTTCTTAATCTGGCCCTGGGTTTCACACTTCGATGTAGTGCTCAGTCATACCAAATACAAATAATACACCACTTTCTCTTTTGCCGCGTACACACAATCGGACTTTCCGACAACAAAACCGTGGATTTTTTTCCCCGAAGGATGTTGGTTCAAACTTGTCTTGCATACACACGGTCACACAAATGTTGTCCCAAAATTTCGAACGTGAGAACACGGTGACGTACAAGACGTACGACGAGCCGAGAAAAAGGAAGATCAATAGCCAGTGCGGCTCCTTCTGCTTGATTCCGAGCATGCGTGAACTTTTGTGCGACAACAAAGTGAAGTTGAGAACCTGCTCTCAAACAGTTGTGGCCGGAAATTCAGACAGCAAATGTTTGATGGAGCATACACACGGTCAGACTTTCCGACAACAAGCTCACATCGAACATTTCCCGTCGGAAAGTCCGATTGTGTGTACAGGGCATAACACCACCCCAGATAATAGCCAACACAATACCAACATACTATAAAAACAACACAAAATCCTGATCATAAACAACCATAATTAAATCTTAACCTCCAGCCCTCACAGAAAAGAATTATATATCTTGATCGCCATAAGCAAAAATTATTTCCTGTGTCGCTCTGTGGTGCATTGTGGGTGTAACAATCTGTCGCTGATGGACCTCCACAGACTGACCAGCATATTGTGGGTGGGAGGAGTTGTCCAAGATAGCGTAACGTAACGTAACATTGAACAACATTCTCCTCTCCAACATTGTTTTAAAAGACTCCAATTCCAATCCATCAACATCACTGGCCTTGCGAATCAGTTTGTTGAGCCTGTTGGTGTCGGACACCCTAAGCCTGCTTCCCCAGCATGCCACTGCATACAGGAGAGCGCTGGCCACCACAGACTCATAAAACACCTTCAGCATCAAAAAGTAGAGGCAGCTCTGGCCCTTCCTATAGAGCACCTCAGTGTTCTTGCTCTAGTCCAGCTTATTATCTATGTGCACCCCCAGATACTTGTAACTCTCTACTACCTCCACATCCACTCCTCGGATAGAGATTGTGGTCACTGGTGGCTTTCTCTTTCTGAAATATACAACCAGCTCCTTTGTCTTTGTCACATTTAGATACCGATGATTAACCTCACACCATGTTCTCTAGTCCTATATGCTCAGTCTCTTCCGCAGAGTCATCACAAAACTTCTGAAGATGGCAAGAATCTGTCTGATAGCTGAAATCAGTGGTGTAGACAGCAGTGATGGAACTAACCCCGTTAAAGTAAACAGCGTTACGTAGCGCCGTTACATTAGGAAAGGCCACGGCTTCGGCCTAGCTCCGGAGCGGCGGCCATCTTGGTGCACCCGATGGCTGCAGCTCCAGCCTAGCTCCGGAGCAGCGGCCATCTTGGTGCACCCGTCGGCCGTTTACAATGTGATTGCTCCGTCAAATGACGGAGCGATCACTTGTAAACAAACCGGCGTCAAGATGACGCCGGTTCCTCTCTCCCCTCTGTGTACAGATCTGTACAGTGGAGGGGAGAGATCGGATGGCAGCAGCCATCCCTCCATACACTGCCAATACTCTGCAATACCCAGCCAATACCCTGACAATACCTTGCCACTACTCTGCAACACCCTGCCAATACTCTGCAATACCCAGCCAATACCCTGCCAATACTCTGCAATACCCTGCAATACTCTGCAACACCCTGCAATACCATGCCAATACTCTGCAATACCCAGCCAGTGCCAATACTCTGCAATACTCTGCAATACCTTGCCAATACTCTGCAATACCCTGCCAATACCCAGCCAGTACTCTGCCAATACTCTGCAATACTCTGCAATACCCTGACAATACTCTGCAATACCTTGCCAATACTCTGCAATACCCTGCCAATACTCTGCAATACGCTGCCAATACTCTGCAACACCCTGTCAATACTCTGCAACACCCTGCCAATACTCTGCAACACCCTGCCAATACTCGGTAATACCCAGCCATACTCTGCCATACTCTGCAATACACGGTAATACCCAGCTATACTCGGCGATACCCAGCCATGCTCAGCTGTACCCAGCCATACTCAGCCAATATTACAGTTGGGGAGATGATGTGGATATTACAGTGGGGGCTTTATGGTGGTGGAATTTTCAACGTTTTTTGCAAATTCAATTATTATTTGCTGATCCGAAAAATGATCCGATCCGTGAGTTTGGGGGGACAGATGTACAGAGGGGAACAGATATATGTGTGGGGGGGGACAGACGTGTAGTGGGGTACAGAGGGGAACAGATATATGTGTGTGTGTGGGGGGACAGATGTGTAGTGGGGTACAGAGGGGAACAGATATATGTGTGTGGGGGGGGGACAGACGTGTAGTGGGGTACAGAGGGGGAACAGATATATGTGCGTGTGGGGGGGACAGATGTGTAGTGGGGAACAGAGGGGGAACAGATATATGTGTGTGGGGGGGGGGGGGCAGACGTGTAGTGGGGTACAGAGGGGGGGAACAGATATATGTGTGTGTGTGGGGGGGGGCAGATGTGTAGTGGGGTACAGAGGGGAAACAGATATATGTGTTGGGGGGAACAGACGTGCAGGGGGGTACAGAGGGGAAATAGACGTGCACGGGGGAACGCACCCCTTGCTTACAGTAATACTAGACCCGCCCCTTAGAATATTCAAAAAAAAAGTCAGTTACTTTGCTGAGTAACTCAGTACTTTTCCAATGTAGTAACTGAGTTACTAACTCAATTACTTGTTTGGGAGAAGTAATTTGTAATTAACTAATTACTTTTTTGAAAGTAAGATGACCAACACTGGTAGACAGTAAAAAGAAAGGGAGAGAGAACTGTGCCCTGTGGAACCCCAATATTGCTGATCACCCTATCTGACACACATTCTTGTAAACGCACATACTGTGGTCTTCCTGTCAGGTAGTCTACAATCTATGACATAAGGGAAGCATCAACCTGTATTGCTGCTAGCTTCTCGCCCAAAAGATCCGGCCTGATAGTATCAAAAGGCACTGGAGAAGTCAAAAAACATGACCCTCACAGTGCTTGCTGACTTATCCAGGTGTGCATACATGTGATTGCTGTGGTATCTGCCACCAAGCCACCAGTAGCAGAGTGTTACTAAACCCACAACAGTAAAATCACTCTGTATATGCAGTAAAGCATGCCTGTTATACTCACTGTGGAACCTAAGGGGTTAATCCTCTGCATTGTGTAAAAAGGCTGTTGTATCCTGTCTTCTCTGATCCTCCCCTCCTTCCACTGTCCCCAATTCATCTGCTGATAGTACAGAGCCTTGGAGGCACTCTGCACTTGCTCAATTTGGTGTGTGTTGCTAGACAGGCTTTTTTTTGGGGGGGGGGGGGGTGCATGTGATGAGCACAGGGCCAATCAGCACATTCCAGACAGAGGTTTAGTGGTCATGCCGCCTCATAGGACAGTCAGAGGAGAATAAAAATGGGCACTCATAGAAGTCACAAGACTGCTATATACAGCTGATGAAAAAAGGTATTTAGCAGTTTATAAGTTGCAGGGTGGGGCCTACATGAATTGGACTTGTTTTTCCAGCACATTCCACAGATGTTCCATTTTATTGAGATATGTAAGTCATATAGACTTGGAAGAAAGGTGTCCAGTAATGGAGCCCTTAAAAGTATAAGACATAAGCTGTCTGTGTCGCATACCTGGTCAGCGAGCCTGACGTAAAGAGGAAGGCCTCTCGTACAACACCGGCTCAGTGGCCACTGGTAGTGAGACAGCAGCCACAGGACCATGGTGAGGTAAGAGTGCCAGTGATCAGCTCAGTAGTCTGCGTGGTGGCAGCAGTCAGCAGGCGATATGTGGCAGCAGAACAGGATGGTGGCAGATGAGCTGGCACGGAGCTTGGCTGGCAACAGACTATGGGTAAGCAGCTGGAAGCAGGAGCCAGATGAGAGCTTGCTGGCCTGAATAGCTGTAACAGGCTGGATGAGCAGGATGCAGGGTCAGACGAGCCAGGTCGGTAACGGTCCGGCAGATCAGGCATAGACGGCAGACAGCAGGATAGTTGGGTCACAATCCAAGGCAGCAACGGGAGGTAGATCAGGCAAAAACCGGGGGCAGAATCCAGAGACAAGCCGAAGTCGGGGCAGGTAGCAGACAAATGAAGGTCAAAAGCAAGTCGGGTCAGGATCAGAGGTCAGGAATCAAACAAACAGAAGCTGCAGACCAAACAGTAATGAGCCTATACTGTAACCTGTTTAAATAGCCGTTTGGCGCCAGCATTAGTGACAGGCGTGTGCCTGGATGTACGAGTGTGCATGCGCACGCCTATGCCCACATTCATGCACATGTGCCCGGCCAGTTGCCAGTCTGCGCATCCGGGACACTTTATCTGATCTACAGGCATTCCTTCCCTGACAGTCTGGTACCACATCATGTTACTGCTAAATTTCTAAACAGACTGCTCATAACCAAAAAACCTTTAGGACTTTAATGGTACCACAATTCCATATGTGTGAAAAAAATATTGAATTTTATCAGTACAAAAGTTAAAACATTACTGATTAAAATAGATCAGCTGTTGCTCATCATTTGATACATATACACGTGCTGTATCATACAAACATCAGGTAGTATTTTTTTCACAGTTGATGTCAAGAGTGAAGTATTAATAGCTTTTTACTCCTTCAACACGTTTCACAGGTCATTGCCCACTTCCTCAGGAAGCAGTAACAGAAGCTCTGAAATTATAGAACACTGGGGTGGATTTACTAAAACTGGAGAGTGCAAAATCTGGTTCAGCTATGCATAGTAACCAATCGGCTTCTAACTTCAGCTTGTTCAATTCAGCGTTTACAAAAAAAAAACTGGAAGTGGATTGGTTTCTATGTAGAGCTGCACCAGATTTTGCACTCTCCAGTTTTGGTAAAAAAAACTCCAAAGTGTCAAAACCAATAACTCAAATATTGCAATGCAAATTCCATTGATCAGATTCACAAATATGTATCATACCTATTGCAGATGAAAACACTGATCATAAAACACACTGAAGCAATACGACCAGCAACTGAGACCATCATGGAGAAAACAGATCCACAAATTTCTAAATATTCAATTAGAAGAAGAAGAATGCCCCGTACACACGAGCGGATTTTCCATGGGAAAAATCTTGGATGGTTTTTCAGACGGAATTCAGCTCAAGCTTGGCTTGCATACACACGGTCACACAAAATTTCACTGAACTTTCGACCGTCAAGAACGCAGTGACGTTACATCACTACGACGAGCCGAGAAAATTAAGTTCAATGCTTCCGAGCATGCGTCGAATTGTTTCCGAGCATGCGTAGGAATTTCCGATCAAAACTTTTTCCGTCGGAAAAATTGAGCAATGAACATGCTCTCAAACTTTTGCTGGCGGAAATTCGGCCAGCAAAAGTCCGATGGAGCATACACACGGTCGCATTTTTTTCCGACGAAAAGCTCTCATCTGTCTTTTGCTGGCCGAAATTCTGATCGCGTGTACGTGGCAGAAGAAGATATTTATTGGCATCTGGAGAATTTGGAGATCAGGTCAACACCTTGAACATGTTGTGTTTCCCAAACCATTCTTGAACCATTTTTGCACTGCGGTAGGGCACATTATCCTGCTGAAAGAGGCCACTGCTTTCAGGGCAAGTATGTACTTGGTCGATGTTTAGGTAGGTGGTAAGGATGAGCCCGGTGTTCGATTCGAACCCATGTTCGAATCGAGCACCGGGTGTTCGCTCGCTCGGCGAGCCCAGAACTATTGGGACCGCTCGCATCAAATTCGTGTGATGCGAGCGGCCCCGCAATGCATTGCGGCCCGCGCAGTGCAATGCTGGCTGATGATTGGCCAAGCATGCACTGTGACCCCGCATGCTTGGCCAATCACAGCGCCGGCAGCGAGGAGAGCCATAATTGGCTACAGGCAGGATGCCTGTAGCCAATTATAGCTCAGGGGCTTTAATACACGCCCCACGGTATAAGAGGCCGCCGCTGCGGCGGCCTCGCATATTATGTTTCACTCACAGTGTCAGCGTGTCAGTGTGCTGCTGACTGCTGACAACAATATGTTCTTTATTTCTGGGGATATGTGTGTGCATGCTGTTAGAACAGCATTGCAGTATCACATCTGGGGGGTGTCTATAGGTAGCCTGTGAAGGAGGGCAGGTTTCCTGTGCTTAGAACTTTCCCTGCAAAAAAGTGTCATTTTTGCAGGAAGAAAGCTATTTAAATCACTCGCGGCTAATGAATTGATGGCTCCTGTAACACAGAGAGCTGTCATTCATTAATAAAAAACAAAAAAAAAAGCGTAGGGGTCCCCCCAAATTCAATAACCAGGCCCTTCAGGTCTGGGATGGATATTAAGGGGGATCCCAGCCAAAAAAAAAAAAAAAAAATGGCGTAGGGTCCCCCTCAAAATCCATACCAGACCCTTGAGGTCTGGTATGGATTTTAAGGGGAACCCTAGCCAAAAAAAATGGCGTGGGGTCCCCCTCAAAATCCATACCAGACCCTTATCCGAGCACGCAACCTGGCAGGCCGCAGGAAAAGAGGGGGGGACGAGAGCGGCCCCCCCTCTCGCCTGAACCGTACCAGGCCACATGCCCTCAACATTGGGAGGATGCTTTGGGGGTCTAAGACCCCAAAAGCACCTTGTCCCCATGTTGATTAGGACAAGGGCCTCTTCCCCACAACCCTGGCCGGTGGTTGTGGGGGTCTGCGGGCGGGGGGCTTATCGGAATCTGGAAGCCCCCTTTAACAAGGGGACCCCCAGATCCCGGCCCCCCCCCTGTGTGAAATGGTAAGGGGGTACAAAAGTACCCCTACCATTTCACCAAAAAAGTGGCAAAAATGGTAAAAAGGACAGGAGACAGTCTTTGACAATTCCTTTATTAAAATCTTCTTTCTTCTTTCTTCATCCTTCGGTTTCTTCATCTTCTCCTTCCTTCATCTTCTTCCATCTTCTTCTTCCATTTTCTTCTTCCTCCGATCCGCTTCTTCTTGCGCTGGTCTTCTCGTCCTTCTCGTCCGGCATCTTCTTCCGTCGGCGTCGGCGTCGGTGTCTCTGTCTCTTCTTGGGCCGCTCCGCGCAATGGGAGGCTCCCGCTGTGTGAGGCTCCGCTCCGTCTGACAGGTCTTTTATAATGGAGGGCACCTGGTGACCCCGCCCCCTCTGACGCACAGGGACGTCATGGGGAATTCCATGATGGCTTTCCCCATGATGTCAGAGGGGGGCGGGGTCACCAGGTGCCCTCCGTTTTAAAAGACCTGTCAGATGGAGCGGAGCCTCACACAGCGGGAGCCTCCCATTGCGCGGAGCGGCCCAAGAAGACACCGACACCGACGCCGACGCCGACGGAAGAAGATGCCGGACGAGAAGGACGAGAAGACCAGCGCAAGAAGAAGCGGATCGGAGGAAGAAGAAAATGGAAGAAGAAGATGGAAGAAGATGAAGGAAGGAGAAGATGAAGAATCCGAAGGATGAAGAAAGAAGAAAGAAGATTTTAATAAAGGAATTGTCAAAGACTGTCTCCTGTCCTTTTTACCATTTTTGCCACTTTTTTGGTGAAATGGTAGGGGTACTTTTGTACCCCCTTACCATTTCACACAGGGGGGGGGCCGGGATCTGGGGGTCCCCTTGTTAAAGGGGGCTTCCAGATTCCGATAAGCCCCCCGCCCGCAGACCCCCACAACCACCGGCCAGGGTTGTGGGGAAGAGGCCCTTGTCCTAATCAACATGGGGACAAGGTGCTTTTGGGGTCTTAGACCCCCAAAGCATCCTCCCAATGTTGAGGGCATGTGGCCTGGTACGGTTCAGGCGAGAGGGGGGGCCGCTCTCGTCCCCCCCTCTTTTCCTGCGGCCTGCCAGGTTGCGTGCTCGGATAAGGGTCTGGTATGGATTTTGAGGGGGACCCCACGCCATTTTTTTTGGCTAGGGTTCCCCTTAAAATCCATACCAGACCTCAAGGGTCTGGTATGGATTTTGAGGGGGACCCTACGCCATTTTTTTTTTTTTTTTTTTTGGCTGGGATCCCCTTAATATCCATCCCAGACCTGAAGGGCCTGGTTATTGAATTTGGGGGACCCCTACGCTTTTTTTTTTTTCATTTTTTTTTTTTTTTTATCAATGACTTTTTTTTATGAATGAGTTTCAATGAATCACTGTTCTCTGTGTTACGGGAGCCGTGAATTAACATTAGCCGCGAGTGATTTTAAATAGCTTTTTTACTTTCAAAAATGACACTTTGCGCAGAGACAGTTCTAAACACGGGAAACATGCGCCCCTTTACAGGCATACTATAGACACCCCCCAGGTACGAAATTTAAAGGAATATTACACTTTTATTGTTTCAATTTAAGCATTATTAAAATCACTGCTCCTGAAAAAACGGCCGTTTTTAAAAAAAAATTTTGCATTGATACATGTCCCCTGGGGCAGGACCCAGGTCCCCAAACACTTTTTATGACATTAACATGCATATTAGCCTTTAAAATGAGCACTTTTAATTTCGAACGTTCGCATCCATTATAACTAATAGGGTTCTAAAGCTCGCACGGACTTTAGGTCCGTTCGCGGGTTCTGGTGCGAGCCGAACGGGGGGTGTTCGGCTCATCCTTAGTAGGTGGTATGGGTCAAAGTATCATCCACATGAATAGCAGGACCCAATGTTACTCAGAAAATTGCCCAAAGCATCACACTGCCTCCTCCAGCTTGCCTTCTTCCCATTCTGCATCCTGGTGCCATCTCTTCCCCAGGTAAGCGATGCCCACACACCCAGCCATCCACATGATGTAAAAGAAAATGCGATTCATCAGACTAAGCCACCTTCTGCCATTGCTCAGTGGTCCAGTTCTGATGCTCTCATGCCCATTGTAGGCACTTTTGGCTGTGGACACGGGTCAACATGGGCACCCTGACTGGTCTGCGACTACGCAGCCCCATACACAGGGCCGTCTTTAATATTGATTGGACCCTGGGCAAAACTTTTCTTAGGGCCCCCCCCCCCCCCATGCAGTTTTGCTTTCCACCTACTCTGAGACATACAATAAATAGCAGCTAGACTCAAAATCAGTTTACTGAATCAGGCAGATATTGCGATTGGTTGCCAGAGGTATCATTACCGCTCACTGACTGGTTGCTAGAGGTTACAGAACACATTACAGCTCACTGGTTAGTTGCTAGAGGTTACAGCACATGATTTCTGCTTGTTGATTGGTTGCTAGAGATTACTGTGGATATGACCTCGGGGGGGCATGATATACATATCAATGCTGCCGACCGCCGCTATTTACATATCAATGCCGCCACTATTTACACATGAATGCCGGTAATTTACATGTAAACACAGGGTCTGCAGGTGAGTCATCTGTACACAACAATAGGGCAGAGCTGGGCAGCATTAGTAGCAGCACTTCACACTGAGATATTGGGGACACAGCACAGGACTAAAACCCTTCAGGGGGCGAGGGAATTTAAACCAGGATAGTTGGCAAGTATGAGGCAGCTGCTTTGGGCCCCACAACAATGACAGGGCCCAGGGCAACTGCCCCTTTTGCCCTGCCTTAAAAACGGCCCTGTCCATACACAGCAAACTGTAAAGCCCATTTTTTCTGCTTTCAACACATCAACTTCAGGGAGAACATGTTTACTTGCTGCCTGATATATCACACCCACTTTCAGTTGCCATTGTAACGAGATAATCAATTTTATTCACTTTACCGGTCAGTGGTCATAAAATTATGGCAGATCTGTGTGTGAAAAAGTGTTTGCCCCTTCCTCATTTCCTGTTCCTTTGCATGTTTGTCACACTTAAGTGACTTTTAAAACAATAGTCAAGGACAACACAAGTAAACACAAAATGCAATTTGTAAATGAAGGTGTTTATTATTAAAGGTGAAAAAAAATCCAAACCATCATGGCCCTGTGTGAAAAAGTGATTGATGAGGCTTTTACAGCGTCCTGGAGGAATTTTGGCCCACTCATCTTTGCAGAATTTCCTAATTCAGCTTGAGTACACGAACAGATAGGCCACTCCAAAGTCTTCATTTTGTTTTTCTTCAGCCATTCGGTGGTGGACTTGCTGGTGTGTTTAGGATCACTGCTGCAGAACCCAAGTTCGTTTCAGCTTGAGTACACGAACAGATGGTCGGACATTCTCCTTAAGCAGCAAAACAGCCCCATACCATCACACTACCACCACCATATTTTACTGTTGGTATAATGTTCTTTTTCTGAAATGCAGTGTTCCTTCTACGCCAGATATACTTGGACACACACCTTCCAAAGAGTTCCACTTTTGTCTCATCGGTCCACAGAATGTTGTCCCAAAAGTCTTGGGGATCATCAAGATGTGTTGTGGAGAAATTGAGACGAGCTTTGATGTTCTTTTTGCTCACAGTGGTTTTCTCCTTGGAACTCTGCCATGCAGGCCATTTTTGCCCAGACTTTTCCTGATGGTGGAGGCATGAACGCTGACCTTAACTGAGGCAAGTGAGGCTGCAGTTCCTTGGACGTTGTTGTGGGGTCTTTTGTGACCTCTTGGATGAGTCGTCGCTGCGCTCTTGGGGTAATTTTGGGCGGCCGGCCAATCCTGGGAAGGTTCACCACTGTTCCATGTCTTCGCCATTTGTGGATAATGGATCTCACTGTGGTTCGCTGGATTCAAAGCTTTGGAAATGGCTTTATAACCCTTTCCAGACTGATAGATCTCAATTACTTTCTTTCTATTGTTCCTGAATTTCTTTGGGTCTCGGCATGATGTGTAGCTTTTAGGATCTTCTGGTGGACCTTACTGTGTCAAGCAGCTCCTATTTAAGTGATGCCTTGATTATGAACAGGTGTGGCAATAATCAGGCCTGTGTGGCTAGAGAAATTGAACTCAGGTGTGGACAACCACAGTTATAGTATGTTTTAACAAGGGGGGCAATCACTTTTTCACACAGGGCCATGATGGTTTGGATTTTTTTCACCTTTAATAATAAACACCTTCATTTACAAATTGCATTTTGTGTTTACTTGTGTTGTCCTTGACTTTGTTTAAATTGGTTTGATGTTCCGAAGTGTGACAAACATGCAAAGGAACAGGAAATGAGGAAGGGGGCAAACACTTTTTCACACCACTGTATATTGTATTATATCATATCATTCTAATTATGTTTGCTACTACAAGTATACCTTTTATCCATGGCACTGCTCCCCTGTAGTGTACTGACTATGCTGACAGCTCTCCTGCTGCCTTCTCTTGATTTAGGCAAACATGTATGTCAGGATGAATGACACGTGTTGTTATAGTTGACACTGCCAGCTGCTACAGAGCAAGTTAGCTGGAGGGGCCCCGTCAAAATTTTGCTGCGGGGACCCCTTGATTTATAGTTACACCCTTGGAAGTAAATATAGGAACGTCACATCAAAACTAACATTACAATAGCATCTGAAAATCTGTACTCCCTAAAAAAATACACCAACAATGCTAAAAAAACAAAAGAACCCGTATTAGCCTGAAGCACGCTGAACATGAAACAGGTCTCGGAATGTAATGTGCACCATCTAGCTCTAAATAAAATGAAAGTGCATGCAGCAGATCCCGGTAAATGAACTGCCAGCGGTAGACCACCCTGAGACCAGGCATCAATCACTTCTCCAAATAGATGGAGCACAGCCTGTGTCGTCGCCGGGAAGCACGCTGGGCACTCTCCTACCCGTCCTCCCCCGGGCACCATCGTCTAAGTGATTGTTGTTGTCTGAACAGCTAATTTTTGAAAAGCCACTGCCTGCTCTAATTATCGGCAGCAGACAGGTCCTCGGAGAACCACGCTCCCTCTATCTCTCCAATTCGAGTGAAGTTTTGAAGGTGAATTAAGCTGCACTTGTGTTCCAGCTGAGGTTTTCGAAACGCGTCAAGCTATACAGGTCACACCGTAGCTGTCCCGCCAGCTCGGAGTTGTTAATCATATGTATGGGAAATACATGACTAAGTACTGAATTCATCATCGCTGTCACCCCAGGGGGAAGAGGCACACTGGAGTATCCTCACAATATCCCATTTGTTTCCTTCTCCCCTGCAATTATCAGATCACATTCTGTACTGTGCTTAAAGGTCAGCTTTCTATAACTGTCACCTCCATAACATTTAAAGCTGAAGTTTAATCTGTTTATATTTTGCCTTCCCTGGTTCCTCCTTTCCCCCCTCATTATATTTTTTATTTAAACTTTTCCATTTTCATTACATACTTTATTTTAGACCCAGCGATGTCATCACTGGCTTTCTGTGCTTCTCTTGGGGCCCAAAGCAGCTGCCTCATACTTGCCAACTATCCTGGTTTAAATTCTCTCATCCCTTGAGGTTTTAGTCCCTGTGCTGTGTCCCGATATCTCAGTGTGAAGTGCTGCTACTAATGCTGCCCAGCTCTGCCCTATTGTTGTGTACAGATGACTCACCTGCAGACCCTGTGTTTACATGTAAATTACTGGCATTCATATGTAAATAGCGGTGGCATTCATATGTAAATAGTGGCGGCCGGCGGCATTGGTATGTATATCATGCCCCCCTGAGGTCATATCCACAGTAATCTCTAGCAACCAATCAACAAGCAGAAATCATGTGCTGTAACTCTAGCAACTAATCAGTGAGCCGTAATGTGTGCTGTACCTTTGGCAACCGGTCAGTGAGCGGTAATGATACACTGTAACCTCTAGCAACCAGTCAGTGAGCGGTAATGATACACTGTAACCTCTGGCAACCAATAGCTGCCTGATCTGATTCAGTAAACTGATTTTGAGTCTGGCAGCTATTTATTGTATGTCTCAGAGCAGGTGGAGAGTGAAACTGCATGGGGGGGGGGGGGGGCCCCAAGAAAAGTTTTGCCCAGGGTCCAATCAATATTAAAGACGGCCCTGGAGGGTGCTGTACAGAAAACATCCTTTTAAGAGCCCTCAGCCCTGATGCAAGATGTACGGTGACTTTTGAGAGGAGTTCAAGCAGTGGGCTGGCTCTTGGAAGGAGTTATAGCCCAACTCCGGGCAAAACAAAAAAATTACCCATGACCACTTCATAGGTCAACTGCTCCTTTTGTCTAGGGAAGAGGAGAAAGCTGTATACTCACCCCATCCTCTGCTGCACCGGCTAATGGTGCTCCCCCATGATCCAGAGGTGGATTGTTCCTGACGTCCTC
The DNA here is from genome assembly GCA_028564925.1 of Lithobates sylvaticus. Classification (NCBI taxonomy): domain Eukaryota; kingdom Metazoa; phylum Chordata; class Amphibia; order Anura; family Ranidae; genus Lithobates; species Lithobates sylvaticus. The sequence continues at coordinate 260,718,989 of CM053031.1, forward strand.
ACGTCCAGAGCAGGTCTATGGGCTTGATGATGTCATTAATAGTCCACCAGACAAGACTGCAGGGGGGGGGGGGGCGGCAGGAGACACAGGGACTGGTCCTGTGTGGGGAGGATCGGAGAATTAGGTAAGTATATTTATGTTCTCAAATCCCTTAGACCAGAGGTCCCCAATCCCCGAGCCACGGACCGGTGCTGGTCTGTGGCCTGCTGGGGGCCAAACCATGCAGCGGGGGGTGAGTGATGGTTGAGCTAGTTAGCACAACCTGATTTGCCACCCTACAACCACAAAAGGGCTCCTGGTCCCCCTGTCCCAGCACCTCTTTCCTCCTGGAGAATTCATTCACAGTGCCCCCCGAACGGTGCCCTACTGCCTCCCATAGTACACCTGACAGCTCTCAGCAGTACCAGAAGAGCGCTCAAGGCATGGTTCCAAAATTGCACCTCCCTCCCCTAATGTTAATACATTCCTTATAATGGGTTTCACCACCCTGTGTCTATTTTTTGCCTCCTTGCTCGTCTGCACCCGGAGCAGCTTTCCCTCCTGCCCACCCCTTGTCCTGGCCCTGGCGCTGGACAGATGCTCCCGCTCACACTGAGAGACTTCCAGAATAATCATCTGTTCATGATTCCCTTGGAGGTGACAGGCCTGGAAGCGACAGGCTGCACAACCACCCACCCCCTAATGCCCCACCCCTTCCACCCGGGAGGTGACAGGCTGCACAAATAACTTTCTAGACTGCCACACCCCCTCCCCCCAGGTCCATGGAGGGGCTGTCTTCCACGAGGCCGGTCCCAGGAGCTGGGGAGGTTGGGGAATGCTGCACTACAGAAACAAGCAGTTGACCAGTGCAGTCCTGGCACAGCCCCACTGCATGGGAAAAAAATATGTTGCCCAGAGTTGGGCTTTATGCAAATATCAAAATGGCTTTGATGAGTGGATGTCAGTCTAGAGGAGTGGGTGGCCCTAGGCAGACCGCATTTGCATGCAGAGCACCCTAGATAAGGACCACATGTGATGCTGAGCCTTAACAATTGAAAGAACGGAAATCCAATGAATGAAAGTGGCAGGCCTAGAATAGTATGGTTAGCTAGGAAAGGGGGTGCACTTATAAAACAATCTGCAGAGCAATTTATCCTGTGAAACTGCCAGTGTGAATGGAAGCAAAAACAAATGTTATTAGGCTACTGTGCCCCCAGGTTGAATGTTTTTCATTCATAAAGTATAGAGTTAATCAGGAAAATACCACATTATGGTCACTAGATGGAGATGATAATGGAGGTCCCTCAGCCAGGAAATGAGGCAGGCTCTACCTGACTTGCTTCAGCTTCTATCGCACATTCTGTGCAGCTCATAGTGTGCAGTATAATCAGAGTAAGCATTTTTAATACAGGAGTAGAACCTGTACAACTGTGCAAGAATGAAGGGAAGGCTGGAGTTCAGCTTTTAAGGGCTCATTTATACTTGCTTCAGCTTGGCTTAAAAAATTATATCCCATGACGCTTTAGTTTCAAAGCATCTTCAAAGCCTGTATAGAAGTCTAGGGCAAAGCTCGCTTGAAGCCCCACTGAAGCACCACCGAAGCCTCATCAAAACATCATCGAAGCCCAACCAAAGGGGGGACATCATGGAGCTGGTGGATGTTCGAGACCTTGCGCTCCTCCACCTTCCTTTTGAGGATGCCCCACAGATGCTCAATAGGGTTTAGGTCTGGAGACATGCTTGGCCAGTCCATCACTTTTACCCTCAGCTTCTTTAGCAAGGCAGTGGTCATCTTGGAGGTGTGTTTGGGGTCATTAGCATGTTGGAATACTGCCCTGCGGCCCAGTCTCTGAAAGGAGGGGATCAAGCTCTGCTTCAGTTCCCTCAATGATCTGTAGCTCCCCGGTGCCGGCAGCACTCATGCAGCCCCAGACCATGACACTTCCACCACCATGCTTGACTGTAAGCAAGACACACTTGTCTTTGTACTCCTCACCTGGTTGCCTCCACACACGCTTGACACCATCTGAACCAAATAAGTTTATCTTGGTCCCTTCAGACCACAGGAACTGGTTCCAGTAATCCATCTCCTTAGTCTGCTTGTCTTAAACAAACAACAGGCTTTCTTGTGCATCCTCTTTTGAAGAGGCTTCCTCCTGGGACGACAGCCATGCAGACTAATTTGATGCAGTGTGCGTCATATGGTCTGAGCACTGACAGGCTGACCCCCCCACCCCTTAACCTCTGCAGCAATGCTGGCAGCACTCATACGTCTATTTCCCAAAGACAACCTCTGGATATAACGCTGAGCACATGCACTTAACTTCTTTGGTCGACCATCGCGAGACCTGTTCTGAGTGGAACCTGTCCTGGTAAACCGCTGTATGGTCTTGGCCACCGTGCTGCAGCTCAGTTTCAGGGTCTTGGCAATCTTCTTATAGCCTAGACCACCTTTATGTAGCTTAACAATTATTTTTTTCAGATCCTCAGAGAGTTCTTTGTCATGAGGTGCCATGTTGGTGTCCAGTGACCAGTATGAGAGAGTGAGAGCGATAACACCAAATTTAACACACCGCTCCCCATTCACACCTGAGACCTTGTAACACTAACGAATCACATGACACCGGGGAGGGAAAATGGCTAATTGGGTCCAATTTGGACATTTTCACTTAGGGGTGTACTCACTTTTTTTGCCAGTGGTTTAGACATTAATGGATGTGTGTTGAGTTATTTTGAGGGGACAGCAAATTTACACTGTTATACAAGCTGTACACTCACTACTTTACATTGTAGACAAGTGTCATTTCTTCAGTGTTGTCACATGAAAAGATATAATAAAATATTTACAAAAATGTAAGGGGTGTACTCAGATACTGTGTATATATATATATATATATATGTATACACACACACCCCTAAGTGCGCATTGTTTCAAATGTTTTTTGTTTGAGCAGTTTCCTTGAAGAGCAAATGCACTTTGCAAAAAAAAAAAAGTATTTTTTCAGTAAACGGCTGATTCTATACACAGTAATAAAGCGATACTCCATGCTGTGAATCCCACATGCGGCGGGACAAGGAGATCCTTGCCAAGTAATAGAGGATTAGTGTTTTTCACAGACCATTTAACCAATGTAGAAAGTACCTAAACGTAAACAGAGGAGAAGGAGCTCATGTACAATGAAACTTCTGGAACTTACCATTATTTCTGCAGGTATGGTCCTCATTTAGTTTTAGTATTTATTTTTTTTAAATGAGTTCTGGTTTGAATAATCACAATAAAGGACAAAGGGAGGAGTTCCAGTTCTTGTTTAGTGATGTGTTCATCCAAAACTGATGTTTCTTCATATTTATTACACTTAAAGGTTGGTAATTTGGGGTCTAATTTAGGGTCCCAACAGGCTTCCAAACATTGTTTGTATGAATATGACAAACAACGGCACAGCCACAGTGAAAATTTGCTGTATTTTGTGTAATATGATAATTTTTCTTTCATTTTCATCGCCATCTAGCAGTCATAATGCTGCATTTTTCCCTGATAGAGGTATGTTAGCAAATATACCACAATATGGCCACTGGATGGCGATAACAATCATAGTACACTAATCAAATTACACAAAATGCAGTCAATTTTTTGCTGTGGTTGTAGGAATGTTTTGTCACATTTGGACAGCAATTTTTTTTAAATAAATAGGTCCTGTATTGCTGTAGGTATCACTCAGTACTGCTTTCTGATTAGCATTTTATTTATTAAAATTGACATTTCATTTATTAAAAGTCCATGCCTATTAAATTAATTGTGAAGCTTTGCATTTTATTTTTTTTAAATAACAAACATGTCATATTTACCTGCTTTGTGCAATGGTTTTGCACAAAGCAGCTCCGATCATCCTCTTTTTTGTTCCCCTGCCAGTGCTGTCCACTCCTTCCCCCTGCCGAGTGCCACCATAGCAAGCTCGCTTATCCATGTCTTTATGGACCTGGCTTTGTGCACTGGTCCAAATCATTTGGTGCAGGGGGGGGATTATGGTGTGGGGTTGTTTTTCAGGGGTTGGTCTTGGCACTTTAGTTCCAATGAAAGGAACTCTTAATGCGTCAGCATACCAAGATATTTTGGATGATTGCATGCTCCCAACTTTGTGGGAACAGTTTGGGGATGGCCCCTTCCTGTTCCAACATGACTGTGCACCAATGCACAAAGCAAGGTCCATAAAGACATGGATGAGCAAGATTGGGGTGGAGGAACTTAACTGGCCTGCAAAGAGTCCTGACCTCAACCCGATAGAACACCTTTGGGATGAATTTGAGCGGAGATTCTGAGCCAGGCCTTCTCATCCACATGAGTGCCTGACCTCACAAATGCGCTTCTGGAAGAATGATCAAACATTCCCATAGACGCACTCCTAAACCTTGTGGACAGCCTTCCCAGAAGAGTTGAAGCTGTTATAGCTGCAAAGGGTGGGCCAACTCAATATTGAACCCTACGGACTAAGACTGGGATGCCATTAAAGTTCCTGTGTGTGTAAAAGCAGGCGTCCCAGTACTTTTGGCAATATAGTGTATATTCTAAGTTCAGAATAAAGGTATTTTTTGGCCTCACTCATGCGTGCGGATGGCCATCTCTGCCCGCATGGGATGCACAGGTACACGCACCCCACCCCCCACCTGCACAGCTGTCAAATTGGGAGCAGCGGCTGTGTCATGGTCAGGGTTCAGCACAGTAGCTATATCAGTAGAGAGGCTCCCACAGACCAGCAGGATGAGAACATGAGCAGGCTACTCTGGTGGATGACGTGGGCTCATCCGAGGTGTGGGTTGTAAGCACTAACTAGTGGCATCTAATGGTGGAGATGGGTTTTGCTGCGTGCTAGTGCCAGATGGCAGTCCTCAGGATCGCCCCACCAGGAGGTGAGCAAGCCGGTGTCCAGTAACAGATATAGAAGGTAGGGATCAAGCAGAAGCATAGTCAGTAAACAAATTAAAGGTCGGTAACAAGGGGTTGCAGGTTGGGATCAAGTGGAAGCGTAGCCGAAGAACAAGCCAAAGGTCAGTTAAGAGTGGTAGTGGAGATACGGACAGCAGTGAGAGTAAAAGGAGCATGATACTGGCTGGAGAGAGCACAATAATCTTAGAAATAGGAAGTCCAGAGTAATGGCTTAAATTAGGAAGTTTATGGGAGGAGGAAAGAGTTTAAGGTTCACAAGGAACAAGGAAAGATTGTCCATGGAATCAGATAAGGTGCTGTCCAACATCTCAGGTGGCATAGTGAGAGGAGCTACAGCCAAACACCGCAGAGGTCCCAGGTTCAGATCTGGACCCTGTCAGGCCGTGTCTGTGCAGCCACTGAATCATAGACATAAATAGGAGTATGCAAACCGACACCTGTTCCCAGGATTGCTTGAATTACTTTACAGGACACAGGATAAAAATTCCATGCAATGCCTCAGCACTTACACATTTCAGGTCTTGGGCTATGATTAAGGCCCTGATGGCCATCATTCTTCAACCCACTTCCTCTGAGTTCTGGTTGTTCTGAAGTGAATAAACAGTGATACGAGAAGCAGCACAGTGATTAGCTCATCTCTCCCTCACTGGGCTCTCTCCTTCTATCAGCATGCTTTGTATTAGCACATGAGCTAATTGGTTCCTTGTGCTGCTTCTTCCCACACTCCAACCCTGCTGTACAGGGACCACAAGAGGCTCATCCTGGTACTTACACTGCTTGCATCTAAAAAATAAATTTATGGATGTATTAATGATTACAGAGCTGAGGTAATTTGTGTCTTTTATATCTGCCTGGAGTTAAGCTTTAATGCATAATTAAATGCATTTTTTTTAATGCAAGCAGGGTAAGTATCTGAATTTGATGTGGTATCAGTCTCTTGAAGTCCCTGTACAGCAGAGCTCATACTAGGAGATGAAGAAGCAGCAAAAGCAGCCAGTCGGTTGTATTGCAGTGCTCGTGTGCTAACAAGGGACAATCTGATAAGTGATGAGAGCAGAGATATGAGCTCATCAGTCTGCTGCTGCTTGTCCTTTCATTATCCAGTCACAGGCTGGGGGAGGGACAAGACTGGCAAGTGTTATCAAATCTCCTGCCCCAGCAGACAGGGCTGTGCTGTGAGGCAGAGCTGTGTAACTCTCAGGACTGCATGGAAAGAAACACAAATCTATTGGCAGGTAAAACATCTCCTAAATATGTATTTTACCTGTGTATGTAGCTGCTTGCACAGAGTTCAGCTTTAAGCCTTTCAGAGTACAGAAAGATGGAGGTTTTCCCATCTCTGGATAGTTAATTGGTTCAGTTAACAAAAGCTACAGATTTACCAAATGAAATTTAGTAGAACGATTTAGTGGGCGACCCAATGTATGTTGCGTCTGAAATAATTAAAGCCATATGGACAACTTTTCTTTTTAGACCATGGGATAAATAAGCCTAATGCATCTCTCACCAATTCACTGCTGGGCATCTTAGCCGTACCCATGTGGGCGTTGCGGGGAACAAAATTTTATTTTTCTATGATTAAGTTGCATTGCTTGTACTTTGGTCTAGTACAGCAATTGAATGAGGCAGGCTTCCAGCAGCAGAATTTAATGGCTTATGTAATAAAAAAATTGGGCTTGCAACTGCCAGGATTTACTAATGACTCTGTGAGTCATTGCCCAATCCTGAATGAACTTCACAAATACGCCTACTGTAAGCCGACCTGTTCGCTAAGTGCTAACAGCTTAGCCTGATTGGATGGTTGAAGCTAGAGGGTAAACTTGCGCATGAGATTTTAATCTAAGTTAAATCCAAGATTTAACCCATTTGTTGACTTTTTCCTCATTGGCGATAGGCTGATTTCAGCTGGGACAATGCACAGGGAAAGGTTTAAAATATTTTTTCTCACTGTACAGTCACTTTAAGCCTAAATTCCGTGCAATCAGTTAGGTGTATGTGGAACTGTGCTACCCTCCTCCCTTGTCCATAAAAGGCACACGTTTACCCATGTTAATGCAGGCAAAGGCTTCATCGCCCACACCCCTTGTAGGCAGGTATAGGTTGACCTCCCTGAACAGGTGGTGCAGTACATGGCCTGGAGCTGAGAGAAACTAGGAGGAGGGCCAGCATGACTGGGGCCTGCAGAAGAGGCGGAGTATTAGTGGGTGATTTTGTTATGCTGCAGTCTGCTTAGCAGATTGAAGAGTTCAAGGCAGAGGGTGTGTCCTGTAGTGGGTAGAGGGATGGGGGTGTTGGAAAAGTACAACAGAAAAGTTGCTTATAAACTGACTATATACTGCTTATGCATTATGCCTGTCTAAGCAGTAGGTGGCGCTGTAGTATTATAGTGTATAGTTATGTTATCTATGATATAACAGGATGCTTGTCTATCCTCTATGTACTTGGATGCACCTTGTTCCTTTGTTTATGTTTCTCCATTCTGTAAAGACATGCATTAAGCCGAATTACTGCATACAACAAACTTCCAGCATGATTTCAATACTCTGCTAACAGGGGGATCGTGTCACAGCTCAGTCAGCGCTCATCACAGCATCAGACAATTTTCAGCCACCCTCCCTGCCTTGTTTCTTTTGGTTTGGGGGAGCCTCCTACTTTCTCAAGGTGCTGGGGTATTTGAAGTGGGTTTTCTGTTTTTTATGTAAGCTAGCCATTTAATTTCTTGGTCCTTTTATTTTCTTGTCAACAGCAGGCAGGGGGTCTATTCAGTATTTGAATATTGGTGGAAAATTGTGGGTTGGGCCCATCTAAGGTATGGGTGTCCCTTCCTAGCAATAAAGTGGTAACATCGGGGTATTAACTAGGTTGTATCTGGTAGTACGTAAGTGGTTAATTGTCCCTGAGTCGGTGTAGTTGTGGCTGGGGGCCTTTGATTGGGTGGCAGATACAACCGGTAATCGTGAGTATATAGGCTCTCTAAGACCTTGGACCTTATTTTCTTGTCATAGCAGCAGGCAGGGGGTCTATTGGGTCTTTGAAGGCGGTGCTGGTTAAATAATTGTGGGTTGGGCCCATTTGAGGTATGGGTGTCCCTTCTTAACAATACGGTGGTAACATCGGGGGAATGAATTAGGTTGTATCTGGTAGTACGTAAGTGGTTAATTGTCCCTGAGCCGGTGTAGTTGCAGCTGGGGGCCTTTGATTGGGTGGCAGATACAATCAGTTAATCGTGAGTATATAGGCCTTCAAAGACCTTAGACCGGGCATAATCTGAGGTTGGTTTATTTGTTATGCATTAACTGTATTATATGCATTAAACTTGTTTTCTTGTGAATGTTGTATTTAATGGTTTGTAATAAAAGGCTGTTATGGCCATTTGACTCCAAATTCAATGTGTCGTCTGGTCATTTTGGAAGGGGTGATTGGTCAAGTGTTTAACGTTTTATAGATAATCGGAGCCTCTACACTCTGCAGGTCCCTCAGTCATGTCTGCAACCATCAGGACAGGAGGTACTCACGTTCCTCTTAGGCCTCTGTACATGTCATCAGGTGAGCAGCTGTTCGATTGAATGCTGCAGCCCTGGATGATCCTTATGGCCACCTTTAGTGAGGGCAGTGCTTATAAAAAGCACTGGTTCACTGAAGTTGGCACGCATTTTGCGTGTGGTTGGGATAGGGACAGGAACCTACTTGTAAGGTAGAATGTGCCTAGCATAGAGAAAGTTTCCAGAGGTGGAGGGACAGTATAGGAACTGTTGCTGTGTGGAACTTTTCCACTTTAGTGCCTCGTTGCATACTGCTTACCAGCCGATTCCTGTGCCAAGTGCTGTCAGTCCTTGATCTTACTGCATAGTCATCTGTGAGTGTCTCTGCCCGGTTGAAATCTTTACATAGACTCTGTTACAGTGTGTTTGTAACATTGATGACAATACACTTCCTTGAAATCTTGGACATCTGTGTGTCGTTCCTTCCCTCTTGGGTGCCTACCACCTGGCCTTACTATCGCCTACACACTAGCACAGTGGATGTTGGAGTCCATGGAGGGGACTTATCAGAATCTGGATGCCCCACCCCCCCCCCCCCCCATTAGAATACCTTGTTACTCATTCATTAAAGATGGAAACCTGGCGGTTGCATCATCCAGTTATGTAAATCCAGTGTCAATCCAGTGTCAATTATATAGGCAATGCCCAACAGCCTGCCACTACGACAAAGCTGTCTCGTCAGTCACTACTCCTGCCACAAATTACAGCTCCCCAGGAGGCTGCTGAATGTAAACAAACCAGATAGTAATACTGGGTTAATGACATTACTTGAGAGCCCCGATAGTTTGAAATAAGCCGGTGGGAAGCTGTCATTTAGTGATGGTAGTGATACCGCCACTAAAGGAACGACTTTCAGCTGCATCACCCAGAGGTTCAGGCAGGTGAGCAAACCAAATCAAGCCAGTTTGTTCACCTGCTCGCCAAACTGTGAACAGCCTGGGTATGGATGTAAACAATGTAAACAGTGGCGCTAGACGGATTTGTAAAAAAAAATTTTACAACTTTAAAAAGGAACAATAAATTAAATCAATGTTTGATCATATATAAAGGAGGATCAGACTGCACCTGACAGTGACACTCTAGTTGATAAAATATGATTAAAACCTCATATTAGGATTTCATAGTCCCTGGATGAAGTCCATAGTAGATTTTTCAGTCAGCACTTGGAGGCAGTACCCTTAGAGCTAAGCAGTGAACTCTGTAGGCATAGAAAGTGTAAATCGTTAGTCCCGGAGTCTCTCCAAGCCATCCTAATTGCCGTGGGTATGGATCAGTGGCGGTGTCTCCATTAAGGGCGCATGGGCGCCGCCCCGTCGCTCCAGCCACCCCACTCTGTGTAGAATGGATAAATTCATGCATAGCATGAATCTATCCATGGGCGCTGTAGCCACCCCGTATTCAGGCGTCCAGACCCTTTTTGGACGCTGGGCGCCTGAATTCCAGTGGCAGGGGGGGTCATAGGCTCTAATAGGCTTCAAAAAAGGTGAACCGAAAGGGCAAACCTTTGCGCTTGCAGTCCACCTAGGTGTGTTAGCAAAGAAAATTAATATTTGCTTTGCTAACACAGAACTGCCTCTCAGCAAATCAGGAGGCGCAGACAGTCACCTGATTGGCTGAAGGCAGATGCGATCCCATTGGCCGCCTAGCAGAACAGGAAGAAGACGCGCACGGAGGACACAGGAGCCATCGCCACGCTACCCGTCCCACAGCTTGCCGCCTGACCTGCTGCCTGACTCGCCACCACGATGGGGACAGCGGGCAGGGCACAGTGGCTGCATGTTATTGGTACAGAGGCTGCAATTGATGGGGCACAGTTGGCTGCATTTGTTGGGCATAGTGACTGCATATTATGGGCACCGAGGCTGCATATGATGGGCACAGTTGGCTGCATATGATGGGCACAGTTGGCTGCATATGATGGGCACAGTTGGCTGCATATTATGGGCACAGTGGCTGCATTTGATGTCACAGTAGCTGCAATTGATGTTTTTGTTTCAGTATTTTTTTCAGAATTTTTCAGTTCGTTTGCACCCCCCCAAAAAATTTTGAGCACCAGCTATGCATATACGACATGAGTAGTGTCACATGGTATGAGGTCAGTGATCTCATACTCTCCACCTGTAGGGTTTGAATAAAATGTGGATCGTTTCTTTACATTGTTTTTTGCAAACTGACATCCTCTACATTTCCCGCAGGCTAACATATCCTCTGCATACATAATTAGTATTTTTTATACTACAGATAAACATATAAAAAGAACAAAAAAATATTAAACTTAAAACTGATTTGTTGAATAAAGTTCTAACAATTCTGTTTTTGTTATCAGTTGCAACTGTTTTTGAGATTTCCACTGTAATCTTTCAACCTATCATTGGCAGTCACTCTTCGCACACACCTGTCATCCGGTGTACGCCTCTAATCACCCATGTGAAGGAGGCCTTATTCTGTGCACACTCCGTACCGCAATAGTTACTACGGCCAAGAAAAGATCGACTCCAATGATAATAACCGTAGCAGCTGGGAAATTGAAGTGTTGGAGTTTTACACTTCAGTTCACAGACATCTGGAGCTCACATTTAAAATAAAGTGAATGTAATGTGATAATATGTACGCTTGCTGGTCTTCACTAACATTTTCCCTGTATTACTCCCATTCTATCTGCTGGTGGAGGGCCATGGGAAATCTAATAGGAGCTGTGTAATATAATATCATAGTGACATCTTGTGGCTGGAAAGGATTATTACAGGATGAGCTTAGAAAAAAAGGAAACCTGTCCTGAGTAATATGAATCTCGCCATTGCTGACCTCTCCTTCAGATATTGCTGGTTGTCTGCCCGGGATGCTGATCGAATGGTTTATATTTTTACTGACTGCACTTATTTTCAGCAGGATTTTTGCAGTGCCTTCATCCTTTTATTAGTTCATACGTGTTTTTTTTTCTTAATCCGTTGTGTTTTTTTATGCTTTTTTTATACGTTCTTTTTTTTAACCTTGTTACGCTGCCTGCGGCCCTTTAAGTGGGCTTTTTTTACCCAGGAGGTGGCGTGGCTTTGGCATCTTGTGACTGCCATAATCAGCTCTCACATTGGTCAAATGATAAGGAAACCATCCTGCCAGCTCCCAATCAGAAGCCTTGATTATGTGATTACCATACCTCCCAACATTTTGAGATGGGAATGAGGGACACCTACTAACAAACTTATGTAGGCATAGGACACGCCTCCTGCCGCACCCCCTTAAAGGAAAATTAACAAAAAAAAAGGTAAATTAAATCCACAAGGATTTTTTTTTTTTTACTACTGTTATTCCATTTATATTGGCTCTTAAAATGTACAAATGCGGCAGTTTAGAAATTGGATGAAAGGTTCAGCTCTGGGAAACACTTTTTGAAAGATAAAAAGTACATTTTATATACAACTATGAGGATCAGACCAAAATAAGGGATAAATGAGGAGGAAAAAGGGACAGAGGGACTTTTCACCAAATCAGGGACAGTCACTCGAAATCAGGGACAGTTGGGAGCTATGGATTACTAAGGACCAGGACCAGTGAGCACGCTCTCAGTACACAACCTCCTGCTGCTGTGGACATATATTGGCAGCGGCTGGGCATAAAAATCCCTCCTTTCTTGCGATCGCATATAAGCATTACACGGTTAGCAAGAGGTTAAAGGGCATGAGCAGAGAAATCCACACAGTGTATTATCAAAATAAACCAACATCACTCTAAGGTTAGGTCTTAATGTGAGGTTGGAGGTGAGGTTGGAGGGGTAGTTAAAATGCATGGTTGAGCCGCATTTTTAGCACCTCGCCATCTGCCCCCTTAAGCTGCAGTGGCTGTGAACAGGGGTATTCACATGCTGCGGTCGTGATGCTTCATAGCCATGGCAAAGCTATCCAACATATCAGGATTAGTGGATGGCAAGCCCGCCAACCTATTCAAGCAAATGGTGAAACACTGCAAACGCCCTGCAAGTTTGTGCAATGCACACAGTTGCAACTTGTTTGTTCCTTCAAAAAACTTTGAGGAGAAATCACATTGCCTCCTCACTGACTGTCAATTGCCTCTGAACACAAATCACTTTTCACTGGAGTGGCGGGTTTAGATGCATGACTCAACCTAGCCTCAGTGTGCAGGACAAAGACCGCTAAGCCAATTACTACAACCTCAATTTTCCTTAAGGTAGACGCTCACACTAAAACTAAAATCTATAAATCTACTGGCATCCACAATCTAAGACTAACCTATCCAGCCCTGTAAAGAAGAAATCGCTATACATGCCTTTTATAAAGATGATCCGGTCTCCAGTAGCGGATGCTGTGTGCAGGAGACAGCAGACAGCGGCTGGAAAGTGACGTCACCTATAGACTTACTATGGGGCTTCCGTTGTCGGCTGCCTCCTCTGCACCAGTCTACACAGAGAAGCCACCACTGACAGCTCAGCGTGGGACAGGACCAGAGTGGAAAAAAGTATGTGTAGCGATTTCTTCTTTACAGGGCTAGATAGGTTAGTCTTTACTTTTTTTTAATATATATAAATCTTTTTATTAAATTTCATTAATTACAAACAAAACACAAAAAAACATTGAATCAAATATATAATAATAAAATTTCCAAAATCTAATATAAGAGTTATTAATCCCACAGGGAACGAAAAAAAGGAAGAAGAAAAAGAGAAAAAATAAATAGATAAATAAAAAATAAAAATAAATTAAAGATAGGTTAGTCTTATGCCCAGTACACACGGTCGGAAATTCCGACCACAAAATTCATCGGATTTTTTCCGACAGATTTTGTCTGACACTGGTGTTGCATACACATGGTTGGACAAAGTTGTCGGAAAATCCGATCATCCTGAACGTGGTGACGTTCGTTGCGTACGACGGAACTACGTAGAGGCTAGTAGCCAATAGCTTTGGTCTTGTAATGTGATCTGAGCATGCGTGGCACTTTGTCCGTCGGAATTCGCTACACACGATCGGAAAAAGTCCGATAGGACTTTGTTGTCGGAAAATTTGAGAGCAGGATCTCAAACTTTTTCCGTCGGAAATTCTGACGGAAAAAGTCAGATGGAGCCCACAAACGGTCGGAATTTCCGACAACATGGTCCGATAGGACATTTTCCTTCGGAAAATCCGACCGTGTGTACGGGGCATTAGATTGTGGATTCCTGTAGATTTACAGATTTTAGTTTTAGGATTAACTTCTACTTAAAAAAAAATGCCCACACCATACTTTCAAATAGCAAACATCAATGCTTTATTGGTAAACTACAAATCTCATATAAAATCACAAAACCACCATAAAAGCAAGCCTATATAAATACCCTTCACAAGTGTAATCACCCTATTTATCCCAAAACATAGAACACAGAAAACAAGTTTGAAAAAAACCTTTGCAGAAGACCCTACAGACCATGTATTTTCTGTAAGCACAGAATGGAGTGAAAAGATGGCCCTACTGATTTTATAGGCTCTGTAAAAGGTACGCAAATGTTTATCAAACTGATATTTTCAATAAAAATAGCAGCAGAAGGATGAAAGCCTCACCCAGTTTGTGGTACCCTCCAGAATCTGTGGAAGCACCTGGAGAAGAAGTATATACAAGGCTGGGCTGACATAAGCGCCTCAGGCAAGTTACTGACGGATCAGTTTGTTGTGGGGTTGAAAGCTGGCCCTATTAGGAGAGCACAGTAGGAACGCTCGGAGGCTACTGTTAAACTAGGAGCTCCCGGGGCTGGGAGATGACCCTCGGGAATGGCAAGACAAGGTCCCATTAGACCAGAGGCTATGGTCACGCCAAGCCCGGTTATCAATGCCCTAGTAAATGACCAGATGGCCCCTTGCATGATTAACACCAGGTCTGAAGTCACTGTTATGGAGTATGAGTTCTATGCCCAGCGGTTTAGGATTCGGGACCAGTTGGCTCATACTGGCTGTCTCTGAAGGCATCCAATAACCTGCCCATCATGGTGGAAGGAGTCACCTGGGTGAGGATACAGATAGACAACTAGGTGGTGAAGTGGATAGGGATCGTGGAGATCAGTGAGTTTGGCAGTACCTAGTGTCCTGGGCATGAATGTTCTAAAGGACCTAGACTTTACTTGCTGGCTAAAACTGAAAAATCGAGCAGGTGAGCATGTGTGGCCTACAAGTTGTATGGCTAAATGAGATCCCAGCCTTTGAGGCCTACCAGCAAGCAGATAGATGTCGGGGCTCACATAAAGCTGCAAGGAGCCACAGTAATGGTGGAGCCCTGTAGAGACTTGGGGGTACCAGGGGAGTGGTTGGCAGTCCACACCTTATCCAAAGACCTTAGGGGCAAGGTGCTTGTCCAGCTCAACAACTTGGTACCTGGTCACTGCATCTCCGGGGCCCAACCAGGAGTGGAAGACGTTTGTGCCCCATTACAAGCCGCCATGACCTCCATGAACAAAACAGACTGCTTCTGGAACCATTGGCTATTCCTTTCCAGGACTACCCTCTGCCTCAGCAACATTTTCTCCATCAGCTACTGGAGAAGCACCTACTGGTCTTTGTCACTAGCTCGGAGGCCTACGACTGCACTGAGGCAATGGACCACCTGATTCACACAACGGATGCTCCCACCATCTGGGAGCAATACTGTCATATTCCCCTGGGTCCTATGCCAGGAGGTCAAGGACTTGATACGTAACATGCTACAGAGTGGGGTAATCTGGGATAGTCGTAGCCCATGGACCGCCCCAGTCATCATTGTACAGAAAAAAGATGGAAGCCTGAGATTCTGTGTAGACTATCGCATGCTGAATGCCTGCACCCGACCTGAGTGGAGGAGTCGCTCATGGCACTGGGCCAAGCCAAATACTTCTCTACATTCAACCTGGCAAGTGGTTACTGGCAAGTCCCAGTGAGAGAACAAGACTGAGAGAAAACTGGCTTTATCACACCCCTGGGACTGTTTGAGTTTATTTGTATGCCCTTCGGTCACCCTCAGTACTTTCCAACAGTTAATGGAAAACTGTTTGGGGAATTACAACTTTGAGACTGTGCTAATCTTCCATGATAACATCATCATTCTCTCCAAATCATTTGAGGATCACATCCAACATCTGGACCGGCTGTTCACTCGTCTGGCCCAATATGGGTTAAAATTGAAGCCCAGTAAGTACCACCTGATGTGTCAAAACATCCAATACCTGGGGCATGTTGGAGAAGTTGGAGGGGTTTCCCCAGAATGGGCCAAGGTCCAGGCAGTGCAGGAGTGGTTTCCCCCATAGACTACCACCGAGCTACTCTCCCTCCTGGGACTAGTGGGCTATTACCGGCGTCTAGGGTTGCCACCTCATCCCTTTAAACCCAAACACATATATGAATTACACAGGTTCTGTGGCTGATTAAATGCAGATAAGGCACCAAGTGAGTTTAATTACCAACTTAATCAGCCACAGAACCTGTGCAATTAATATGTGTTCGGTTTTTAAAGGGATGAGGTGGCAACCCTAGGTTCATCCCCAAGTTTGCACAAATCGTTGCAACTCCCACCCAGGTGTTAAGCGGCCAGCCTACACAGAAAAAAAGGGGGTCTTCCCCTCAATCAAGTCCCAATGGCAGGAGCCACAGCAGAAAGCTTTTGAAGCTCTGAAACAAAACTTGACGTCCGCACCTCTGTTAGCTTATGCGGATTACTTTAAGCCCTTCCGAGTGTATACGGATTGGAGCTTGCAAGACCTAAGGGGTGTCCTGGTCAAAGAGCAGGAGGGACGCAAGAGAGTAATCGCCTATGCTAGTCGCAGCCCACGGAGTAGAACCCCTATTATTATAGTTCCTTTAAACTGGAATTATCGGCTCTGGTGTGGGGAATCATGGAAAAGTTTGCAGAGTACCTCACGAGGGCAGAAATAGAGGTCTTCACGGACACCAGAGGTCTATCACGGAGGCTGATGGTGGCCCTTAAGGGTGGGGGGGCTGACCTTGGACCTAGGGCTCGGTTGCTGGAGGGACCCTCTACAACACTCAGAGGAATCCTTCCTGGAGGCACGGGAGCAAGGAGAGGACAGCAGGTTAGCAGGTCCAGGAATTCTCCTGAGAAGTCAGCCGGGTGGGCTGGTGAGTGAGTAGACTAAGTCAAGGAAGATAGAATGCGCTGCGAGTGCGAATGCGAGTGCTACCCCCGGCCCGCCTCCGTGGAATACTTGGAAAAAGAAGAAATGCCTACACATCCAAAGGTTCCAAAAACGTGCCTTTATTAAAAATCACCAGGATACACCAGGGACACCAGATATTGAGTCACGTAGGCGCGTTTCACACATCCAACTTGTGCTTAATCTTTAACAATGGCATTGGTGATTTTTTTATTAAAGGCACGTTTTTGGAACCTTTGGATGTGCAGCCATTTCTTCTTTTTCCGAGGCAGGGGTCACAATACTTTTGACAATAAATTGTATGTCTGTTGGGATGCAGAGGTGGCACAGGCACGTCTGCAATTCCCAATTTGACATCTGTGTGTGTCTCTGAACTCGCTGCTGTCTGCGTTTGGGGACATGTGGGGGGGGGGGGGTATGTCTCGGTCAGGAGGACTGTGGTGTATAGGGGGTGGTATGGCTCAGGACTGTGGTGTATAGGGGGGGTGGTATGGCTCAGGACTGTGGTGTATAGGGGGGGTGGTATGGCTCAGTCAGGAGGACCGTGGTGTATAGGGGGGGTGGTATGGCTCAGGACTGTGGTGTATAGGTGGGGGTGGTATGGCTCAGGACTGTGGTGTATAGGGGGTGGTATGGCTCAGGACTGTGGTGTATAGGGGGTGGTATGGCTCAGGACTGTGGTGTATAGGGGGGGTGGTATGGCTCAGGACTGTGGTTGGGGGTGGTATGGCTCAGGACTGTGGTGTATTGGGGGGGGGTGGTATGGCTCAGGACTGTGGTGTATAGGGGGGGGTGGTATGGCTCAGGACTGTGGTGTATAGGGGGGGTGGTATGGCTCAGGACTGTGGTTTATTGGGGGGGTGGTATGGCTCAGGACTGTGGTGTATAGGGGGGGTGGTATGGCTCAGGACTGTGGTGTATTGGGGGGGTGGTATGGCTCAGTACTGTGGTGTATGGGGGGGTGGTATGGCTCAGGACTGTGGTGTATTGGGGGGGGGGTGGTATGGCTCAGGACTGTGGTGTATAGGGGGGGGGGGTGGTATGGCTCAGGACTGTGGTGTATTGGGGGGGGTGGTATGGCTCAGGACTGTGGTGTATGGGGGGGGGGGGGGTTAGAGGGGGGGGGGGTGGTATGGCTCAGGACTGTGGTGTATAGGGGGGGGGTGGTATGGCTCAGGACTGTGGTGTATAGGGGGGGTGGTATGGCTCAGGACTGTGGTGTATAGGTGGGGGTGGTATGGCTCAGGACTGTGGTGTATAGGTGGGGGTGGTATGGCTCAGGACTGTGGTGTATAGGGGGTGGTATGGCTCAGGACTGTGGTGTATAGGGGGTGGTATGGCTCAGGACTGTGGTGTATAGGGGGTGGTATGGCTCAGGACTGTGGTGTATAGGGGGTGGTATGGCTCAGGACTGTGGTGTATAGGGGGGGGGTGGTATGGCTCAGGACTGTGGTTTATTGGGGGGGTGGTATGGCTCAGGACTGTGGTGTATTGGGGGGTGGTATGGCTCAGTACTGTGGTGTATGGGGGGGTGGTATGGCCCAGGACTGTGGTGTATTGGGGGGGGGGGGGGTGGTATGGCTCAGGACTGCGGTGTATAGGGGGGGGGGGGGTGGTATGGCTCAGGACTGTGGTGTATTGGGGGGGGGGGTGGTATGGCTCAGGACTGTGGTGTATAGGGGGGGGGTGGTATGGCTCAGGACTGTGGTGTATAGGGGGGTGGTATGGCTCAGGACTGTGGTGTATAGGGGGGTGGTATGGCTCAGGACTGTGGTGTATAGGTGGGGGTGGTATGGCTCAGGACTGTGGTGTATAGGTGGGGGTGGTATGGCTCAGGACTGTGGTGTATAGGGGGGTGGTATGGCTCAGGACTGTGGTGTATAGGGGGTGGTATGGCTCAGGACTGTGGTGTATAGGGGGTGGTATGGCTCAGGACTGTGGCGTATAGGGGGGGGGGGGGGGGGGGCGGGGGGCGGGACTGTGGGGGGGGGGGGGGGGAAGTGGTATGGTTCAGTCAGGAGGACTATGGTGTATAGGGGGGTGGTATATAGGTGTATATAGGCTATCATCCTCCTCCTGCAGGGAATACATTATAATAAATGTGACATACAGAAGACTGCAGTGGAGAGAGAAAGGCGCACTATGCATTCTGTGAGGAGAGTTCGCGCTCCGCCCCCTCAGGAGGTGTGTCCCTCCCGCTCGCCGTAGTTCTGGTTGCTAGGCTCGGGGCGTCCTATAGTAACCGCTGTGTGTGCGGCCCGGATTGTGTATGTGACCCGAGTCCCCGGTGTACCGGCCCGGCCGTTTCCATGGCCTCCCCTGCCAGCGTCTTCCTTCTCAATGTCACCGGGCAGATCGAGAGCGCCAAGGTGAGGCCTAATGCTGGGCCCGGCCATGCTGAGCGGGGATGGGGGGTTCTCAGACTCAGGATACCGAGGGGTCACACTGGGGGTACATTAGGGGGTTATATCACACTGGGGGTACAGAGGAAGGAATGGGGTGTCACTAGGGTTGCCATCTCATCCCTAAACCCGAACACACATGAATTACTCAGGTTCTGGGTCTAATTTAACCACTTCAGCCCCGGACCAATTGTCAGCTTAAGGACCAGAGGTCTTTTTTCAATTTCGCACTGCACTACTTTAACTGGTAATTGTGCGGTCATGCAATTTTGTAACGAAACGAAATTTGCGTCCTTTTCTTCCCACAAATAGAGCTTTCTTTTGATGGTATTTGATTGCCTCTGTGATTTTTATTTTTTGCGATATATAAACGGAAAAAGAGCGAAAATTTTGAAAAAAAAAGAGATTTTCTACTTTTTGTTATAAGAAAAATCTAATAAACTCAATTTTAGTCAAACATTTGGGCCAAAATGTATTCAGCCACATGTCTTTAGTAAAAAAAATGCCAATAAGCGTATATTTATTGGTTTGCGCAAAAGTTTATAGCGTCTACAAACTAGAGTACATTTTCTGGAATTTACACCGCTTTTAATTTATGACTGCCTATTTCATTTCTTGAGGTGCTAAAATGGCAGAGAAGTACAAAACCCCCCCAAATGACCCCATTTTGGAAAGTAGACACCCCAAGCTATTTGCTGAGAGGCATGTTGAGCCCATTGAATATTTTTTTTTTTTTAGTCCCAAGTGATTGAATAAAGACAAAAATAAAAAATAATTTTTTTTTTCTTCAAAAAGTTGTCACTAAATGATATATTGCTCACACATGCCATAGTTATATGTGGAATTGCACCCCAAAATACATTTTGCTGCTTCTCCTGAGTATGGGGATACCACATGTGTGGGACTTTTTGGGAGCCTAGCCGCGTACGGGGCCCCGAAACCCAAGCACCGCCTTCAGGATTTCTAAGGGTGCAAATTTTTGATTTCACTCCTCACTACCTATCACAGTTTCGAAGGCCATAAAATGCCAAAATAGCACAAAACCCCCCCAAATGACCCCATTTTGGAAAGTAGACACCCCAAGCTATTTGTTGAGAGGCATGGTGAGTATTTTACAGCTCTCATTTGTTTTGAAAATGAAGAAAGTAAAGAAAAAAAAAATTTTTTTTTTTTTCTTTTTTCAATTTTCAAAACTTTGTGACAAAAGCGACATCTGCAAAATACTCACAATACCTCTCAGCAAATAGCTTGGGGTGTCTACTTTCCAAAATGGGGTCATTTTGGGGGGTTTTATGCCATCTGGCATTCCATGGCCTCCGAAACTGTGATTGGCAGTGAGAAGTGAAATAAAAAAATTACTCCCTTAGAAAGCCTGAAGGCGGTGCTTGGTTTTTGGGGTTCCGTACGCAGCTAGGCTCCCAAAAAGTCCCACACATGTGGTATCCCCGTACTCAGGAGAAGCAACAGAATGTATTTTGGGGTGTATTTCCACATATGCCCATGACATGTTTGAGCAATATATCATTTTAGTGACAACTTTTTGTAAAAAAAATATATATATTTTTTTTTTTTCATTATTCAATCTCTTGGGACAAAAAAAAAAATATTTAATGGGCTCAACATTGCTCTCAGCAAATAGCTTGGGGTGTCTACTTTCCAAAAATGGGGTCATTTGGGGGGGGTTTGAACTGTCCTGGCATTTTATGCACAACATTAGAAGCCTATGTCACACGTCACCCACTCTTCTAACCACTTGAAGACAAAGCCCTTTCTGACACTTTTTGTTTACATGAAAACATATTTTTTTTTTTTGCAAGAAAATTACGTTGAACCCCCAAACACTATATATATTGTTAAAGCAAAGGCCCTACAGATTAAAATGGTGGGTGTTGCATTTTTTTTTTCCACACAGTATTTGCGCAGCGATTTTTCAAACGCATTTTTTGTGGAAAAAATACACTTTTTTTTATTTTAATGCACTAAAAACACACTATATTGCTCAAATTTTTGATGAATAAAAAAATATGATCTTAGGCCGAGTACATGGATACCAAACACGACATGCTTTAAAATTGCGCACAAACACGCAGTGGTGACAAACTACATACATTTTTAAAAGCCTTTAAAAGCCTTTACATGATACCACATTAGATTCACGGAGGAGGTCTACTGCTAAAATTACTGCCCTCGATCTGACCTTCGCGGTGATACCTCACATGCATGCTGCAATTGCTGTTTACATATGACGCCAGACCAACGCTTGTGTACGCCTTTGCGCAAGAGAAGGGGGGGCAGGGGTGCTTTTTTTTTTTTTTTTTTTTTAGTTTTTTTTTTATTTATTTAGCTTTTTTATTCTATTTTTAAACTGTTCCTTCCATTTTTTTTTCTTTGTTATGATTTTTATTGTTATCTCAGGGAATGTAAATATCCCCTATGATAGCAATAGGCAGTGACAGGTACTCTTTTTTTGAAAAAATTGGGGTCTATTAGACCCTAGATCTTTCCTCTGCCCTCAAAGCATCTGACCACACCAAGATTGGTGTGATAAAATGCTTTCCCAATTTCCCAATGGCGCGGTTTATATCCGGGAGGGGGGACATTCCCTCCTACTGCTTGTAAAAGCAGTCTAGAGGCTAATTACCCGCTAGAATTGCTTTTACATGAAAGCCGATCACTGGCTGAAAAGAATGATACCAAGATGATACCTAAACCTGCAGGCATCATTCTGGTATAACCATTCAAAGTCCAGCAACATACTGGACATATATTGTAAATTTTTTTTTTTTTCATGCAGCCTCTTGGCTGAACGAAAAAAAGAGATTGATTGGTGGGTATGCCCACCATTAGAATACCTCCCTTCATCCACCCACTTCTAATGATGGGCATACATGCACCATTTATATATGCCGATGCATGGGGGCATCCTCCCGCAAAAGTTATGCCGTGTACACACGGTCGGAATTTCGACCGTATGTACGTGGCATTAGGAGCCAATCGCTCCTCCGCCCCCCCTGCTGCCCCCATGCTTCGGCACATATGCTCTTTTTTTTAACTGTGGTGGTGAAATCACCTCCTACAGCGTTGGAGTCGCGGCTTTATGTATCGTGGGAGCAAACGCTGTTGCTGTCAAGATAAATAAATCCGCGCTGCAACTGAATGGCGCACCTGAAAACAAAAAAAATGCTTAACACTAAAACACAGTAAACAAAATTACATACCTGAAAAGCAAGCATGATAAAACATGATAAAACATAATAAAACATTGCAGAATAGAATGGAGTAAAAAAAGAGCAACAATAGAGAGAGAGAGAGAACAATAAAACGACAACTATTTTTGTTTTTTTTATTTTTTTGAGATTCACAGGTAAAAAAGCTCCTGACTGAAGCGACTGAATCAAAATGCTACCACAAAAAAAATGTTAGCGATCGCAGGGATCAGGCCTGACTCTGCGAACACTGCAGTTATGTGTGCTTAGTGTTTTGTAAGTGACAGTGATCGATCGATACTGCACTTGGGTGGGCTGGGCTGGGCTGGGCGGAGGGGGAAACGCAGGTGCTAGCAGGTATCTGGGCTGATCCCGCTAACAATGCGTTTTTTTGGAACCCTAAACTGCTGGGACGCTAGTATAGATCTGATCAGATCAGATATTGATCTGTTCAGATACTATACCACTAAGGGAGGTGTATGCTTTGCGCGTGGGTGTTTGCGGTACTGGCACTAACCTGGGGCGACGCAGACCTTATTTGACCCTAAAACCTAATTGATATCACCCGCCGGGCGATCAGGGGGTTAAACCGTTATTGGGTAATAAATGGCGGGTGCCCTGACAGTATAAAAAAAACAAGCTAACTAACCAGCGTCACCCGTAACAGTAATACAAAAAAAAACTGGTTACCTAGCGACACTAATGCAGCGATCAGAAAAACGATCGCTTAGTGACACTGGCAAAAGGGGGTGAAAGGGTTAACTAGGGGCAATCAGGGGGTTAAACCTTTATTAGGTAATATATGGGGGTACCTGACGCTATATAAAAACCTGACGGGGAACCTAAATAACGAAATAACTAACTGGCTAACCAGCGTCACCAGTGACATTTTATACGGTGATCACTGGTGAAAGGGTTAACTCTAGGGGCAATCAGGGGTTTAAAACCTTTATTTAGGTTGTAATATGGGGGTACCTGACCTATAAAACTATTTATGAACCTATATAAAACATGGCGGTTAAAATAAAAAAAAAATGGTTTACCTAGCGACACAATGCAGCGATCAGAAAAACGATCGCTTAGTGACACTGGCAAAAGGGGGTGAAGGGGTTAACTAGGGGCAATCAGGGGGTTAAACCTTTATTAGGGGGGGGGTAGGGGGCTACCTAGGACCTAAAACTAACTGCCCTGACAGTTATTACAGTCACACTGACACTAAATGCAGTGATCAGTAAATAAATGATCACTGCAATTAGTGACACTGTGACTGGGGGGGGAGGGGGTGATCTGGGGGGTGATCTGGGGGTGACAGGGGGGTGGATTGTGTGCCTATGTGTACTGGTGTCAGTGTACTGTTTGTGCACTAACCTTTGCATGTTCTCTGCTCGGCGTTCCGGTCACATAGACCGGCGCACCGAGCGTGACATCACTTCCGCCTTCCTGTCTATACAATAGACAGGAAGGGGAAGCTTTTCATTCGCCAGGAGCGATCGCGAGGGGGTGGCCAGAAACCACTGGCCGTCCCCTCGTCCCGGATCGCTCCTGAAGCGATGCCGACCGTCCCCGCCGGCGGAGGGGGGTCCGATCGGACCCCCCAACCGCCTGAAGAATGGCACGTACAGGTACGTGATTCTGCCTGTACGTGCCATTCTGCCGACGTATATCTACATGGGGCGGTCGGCAAGTGGTTAATGCAGATAAGACACCAAGTGGGTTTAACCACTTCAGCCCCGGAAGATTTTACCCGCTTCCTGACCAGAGCACTTTTTGCGCTTCCGCACTGCGTCGCCTTAACCGACAATTGTGCGGTCGTGCGATGTTGCACCCAAACAAAATTGCCATCCTTTTTTTCCCCCCCACAAATAAGGATGAGCTCCGGCATGTTTGCATGCCCCACGTGCAGAGCCCGCCAGGAGGTCGGCGCAGCGCTGCGCTGCGCTAATCACAGGCAGTGAGACATTGCCCCGATGCGTGGCTGCAGAGATCGGGCAATGTCTCACTGCCTGTGATTAGCGCATGGCTCTTTACAGAGATCGGGGTCACGGCGTATCCTAGTAACACGGTGTGGCCGCTCAAGAGCGGCTCTTCTGGGAAGCCGTCATATGACGGCATCCCAGAAGGAGAGCCGCACCGTCCCATCGTCATTTGACGGCGGGCGGGAAGTAATTAATTACCACCTTAATCAACCGCAAAACCTGTGTAATTAATGTGTTCGGTTTTAAAGGGATTTGGTGGCAACCCTAGGTGTCACACTGGGGGGTACAGAGGGGGGAGGGGAAGTCACAGTGGGGGGTACAGAGGGGGAGGGGAAGTCACACTGGGTGGTACAGAGGGCGGAGGGGAGGTCACACTTGTGGTACAGAGGGGGGTTGGGGTTGGGCTGGATACAGAAAAGAGGGGGATGGGTTCTTACATTGGGGGTACTAAAAAATGGGGTGCGGTTCCCACAATGGGGATACAGAGAAGGAGATGGGGGTACAGGGGAGCGGATGTCACGGGGGTTACGAGGGGGGGTTCCCACACTGTGGGAAAGAGAAGGGGGTGAGTGTGACACTGGGGGTACATTAATGGTTGATATCGCACTGGGGGTACAGAGGAGAGGGGGGTGAGGATCTCTCACTGGGGTTACATAATGGAGGGTACAAAGGTGGGCGATGGGTTCTCACCCTGAGTTTACCGAGGCGAGGGGGTAGATTCTCACATTGGAGGTACAGTGGAGGGGGATGGGCTTTCACATTGGGGTACAGAAGACGGGGGATGAGTTCTCACATTGGGGGTACAGAAGATGGGGGATGGGTTCTCACATTGGGGGTACAGAAGATGGGGGATGGGTTCTCACATTGGGGTAGAGAAGATGGGGGATGAGTTCTCACATTGGGGGTACAGAAGATGGGGGATGAGTTCTCACATTGGGGGTACAGAAGATGGGGGATGGGTTCTCACATTGGGGGTACAGAAGATGGGGGATGAGTTCTCACATTGGGGGTACAGAAGATGGGGGATGAGTTCTCACATTGGGGGTACAGAAGATGGGGGATGGGTTCTCATATTGGGGGTACAGAAGATGGGAGATGGGTTCTCACATTGGGGGTACAGAAGATGGGGGATGGGTTCTCACATTGGGGGTACAGAAGATGGGGGATGAGTTCTCAAATTGGGGGTACAGAAGATGGGGGATGGGTTCTCACATTGGGGGTACAGAAGGTGGGAGATAGGTTCTCACATTGGGGGTACAGAAGATGGGGGATGAGTTCTCACATTGGGGGTACAGACGATGGGGGATTGGTTCTCACATTGGGGGTACAGAAGATGGGGGATGAGTTCTCACATTGGGGGTACAGAAGATGGGGGATGGGTTCTCATATTGGGGGTACAGAAGATGGCAGATGGGTTCTCACATTGGGGGTACAGAAGATGGGGGATGGGTTCTCACATTGGGGGTACAGAAGATGGGGGATGAGTTCTCACATTGGGGGTACAGAAGATGGGGGATGGGTTCTCATATTTGGGGTACAGAAGATGGGGGATGGGTTCTCACATTGGGGGTACAGAAGATGGGGGATGGGTTCTCACATTGGGGGTACAGAAGATGGGGTATGAGTTCTCACATTGGGGGTACAGAAGATGGGGGATGGGTTCTCACATTGGGGGTACAGAAGATGGGGGATCGGTTCTCACATTGGGGGTACAGAAGATGGGGGGTGGGTTCTCACATTGGGGGTACAGAAGACGGGGGATCGGTTCTCACATTGGGGGTACAGAAGATGGGGGGTGGGTTCTCACATTGGGGGTACAGAAGATGGGGGATGGGTTCTCACATTGAGGGTACAGAAGATGGGGGATGGGTTCTCACATTGAGGGTACAGAAGATGGGGAATGGGTTCTCACATTGGGGGTACAGAAGATGGGGGATGGGTTCTCACATTGGGGGTACAGAAGATGGGGGATGGGTTCTCACATTGGGGGTACAGAAGATGGGAGATGGGCTTTCACATGGGGTACAGAAGATGGGGGATTGGTTCTCACATTGGGGGTACAGACGATGGGGGATGGGTTCTCACATTGGGGGTACAGAAGACGGGGATGGGTTCTCACATTGGGGGTACAGAAGATGGGGGATGGGTTCTCACATTGGGGGTACAGAATACGGGGGGGTGGGTTCTCACATTGGGGGTATAGAAGATGGGGGATGGGTTCTCACATTGGGGGTACAGAAGATGGGAGATGGGCTTTCACATTGGGGTACAGAAGATGGGGGATTGGTTCTCACATTGGGGGTACAGACGATGGGGGATGGGTTCTCACATTGGGGGTACAGAAGATGGGGGATTGGTTCTCACATTGGGGGTACAGACGATGGGGGATGGGTTCTCACATTGGGGGTACAGAAGATGGGGGATGAGTTCTCACATTGGGGGTACAGAAGATGGGGGATGAGTTCTCACATTGGGGGTACAGACGATGGGGGATTGGTTCTCACATTGGGGGTACAGAAGATGGGGGATGAGTTCTCACATTGGGGGTACAGAAGATGGGGAATGGGTTCTCACATTGGGGGTACAGAAGACGGGGATGGGTTCTCACATTGGGGGTACAGAAGATGGGGGATGGGTTCTCACATTGGGGGTACAGAATACGGGGGGGGTGGGTTCTCACATTGGGGGTATAGAAGATGGGGGATGGGTTCTCACATTGGGGGTACAGAAGATGGGAGATGGGCTTTCACATTGGGGTACAGAAGATGGGGGATTGGTTCTCACATTGGGGGTACAGACGATGGGGGATGGGTTCTCACATTGGGGGTACAGAAGACGGGGATGGGTTCTCACATTGGGGGTACAGAAGATGGGGGATGGGTTCTCACATTGGGGGTACAGAATACGGGGGAGGATGGGTTCTCACATTGGGGGTATAGAAGAATGGGGATTGGTTCTCACATTGGGGGTACAGAAGATGGGGGATGAGTTCTCACATTGGGGTACAGAAGATGGGGGATGGGTTCTCACACTGGGGGTACAGAAGATGGGGGATTGGTTCTCACATTGGGGTACAGAAGATGGGGGATGAGTTCTCACATTGGGGTACAGAAGATGGGGGATGGGTTCTCACATTGGGGTACAGAAGATGGGGGATGGGTTCTCACATTGGGGGTACAGAAGACGGGGGATGGGTTCTCACATTGGGGGTACAGAAGATGGGGGATGGGTTCTCACATTGGGGGTACAGTGGGGTCCGGGATTAGGGGTGAGATTGCTGGAAATGTATGATCTTCCTCTGTTATTCTGACGTTCTTCTTCTTTTCTTCTCCTAGTTCCCTGAATACGATGATCTGTACTGCAAGTACTGCTTTGTGTACGGCCATGACTGGGCCCCGACCTCTGTAAGTCCCTCTCCCGGGTGTCCGTCTTGTGTCTCTCTTCCATGCATTCCCTCATGTGATCACACAGGAAAATAGAAATCCTCCTCCAACATTCACATCTGAGACAATGCCGTGATTGTACGGGCAGAAGCTCCACCCCCTCTGTGTGATGTCACAGTGAATCCTGGAGGGGGGCAGCGGGCTATCTCCGCTCCAAACAATGCCCAGCTAATCAGATATGAAACAATCTGTCTTGGCATCTACATGTCCTGTAAATGGAACGTACAAACTCCTCAAATCTTATATAGGGAGACACAACTCTTCATGGTGGTGAAGCTTGGCCCGGCTGTATGTAGTATATACTGACTGATCCAAGGGACGCCGTGTATGTCCATACAAAACTTTTTATTTTTAGTTTTGGATTGCGTGAGGAAGGATTAGAACCCCTTTCAGGTTTTTATTGCTGTCCAGGATTCTATAAGATTGATTTTTACCTGAAAAATCTTTTTTCCAGATGGGGAGTGAAGGGAAAATCTACAGCAACACAGGCCTCTATTTAATATGTCTAGTCATCTCTACTGTTTTTTTTTTTTTCTGCCTTAGTAGAAAAGACCGTTCCCGGCTCGCACCTGCAGGGTGAGACACTTGCTTATAGTATGTAAGCAGTGGTCTCTCTGCAAAGGTCCAACATGCCCCCTGCTGATCCAGGCATATAGCACCGCTAGCAGCAAAGCTCACGCTTTCTGCTGATTGGAGGGCTCTAGCTCTCACTCAGCAAAGGGTGTGGGGGACCTCCACAGAGGGACCACTGCTTCCATACATAGAGAAGAAGGATATGACCTGAAAGGAAGGGAGGGGGGGCTGTGCTAGGGATATTAAAATAGTCACATTTTCTAGCAAGTCCAAAGGCATTTTGCAAGTGAATAAATGTCAGAAATGAAAAGGAAAAACGCTGCAAGTAATTTTCTCAGTGCTGCGATTCTTCCTTTTTTTTTATTTTTTTTTTTTAATTGGTGACAGGAGTTCCACCCAAAAATGAAACTTCCGCTTTAGGCACTGGTGACCCCCTGACATGCCACATTTGTCATTTTTTTTTTTTTTGGGGGGGGGGGTGGGTACCTAGTTTTGACAGTCACCCATCTCCCACTTCCTTCCCTGGTGCCGGAAGGAAGTTCACCTCTCACCCCTCCCTCCTTGCAATCTTCTGGGACAAGTCACAGGCCTCAAAAGATTGCCCAGCCGTTCACAGCGCGCACAGTGTGCGCCCGGCTGTGAAGCCACACATACCCCCTAGCCCATTATATGACCCTTGCCTGCAAACGAAGCCCACGCCGTCCCCTGAGCAGGCCGCGTCCATCTTCGCCCCTCATCCTTCCGGTGCCGCAGACTCTGGCTCTGTGACTGGCCGGAGTCACGTGACGTTACTTTCATGCATGCGCGCGGGAGCCGTCGATTTCGGCACACAATTGGGGAAGAAACGGCACGGTGGTCCGTTTCTTCACAGCGCATGCGCCGATGACGTCATCAGCGCACTACAAGTGAAATGGCTCCTAAACGGCGCACGTTTAGGAGATATTTCCACTACCTATAGGTAAGCCTTATTCTAGACTTACCTGTAGGTAAAAGTCACTTAAAAGGGTTTACAACCACTTTAAGTACGCTGGCAGTCTAGCAGCTCACTTGTTCCCCAGAATTGCTTATTATTGTAGTCGGTATTTGACCTCCCAGCTTCCCCTCCAGTCTTGTACAGTTGTACCGGCTCCTCTCCTGGACTGAGATAGCTTAGTCCAGGGCTTGACAAATTTGCTTGGAATCTAGGAGCCAGTTAAAAAAGTTAGGAGCCAGGTTTTTTTTTTAACGACAACGACTGACAGGTGGCACTGGGCACCGTAGGACGTCCTCCCAGAACCTTGCTCCTGTGCGCCCACTGGGGCGCGCATTTGGGAACATCCGTGACCGCCAGGACCCGGCGCATCGCGGTAAACGGCCACCGATAGCGGCCGTTTACCACGTGATCGCTCTGTCAAATGAAGGTGCGGTCACATGTACACAAACCGGCATCACGTCATGACGCCGGTTCCTCCCTCCCCTCTCTGTATCGATCGGTACAGTGAGAGGGGAGAATCTGAGAGGGGGAGAGATGGGACCAGCACTGTGGGCTGGATGTGTAGTGCCCACAGCGCTGGTCAGTGATAGCTACACTGCCAGCACTGTGCAATACTCTGCCACCACTGTGCAATACTCGCCAATACTCGCCAATACTCTGCCAATAAATTTGAATAGAAACAAAGAATTATTTATTTTTTTTACCGAATTTTCAGTATTTTGATTTATAGCGCAAAAAAATAAAAAACCCAGCGATGATTAAATACCACAAAAAGAAAGCTCTATTTGTGTGAAAAAAAGGACAAAAAATTAATTTGGGTACAGTGTTGCATGACTGAGAAATTGTCATTCAAAGTGTGAGAGCACCGAAAGCTGAAAAGTACCCAGTGGTTAACATTGCATTAGCATTGTTAGAGGTGTTGCAATACCAACGGCCACCACAAGATGGTGCCATATTATAGAAGTTTTTTAAAAGGCCGCAAAGCCGCGGCCTAAATTTCTGGCCGGCGCGGCCCGATGCGATCGCACGGCGGGGGTCGGTGTCCACAGGTTGACGGGGTACCGCAGCTGTGTCGCCCCAGGCGCCAGGACCCCAATTCTAGTCGCAATTGCGCACGGGCGACCGGGGTTTTGTCGAGCCCTGGCTTAGTCTGATTTCACTGCACACTGTGAGCTTCTTACAATGTGCAATAGAAGCTGCAGCAGCAAGTCCGGTAGAGCCCCGCCTCATTTCTTGGCTGGAGGACATCCAGCATCATCTTTGGTTTCAGTCCTGGAGGCTCAACATCAGATGTGGGCATTACCTAGGGTGATCTATGGGCAAATACAGCCTGACTAGGAGCACCCACTCCTCCAGACTGACACCCATCCATCAAGTCATTTTGATATTTGCATAACTCCTCCCAAGAGCCAGCCCACTGCTTGCATCAGTGCTGAGGCCTCCTAAAGCGGAGCTCCACCCCTTTTTATATACAATATCTCAGAGTGATCACCTAGCTCTTCTAAATCGGAACATTATTTTTTTTTGGTTTTAAATGTACATTGTTTTTTTTTTAGGAATCCCTCTGCTTCCTTAATCTGTGTATTGCGGATATGGGCGGGGCTTGTGCGGCTATTTGGTAATTTCCTCCACTCGCACTCTCTCCTGGGATCTATTCTGATCGATCCCAGGAGTCAACCTGGGATTAAGAAACCGGAAGATATCTGCTTATCTCCGTTGCCATCACAACGGGGCGGGACTTCCTTTGACGCCGCCCGTTGCAATGGCAACCTGAGCTCTTGACGGCGCTCGAAATTTGCCGGTAGTGCGCATGCGCAAGATCAGGGCTCGCACGGGCGGTGCATGCTGGTCCATCAGCAGCACAGTGCCCCGGAAGAGGATGCCTGTGGGTTTCAAATGCCCACAGGCAAGATGACAACCGTCAGACAAAAAAAAATATAACTTATTTTGTCTGGCGAAAAAGGACAGCAGAATTCATTTCTAAAGGGACATGTGAGTTATCTATTTAAAAATTTAAATTTGTCATTATGCACAAAAAAAAAAAAAAACGTTAGAGGCAGCGGAACCCCGCTTTAAGAGGAGTACTGAGGCCGGGGCTGGGCTGTGATGTTTTCAGGAAGCCGTGTGCAGCACCCTGCTGGCCATGATCTGCCTGCATTGCATAGGGAAGCGCAGTG
Source organism: Lithobates sylvaticus (assembly GCA_028564925.1). NCBI lineage: Eukaryota > Metazoa > Chordata > Amphibia > Anura > Ranidae > Lithobates > Lithobates sylvaticus. The sequence goes on from CM053031.1 coordinate 260,750,324, forward strand.
TTGGCATGACTGGGCATAAATAAGGTATGCAACACAAAAAAAGATGTTTTATTTAAAAATGTAATTAGCATGTTGATGAGAGGAACCAGAGAAGGTAAAATATAGGAAGATTGATCTTCAGCTTTAAAGTTTCCTCTCTACACACGAAAAGAGGATTATGTTCATAAAAGCGTCAGACCTGAGATGGTAATTAACATTTGCCGTTTCCTGGGAGACTTCTGTCAGGTCCCTGATTGTGTATTTCACTCCAATTTTATTATTATCTAAATCCCATTATACAGACAAGACCTTTTCCAGGAGGTAACTCCCTGAACGGCTTTATTTCTCGGTGAAAGGGGCGCTAAAGACAATTTCTGGGAACGTGCGGCTCCCGTCTATGGAAATACGTATTTTTTTTTTTTTTTCTGGAAAGACGTTCTGTGAATTTAGCAAGTCATTATAATTATTCCATCGCTGTAATAAGCAGGGGTGCTGTCAGTGTACTTGTATGTGTTTATTAAAGCGGCGCTCCACCCGTTTTCTATACAAAAGCTGTATGTGATCAGATAGATGTTCTTATGCCCCGTACACACGGTCGGAAAATCCGACCACAAAATCCATCAGATTTTTTCCAACGGATTTTGTCCGACACTGGTGTTGCATACACACGGTCGGACAAAGTTGTCGGAAAATCCGATCATTCTGAACGTGGTGACGTTCGTTGCGTACGACGGGACTACGTAGAGGCTAGTAGCCAATAGCTTTGGTCTTGTAATGTGATCTGAGCATACGTGGCACTTTGTCCATCGGAATTCGCTACACACGATCGGAAAAAGTCCGATAGGACTTTGTTGTCGGAAAATTTGAGAGCAGGAGATAAAACTTTTGTCCGACGGAAAAAGTCCGATGGAGCCTACACACGGTCGGAATTTCCAGCAACATTGTCCGATAGGACATTTTTCCGTCGGAAAATCCGACCGTGTGTACGGGGCTTAAGTCTAAAACTGACCTTCTTCTTTTTTTTTTTTTTTTTTTTCTAGTTTAAAATGTACCTTTTTCTTTCTTCTCTGCTTCCGGGATGTGTGTCTTACGGATATGGGCGTGGTTTCTGCGGCTATCTCGTCGTTTCCTTAAAGCAGGATTCCACCCTAAAGTGGAACTTCCGCTTTTCGGAACCCTCCTCCCCTCCGGTGTCACATTTGGCACCTTTCAGGGGGGAGGGGGGTGCAGATACCTGTCTAAGACAGGTATTTACACCCACTTCCGGGCATAAACTCCCACGGGAGTTTACGCCACTTCCTGTCCCGGGGCGCGCTGTCTGCCGGGACACACACGGGTCCCAGCAGACAGCGCGGACCATTCTCATTGCACTGTGCGACTCGCGCATCCGCAGTAGGGAACTAGGAAGTGAAGCCGCAATGCGACACTTGCTGATTCCCTCACCAAGAATGGCGCTGGCAGCAGCAGAGAGCCGAGCGATTGATCGGCCTCTGCTGCCGACATCGCTGGACCCTGGGACAGGTAAGTGTCCATTTATTAAAAGTCAGCAGCTGCAGTATTTGTAGCTGCTGGCTTTTTAAAAAAAAAATTTCAGGTACAATCCCGCTTTAAAGTGGTTGTAAACCCTTACAAACCACTTTGACCTACAGGTAAGCCTAGATTAAGGCTATAAATATCTCCTAAACCTACATGGTTTAGGAGATATTTAGAAAAGAAAAGGCACGCTATCTACGGCGCATGCGCACCGAGCATGCCGAGATCACGGCGCTATGCCGCTCTCGTGCGCATGCGCGGGAGTGACGTCATCGCCGCTCCAGCGAATGACAGCGCTGGACCGGCGAGACCCGGAAGTCACTCCAGGTTTGATGGCGGCGCAGAAGATCGTGGATGAGGACCGCTTCGGGGGCTTCGTTCTCAGGTAAGTCATTCATAATGAGCTAGTATTCATAATGAGCTATGCATACTAGCTCATTATGCCTTTGCATTGCAGGTTCCGTTTTTTTTTTTGTTTTTTTTTAAATAGGCTTTACTTCCTCTTTAACTCTCATTGTCTCCTGGGATCTTTTCTCATTGATCCCAGGAGTCTGTGTGGCGGCCGCCCGCAAATTATCGCGTGATTACGAAACCTGAAGTGATCTCAGTTGCCATCACAACGGGGCGGGGCTTTCCGACGACACCGCCCGTTGTGAGGGCAACCGAAGCTGTTGACGGCGCTCCGATATTCCCTTACTGCGCATGCGCGAGATCGGAGCTAGAACGGTCGTGGCATGCTGGGAGATTTACGTCGTAGAAGCCCGGAAGAGAATGCCTGTGGGCTTCACATGCCCACAGGCAAGATGGAAACAGTGCAGATCGTTTTTATAAATCAACCTTTCATTGCCAAAAAGCAATGGACAAAGAAGAAAAACCGGAATAAGTGAGTAAACGATTTAAACGCTAATTCCTTTATAAACGTCCCCAAAAAAAAAAACCTCGGAAGCAGTGGAAGCCCGCTTTTAAGGCAGCAAGCATTGCTTTCATCCATCCAAGAATTTCCTGAAAAATGACATCTCTTTCTGTGAATGCCTGGCACGTTTTAAAGGGTAGTTTGGCATGAAGAACTAGTGGAGAACACGGAGCTGTGTGGCCCCTACTGCTATTGGCCATTACTTATAGAATATCCAAACCCAAAAATAACAATATTTATATATTACAGTTTATCAGTACTTATACATGGTGGCTGATTTAATTGACGATCAGGCCTTTTCTGACACTTTTTGTTTACATGTAAAAATCAGCTTTTTTTTTTTTTTTTTTTACTAGAAAATTCTTATGCCGCGTACACACGAGCGGTTTTGCCGTTGGAATAAACTCTGAAGGTTTCTCCGACGGAATTCCGCTCAAGTGGTCTTGCCTCCACACGGTCACACCAAAGTCCGACCATCTAGAACGCGGTGACGTACAACGCGTACGACGGGACTAGAAAAAGGAAGTGCAATAGCCAGTAGCCAATAGCTGCCATCTCGTACTTGCTTGAGAGGATGCGTTGTTTTTGGTACGTCGGAACAGCATACAGACGAGCGGTTTTCCCGATAGGAATTGATTCCGTCGAAAAAATTTGGAAAATTTTCCTCCTTCTAGGTCCGTCAGAATTCCCAACATAAAAAGTCAGATGGGGCATACACACGATCGGAATATAGGATGAAAAGCTCCCGTCTGACTTTTTCTGTCGGAAATTCTGCTCGTGTGTACGCGGCATTAGAGCCCCCAAACATGTTGTTTTTTTTTTTTATTTTATTTTTTTTGCAGAAGCCCTATAGAATAAAATGGTTGTCATTGCAATTTGTTTTGTCCCTCAGTTTTTGCACAGTAGTTTTTCAGTAGTTTGAACAATTTTTTGGAAAATGTTAATTTGGCATTAATGTTAATGCACACAAACACAATATAATACCCAATTTTTGGGTCAAATGTAAAAAAATGGTGTTTCACCGAGTAAATAGATATCTAACATGTTATGCTTCAAAATTGCGCTCGCTTGCAGAATGGCGCTCGTTCGCATACTAAATACTAGCTGCTTCAGCCCCAGAAGATTTTACCCCCTTCCTGACCAGAGCACTTTTTTGCGATTCGGCACTGCGTTGCTTTAACTGACAATTGCGCGGTCGTGCGATGTTGTACCCAAACGAAATTGACATCCTTTTTTTTTTTCCCCCACAAATAGAGCTTTCTTTCGGTGGTATTTGATCACCTCTGCGGTTTTAATTTTTTACGCTATAAACAAAAATAGAGCGACAATTTAAAAAAAACACTTTTGTACTAATTGCATAAATAAATATCCCCATTTTTTTTTTTTTTTTTTTTTTAAAAGCATTTTTTTTTTTTCTCAGTTTAGGCCAATACGTATTCTTCTACATATATTTGATAAAAAAAAATTGCAATAAGCGTTCATTGATTGGTTTGCGCAAAAGTTATAACGTCTACAAAATAGGGGATAGATTTATAGCATTTTTATTATTATTATTTTTTTTTTTTTTACTAGTAATGGTGGCAATCTGCGATTTTATTTATTTTTTTTTTTTTATTTTTTTTTTTTTTTATTGGCACTGCGACATTATGGCGGACACATCGGACACTTTTGACACATTTTTGGGACCTATGGCATTAATACAGCGATCAGTTCTCTAAAAATGCACTGATTACTGTAAAAATGTCACTGGCAGGGAAGGGGTTAACACCAGGGGACGATCAAGGGGTTAACTGTGTTCTCAGTGTTCCCTTAGACCCCTTTCACACTGGGGCGTTTTTCATGCGCTTTCGCATTAAAATAAGCCTGAAAGAAGCCGTAACTGCAATCCCAATGTGAAAGCCCGAGTGCTTTCACACCGAGGTGCTGCGCTGGCAGGGCATCAAAAAAAGTCCTGCAAGCAGCTTCTTTGCAGCGCTTTTTGAGCGGTGAATACACCGCTCCTAAAGCGCCTCTTCCCATTGAAATCAATGGGAAGCGCCTGCAAAACGCTTGAAAACATTGGGATTGCAGTTGAGGCTTCTTTCAAGCGCTTTACAGGCACTTTTTTTTAACGCTAAAGCGCCTGAAAGGGGTCTAACTGTAGGGGGAGGGGACTGATTAGAGGAGATGACAGATCATGGTTCCTAGCTATTAGGAACTCACGATCTGTCATTCCTCACGGAACAGAACAGGGATTTGTGTGTTTACACACATACACGTCCCTGTTCTGCCTCTCGTGCCCGCGATCGCTCGTGGCCGGCGGTCATCACGAGCATCAGCACACCCAGAGTTGAGTGGGTGTGTGTGCACGCGCCTGCTATCCCAATCCCGCGAGCCAATGTATAGCTACGGTGATTTGCAGGATCGTGCTGACCTGCCGCAGTATAATGATGGCGGCTGGTCGGCAAGCGGTTAAACAACTCTGCAACACAGTACAGCCCTATCCAGCAGGTGGGCCACTCCAGCAGGTCTTGTCCCGCCCCCAGCATATTATTGGATAGTGAATGGAGAAACAACAGATGGATAAATTCATCTGTGCTGCCCACTATCAGGAAGTAGTTGGCACATAAGCGCTGCAGCAAAACTGTGTAAGGTAAGTAAAATGTTTAACCTTTCTCCAACGTTTGTACAGTGGGAAGAGCCACTATTTTCAAATGGTTGTAAAGGCTCACGGCTTCATTCTATATATGAAGGTAAAAAACCTTTGTGTGCAGCAGCCCCCCCCATAGTGATCCAGTGATGTACACGAAAGACTCAGCTCTCTGGGAACTCTCCCACCCTATTGGCTGAGATAGCAGTGGGAGCCATTGGCAATCGCAGCCAGTGAGCCAATGAGGAGAGAGTGGGGGGGTGCAAGGCCAAGCCACGGCCCTGTGTGTGAATAGACTTGCAGAGCAGCGGCTCGGGAGAGAGCCTGCTTGGGTGCCCCCAGAGCAAGCTGCCTGCTCTGAGGGCACTTGGAAGGCAGGAGGCACCAGGAACACCAATAGGGGACCTGAGAAGAAGAGGATTGGGGCTGCTCTGTGCAAAACCATTACACAGAGCAGGTAAGTATAACACTATATATATATATATATATATATATATATATATATATATATATATATATAGATATAGATATAGATATAGATATAGATATAGATATAGATAGGTAGGTAGGTAGATAGATAGAGATATAGACAGAGAGAGAGAGATATAGAGATATATATATATATATATATATATATATATATATATAAACATTGCCTTTAATATCAATAATATCACAATATGTGTGCATGGTCTGATTTTAAACACAAGTGTGATGGGTTCTCTCCCTGCAGACATCTAACCTGTATTAGAGTAAGAATCCCACCTTTTCTCCTTCTTTACAGCCACTGTATACAAGAAAAGGGAATCTGCTGTTTACATTTTTACCACTAGGTGTCGCCAAACTACCATTTTTCATCTATTTGTTGTAATCAGAATGATACTTCTTTTTTTTAGGGGGTGGAAGAAGGAATATCCCAAATTGCTTCTAAAAACAGACATATAAAGGAGGATATTGTGTGGAACTTTCCTATTGAAATAACCTTCAAAAGTACCAATCCATATGGATGTAAGTATGTTAAGCTATTTCTTTTGTAACTTGTTATATGGACACCTTCCCAGACACCATTTACATTTAAAACTGAACTTCAGCCTTATGTTCAGTCTTGCACAGTTGTAATGTACTGTGTTCCTGTACTGAAATCACTTTTCTGTTTTCAGTGCACACTGTGAGCTTCTCATTGTGTGCATTAGAAGCTTCAGCAAGTCAAATAGAACCCGCCTTATTTCCTGGTAGAAGGACATCCATCATTATCCAGCAGCTAGCCTTTCCATCCCAGCCTGACTGGCCGGACCCACAAAAGATTTTTCACCCTAATGCATAGGATGCATTAAGGTGAAAAATCTTAAGGCCTTAGAACCACTTTGAGTTAAAGTGGAGGGCCACCCTAAAAAAATAAAAATAAAAAGAGCATTAATATTCTTAAAAAAAAAAAAAACACATTTGAAATTTTTTTTTTTTTTTACCTTAACAGAAATCCCTGTTGCTAGGCAGTCTTCCTAATCTGCCTCCTTCCTACTCCGCGGTGATCTTCGGTCTTCTCTGCTCCTCCGTGTTGTCTTCTTGGTAATGGGGCGAGCTGTGTTCTGGGAACTGTGTGTGTCCCAGAACACAGCGCGTCCCAGTCACAAAGCGCCGCGCGACTCGCGCATGCGCAGTAGGAAACGGGCAGTGAAGCCGCAAGGCTCCACTGCCTGTTTCCCTTAGTGAGGATGGCGGCGCTGGGACCGGAGCGCCGAGGGACATGTCGGTCTCGGCGGCCGACATCGCGGGCTCCCTGGAAAGGTAAGTCTCCTTATTAAAAGTCAGCAGCTACTTTTTTTTTTAGCTGCTGATTTAAAAAAAAAATTCAGATCAAACACCGCTTTAAGTGATGAAAACAGAAAGGAAAAAAGTAATTGGCATTTTTATGAAGGGGAAGGAGGAACCACGAAAGGCAAGATTTTAAGCAGATAAAACTTCAGCTTTAAATCCTAGTTAAAGTGATACTAACGTCTAGGGGTTTTTTTTTTGTTTAAAAATAACAAACATGTTATACTTACCTTTTCTGTGCAGTGGTTTTGCCCAGATCCTCCTCTTCTCGAGTCCCCCCACCGGCGCTCCTGGCCCCATTCTCCTGCCAAGTGCCCCCACAGCAAGCAGCTTGCTGTGGGGGCACCCAAGCCGAGCCACTGCTCTGTGTGTCCATTCAGACACGGATCCTTTGCTCAGCCCTGCCCCCTATCTCTCCTCATTGGCTCACTGACTTTGATTGACAGCAGCAGGAGCCAATGGCACCCTGTTGCTGTCTCAGACAGTGAGGAAGGGAGTCCCGGACAGCCGAGTCTCTCGTGCAACATCTCTGGATCGAGATGAGGCTCAGGTAAGTATTGGGGGGGCTGCTGCACACAGAAGGTATTGTTATCCTAAGACATAGAATGCCTTAAGATAAAAAAAAACCTTCTGACTTTAGAACCACTTTAAAGCCACAGAAATAAATATACAGTTATATTTTGTACGAACATCCTCCAATTTTTATAGTCTTACTTCTACTTTCCAGTTACAACAGTTGTGCAGGGTATCTAAATTTGACTGTGCAGTACCAGAGCTAGTCCCAGTGTACTCTGTAATCAGAAGTCAGTAACAGACCCGGTCAGACATGCTTCTCTTTTCCTGCAATACAGGTATGTGAAAGATGGGAAGCAGCATTATCACAGAGAGAAAAAAGATTTGACATTTCCTAGCAAATATCAGTCCCAAATCATAACATAACATACAGGTCTATGAAAAGATAAAAAAAAAGATGGGAGTCTCCAATTTGACTTTTAAAGGTCAAGGACAACCCAAAGCTTCTTGATCAGTTCTTTAGCTTCCGTACCTTTTTACAAATATCCCTGAACAAATTCCAGTCATGTCAAAATGTACTGCAACAGTATAACCACAGAATAAAAGAAAGTGGTTCTAACGATTCAAGGTTTTTTACCTTCATACATTCTAAGCATGAAGGTAAAAAAACCTTCTGTGTGCAGCAGCCCCCCTAATACTTACCTGAGCCCCACCGCGATCCAGCGATGTGCACAAGTGCCTCAGCTCTTCAGGGACTTTCACTTCTCATTGACTAAGGCAGCTGCAGGAGCCAATTACAGCCAGTGAGCCAACAAGGAGAGAGAGGGGGTGGCATGGGAGTGAGCCTGCTTGGGTGCCCCTAGAGCAAGCGGCTTGCTCTGGGGGCACTTGGTAGGAGGGAGGGGGCAGGAGCACATGCCAGGGCCCATGAAATAGAGAAATGCGGGCTGCTCTGTGCAAAACCACTGCACAGAGCAGATAAGTATACCATTTTTGTTATTTAAAAAGAAAAAACAAGACTTTAGTATCACTTTAAATACTAACCCTAAAGTATATTTCCACTTTTGCAGCGAAATGGAGCCAAGGATGCTGGGATAGCTCCTGCTTCCTAGCATGCTTAGTTGCTAGGATTCTGGTGGCATGTATGCCTACTGTCCTTGGTTGCTAGGATTCTGGTGGCCTGTGCGCCTAGGGTCCTTGGTTGCTAGGATTCCGGTGGCCTGTGCGCCTAGGTTCCTCGGTTGCTAGGATGCAGATGGCCTGTGCGCCTAGGTTCCTTGGTTGCTAGGATTCCAGTGGCCTGTACACCTAGGTTCCTCGGTTGCTAGGATTCTGGTGGCCTGTGCGCCTAGGGTCCTTGGTTGCTAGGATGCAGATGGCCTGTGCGCCTAGGTTGCTAGGATGCAGATGGCCTGTGCGCCTAGGTTCCTCGGTTGCTAGGATGCAGATGGCCTGTGCGCCTAGGTTCCTTGGTTGCTAGGATTCCAGTGGCCTGTACACCTAGGTTCCTCGGTTGCTAGGATTCTGGTGGCCTGTGTGCCTAGGGTTCTTGGTTGCTAGGATTCCGGTGGCCTGTACACCTAGGTTCCTCGGTTGCTAGGATGCAGGTGGCCTGTGCGACTAGGTTCCTTGGTTGCTAGGATGCAGGTGGCCTGTGCGCCTAGGGTCCATGTTTCTAGGATGCAGGGGGCCTGTGCACCTAGGTTCCTCGGTTGCTAGGATGCAGGTGGCCTGTATGCCTAGGGTCCATGGTTGCTAGGCTGCAGGAGGCCTCTGCTGTCTACTGTCCGTAGTTTCTAGGACACAGGTGGCCCCTGACGGCTGGTGTCCTATGTTTCAGGTGGCTCTTGAAGCTTGGTATCTTTTATTGTTAGGACGCAGGCGGTTGCTGACACCTAGCATCTTAGGTTGCTAGGACACAGGTAGTTTCTGACGCCAGGCATCCTAGGTTGCTAGGATGCAGGCAGCCATTCAGGGCCAATAGCATACATTTATGCTAAACGATGTATACGTATAAATGTTAGCACAAAAAACTTCATGCGTACATCTGCTTCAATTTTCAGTGCAAAAAAATGTATTCATTATAAATCTGAATTCAGTGCATTTTGCACCCCATTTGCATGAGCTATTAGGCGGAAAACCACTGCAATTGCAGCCAGTGGCTGGGGACACACAGAACAATCCCTTTGCTGGAAACCTCTACTTACTATATGCTGAATCAGTTTCTCAATCCCGGTGCCTTTTTAAAAGGTAATTTTGTGACTTTCTGCATGGGAAAGGATATGGGCATTGATATGAGATTACTCCATTACACTGCAGGGCTATCCTTGATAAAGTGGACTTTGTTATAAGAAACGCGTTGGGTAACAATCTGCATGTACAATGTTCTCTGTGATGGATTTAATAATGATTTAATAATGTTGATGATGATTAAAAAAAAAATGAATGTATAAATGTCACAAAACCCTGCCTTGTGTGAGAAAATAAAACTTGAAATGTTTTTATTGATTGAGAACTCGCTTACCACAAATACCCCACTGTGGATTTTCTTGGAATTAAATCTCTGAGATTTATTAAGGGAGTATGACATGCAAAAGATGAATCATTTCCTCTGACTTCTCTATACTTCACTTTGTTTTTTAATCTATTTATTGCCTGTTGATTAATGCAGACTTCCTATAATTACCGGTTACTAATCTGTAACACCTGCGAAGACAGTTTATTTGCTCCGTTTCTTTCTTCACGTGAACAATGTTTATCTCAGTGTGGAATTATTTTATGTTTTTTGTTTTATGAGTTATTTAGGCATTCGCTATGCATTGTCGTCATAGAAACTGTATTTGCATGTATTAATAATGTAAAGATATAAAATTGTAGTAATAAGGTCTCCGGGCACATAGGAAGCCTGTAATCAGCGTCTTGCTGTTAATCATTATTAAATCTGCCCTCCAGATTTCCCTTTAATCTTGCACAGTTATACAAACTCCTCTCCTTCTCTCTTCTCTCTCTTCTCTCTTCTCTCTCTCTCTCTTCTCTTCTCTCTTCTCTCTTCTCTCTTCTTCTCTCTTCTTCTCTCTTCTTTCTCTTCTTCTCTCTTCTCTCTTCTCTTCCTCTCTCTCTCTCTCTCTCTCTCTCTCTTCTCTCTCTTCTCTTCTTCTCTTCTTCTCTCTCTCTCTCTCTCTCTTCTTCTATCTCCTCTTCTTCTTCTCTCCTCTCTCCTCTCTCTTCTCCTCTCTCCTCTCTCCTCTCTCCTCTCTCTCTCTCTCTCCTCTCTCCTCTCTCTTCTCTCTTCCTCTCTCCTCTCCTCTCTTCTTCTCTCTTCTCCTCCTCTCTTGTCTCCTCTCTCCCTCTCTCTCTCTCCCTCCTCTCTCTCTCCTCTCTTCTCTCTCTCTCTCTCTTCCTCCCCCCTCTCTCTCTCTCTCTCTCTCTCTCTCTCTCTCTCTCTCTCTCTCTCTCTCTCTCTCTCTCTCTCTCTCTCTCTTCTCTCTCTCTCTCTCTCTCTCTCTCTCTCTCTCTCTCGAACTTTCTATGGGAGAGCTCAACAGGGGGAGGAGCCAGGAGTGCCAGTGGGGGACCCGAGAAGAGGAGGATTGGCGCTGCTTTGTGCAAAACTATTGCGCAGAGCAGGTAAGTATAACATGTTTGTTATTTTTTTAAGAAAAAAGTTTTACTTTTTTACAGTCAATTTCATTACCTATTGATGTAGTCTCACACCCAAAGGGACAAAAGAAAAACGAGGGATGGTTGAATAGGTTGATCTCTTTAGGCAGCGCTGGCAACACTGATTGGGATTTTAGTTCAGCAGAGGAACTTGGCTAAGTATTTTTATAAAGATTAAATATGGAATTCTTCATGATTCTTTTAGAGACACAGAATATAGTAGATTGCATTGAACAAACATTTTTTTCCATGCCAGTTCTATACCATGCAAAGATATAAACTTTAGATTTAACCTACCTTCTAGACATAACAGTTGCAATGCAAATTTTGTTTTTTATATCAGTATTAGGCCTCATGTTAATAGACGCACGTCAAGAAAATGTCATGGACCTTAATTGAGCAGTACACATGGCAGGTCGGAGGCTCCATTGGACCTGCCTTGAGTGACCTGTGTTTCTTTGGACGCAACATGTCCTTTTTAAAGTGCGGTTCAGACCTACTTTAATATCGTACAAAAAAAGCTGCTTGTAATCCACATAAAACCAATAAGGCATTGAGCACTTCAGTGACCGGGCGGTTGGTTGGCTCTTGGGATTACTGTTATGACTCTCCACTAATATCGGAACTCTCTGTTCTTAAGGAACTTTATAAATAAGTAACATCATCAGCTGAATGGAGAGCCGCAGTAGTCGTTCCCTTGCGGGCATGGATGTAAAGCTCCTACATCTATCGATGCAAATGCAGAACTTGTTCGGTTATTTTATGTTCTCCCCAGTGATCTGTCTGTTGGAGCCCGATTTAATATGAAATGTCTTGTGGCTGGCGGACGTTGATTTTATGCAAAGCCACCATCACAGGTTAGATCTCTTTTATTTCCAGAAAGAAGCAGATGCTTTCTTCTATAAGTCCTTATCAGCATTGTACGAGAGACTCTGATGTTAAGTACAATCTCCACATTCTATTTATTTTCACTGGCTATTGTGGGCAGCACTTCATGTCCCACTGAGACTCTGGGAGGCCTACTTTGTGAACAGACTCATCAAAGCTCATTTTCCATTAGAGAAGGCACCCTGGCGGGTGTTGCTATTGGTCAAAGTTTATGTGCATATTTAACTTGTCATATGTTATATTCACATGTGCCACCACGTTTTCATAGAAGAGATCACATGCGAGGTGCTGCATCTGTGATGATTAACAAAGGAGGCTCAAGGCGTAAAGTCTTGCATTGACTTTGAATAGGCTGCTCTTGAGCTCAGCATGGTCTTACTCCAGGGGTACCCAAACTGCAGGACAGATGTGGCCCTTTGTTTTAACCCTTATCTGGCCCTTGGGGCACTATTCCTTCCAATGACAACAATGCTGTTCTCAGAACTCCGTGAGCAGAGAGCTGGTGACTGTCAGTCATCGGCTCTCTGCTCTGCCCTCCCACTGGAGCACTGGGCTGTGGAGGAGGTGGGATCGGCTGGCTCGGGCTCTTAGCTGAGAGGCTGAGCCAGGTGGCGGTCCAGGGTTTTGGGTGCATCCTGACTTTATTGTTGCAATCTTGCCCCAGCCTGAACCAGCTCTGTGATGTCAGCTGACAGCAGGCTTCAGGCCACTGTCTGCTGAAAACGGATCACAGGATTTCACTCCTGTGATCCACAGGAGAAGTACTCTCCTTTTTTAAAAACTATCTTTATCGAACAGACCAAATAGGTTTGTATTAAAAAATCTAAAATTAAACATAATACAATAATTACTTGAGCCATGGTATATCAAGTCATACATGCTTAACATCAGATTATACACATTGAAACTAGTGGATGACCTATAGTAATCACACCACACAGAAATCAAAATAGACTATTTTTGAATATACAATAAAAGTCTATTAACTATTGATTGATGGTCATAGAAGTCTCTTGAGTGAGATCATTAGAATGAAATCTGGACAATAATATCAGAAGAATGGGTAATCCTAGATGAAATCTGTGTTACATTCTTATCTGGTAAACACCTTGTTGTAATGTAACAATGTGGTATCAAGGTTACAAATTATAATTACAAATTATAATTTTAGTGACAGTATTGAGCAAGGGGAAATAATATTATTAGGGCTTCTTAGGCCCCTTTCACACTGGCGCTATATTTAGCACTGCTTTACCGTAGTTTTAGCCACGATATTCGGCCGCTAGCGGGGTGGTTTTAACCCCCGCTAGCGGACGAAAAAAGGGTTAAGGCCCCCTGCAAAGCGCCGCTTTGCCGGCGGTATTGCTGCGGTATTGCCACGCTGTCCTATTGATTTCAATGGATAGGAGCTGTGAATACACGGCTCCTTCACTGCTCCAAAGATGCTGCTAGCAGGACTTTTTTTACCGTCCTGCTAGCGCACCGCTCCAGTGTGAAAGCCCTCCGGCTTTCTTCTGTGTACATTGCAAGGATTATAACAACCTTTGTTGCAGATTCCTACCTTTTTGTTATTCTGAAGAAATCCAAGTGTGTTTGTCTGTGCCTCTGTTCTGAGTGGGTCTAATGGGAATGGTTTCATAATCATCAGTCAGCTGTGGCATCTGCAGAGCACTAATAAGGAAATCTGCTGGGCCTGCATCCCTTTAGACGTGTTCCTATTGGAAGTATTGCACCAAAAATGACATTTTTGTTGCAGGGGATGCCTGAAATCTGACTTGTATCTTAGGCAGACTTCTGGGAAAATTGGTGAGCCAATCACACAAGTAGGAAATTATGTTTCTGGGGAGTGGTCAGTACACATTCTGTGTACAGAACAGCTCCATGTAGCCATATTGCTTTGCAGTTACAGAAAACTACAGCGGCTGCAGATTGAAAAGGAAAGGTAATTTTTAATGACATTCAATTACAATATGGCTTGTATCGCAGTTGTACACGCTATATTATTTTTCCGCAGTCCCCCCCCCCCCCCCCCCCCCCCCCCCCCCCCCCCCCCCACACGAAAGTGGAGTTAAGTGAGGTCAGCAACCCATGAATGACCCTCAATGCAAACTGCATGCTGGGATGCTCTTCTGTCCCTATGCTGACAGTTGTATTGATTTGCACAAGCTAATCACAAACACCTGTGCTACCTGCCACACAAGTATCCTGAATCTTGGTGGCCCACAACCCTTCTCTGCCAGCTGAATGAGCACAAGGTCAGAAGCCTTACGTCTCGCTCTAGTTCTGTAGCTACTGACCTAGGCTAGAGTGAGAACTTTAAAATGCTAGAGCGTGCCAAGTCAGGCGTTCCTGAACTGAAAGTATGGCCCAAAGAATAGATGGGAATTCCTATATTGGCTCGGGTGTTTTTCTGATATGAAGACATGGATACCAGTTGGAGGGTGACGGGGAGAGCACGACTGTGTGATTTTGTAGGTGTGTATGTCTAATAAAATGAATGTACCCAATGCTAACCATTGATGTGTGTTTAATTAGTAAAACAGGATGCATAGGATAATAGCTGTTCACAGTCATAAAGGTGGAATTGTTAACAAAAAGAAATTGAGTGGGCAACAAATAAAAATTACTAGTGTGACATAAGGATAATGTATGGCGATAAAACATTACAAATCTGTTTTATATAAAGTGTGACAGAATGCTATATTAAGGATATAATATGGAAAGGGTGACAATAATAATAAAAAAAAAAAGAGAGCAAAGAAATCAGGGAAATAACAAAAGCGAGAGTAGGCAGAACATGTGGATGGATACTGTTGAGTGATGGTGGGTGCATAGTGTAATTGTATTTCCATGTAAAAGGTCAATACTGAGTATAGTGAATGAAAGAACCAAATGCAAGATGTTGAGTGTGTTGTATAACAGTGCTTATTAATGCATTACATTTAAAGGAGGAATTCATTAACTGTATATAAAAAAAAAAATGGAGATAGGAGTAGTAAATTGTTTTTCCGTGTAACATCAGATGAATTAGCAAATGGAAAATTGGAACAAATGTGGATATAACGTGTGGAGAAAAAAATGGTCTCTATTTTATTTGTAACATTTTTATTGTTTTCTTTCCCCACACATACTATATCCATTTGTTTAAGTATTTCATCTGCTAAAACATATTATGTTACCTAATGCCGCGTACACACGATCGGAATTTCGGCCAGCAAAAGACTGATGAGAGCTTTCCGTCGGAAAATGCGATCTTGTGTATGCTTCATCGGACTTTTGCTGGCGGAATTCCAGCCAGCAGGTTCTCAATTTTTCAGTGGTAAAAAGTTCCGATCGGAAATTCTGATCGTCTGTAGCAATTCCGACGCGCACAATTCCTACGCATGCTCGGAAACAATTTTACGCATTCTCTGAAGCATTGAACTTCATTTTCTTGGCTTGTCGTAGTGTTGTACGTCACCGCGTTCTCGACGGTCGAAAGTTCAGCAAATTTTTGTGTGACCGTGTGTATAAAAGCCAAGCTTGAGTGGAATTCCGTCGGAAAAAACATCCAAGATTTTTCTGACGGAAAATCCGCTCATGTGTACGCGGCATCAGTGTCATCCACATAAGTCCTGCGCAAATAGCGGTGTCAGGCGGGGCCAATATTTAAAAAAAAAAAACATGGCTTTTTAGTACACATCGACTGAGCCATCAGTCCTCACTACCTGAAAAATTGAGACGGTGCAGATCAAGGCATAGTCAGTAACTGGGAAAAGATCAGCTGCAAGGGGACCATACACAATACCAGTGACTAGTCCTTTGTCCTCTTCTTGTCTTTTTTGGGCTCTGCTTCCAAAGTGTAACGCTAGACATTTTTGTGGATAAAGTGTGTGACAGACCTAGCCGGGACACAGGCTTTTTGAGAGGACTAAATGCGAGCCTCCTGCCAACCGATTATGGGCCCTGGATTTTAAGGGCACAGGGTGAAGGAGAACCCCAACCCCAGTCAGATTCAATGCTGTATATATGTGTATATATAATGTGTGTGGTCTCATGCTGTTGGGACACACACTGTCAGATGTTAGTGTCATGAACTCAAGATGTTAATTGAGAGAGCTGATCACCTTGTCCTCTGTACAATGAAGGAGACGGTCCGTCTGTTACTGGTGGTCTCCTGCTATTGTGATGTCTTGTGGTGGTAATTATGATAACTTATAATCAACTGTGTTTAGCTCGGTGACAAGTCTGACCTGTAGTGAAATCCTGATGAGTCACATCGGCTGCTTAAAGGGATTAGTTAATTAGTTTATGTTAAGTTGTTACAGGTGTATTGTTAGAGTAATATGAGCAGGAGGGGGGATCTCCTCTTCTACTGTATATAAATGTCAGTTTGGTTTTGTAATAAAACAGTCCATGTTGAGCAGCTAAGCAAGTCTCGTCTCGTTTGGTGCTTGGGAGCGGTTGGAATATCTGATATCCGTATCCAGACTGGGAGGAAGTGATATATGATGAACGGAGTCAAGAGGAGTGTAGGGACGTTCCGTCACAAAGTGTCAGTTAAAGTCTTGCCGTTTTGTGTCTCCAATGAATTTTAAGAAAGGAAAAAGAAAAAATGAAAATGCAAACTGGGAGCCTAATGAAATTAATTACAATGAATCCAATGGATTTACCCTTACTTTTTACCACAGAGCAAAGAGTAATCCCAACTTTGACGATTCTCACCACTAGAATTTTTCTCCTCCACCCCTTGTTTTGGTGATATCTTTAAACTTTTGGAATTCCTCTGACTTTCTGCCCTGCTTACAACTGTCACTGTGACAAAAACTAAAAGTAAAGCTCCCCAATTGAGTTGAGGGCATCAATAAACTTTTCAATGAGTTTTTACCTTGGTCTATCCTCTTCTTCCTCTTGATCTGTCCCTATTATGCAGTTAGGATACAAGGAGAAGAGATTGGTGGCATCCTGGCTCACAGTAAAAAGCACCCAGCCTAACGAAGACATCACCCCTGTATCTTGACTGTATATGGGTGGTGCAAGTGTAGGCCAGGAGAAGAGTGTTAGGGTGGTGTCCAAAGCGCTAGGATAATGTCAATATTCCCATCGCACACTTTCCTGGATGAGGCTTAGGAGTAGCGGGTGGTGGAAACATCACAAATCAAATGCACATATTCACCAGCACACCATGGATCATCAATTGTCGTCCAAAATCTTTATTAAAGAACAATCGCATCACAGAAAAAATCGTTTGTGCAGCCACGCAGGATATATTACATGTCTGAGGAAGGGATCCCGCGTGGCTCTGAACGTTGCACTATGCCCTCTGTGACGTGATTGTTCTTCAAGAAAGATTTTGGACATTATTCAGTGATCCATGGTGTGCTGGTGAATATGCGCATTTGATCAAAGCTCGAGGATGTTCTACCCAAAATCAGTTCTCAGGATTTTTTTTCTGTAGTTACCCTCACTGTATTGTGCTTTTATTTCTCTGAGCAAGTCATGCATCTTAAAGTGGTTGTAAAGGCTAAAAGTTTTTTACCTTAATGCATTCTCTACATTAAGATAAAAATAAAAACCTTTTAGGTGCAGCTCACCCCCTGCGCCCCGCCCCCCCCCCCCCAAATACTTACTTCAGGCTGATCTCGATCCAGCGCTGTTCCCGAGAGCAGCGGCACTGCTCTCTCTGTCCCTCCTTACTGGTCTTGGAGAGAGCGGTGGTAGCCATTAGCTTCTGCTGCTGTCAATCAAATCCAGTGATCCAGTGACGAGGGGGCGAGGCCGAGCCGCACTGTATGTGTGAATATATGCACACAGTGGGACTCAGGATCCTGCATGCATGAATACCTCCCTCAGCAAGCGGCTTGCTAAAGTGGGTACTCAGAAGGCAGGAGGAGACAGGAGCGCCGGCGGGGGACACCAGAAGAGGAGGATCGGGGCTACTCTGTGCAAAAAGCATTATAGGTAGGTATAACATGTTTATTTTTTTTATTTTATTTATTTTTTAAAGATCCTTTACAATTGCTTTAAATGTATCCCAGAATGACTTCAGACTGCAAATTACATTTTACTTCACTTTATTAATTCATTTCATTGCTGCTGAGTCTGAAGCTGAAGTACACTATGAATGCACCTAGTTCTATTTGAAATCTTTATGTATTGCATTTAACATTTATACAGCTTTAAAGCAATGTATTGTTCTAATAGCTTTTCTCAGAATGCAATTGGATTAGAAATATCTCTAAAATGATCATTCAGTTTAATGTAATCTCTTGCAGCAATGTGTGGGAGAGGCTGCAGTGGGCTTAGAAAAAAGGCAGAACTGGGGGAACACGCTGGGCTGTATATTAGAACGCTCAACAGCCGGGCCTTTTGAAGAGTATCTAGATTTAGCTAGCAAGCAGATGAAAAAATGAAAAATAAATCTACTATCAAGTAAGCTGTGCCCCTTCAGTGTGTTTTTAATTATAAAAGTGTCATGCCAAGACCTACATTTAAAAATAAAGTTCATGAAATGTAATTTTGTAGATGTAGCGGAGGCAAGCGTAAGGTGTTAGTTGGTTCTAATACAATCAGTATCGAGCACAAGAAGCAAATTTATAACGGGTCCCTGGTCTCCATTTCCTGAGAATTGAGGATCACTTATCTCATTCTTATGGTTAATTGATTCAACCCGAAAACTTCCTGCTGGTCAATTGTCATACATCCTGAAGTGAACCCATTATTTCTCCTGTAGAATAATATAATTAAGGACATAACCTTTTCTCCTTACAGTAGAAGCCATTGCAAGTTTAATTTCTTTAATTATGCCTGTATAATGTAAAGCAATCAGCGCACACACGACTAAAAATTATTATAATAGCAAAAAATGCAAGCTGAACACTTGAAGGCAAATCACAACACCTCAAATAAATGTAAGAAAAAAGAATAAGTGCAGCGCATTATACAAGTCCATACGTGTCCATAAGGTGACTAATCCTCCACCAGCCAATCCAAACTCTTACCATATCTGATGGACCTCTGAGCTAACAGAAGGTTGTATGAGCTTGTATCCACAGATGGGATAGATGCAATTGATGAGTGAGACTGGTGATATCAGATGACCCAGGATTCGATATAAAAGTGAAACAAACACACTCTAATGCTGCGTACTCACGATCGGACATTCCGACAACAAAATCCCATGTTTTTTTTTTTTCGACGATGTTGGCTCAAACTTGTCTTGCATACACACAAAGTTGGTCGGAAATTCCAAATGCCAAGAAACGCGGTGACGTACAACACGTACCACGAGCCGAGAAAAATGAAGTTCAATAGCCAGTGCTGCTCTTCTCCTTGATTCCGAGCATGTGTGGCACTTTGTGCGTCGGAATTGTCTACACACAATCGGAATTTAGGCAAACGGATTTTGTTGTCGGAAAATTTGAGAACCAGATCTCAAATTTTGTGCAACGGAAATTCCGATGGAGCCAGATGGAGCCTAGACACGGTCGGAATTTCCGACAACAAGCTTCGATCGCACATTTGCCATCGGAAAGTCCAACCGTGTGTATGCGGCATAAGTGTTCTCCGTATGTTCCATTTAACTTTTATTAAATGGAACTTACGGAGAACACTTATGCCCCATACACACGGTCGGACTTTCCGACCACAAAATCCGGCGGATTTTTTCCGACGGATCTTGTCCTACACTGGTGTTGCATACACACGGTCCGGCGGACAATCCGCTGGACAAAGTCCACTAGCCCCGTCACCTGGCATGGATTTAAAGGGAATCCCCACGCCGAAAAAAACGGCGTGGGGGTTCCCCCAAATCCATCTCAGACCCTTATCCGAGCACGCAGCCTGGCCGGCCAGGAAAGGGGTGGGGACGAGCGAGCGCCCCCCCTCCTGAGCCGTACCAGGCCGGGTGCCCTGGGGAAAGGGGGCCGTGCGGCCCCCCCACCCCAAAGCACCTTGTCCCCATGTTGATGAGGACAAGGGCCTCTTCCCGACAACCCTGGCCGTTGGTTGTCGGGGTCTGCGGGCGGGTCTTATCGGAATCTTGGAGCCCCCTTTTCTAAGGGGGCCCTCAGATCCCGGCCCCCCACCCTATGTGAATGAGTATGGGGTACGATGTACCCCTACCCATTCACCTAAGGTGTAAAATGTAAAAAAAAAACACACTTTTGAAAAAATATTTTATTGCACAGCTCCGGGGGTCTTCTTCAGTCTTGGGGGTCTTCTCGCCGGACTCCTCCGCCATTTACCTAGGTCTTTTACCGAGCGGAGAAGTCCGGCTACCTTCTTCGTCGTCGCCGCCGTCGTCTGGGGGTCTCGATCCGCCTTCGGGGGTCTTCCGGGGTCTCTTCTGTTCTTGCCGCGGTCGTCGTTTTCCGCGCCGCCGGCGCCTTCTTCTCCGGGACTGTGACATCACAAGGGGCGGGTCACCATGTGATATGAGCATGTGACCCTGTCCCCTTGTCCCTATATAAGTCCCAGCACAGCGCGGCTCTGCCATTCCGGCCAGAGAGAGCGACGGGTCAACATCGGAAGAAGAAGAAGGCGGCGGCGCGGAAAACGACGACCGCGGCAAGAACAGAAGAGACCCCGGAAGACCCCCGAAGGCGGATCGAGACCCCCAGACGACGGCGGCGACGACGAAGAAGGTAGCCGGACTTCTCCGCTCTGTAAAAGAGCTAGGTAAATGGGGGAGGAGTCCGGCGAGAAGACCCCCAAGACGGAAGAAGACCCCCGGAGCTGTGCAATAAAATATTTTTTCAAAAGTGTGTGTTTTTTTTACTTTACATTTTACACCTTTAGGTGAATGGGTAGGGGTACATCGTACCCCATACTCATTCACATAGGGTGGGGGGCCGGGATCTGAGGGCCCCCTTAGAAAAGGGGGCTCCCAGATTCCGATAAGCCCCCGCCCGCAGACCCCGACAACCAACGGCCAGGGTTGTCGGGAAGAGGCCCTTGTCCTCATCAACATGGGGACAAGGTGCTTTGGGGTGGGGGGGCTGCATGGCCCCCCTTTCCCCAGGGCATCCCCCATGTTGAGGGCACTCGGCCTGGTATGGCTCAGGAGGGGGGGGGGCGCTCGCTTGTCCCCACCCCTTTCCTGGCTGGCCAGGCTGCGTGCTCGGATAAGGGTCTGAGATGGATTTTGGCGTGGGGATTCCCTTTAAATCCATGCCAGGTGACGGGGCTAGAGCGGCGGCATTCACTGCCTTCGCTAGCTCCGTCTACCTGAAGTCACGTGCTAAATGAACGGACTTTCCGATGAGCGGCAAGTCCGTTCATTTCAAAAGTCCCGGCGGACTAGCCTACTAACGGCGGGATTGTCTGCCGGACTGGCGGACTATGCAGTCCGGCGGACTAGGTTTTAAAACAAAACTTAAAACCTAGTCCGCTGGAGCCTACACACGGTCGGAATTTCCGAGAACATTGTCCGATAGGACATTTTCCAGCGGAAAATCCCGCGGGATAGTCCCTTCGTGTGTTTGTTTCCATTTTATATCGTATCCTGGGTCATCTAAAGTCACCAGTCTCACTCTTCAATTGCATCTATCCCATCTGTGGATACAAGCTCATACGACCTTCTGTTAGCTCAGAAGTCCATCAGATCTGGTAAGAGTTTGGATTGGCTGGTGGAGGATTAGTCACCTTGAACATTGTCAACAGGATTCTTTGTGTATTCCCTCATGAGGTGTTTCCCATCACTGAAGAACTTTAATCATTCATTATTGCTCTTTCCTTATGTGTAAGGACTTGTATAATGCGCTGCATTTATTATTTTTTCTTTACTTATGCCTCACTTGCGGGTCAAGAAAGCCACAATCTAGACTTGGCACATTTGAGTCAAATATAAAAGTTTTTATTTCCCTGAGCTACCAGTTAAATTCTGCACTGCTGCTCCTAAACTGACATTTTTGGGGCTTTTGCCATTTTTTGCCTAAGCCCCTGAATGTGCCTCAATAAAAGCCTGTGTCCATGCAGAGAAGTTTAGGAGCAGCCACGTTTAGCAGTCAAGGCTCCTTTCCTTAATGCCAAAGAATCCATTTCGGTAGAGGAGCTTTTGGGCATAAAAAACGTCAAACACACCAAAGTGATAGGCGCATTTAGCACTTTGCGATTGTTCATTTCAGTGGGCAGAACAAATTAATATTCTGGTCAATTAAATAAACGCCTAAATGTGCCTGAATGCATCTAAACACATTTGAAAAAACGTGACTTGGGTGCATTTTTAGAGCTGATTTTCTTTTATAAGAAGAAAAAACTTTTACAATAAACCAGTTTGTGCGAGGCCTGAAAGTAGAACTTCAACCAAAGGGTTTTTTACATTTTGGGAAGCGCAGAAACACAGCTAGTTCTATTGGGTGCCCTTTTTGGAACGTTCTGTCCCAGTGACAACACAGCCATGGGTGAATATTTACAAAATTAAGGAGTAGTAATGCACCAAAATTTCAGCCGCCGAAAATTATCAGCGAAAATAGGGTTTTCAGCACTGTGCCGAAAGAAGAAAAAAAAAGATAATGGCTGCCAAAAACGCTTGAGATTTTACTGTGATTTTTAACTTTCTTAACGGTCTTTTTCATAGGTCATGTGACTCAACAAAATGCATTAGAAACTTTTGGTGCCAAATATGCACCAAAAATGCAGCAAGCAGGATTTTTAACACCACTTCAAAAGGTGCCAATATTGGCCAACAATTAATTCATATTCATTTAAATTCATGATATTAATAAAAAAAAAAATATTTAATATAATACAATTATTTATACAAATATATATATATATATATATATATATATATATATATATATATATATATATATATATATATATATATATATATATATATATATTTATTTATTTTAAAACCATCTATTTCGGTTTTGGCCAATTGCATCCTGAATTTTCAGATTCAGCACCACACTTTTTTCATTTTGGTGCACCACTACTAAAGAGGTATTTCCAGCTTCTTCATTCAGCATTTCAATTTGTCTACCACCCCCCTATATGTATCTATCTATCCCCCTACCATGGTATTTGCTGCACCAGGAAAGATGTGTGCCCTGCTTTGGCACCTTATAGCAAAGGAGAAATTAAATAATCTGGGAGCAGATTTTTCCATTTTATAGTGAACATGCCTATTATTACCATAATATATGTGTGTTTATACAGCATGATACATATTCTGCTTTTCTAATATCTTCATAAATCCTTGACAGTCTTTGTAATATTGCGGTTGTACGCGGGTCAGCATTCTGATCTTCCAGTTATTACAGGGAAAGCATGGTATTTAGACTGCGTGGGTGGACTCGGAGAAGGACTTGCTCCAAAAGAATCAAGCCTTTAAAGAGGAAAAGAGAAAATCTAGCTTGTGTTCTTTCTAGCCATAGCACTGCAGTGTGTGTCTGGGATCTGTTATTATCTAATTAAAGACGATATAAACTGACCACGCAATAAATTACATGTCATCTTTTCTGTTAACAAATTACATGGAGCTTTATATATCGATGTCTCTTTTTCCAAGAACTGGTTTTAATAATTCCGAGCCACTAATGGCATCATATTAGTCCCAAAAGAAGAACTCCTAGTTTTGTTTATCCCCCTGGACTCGCAGAACACGAGTTGGATGACGCTGGCCGTCATTCAAACCTAGAAGAGGGGCATTGTGGTCTTGAACCGGGAGCATTGGGTCTGAAGGAGAAAGGGCCAAAAACGTATAAGGCAATTTGCATGTATCATGTGCTAGTGATTCAAAGAGCCATGCACTTGTAAAAGAATTTTAGAACATATGAATTTGTGTAGTCACACTGCCTCAGCATTCCACAAAGGAGCTTTTAAATTAGATTTAGATTAGATTTAAAGTGGTATTTCCACCAAAAAAAAAACAAAATGGCTTAAAATTCAAAAAAAAAATTTCCAAAAAAATAATTGGAAAAAAAAATGTTTTACTCACCTCTAAATGCCTGTTGCTAGGGGGTCCCTCGTAGTATGCCTCCTTCAGTGCCCGGGCATCACTTCCCCTTGCCGCAGTCAGTCATCTGGGACACGTGACAGGTCCCAGATGACTGCGCAGCATATCACGGCGTGCACCGCCGCTCGCGCATGCGCAGTGGGTGCCCACAGTAAGAATGCCGGCGGAGCGGGGAACAACGGGGGGGCTTTGTTCCTCCCGCATCGCTGGACACTGGACAGGTAAGTCCGATTTATTAAAAGTCAGCAGCTGCAGTATTTGCTGCTGACTTTAAAAAAAAAAAAATTTCAAGGGGCACCCCACTTTAAATCGGGAACAAACAACCTGTGGTCCCATGAGCCACTAGGAACTTTTCTTAGTGTTCTTCATGTGTCATTCATGACGATGCAATGGTGGCAGACAAGCATGCCATCCAGATATTTATTGACAGTCTTTAAAAAAATGCAGGGTGATTGAGGCTGCTTGTATCCTTAAACCCCCATTCCAGCTTGGAGGAGATTAGCAGCTAGGGGTGAAAAGATTGTGAACAGGGTAACAGCTGGTGGGAGGGAAAAGGGAGCAGTGTTGATGAACGGTGGATTGTTCAGCAGTGGGTGAGGGGATGACAGCTTGGGGGGGGGGAGGGGTCAGAATATTAATAGGGAAGGAGGGAGGCTAGGGAACCCAGATGATGATCCCCATGACTAAGCTCTAGGGGCGGAGTAAAACACGTCGGGGGCGAGGCCTGACGGGAGCCCAGGCTGAGATTGTCTCTCTCATTATTACTATAGGACTCTATGGATGTGCGGCACTAGGGATCTTTTCCTCCTTCCTTTCAGGCAGCTGTATTTAATGATGTGGCAATGATCTGGAAGTGAAAACGGAGATTGGCGGAATTGGGAAAAGGGAGGCAATGAGCTGGGGGTGGAAAGGATGAGTGGGATGTGAAGGAAAGAGGAGTGGCGGTGATGATGAGCAGTGGGCGAGGTGTTCAGCAGTGAGTGAGGTGACAGCCAGGGAGGACCAAAGTAGCAGTGAAGGATAATGGAGGCTGGGAAGGGAGTGGATGAGAGAGGACTGACCGCTACTGAGAAAGGAGAGAAAGCAGTGGTAGTGATCTGGTAATGAGAAAGGAATCGGCAGCTGGAGAGGGTGGGGGGTTGGCGGAACGTAACGGTAAAAAGAGAAGGGGAACCCAGGGGGGGGGGGGGGGTTCTGACTAAACTTCAGATTGACAGAGTGCGGCTGGTGATGATGCAGAGGCAGCAAGAGAAAAGCTATTTGGCACTGAAGCTTTTACAATTTGACAGGGGGTGTGGCTTGGGGATTGATAGATGGGGAGGTGGATTGAACCCAGGGCCAGAGTGATGGGCTGGTTGGCTTCTGGTGGAAGGCTGTATACAGTGAACATATCCAACTGAAAACGGTGAATGGATACCAAGTGGACCAGCCAATATAAGGGGGTGGAATGTACACTTTGGTCCCTTTTTGATATGATAAACGGGTTTGGTGAGTGTGTGAAATAGATATATGATCGGAGGGGAGAGATGGTGAGGAATAATTAAATGGAGACAAAACTTGGGGAGGGAGAGGGGAGTGTGGCTTCCTGAATATGACTAGGTGTGGATCATGGGGGGTGAAAAAGGGACTGGTATGAATGGTGGAAGAATAGACTAGGGGAGCACGGAGTCTGAGGTGTGGGTGTGTCGGTACAGAGGTTGGAGTTACTGGAGAGGTTGACCAAAAAGCAGGCAGAGCGAGTTCTGGAGGCAATTATGGCATAACCCAAAAAATGTGGATTGGAGGATATCAGATGGGAGGGTTTTTCTGGGCATAGGCATACTATTGTGTGTTTTTACATTTTTGTACTGTATAAAATTGCAAAATGGTTGCTTATAGTGGTTAAGCCGGGTATACACTATTCGTTTTTTTTTTTGTGTTGTTTTTTTTTTCAACCCCATGGGTTGAAAACTCTCTGCTTTGGTCGGAGCCGCTATACTAACCATGCAAGGTTAGTTCAGCAATGCTTATGCGTTAAGAAAAGTAAAAGAAAAACGCATGACCATGAAATCCTATGGAACGCTACACACTGATCAGTTGCGGTTCCGCTGCGTGTTGTAAAATCCCGCTTGTTGCATTTTGGTGAAAAAAAAAAACCTGCATAAAAAATGCACCTCCCCATTGTAATGCATGGAAACTGCATCAAAAAGGCACCCACGGTTGGGTTTTTGGTGTAGTTTTTCAGTTGCATGTTTTTTTTTTTGTTTTGTTTTTTACAGGTGCAAAACACCCCGGAAATGTGGCAAAAACACATATGCGTTTTTACCATGTTTTTGCAATGAAGCAGTATGAAAGTAAATCTGTAGTAGTCCATTGGCAGTAGTGATATATTTTTGGTGTTTGTAGTCTGTCTACTGAGGAGTCCAGATATGTGGTGGTGTAAAGGTCTTCTTTCATATTATGGTGCAACAGCAAGGTGAGGGAATAGCAATCCAGACATAGACTTTGTCATACAGTGTTAGAATATCCGACTGCCAAGAGTTTCGGGGTCTAATGCCCCGTACACACGGACAATGTTGTCGGAAATTTCCGACCGTGTGTGGGCTCCATCTGACTTTTTTTCCGTCAGATCTTCCGACGGACAAAGTTTTATCTCCTGCTCTCAAATTTTCCGACAACAAAGTCCTATCGGGCTTTTTCCGATCGTGTGTAGCGAATTCCGACGGACAAAGTGCCACGCATGCTCAGATCACATTACAAGACCAAAGCTATTGGCTACTAGCCTCTACGTAGTCCCGTCGTAGGCAACAAACGTCACCACGTTCAGAATGATCGGATTTTCCGACAACTTTGACTGTGTGTATGCAACACCAGTGTCGGACAAAATCCATCGGAAAAAAAACGATGGATTTTGTGGTCGGATTTTCCGACCGTGTGTACGGGGCATTAGAATGCTTAAAAATACTAAATAAATTGGCAGATACACTGGTACCAGAATTTTAATACTGGCTTGGTTTATGTTTTTTTTTTGTTTTCTAAGAATAGATTCACTTAAATTTTTGTTTAAAAAGGAGACTGCTATCGTTTTTTTATTGTTAAAGTGTAGCTGGAATGAGGCTTTGAAAATTATACCTACTGATTTAGTCTCCTAAACAGCATAATTGCCTGTATAATTCAACCAAAACTCCGCTCTTGTTAAAAAGTAGGATGTCTAAATGCAACTAATTAACACTGTTACTTCCCTTCCTTGGATCATAGAATAATATGCAGCGCTCAAATATACAACCAAATAATGATACAAAACTGTGTGACCAGATGTAAAAACTAAAGGTTATTTAGCCCAATAAAGGGAAAAATAAAATTTAAAATTATTATCACCAAAGTGAAAATACAAAATGCTGTAAGTGAATACAAATCAATTGGGGAAAAAGTCATGTGATGTAAAAGGAAACAAACAAAGTCCATATAGAATTCTTGATATAAATGTGCAAAAATCAGCTGATTGACATCACTGGAACCACACTGGAAACATGGTAAGAAAAAATATTTGCAGACAACCACCACCACCACCACTCCAAAGGCTTACCGGAATGTGTGGACTTAAAGGGGTATACACCTCCTTAAAGGGATTGTAAAGGGAAATTTTTTTTTTTTTATATAACAAACATGTTATACTTACCTCCACTGCGCAGATCGTTTTGCACAGAGTGGCCCCGAACCTGGTCTTCTGGGGTCCCTTGGCGGCTGTCTAGGCTTCCCCCCCGCAAGTACTTCTCACATTCATGCGAGCTCCCTCGCATGGTGAGAAGTGTTGCAGGTGCGCTTCTGTGATACAGCCAGCGGCTATAGCCGCTCACTGTATCACTCGGCCCCGCCCCCCGGCACGCTGCGTCATTGGATGCGATTCACATCTACTCTGGCCAATCAACGGCCAGGCTGAGCGGCGAAGAGGATGTCTGAGGCGAGCGCGGGACTTTCGAGGGGTCAGGTAAGTAAAACGGGGCAACGCCGGCAGTGTCAGTTGTTTTTTCACCTTAATGCATTAAGGTGAAAAAATGTTTAACTTAACAACCCCTTTAACCACTTCGCGCCCGCGCTATAGCCGACAGACGGCTTCAGCGCGGACCCTCCCTGCAGGGTGGACGTCCTGATGTTTACTTCCCTAATGCGCGCTCCTGAGAGCGCGCATCAGGGAAGTTCTGTGCTGGCCGTGTCCGTCGGACACAGCCAGTCACAGATCGCTGTAAACGGCCAATCACAGCGGCCGTTTACAGCGAGATCGGCATGTCCAATGAGAGATGATCTCATATGTAAACATATGGGATCATCTCTCAGCTCCGCTCTCCCTCCTCACACAGACAGCGTGTGAGGAGGGAGAGATGAACGGCTGCAGCGGTGCCGTAAGTAAAAAAAAAAGAAAAATTAAAGTGTGATCTGCCCCCGCTGCCACCTGTCCCCAGTGCCACTTGTCCCCAGTGCCATGTATAAGTGCCATCTGTCGTCAGTGCCATCTGTCATCAGTTCCATATCAGTGCCACGTGTCATCAGTGCCACATATTAGTGCCATCTGTCATCAGTGCCACCTGTCAGTGTCACGTGCCATCTGTTATCAGTGTCACGTGTCATCAATGCCACGTATCAGTGCCATCTGTCATCAGTGTCACGTGTCAGTGCCACGTATCGGTGCCATCTGTCATCAGTGCCACGTATTAGTGCCACATAATGTCAGTGCCACGTATAAGTGCCATCTCTCACCAGTGCCACATATTAGTGCCATCTGTCAGTGTCACGTGTCATCTGTCATCAGTGCCACATCAGTGCCACGTATCAGTGCCACGTCAGTGTCACGTGGCATTGTCCTTGTGCTCCAGGGCCTTCAAAAGTGTAATAGGTAGTCAACAAGTTAGATGTGTAATTTATGCTCCTAGAACACGTGATGGCACTCCCTGCATTTTGGGCCTCTCTAAGTGGCCAGGCTGTGTAAAAGTCCCACACATGTGGTATCGTAATAATCAGGAGTAGTAGCAGAATTTATTTTGGGGTGTCATTTGTGGTATACACATGCCATGTGAGAGAAATAACCTATTAAAATGACAATTTTGTGGAAAAAAATAAAAAAATAATAAATTTTGCAAAGAATTGTGGGAAAAAAATTACAACATCAAAAAGCTCACCATGCCTCTTACTAAATACCTTGGAATGTCTACTTTCAAAAAAGGGGTCATTTGGGTGGTATTTGCACTTTCCTGGCTTGTTCGGGTCACAAGAAATGAGATCACCAGTGATCACCAGAGGTCACCAGGACATCAGATGTGATCAATTTTGTATGATTCGCACCATAGTTTGTAGAGTCTGTAACTTTCACAAAGACTAAATAATATCCACTAATTTTGGTTATTTTTACCAAAGATATGTAGCAGTATAAATTGTGGCCAAAATTTATGAAGAAAAATTAATAATTTGCTAAATTTTATCACAGAAACAAAGAAAAATGCATTTTTTTTTTCAAATTTTCAGCCTTTTTTTATTTATAGCGCCAAAAAAAAAAAAAACCCAGAGGTAATCAAATACCACCAAAATAAAGCTCTATTTGTGGGAAAAAAATGACAAAAAATTCATTTGGGTACAGTGTTGCATGACTGAGTAATTGTCATTCAAAGTGTGAGAGCACCGAAAGCTGAAAATTTGGTCTGGGCAGGAAGGGGGTTTAAGTGCCCAGTAAGCAAGTGGTTAAGTCATGTAGGCTTGTGGTGATATTCAACTGTATGTATGAAGATGTGACATCTACGATCGCTATCCCAGATCAAGACCGAACACTCCTCATCAACAGATTCCCAGTACGATGTGCAGATTTTTTTTCATGGATGGAGAGAGGACCACAATGAGTCTCGGTATTCACACGGTGTAACCAAAAAATGAAAAAAAGGTTCCACATAGTGTGATATCGTAGATAAAAGGATTTATTTAAAAGGAATAAAATCGGAAAGAAAAAAACACTTGCGTTTCACATGTAGATGAATGCATGTGCAAGGACAATATGGAATGGCGCAATGATGTTGGCAGGACTTGACCCTTTGCAACTACAGAGTGGCTAATGTGCAGTCCAGACAGTGATATCCTAAAAAAATATATATCTACTGTATGTTAATCATATAAAGTATGCAGAAACCTTAAAGTGTAATTTCAAGCTAAAGCTAATTATTCTTTAACAATTTCCCCTCTCCCTCCCGAACAACAATGCTAACTAACCTTTGTAAGAAAGATGCATATACCTACCAATTTTCACCCCGCTCCGGTCTTGTCATGTGCTCCCCTATGTCAGCCAGTCAGTCAGCACTCTCTCCTCTGCAGCTGCCACTGGCCTTGGCTGCCCATGACCCTGACGTGGTTCACTGGTTTTCCTTCTTTGAACCACTTTTGATCGCTCTTGACCACTGCGAACCAGGAACATACCACAGGAGATGGAGTTTTGAAGTTGCTATGACCCAGTCATCTAGGCATTACAGTTTGACCCTTGTCAAAGTTGCTCAAATACTTATGCGTGCCCATTTTGTTTTTTAACACTTCAACTTCATGGTCACTTGCTGCCTAATATATCCCACCCATTTTCAGGTGCCATTATAACAAGATAATCAATGTCACTTGTTAGGCCCCTTTCACACATGCGGACCGTATGTCCGTTTTTCATCCATCCGTTTTTGGATGAAAAACGGACATACGTGCATGTCTATGGGGTAGCGGGTGTCAGCGGATGAGCATCCGCTGACACCCGCTATTGTCCGCCTCCGCTATTGTCCCTATTATTTCATCCGTCTGCAGAGCGGATCGGATGAACACGGACAGACGGTCCGTGTTCATCCGATCCCCCATAAGGGAGAGCGGAGAACTGACAGAGCGGTCCCTGCACAGTGTGCAGGGACCGCCCTGTCATCAGCCGGCTCAGCGGGGAACAGCTGTGCGATCCCCGCTGAGCAGCGGATCTTCACGGGGCAGATCATTACGGATCCGCCCCGTGTGAAAGAGCCCTTAGTGGTCATAAATGGCTGATCCGTGTACATTTTTCCTACGCAGGTTAGTCAGTATAGTAGGTGTTTGGAGGTGAGGGTTAAGGCTAGTTTGCTTTAGCCTGGAATTCTACTTTAACTATAAACTTTTTTGTTTTTTGGTGAATTAAATATGCCATTGAAGCCATTGCCATATCTGTTCAATAGGTGCTAATAATCAGTCCCAACTCCTTTCAGATTAGAGCAATTACTCGCTTCCATTTTTTACCATTGTGACCACTAGACCATCACGGAATGCTGATCGCCAAAGACTGAGGAATCCCAGTTGCTTAGTGATTACTATAGAAGTAAAGGGGCTTGATTACCCTTCCCAATCAGTGATTCATCGTGGGTGATTGTCAGCTGTGTGCCCTAAGGTACTAAACCTTCCATATGGTTATGTACTAATCAACATGGGAAACCATGCTACTGAAAAATGGAATTATTTTCAGGTGTGAGATGATTAGCAACACAAGCTTAACGTGGTTTGTAAAGGCAGAAGTTGTTTTACCTTACTGCAAAAATGTTCTGCTTGCAGCACAGATACATTCAAGGCAGTGATAACTGGTACAAATACTAGTGTGCCTTTTGTCAGCTCTCAACCCAATTGTCAAGCCGTCAAATGGCTGTTGGTATAGCTGATCACATGTGTAGCACCATGACAACTGCAGATCAAAGAGGGGTTAAGATGGCAACTTCACTGTGTTTAGATCCCCTTTAAAGCAAACCTGGCAGGTTCATCAGAGTGTTTAACCACCTGATTACTGGGCACTTAAACCCCCTCGTGACCAGACCAATTTTCAGCTTTTGGCGCTGACGCACTTGGAATGACAATTGCGCGGTCATACAACACTGTACCCAAATTAAATTTTTATCATTTTTTTCCCACAAATAGAGCTTTCTTTTGGTGGTATTTAATCACAGCTGGGGTTTTTATTTTTTGCTAAACAAACAAAAAAAGATGGAAAAAAATAAAAAAAATAAATCATGTTTAATAGTTTGTTATAAAATTTTGCAAACAGGTAATTTTTCTGCTTCATTGATAGGCTGCACTGGTTGGCACTGATAGGCTGCACTGGTTGGCACTGATAGGCTGCACTGGTTGGCACTGATAGGCTGCACTGGTGGGGACAGATAAGTCGGTACTGATGGGGACAGCAAAGATGGCATTGATGGGCACGGATGGGTGGCACCGATGGGCACTGATGGATGACACTGGGCACTGATAGATGGCACTGATGGGCACTGGTAGGGGACACTGATGGGCACTGGTAGGGGACACTGATGAGCACTGGTAGGTGACACTGATGATCACTGGTAGGTGACACTGATGTGCAGCATTGGCACTGTGGGCACTGACAGATGGCACTGTGGGCACTGACAGATGGCACTGTGGGCACTGACCAATGGCACTGTGGGCACTGACAGATGTCACTGTGGGCACTGGTAGGCGGCACTTTTTTTAGGCAATAGTGGGCACCATGTGCTGGGCACATTGCAGTGAGAGGGACTGATGTCCCTCTCACTGCCGCCGGTAATCGGCTTTTTTTTTTTTTCTCCTCGCGCTGTCAGCGCGAGGAGGAAAAAAAGCCGATTACCGGCTCTGTTATTGTCACATGATCAGCTGTCATTGGCTGACAGCTGATCACGTGGTAAGGGGTCGGGATCGACCCCTTACTCGGATCTGTGATCCAGCGAGTCTCATAGACTCGCTGATCACAGAGCGCCGCCGCGCGCGCCCTTCAGGGGGCGCGCAGGCAGCTTGTGGCCGGGACTACGTCAATAGACGTAGTCCCGGCACATTAGATCCGCGCTGTAGCTGTCATTCGGCTATAGCGCGGATCTCAGGTGGTTAAACTAAAGTCTGGTACACACTATTCGTTTTTTCCGTTCAAATCAGCGGGTTGAACAAAAAAGAACTGTCAGCTCCGTTCAGAGCCACTATACTAACTATGCAAAGTTAGTATAGCAATCTCCTGCACTGAGCTATTTTGTTCTGACGGGGACCCCCCTAGAACACTCCCATCAGCTCTCTCTGCCATTGGCTGAGTTTTTTTTTTAGGCTAAGTTTATAGGTACAGCTATCGTTGCCGTACCTCCTGAAAAAACATTCCATAGCAGAACACTTTTCAGAGGCTTTTTTCTGTTGGTAAGGCGATATGTCGCCTTCTCAATGCCTAATTTAACCATGCTAATGCCGCAGCATCGCACCAAAACCACGCTCATTAAACGGGGTAGCAGCCCAGTCTTAGGCCCCTTTCACACTGGGGCGGTTTTCAGGCGGTACGGCGCTAAAAATAGCGCCTGTATACCGCCTGAAAAAACCGGCCCCATTCACTCCAGTGTGAAAGCCGGCGGGCTTTCACACTGGAGCGGTGCGCTAGCAGGACCGCAACAAAAGTCCTGCTAGCAGCATCTTTGGAGCGGTGAAGGAGCGGTGTGTTCACCGCTCCTATACCGCTCCTTCCCATTGAAATCAATGGGAAACCGCGGGGATACCGCCCGCAAACCGCCGCTGCAGCGGCGCTTTGCGGAGGTTTTTAACCCTTTTGCGGCCGCAGCGGGGGTTAAAACCACCCCGCTAGCGGCCGCATACCGCGGGTAAAACGATGGTAAAGCAGCGCTAAATATAGCGCTGCTTTACCGTCGCCGCCCGCACCGCCCCAGTGTGAAGCCAGCCTTAGGGCTCTTTCAGACAGACGTGTCCGTGTACGGAGCCCGCTCTGCTCAGTGGGAGATCGTTCCGTCGATCCCCATGGAGCAGGAAGATGACAGGTCTGTCTCTGCACTCTGTGCAGGGATGGACCTGTCAAAGCGCCGCTCTCCCCTATGGGGGATCGGATAAAGACGGACCGTAGAGTCCGTCGTCATCCGATCCGCAGACGGATGGAAAAATATTTTTTTCCCCCCGTCACACTTTTTTGGATCGGAGCGGGTCGGATGTCGGCGGACATGTCACCGCTGACATGTGTCCCTCCCATAGAGGTCTATGGAGTGTCCGTTCAGGTCCGCCTAAAAAACTGACAGGCGGACCTGAACAGATCATCCGTGTGAAAAGGGCCTTATTCACCGGAATGATTCATATTCAGTGGCTGTACTGCCGAACACAGCAGGGGGTATAATGTTTGCTGTGACTGTGTATACCCCCGCCTGGTTGCCTTTGGGGTGGAGAGCGATATAAAAATGAGATGCAACCACCAGTTTTTGCTTTGGGGTTGTGCGATTGTATGACGTACATGGTCCCTGGCTGGGAGCGTGCACATAAGAATCCCTTTTGTCTGTCGTAAGGGAAGGAGGCACCCTAAAACTTGAAGAGTTCGCCAGCACGGAGGGGACAGTTGAATCCAGAGTTTAAAATTCATTACAGCAAGAAGCAGCTTATAATGAAAGTCTGCACCTCAGTAATAGCAAGTGCTAAAAGTAAAAAAAGTAGTTCTAAAACCTTAAAGGAGTCTTCATTGGTTAGCTCCCGCTGCTGTCAATCAAATCCAGTGACACCGGAGGCGGGCCCGAGCCCTGCTGTCTGTGTCAATGGACACAGCAACAGGATTCAGGAGCGCGCACGCATGGGTGCTCTCATTGAAAGCGGCTCTCAGAGGGGGCACCCAAAGAAGAGGAGGAGCCATGAACACCACCAGGGGACCCCAGAAAAGGAGGATCGAGACCGCTCTTTGCAAGACCCTTGAACAAAGCAGGTAAGTATAACATGTTTGTTTTTAAAAAAAAAAATATATAATAATTAACCTTTACAATCACTTTAAAGGGGTTGTAAAGCTAAAAAATACATTTGGCAATATCTGATCTATATGCTTTATAGATCATGAACCTAGCTGTTATTTCTGCCGACATTTTTTATTTACCTGTTAGATAAATAGGCTTTATCAGCACTTCCTCCTTTCCTCTCTGTATGTTCTCCTCAACTTCTGGGTTTTCGAGCGTGCTCCCTGCAGCAACGTCACGGCTTTTTTTTTTTTTTTTTAATTCTTTATTTAAGGAATGCGGATCAAACAGTAATGTAATGGATCAGACATAACAAACAGCATTGTCTATAAGTAGGCTTAAACAATAGTATATTAATCAAGTCAGTGAATAATGCTGGGGTATTCATCAATGTTAAATTACAGTATATAAGATCTAAAGAGCAATTGTATTCATGTGACTCTGTGATAGGTATACTTTTGCAATTCAACCAGGACAATATAGGCGACATCCTCTCTTGCACAAAGTCTCACTTTAAAGGTCCTGTGTAAGCCATATCATTGGCTCTCTAGGGTAAAAGGGGGAGCCCCTTGGTAGGTAGTGAGGGTTTTTCTCCTTTGTACAGATATTAAGTTATGATACTTTAGTGGGCTGGTCCAAAACAACGTATTTCTTATCAGTAGTGGCTCTCTGTCCTAGTTTCCTAGGAGTGGTGCCAATAAGTTCCCGCAATCCGAGGGTTTTTTTTTCATTTTTGGGGGAGAGGAAATAAGTGAGTGGATGACACCGACTGTGTCGATGGTGGGAAAGCTATGAAAGGAATAAAGGGGGAGTAGGGGTGGGGTAAAAGGTGGGGAGGGGAGTGAGTGGGGCGTACTGGCAAGGCCGACGACCCACAGCCCCAAATTATCTTTAGTTAATATAATTAAATGTAGGCCTTGTATTCATCCGAGAATCTGAACAGGTCCCAGTATGTCCAGCGTGTATTGTGTTCCTCCTCCTTTTCCCCTAGGGCAGCTGTAAGATGTTCCATTTGTTGGATGTCTCGAACCCTGGCAAACCACTGTACTACTGTCGGTGGGGATTGTTGCTTCCAAGCACTGGGAATACATGCCCTGGCTGCATTCAAGAGGTGCTTCAGTAGGGATTTGCGGTATCGCTTGCTAGACATGGGGGTCAGGTTTAGCAGAATCGCCGCCGGGTTATCCTGGAGGGCTATGTCCGTGAGCTTGTAAATGATCTCTAGTACTTGTCTCCAGAAGGGAGTCAGTACCGAACACTCCCAGAAGATATGGAGTATTGTGCCAACCTGTGTACCACATCTCCAGCACAATGGACTGTGTCCTGGAAATATGGATGCTAAGACAGATGGGGTCCTATACCAACGCGTCAAGATTTTATACGTAATTTCTTGGTATTTGCTACACAAGGAGGACTTATGTGAAAAAAAGAGTATTCGAGTCTTTTGGTCTTCAGAGAACGTGATGTTAAGATCTCTCTCCCATTTCTGTAGGAACGGAGGATCATTTCGAGATGTATAGGCAAGTAGAATATTGTAGGAAATGGAAAGGGATTTTCTTATTGGCTCATCTCCCAAGCATATGTCTTCAAAGGGCATAGGCTTTCTGCGGAAGCCATTGACTTCCGGGAGGGATCTGAGGAAGTGTAAGAGTTGCAGGATCCTCCATCTACCTAGGGCGGAGGTATTAAAGCTAGGATAAATGCCTGAGCGGTCGCTCCAGTCAGTGGGTCCTATAAGAGAGGAGGCTCTAACTAGGCTCTGATTCGGGTGGAGTCGAAAAGATCTATCAGAGATGCCCGGTAGGAAGTCCGGGTGACCAATTATGGGCGTCAGAGGGGAGGGGAAGCTGGGTGTCTCCGCAATCCTAAAGTATCTGTGTAGTTCCTTTAGGGTGGGTTCAATTAGAGGGTGAGAAAAGGACAGCCCAAAAACACGTTTCCCACTCCATGGTAGACCAGCAAGAGGGAACGGCACCGCTTCCTGTTCCAGGCCGATCCATAGCTTATGGTGTGAGTGTCTGCACCAATCCACCACTCTATTCATGTGGACCGCCGTATAGTATGAGGCTGGGTCTGGGAGGCCGACCCCACCCCTGAGCTTTGGCCGCTGTAGTAGAGATCTCTTAAGTCGCGAGGGCTTGCCCTGCCATACGTAGTTAATGAAGATTGTATGCAATTTTCGGAAAAAGTTCCGTGGGATCCTAACTGGCAGAGCCTGTAGAAGGTAAAGCAGCCTTGGCATAATGTTCATTTTCAATACATTGCATCTGCCAAACCAGGAAACTGCTAGGGTTTTCCATCTGTCTAGGTCTGAGGAGAAAATATTTAGAAGGGGCTGGAAGTTGAGTTGGTAGATGAGGTGTAAGTCAGAAGGGATTTTTGTACCTAGGTATTGGATAGCTTGGGGGGTCCACCGAAAGGGAAAATTGCTGCTAAGGCGAGTCTGAGCAATAGGAGAGAGAGAAACGTTAAGCGCCTCTGATTTCTGCAGGTTGATTTTAAAATTTGAAAGATCACCGTATTGGCGTATTGCAGATAAGAGTATTGGGAGAGAGGTGTGTGGTTCTGAGATGTAGAACAGAAGGTCGTCCGCATAAGCCGCAATCTTGTGATGGTATGTGTCCGTTTCTAGTCCTCTGATGTCGGGGTTGAGCCTGATGTGTTGCAGAAGGGGTTCTAAGGAGACTATGAAGAGGAGTGGAGAGAGTGGGCACCCCTGTCTCGTGCCATTGCTTATTTTAAAGGGATTGGATGACACTCCATTTACTCTGACCGAGGCCGTGGGGGAGGAGTAGATGGCGGAGACCCATGACAAGATGGAGGTCGGCATTCCAAGGCGTCGCAGGGTGGCTAGGAGGAAAGTCCAGTCCACCCTGTCAAACGCCTTTTCAGCGTCTGTAGATAATAGAATGAAAGGGGCCTTAAGGCGTTTAGCCCTTGCCACAACATCAATCGTCCTTATGGTGTTGTCTCGCGCCTCTCTGTTCCGTATAAAACCCACCTGGTCCAGGGGGATTATGCGTTGGAGGACGTGTCCTAATCGTTCGGCCAAAATTTTTGTGAACAATTTCAAGTCACAGTTGAGCAGGGAGATTGGCCTGTAGCTTGCGCAGAGGAGCGGATCTTTCTCCGGTTTAGGGATGACCGAAATACTGGCTTGTAGAAGGTCCGCTGGCATGGCATGATCATCTAGTATTGCGTTGAAAGCGGCAACAAAATGGGTTGCTAACTGGGCTTGAAAAGTTTTATAATAGGTGGTAGTAAAGCCGTCAGGGCCAGGCGCTTTCCCTCTTGGGGAGCCAGCTAGGGCATTCGTGAGTTCTTCTGTAGTCACTGGCTGCGAAAGCAAATCCACCTCCTCATCATTAAGAGAAGGCAGGTTTGCCGCTGCAAGGTATGTCTCTATAGCTTCCGAGTTGTCCTGTTGTCGATCCCCCGTAGGCTGTGAATGCAAATTATAGAGTGCTTCGTAAAAAGCCCGGAAGGATTCCGCCATGTCGGTAGAATCATAGATTTTGGTTCCTGAAGGGGTTGAAAGAGTGGGGATGTAGGATAGATTCCGCTGGGTTCGTATGGCGTTCGCCAGAGTTCTACTACATTTGTCTCCATACTCATAGAAGGTTCTGCGTATTTTTATTAGATTGTTTTTAGAATGAAAAAGGGAATGCTCCCTGATTTGCTCTCTGAGGTTAGTTACCTCTGCCTCTATGGCCCTGTCCGGGTGGGTTTTATGACGTTTTTCGCAGGCATGCAATTTTGTTATCAAGTCTGATAGCGTTTTTGCTCTAGCCTTCTTGAGTCTATGGCCGTGCTTGATGAGTACTCCTCTAATGTAGCACTTGTGCGTGGCCCAAATAGTGAGAGGGTTAGGGACCGAGTCTTTGTTTCTCTCAAAGAAAAGTTCCAGTTCTCTTAAAATATCGGCTTTGACCTCTGGATCTTGGATAAGGGATTCGTTGAGCCGCCATGTTGCTGACCTAGTCGTTGGGTTTTTCAGGGCTAGGGTTATGGAGATCGGAGCATGGTCCGAAAGGGCAATGTGACCGATCTGTGCCCTAGAAACAAGTGGGATCGTGTTATGAGATACTAGGAAGAGATCTATCCTAGAATACGAGCCATGCGCTGCCGAGAAGAAGGTAAAGTCCCTCTCTTGTGGATGAAGGATACGCCAAATGTCCACCAAACGGTGGGAATGTAATAGTTCCCTGATCCTGTTTCGATATCTCAGAGATAAGGCTGAGGAGCCCGTCGTCGAGTCTTTACGAGGGTCCATGGTAAAATTAAGGTCTCCCCCCAGTACTAATGTTCCCTCTGCGAAGGTAGCCAGGGCGGTTAAACAAGTTTCAAGTACCGGAAGCTGATCCACATTTGGCAGGTATAGGTTAGCAAAGGTAAGTATTTGAGACTGAAACGTGCCTTTAACGAAAAGGTACCTGCCCTCGTCGTCCGCATGGAGGTCTATCAGCTGCCAGGGAAAAGTTTTGGCCAGGAGGATACTTGTGCCCTTTGATTTTGTGGAGGGCGATACACTATGGTACGCTATTGGGAAGTGCTTATTATGAAGTCTCGGAATCTTATCTGCCCGAAAGTGTGTCTCTTGTAAAAATGCTACTTGGGGTCTTTGCCTCCAGAGCTCCGCCAGACAGCTGGAACGTTTTTCTGGGGCATTGAGACCTTTCACGTTCCAAGACACACATTTCAACGACATTTCAGGTGGGGTGGGATCAGGTCGTCGGACCTTGCCAGGAACTAGATCTGTAGAAGATGTAGGGAGGGGAAGGAAGGGAAGAGGGGTAGGAGACTAGTCTAGGAGTGCTGAAGGGGAGGAAGGGGACACAAGGAGAGAATCGGGAGGGGGGATGATAGCAAGGTGGGGGATGAGGGTGGGAGGATGGGGAAGAAGCTAAATCTCCAAGCGGAGAATTACTGCCTAACTGGGCAGCTAGGGCCTAGTGGGGGAGGGAGTAAGGCACTTCAGAGGTCGGGCCCCCAGCACGCGGGGGTCCCCTCAGCCACCCCCCGTTGAAGGCGGACCAATTAGGAACCGCATATCTATGATGGGCTTCTCATTAAAAAAAAATAATTCCCAAAAGGGAGCATAGGATAATAAAACTTTTAACAATCAAGCATATAAGGCATGTTATTAAGATCATGACAGTCCCCAACAACCCTATAACAATGTTCTTAACTCTAACTTCTAGAGAGCTTGTTCGCTCGCCGAGGGTCCTAGCCCTGAGGGAGCGAACTGGGGCCCCATTGTTCAACCAGTACTACTACATAAGTAGGGCCTCTGGGGAACAGGTTTAAGGAGGAGATCATGACAGTCCCCAGCAACACTAGAACAATGTTCTTAACTCTAACTTCTAGGGAGCTTGTTCGCTCGCCGAGGGTCCTAGCCCTGAGGGAGCGAACTGGAGCCCCATTGTTCAACCAGTACTACTACATGAGTAGGGCCTCCGGGAAACAGGTTTAAGGAGGATAAAAAAAAAAAAAATAAATAAATAAAAAAAAAAAAAAAATAGAATAAAATAAAAAATAAAAAAAAAAAAAGGAAGAAAGAGAAGAAGGAAGAAAAAAAAAAAAAAAAAAAAAGAAAATTAAATTAAAAATAAAAGGGGAGAGATATAGGACCTGGTCTCTACTAAGACTGCTTTTGGGGTCCTTGGATCCGGCATTTTTGCAGGAAAATTGTCTCCCCTTTCACAAGTATAAAACAATAAGAGACCGGGGGGGGGGGGGGGATAGGGGTCACCGGAAACAAACTATCAACCTTAGGCAGACTTGCAACCCACGACAGTGTTAAATCAACAAAAACATGTTTAAGTCATTAAATTGGAACCTCCTGCAGGAAGCAAGGGGGACCTTCGGTGGGTCGGTACTGTATTAGGTACAGGGGGACTTAAACTAGTCTCCATCCTGTGGATTTCCCTATGTTCTGGGCCTCTTGCCAAAGGTCGCCCGCGTCCGCATGCAGCCCCCGAAGAGCATGACCCCATGACCTGGGTGCGTCCGTATTTGTACTTCTGTATAGCATACCAAAGTAAGTTGTAAGGACCCAGCCATAGGGGAGTCCTTAATGGAGTGTTCGTGTAGGTCACTATAACCAGACCACCGCTACCAGTCTCAGTGGGCCAGGCCCTCCCCGAGGTGAATCACCGGGCGAGTCTAGTGTGAATTTCTCCCCACCTCCCTCCCGGTGTACTCCAGTTCAGGGTAAATTGTAGCCTTGAATATTTTCATGGTGCCCTCGCGCCTGGAGGGCCCATGACAATTAGTCTTGTAGAACTGGGGACCAATTCCTGAATGGTCCAACTGATCCACAAAGCTAAGGGAGAAGGGTTAACATACTCCAGTCTCTGGGTGGTAAAACTTACGTGTGATGGGGAACATCAAGAGTCTGGACAGTTCTTTAGTCCAAGAGACTTTCCCCTCAAAGGGGATCAAGGTTCGTTGTCTTGTGGGGCCTGTGGTCCTCTGCGGCGAGAACGGTGATTTCGTCGAGGCCTTTGGGGTCTGCCAGAGGGGTTCGTCGTTGGGTTGTTGTGGTTGTCAGCAGGCAGAGCAAACGCTAACCAGTTAGGTAGCGACATCAGTGGCAGCCCGAGGGAGCCGAGGAAAGCAGGGACATCTGCGGGGTGTCGAAGGGTATATGTACGGCCACCCTGCCGAGCGATCAAATGAAAGGGATGACCCCATTTGTAGGTGATTCCCTGTTCGCCAAATTTTTCCAATAAGGGTTTCAGACAGCGGCGCATCTGCAGTGTCCTCCGGGACACATCTGGCAGAAGAATAATCTGTGCTCCATCAAAGTCAAAATGCCCTCTACGCCAGGCCCGTTGAAGAATGTCTTCTTTAAGGGAGTAATTGTGTAGGCAACAAAGGACATCTCTGGGTCTATCTTCCGTGGAGCTCCTGGGGCCGAGGGTTCTGTGAACTCTGTCGATGGCAATGGCAGTTTCTGTCGGCCGTTCCAGGTAGTCATTGA
This sequence comes from Lithobates sylvaticus, assembly GCA_028564925.1. Lineage (NCBI taxonomy): Eukaryota > Metazoa > Chordata > Amphibia > Anura > Ranidae > Lithobates > Lithobates sylvaticus. Next base: position 260,791,922 of record CM053031.1, read on the forward strand.
ATATGGCAGTCACTGTGGACTTAAGATCAGCCTGTCGGGTAGCTTCTGGTAAGCCGCGAATCCTGATGTTACGCCTGCGGTTGCGGTTTTCCAAATCGTCCATTAGTAGGTGTAGCTGCGCAATTTGGTCAGTCACTTCATCATGTGTAACTTGTAGGGCAGAGACATTGTGGCGGAGGGCTGTAGAGTCTGATTCCAGCGAGGAGACTCGTGCGGTCACTTCTGCAACATCCTGTTTTATACCAGTTATTTCTCCCCTGAGTGCTGCTTCCATTCTGGCTGCCACAGAGTCTAGATCATCTCTGGTAGGCAACTTTTGTAGAAGTGTCCATAAAGCTCTGTCACTACTGAGCAGGGATAAGGGCTCATGTGAAGGCAGTGTCAGAGGAGCAGCCTCCTGCGCTGCCTGCTGTGAGAGAGGCTTGGGTGTATTAAGCGTGGGGGTCTGGTGCTGGGAGAGCTGTGCGCTCTGTGTTGGCCATTGTAAGGAGCTGCTGGGTTCACCTCCTGGGCTGTTTAGCGGTGTAAGGGACAGAGAACGGGGGAAGCAGGGGGAGAGATCGCTCGAGGGAGAGAACGGCAGCATGTCATTACCGTGGGTTTGCTTCTCCTCTCCTGTAGGCGATCTGTGCTCTGTCCTCGTGGCTGACGCCGGCGCCATCTTGGCGGGATCCGGGGTTGATGCCGCTTGCTGTATAGGTTTCAGGAACCGATCCATTTGGGCTCTGGGCGCGGGGTATCCTCACTGCTTGAGTGTGTAGGGGCTGAGAAGCTGGAATATCGGGTATGGCTGCGTGGGTGGTCTGCAAAGGAGCCGCGGTCCGGGAGCCCTAGGAAGGTGCGACTTCACTCTTCCATGCCGAGACCACGCCCCCCAACGTCACGGCTTTAAAGGAAGGCTCCCCTGCCTCCCATGCCTGTGAACGCACACAGCGCCCCCTCCGCAGGGTAGTAGTCCCAAGGGAGGGGGCGAGCATGCTGACTAACCCCCAGCCAGAACGGCTCCGATGATGGGGGCAAGCTTCTAGAGGAGGAACAGGAACAGTTGAAAATTCACACACAGAAAAAGGTAAGTGAACCAACAGTACACAACATATTTAGAAAATTAACCTTTAGTATCACTTTAAGTTTTTTTTACCTTAATGCAATCTATGTATTATGAACCTCTAATAACGCCATGCTGAAAAACGTTATCCTAGAACGTTATCATAGAACTGAAAAATATTACATAGTGATATTAAAGTGGTTGTAAAGCTTGGGGTTTTTTTTTGTTCTTTTTTTTTTAATTAACAAACTTGTTATACTTGCCTCCTCTGTGCAAGGGGTTTGCACAGAGTGGCACTGATCCTCATTTTCTGGGGTCCCCCTGCGGCGCTCCTGGCTCCTCCTTCTCGAGTGCCCCCACGGAGAGCCAGTTTCCATGGGGGCACTCGTGAGGGCACACTTCTGAGCCCTGCTGCTGCGTCCATTGACACAGACAGAAGGACTCGGCCTGCCCCTGGCTCCCTGGTCACTGGATTTTATTGACAGAAGCAGGAGCCAATGACTCCTGCTGCTATCAATCTATCCAATGAGGACCCAAGACAGCGGCTGGAGCTGCTGTGCTCGTCCCCGTCACTGGAACGATCGAGCTCAGGTAAGAAAAAAGGGGGGGGTCTGGGGGGGGGGTGCTGCAGCACAAAAGTTTTTTCACCTTAATGCATTATGGTGAAAAACCATGGGGGTCTAGAACAGTGAAAACAATCCTGCTGCCTCCTTTATATAAGAAATATATCTCTACCATGAAATCAAATCAATATTAAGAGATTCCAGAAGGCACTAGAACAATGCTAAACATTCAAGCATGAAGTATTAAAGTATATTAGAAAGTCCCACAGATAATATAACTCCCAATAGCCATGTTCCAATTGTGCAGTAAGAATAATGTGATTATCCCACTCCATAAGCAATCACCTCAAGTGCTCACCCTATGGGAGTCTCACTCATCAGATGGATATGCCTTACATACAGTATAAATGCTTGACATAAATCACTCAGATTGCACCACTCCTTCTGCAGGATCTTCCCATATGCTGGTTATTCCTTAAATATTAGGCAAAAAAAGGGGAACTCGTATAGTGTATTACCATAAGAGCATTCAAATTTATTAAACATCCAATAACTACTTACAAACATGAAGATGTCAAAGGCGTATCATATTTTCCAGCTGATCACTTAGCAGTGCAATTGGCTGTTCCACACATCCTCTGTTAGTGTGCCAGGATACCGGCTCTCACCTGGCTCATAGGCTTCTCTAATGCCCCGTACACACGGTCGGAATTTCTGACGGAAAATGTCCTATCGGACCATGTTATCGGAAAATCCGACCGTGTGTGGGCTCCATCTGACTTTTTCCGTCCTGTTCTCAAATTTTCCGACAACAAAGTCCGATCGGACTTTTTCCGATCGTGTGTAGCGAATTCCGACGGACAAAGTGCCACGCATGCTCAGATCACATTACAAGACCAAAGCTATTGGCTACTAGCCTCTATGTAGTTCCGTCGTACGCAACGAACGTCACCATGTTCAGAATGATCGGATTTTCCGACAACTTTGTCCGACCGTGTGTATGCAACACCAGTGTCGGACAAAATCCGTCGGAAAAAATCTGACGGATTTTGTGGTCGGAATTTCCGACCGTGTGTACGGGGCATAAGTTACAGCAACACTCCCGGAATAATGTGTAACTTCAAAGCAGATCGCCGTGCAACTACACCCTAAATATTAAAATGCATTGAGGTAAAAAAAAACTTCTGAGCTGTAGGATCCCCCCAGCCCCCCCTTATACTTACCTAAGCCGATCCTGATCCAGCGATGTGCACGAGAGCAGCGGCTCTTGCCAGGGTCTCTCGCCTCACTGGGCAGGTTGATAACAGCAGGATGCCATTGCCTCCCACTGTTGTCAATCAAATGCTGTGATGAGGGAGCAGGGGGTGGGGCCGAGCAGTCTGGTCTGTGTCAATAGACGCAGACAGGGAGGCTCGGGAGCGAGCCTGCACACGTGCCCCTATAGACAGCAGCTTATTAAGGGGGCATTCATCGAAGGGGAAAAGCCTGGAGAGCCAGCGGGGGACCCCAGAAGAAGAGGATCAGGGCTGCTCTGTGCAAAACTGTTGCACAGAGCAGGTAGGTATAACACGTTTATTATTTTAATAAAAAAAAAAAATTAAGGTTAAATGTTACTTTTAAATTGATACTAAAGGATTGTTTGTTTTTTTTATCTTTTTTTAAATAACAAACATGTCATACTTACCTCCACTGTGAAGTTTATTTTGTACAGAGTGGCCCCGAACATCCATTTCTGGGGTCCCTCGGCGGCTCTTGTGACTCCTCCCCGCATTAGACAACCCCCTTGGAGAAGCGCTCTCCCGAGGGGGTTACCTTGCGGGCGCGCATTGGGCGTCCATAGAGGCCGAATGCAGGACTCCTCCCGACCCCCCGGCGCCCGCGTCATTGGATTTGATTGACAGCAGCGGGAGCCAATGGCTGCACTGCTATCAATCTATCCAATCAAGAGCCAGGAACCCGTGGAGAGAGGGACGGCGGGGAAGCGCCAATGGAAATTCAGGGCTCAGGTAAGTAAAATGGGGGGGGTGGGGGGGGCGGTGACTGCAAGTTTTTTTTTTTTTTTTCACCTTAGTGCATAGGATGCATTAAGGTGAAAAAAAAACGAGGGTTTATAACCCCTTTTTAATATCACAATAATTACAGCAGAGAAAAATGAGGCCTGCCACACATGGTGTGCTGTGTGGCAGAGCTATGTAAATCTCAGGACTGGATGGATCTGGGATACAAATCTTATGGAAGGGACAACAGCCCCCATACACCATATGTACGGATTTCATCTGTGGATTTAGCTGTTTGTCTAAAGGTAAACTTCATGCTTAGAATCACGATATTGACATTGTCTATATAGCGTCACCCCACTTGGTCTGTTCTATACTGAATTATATAAAGTACATGAATATAATGGCAGCTAAACAAAATAGTTTCTTTGCAGTTGATGTGACATAACCATTTGCTAGGATGTCAGAACCTTCATTTCTGAATAGAAAATGTTAATGGAGGTGGAAGTGTACAAATCTTTTTATAATGTAGCTATTATTCTCTATAGATTTTGCGCTCTTACTAAAATGAGATGTATATTGTGCTGAACAATAAACCCCTAGGTGTCCATTCCAGATTCTCACTCTATTGTCTCGCATTTAACGAACGGCTGATGGATGGTTTCTGGACTCTGCAGGGATACTGCTGAGCACTTTAACACTATGCAGAGCCTCCATCACCCAGCATGATAGACAATCAGTACAGGAAATCAATCATTGCCTCTGTGAGAGTAAACACTGTCATTGGTGTCATTTCTCTCAAATTCCCATCTGCTTTTTATGACCACCTGTTTTTCAAGTTACCTTTTTACTATTTTTATGTTGAGCCTCCAGCAGCGAAACAATAAAGTAGATTTCATAGTTTTTTGCATTTTGATTCTCGCCTGCAGATAAGTCTGTGAATCCATTAATAGGTGATAAGGCGAGGAGTGTTCTCATGTAGCGCTAGTCACTCATTTAGAAATATTTAGCATATGCTCCCATCCCCTTTTTTTGGATTTATGCAACTATCTTTCACTACCAACATAGCCCTGACCGATTGAGGCATGGGCGCCTTCTTTCTTTAGTTTAAAGTTTTGTGTGTGGTAGACCTCAACTGGATATGTCAGGCTTATCCCAAAAAAATTGAAAATAGAGAGATTTCCTCATGTACCCTAAAGTAGGGAGATTCATGAGAAAATGGGGGTATTTAAGATGCCCAAAAAAAGAGCAAAATGAAAATATTTAATCTGTAAAAACATGCATTTATCGCATCGAAATGTTGATATAGTCATAAAAACATATTGGTAACTGCACATCCCAATGATTGGATATCCAATGAAAATGACCATAAAGATGGTATCTAAAGGGTCCGGATCGACGTGTTTCACCTATCTTAAGGCTTCTTCAGGATCCCTTTAATGGTTGGTAATAAACCAAGGGTGCAGTTATTAAAGAACATGGTATATATTAAAGACAAATATATATATATATATATATATATATATATATATATATATATATATATTATTATTATTATTATTATTATTATTATTATTATTATTATTATATATATTTTTTTTCTTTCTTTCTTTCTTTTTGTGTATATGTCTTTAATATATACCTTGTACTTTATTAGCTGCATCCTTGATTGACTTAGCATTAAAGGGGTTGTAAAGGTTTGTGTTTTTTTACCTTGGCAATGACCTTTTTACACCTGGCAATGACGCCCCCCCATTTACTTACCTGAGCCTGTTCACCTGCTGTGTGCGTCCCCCGGCGCCCTCTTCTCCATGGAGTGTGGCTGTTGATTGGATAGATAGGAGAGATTGATATCAGTGCAGCCATTGGCTCGCAGTGCTGTCAATCACATCCAATGACGTGGCCCGCCGGAGGGCGGGTCCGAGTCATACATGCTGTGTCTATCGACGCAGCGTGTGTGACAAGGAGCGCGCCCGCAAGCTAACCTCCTCGGATAGAGCTTCCCAGATAGAGGTTAGCTATTGCGGGGAGGAGCACAGACAGCCACGAGGGACCCCAGAACAGGAGGATCGGGGCCACTCTGTGCAAAACGAACTGCACAGTGGAGGTAAGTATAACATGGTTATTAAAAAAAAAAAAAAAAAAAAAGAACCCATAGGAAAGCGAAATATTCATTCGCTTTCCTAACACAACTGAGTGTAATGCGAGCGCCAAGCATAGCGCTTACAGGTCACCGTTTTTGACGCCTATTAGAGCCTATGGCTCTAATCAGGTGCTTCAAAAATACCCCGCCGCTGTAATTCATGTGCCTGGCAATGCAATGCATGAATCTATCCATAGTGCACAGAGGGGGTGGCAGGAGAGAGAGAGGGCGGCGCCCATGTGCCCTTAATTACACGGGTCCTGACTGCGTGGACTGCATAATAATGCAGTCACCATATATGAATTTCGTCTGTGTATTCAGCTGTATACCTGGATTTAAACTTTAAATAGGAGCCCCACCTAGACTTTCATTTTACTTCTGGGTATTTAAATATTACGGTACCCATTTCCCGAGTCCCGTTATGGAGAAGTACCGCAGTGAAGATCCTCTGTAGAATTCTTTCCCTCGCTGCTTCTACCTTTTGAAAGCTGTGTGAGAATCATAAATGGTCCCTTTAAAGTTCCTTTAATTCAGCTTTTCATTTGCGCTCTTTGTGTAGAAGATAAAGTCCCCATTTCAGCTGGACTTCATTTTCATCATCGCCTTTTGTTTGTTTTCATCACTTTCAGACGCTCGCTCTCTCAGCACCTCGCTAATGGTTGTAGTTTAGCTGTTCGCCCACGCAGTGGCCTGATAGCCAATTTGAACATTGTTATTGTTAATTTTCACCTTAACAAGCTGGATAGCTGGCCAGACCTGCTTTCTTCTTCAACATGCAAAAAAAAAAGAAAACATTCTCTTAAAAGAGAGCTTATGTATCATTTTGTTCTGTGTAATAACTGTGCTCCTACTCTATTTTGACCACAAAATCCGTTGTATTTTTTCCAACGCATTTTGTCCGACACTGGTATTGCATACACACGGTCGGACAAAGTTGTCGGAAAATCCCATCATTCTGAACATGGTGACGTTTGTTGCGTACGACGGAACTACGTAGAGGCTAGTAGCCAATAGCTTTGGTCTCGTAATTTGATCTGAGCATGCGTGGAACTTTGTCCGTCGGAATTCTCTACACACGATCGGAAAAAGTCTGATCGGATTTTGTTGTCGGAAAATTTGAGAGCAGGATCTCAATTTTTTTCCGATGGAGCCCACACACGGCCGGATTTTCCGGCAACACGGTCCGATTGGACATTTTCCGTCGGAATTTTCAACCGTGTGTACGGGGCATTAGGGCCAGTTCGCACCATATGCAGTCCAGTGTGTTTTTTTTTCTGCATCAAAAACGCATGGAAAGTATGTAGCACTAACCCCCGAAGGAGCTGCTGGTTTAATTGGGCTTACCGTTACCTTCTTGACCTCGTGTGCATCTAGGGGTTTCCCGAGGTAAGATGGCCCAAAGAACTGTAGAAACTGACACTGGATCCACTTTAGGGATTTTTATTTGCAAAACGTTAGACAAAACACAGTCTCTCAATGAAGGAATAGAGGGTATAGGAAAGGAAGCTCAGGTATTCTTGGAACTGTTCAGAACTGAAAGTCTCTCAATATAAACTCCAGGGAATAGCCGTTAGCAACTGGATATTACAGCTATCGGATAAATCTCCTCTCGTGGATTTAGCAGCCGATAGGTGATTCAGATCAAGAAAAGTCTCTGCCACAGTCTTGGTTGTAAAACTTGTGGGTGAAAAGTCTCTGCCACAGACTTGGTTTCAACCGAAGGATAAATGAGCTTAGAGAACCCTCATACGGTACCAGAATCTTGCAGCCGGCGATACCGTGCGAGTGTGGATTCACCTGGTGTCCTTTTAACTTAGCTTCCAGGCTCTTACCGAGCAGCCAGCCTTGTGCGTGGCCCTCTTCTGAAGAGTCCTCTCCTGGTTGCGTTCTCAGTTGCTGGGCCTCTCCAAAGCCGAGACAGGGCACTGAACCACTTTAGAATCCTCCTTCCAGTTACTGTGCCTCAGCCCAGAGACTCGGAAATGGATGGATCCGCACCCCAGGCCATGAGGGCCCCTGGGGGCTGGTCAGCAGGACCAGGACCAAGCAGACAGAAAGATCTTCTGGACCGGAACCCAGAAGCACGTGATCCCAGCACCTTAAGTACCCTCTCCCAGAAATCGCAGCGAGACAACGCACTCACTGGTTGGTTCCGAGAGAGATTGGCACCCGATGCGTCCAACCGGACTGCGTTCTCATGCTTCCCATAGGTGACACTGACACCTATGGCCTAGCAGAACACAGTGCAATCCAGCCAAACTGGTACTGAGACCATAATTTGGAACAAGTAACCCTAAAACCCAACTGTGGTTTTAGGAAACATTAAATCTACATTAGGAGCCCGGCACTACAGTAGGTTATGTGGTTTTCAATGGCATAGTTCTGATAAGACCAGGAAAGTTCACCTTTAATCATATCTTAATGTAATATATCTGCATGAAACTTTAATAAATCCTAAGAGGCCTGAAAACTCCCTCTCCTTTTTACACATAAAATGAATCCACAACCCTAAAAGTCTAACAGGCTAAAAATTTGATTTCTTCTAATTAGGGTTTCCACAAAACCGTAAACTTGAAGCTTCTGCTTCGATCCACAGGTGTTCTTCCTCCACCACCCTTACAGATATCAAAACGCTCATCACACGCTGTGACTTCTGCTCTAATAGGAGGTCTGACAGCATGTGCACATCAAAGATCGATCATTCTCTCTCCTTTCCTCCTCCCCTGGATATCAGATCTAGCTCCGTATCATGTAAGCAACCTCCTGAGACAAACGCTCGCATAGCGTGACTCTAACTTCATTAAAAGGCATTCAAATATAACCAATATAATAGACTAACAGAAAAAGTTCTGTAAGCAGCACCCATGTTCACACATAAAGTTACCGTAGATCCTTATATTTGGACACAGGCAGAACAATTTTAGTTTTTTCGGGTATTTACCAAAACCTATTCAATCTATAGTTTATATAATGGATATGGGCTGAAAGTGCACACTCTCGGGTTTCATTTGAGGGTATGTACATCCAAATCAGAGGAAGGGTTTAGGAAATATAGCTCTTGAGAATAGCCATTCCCCTTTTGGAGTTGGATAGAGTTGATTCTAATGCCCCCGTACACATGATCGGACTTTCCGACAACTAAACCGTGGAATTTTGTTTGAAGGGTGTTGGCTCCAATTTGTCTTTCATACACACGGTCACACAAATGTTGGCCAACAATTACGAATGTAGTGACGTACTACGTGGTTTTTCAGCTCTTTAGCGACACCCTTTGGGCTCCTTCTGTTAATTTTGTGTTAGTAGAAGTTTTGGTGAGTGTTGATTCGCGCTTTTCTTTTTGCGTTTTTGATTTAACGCTATTATTATTATTCTTGATATCACTTGAAAAAAAAAAAGCCTTTGAAAATTAGTTTGCAATAACTCCACCAGTATCACCAGCAAAGCAGCTTCATTATTATCCCATTATAGAAGAAGAGAATTGTGCGCTGCATTTGGAAATGTCCTAATTTGCCACATCACGAATGTTAATTCTCCATTACGAACGCTAGTTTACATGACCGACGGACTTGTGTACACACGATCGGAAAGTCCGACAACAAAAATTGGTTGGCGGAAAATTTGAGAACCTGCTAAGCCAACATTTTGTTGGCGAAAAGTCCGCCAACAAATGTTCAATGGCGCATATACATGGCATACACATGGTCGGACTTTCCGCCAACAAGCTCACATCCAACATTTTGTGTGTACGGGGCATAAGACTTGAATGAACTTGGCTAATTTACACTGAAAGTTTTTGGGGTTCTACATTTAGTCCAATACAAATCTTCTACAGCACTTCTATGTATTACTACCAGTGTTGGGGTTTGTTATCAGAGCCAATACAAGTTTATATGTGTGTACCTAGTAAACAGTAAATATCTCTCAAAGTGACAGTTACTGATGTCGTTTACAGAATATCTCGTCTGATCCTACGTCAGCCTTGATCACGGACACTTTGAAGTTTCCCTCAACGCTCTAACAACCTCATGCATGTTTTATTCCATTTGGGGATTAAAAACAGAAACCCGCTGAAAGCATTTGGAGATGTGCAGAAATACTTTAAAGTTGATGGTAGCAGCACCCTATTTCAAAGGTTAGCTCCAGCCAAAAACGTACTGACTTTCTATTTTCAATAACTCAGATGTCAGTTAAAGCGATAGTAAACCGCATTTAACCACTTTAGCCCGGAAGGTTTCACCCCCTTAAAAGAGAAGTAAAGGAATTTCTTTTTCTTTTTTCAGTTTCATACTTACCTAGGTGGATGCAGCATCGGAAGACGCATCCGTCCCCCGGCACCTCTGCACTGAGAACTGAGCGATCGAACTCTGCCCATGACTCGGTTCTTACAGTTCCCAGAGCAGAGAGCTGCTGACTGTCAGTCACAGCTCTCCGTTCTGCTTCCTACTCGCTCACTGGAATGCTGAGCTGTGGAGGGGCGGGGAGCGGCTGTCTCGGCGGCTCGCTGAAGCTGAAACGGGATCAAGTCCAGGCACCTGGCGGATCCAGACTCCCATTGTCGGGATGACACGGTGCTTGGACTGAAATCTGTGACGTCAGCAGAGAGCCAGCCTGTTCTCTGCTGAAAACGGGTCACAGGAGTACAAAACGTGTTGTACTCCTGTGATCTATAGGAGACAAACAGCCAAACGAGCTTTGGCTATACTTCTCCTTTAACAACCTGGCCATTTTTTGCGATACGGCACTGCGTTGCTTTAACTGACAATTGCGCGGTCGCACGGCGCTTTACCCAAATAAATTGACGTCCTTTTTTTTTCCCACATATACAGCTTTCTTTTGGTGGTATTTGATCACCTCCTGTGGTTTTTATTTTTTGGGCTATCAACAACAAAAGAAACGATTTCTTAGAATGTGCTTAATAAACTTTTTTTGATAATACAATGTACAATGATTATTTTTTTTATGTGATATAGATAATATGTAAAACTTAAAGGGGTTGTAAAGGTTCGTTTTTTATTTTCTAAATAGGTTCCTTTAAGCTAGTGCATTGTTGGTTCACTTACCTTTTCCTTCGATTTCCCTTCTAAATGTTTTTTTTTTCTTTTGTCTGAATTTCTCACTTCCTGTTTCTCCTCAGTAAACTTCACACCATCATCCGAGCGGTGTTTAGTCAGCCAGAACAGCATACTGAGGAGGAACAGGAAGTGAGAAATTCAGACAAAGAAAACTAAGAAAAAGAACATTTAGAAGGGAAATCGAAGGAAAAGGCAAGTGAACCAACAATGCACTAGCTTAAAGGAACCTATTTAGAAAATTAAAAAGGAACCTTTACAACCCCTTTAATTAAAAAAATAAAATAAGTGAAATTCCCTGCTGGACCGGCTAATGCCCCGTACACACGGTCCGAATTTCCGATGGAAACAGTCCGATGGGAGCTTTTCAACGGATTTTCCGACCGTGTGTATGCCCATCGGTCTTTTTCTGTCAGAATTTCCGACGGACTTTGGATTGAGAACCTGTTCTCAATTTTTCCGACGGAAAACCTTTCTATCGGATTCTCCGATCGTGTGTATGCAATTCCGACGCGCAAAATTCAGACGCATGCTCGGAAACAATTTGACGCATGCTCAGAAGCATTATACTTCCCTTTTTATAGTGCTGTCGAACGTGTTTTATGCCGCTGTGTTACAGACCGTCGGAATTTGGTGTGACCGTGTGTAGGCAAGACAGTTTGAGCGAAATTCCATCGGAATTCCGACCATCAGAGCTTTTTCCGACGAGAATTCCGACCGTGTTTACGCGGCATTAGATTCGATCCATCTATGGGCAGGCTGATTGTACCCAAGTCGATCCATAGATCGCAGGCACATAGTGTTGTTCACATTATCAAAACATGAAGCGTAAGCATTGCTTTGCGTCAAAATTGAAGCGTCGTGTTGAGTCAGGAGGCGTTTTAAGCCTTTCAACGCCTCCTAATCAAATCTATGGTAATGCTTCGCAAACGCTCTGGCAGGCAGTTGCTTGCGGTGTGCTTGCGGTGTGCTTGTGGGACGTTAAAATTAGTTTATTTCGTGTAATGTCACTTCCCATTTAAAAACAGGTGTTTGTGGCGCTGTTTTAACGCTCATGAAACGCTTCGAAACTGCGCATAGGGCATTTGGAGAGCGTTTTTTTTAACTCCTCATTAACGCTCGTAAAACGCCAGTCTAAAAAGGATGACTTCCAAATGATAAACGTGGTGCGTTTTTGAAAAATGACCCCACTGCTATATACTGTTACGCAGACTTTTAAAGATAAAGATATCTTCGGGTCGCCTGCAGCACTGAGCAGGATATCATTTATTCCTAATTGTTTCTCTCCTTTTGGTTTTTAAAGCATGCATAACTGAGTGGTAATATGGTGTGTGCTTTTGATAATACAGCACTAATCCCTTCAAAACTTGCCTCCCCTCCAGCTATATAAAGTCCACAAGACTAAGTCCCATTTTAAAGTAGCTTTCTTCTTCAACTGCCTGGGGGGGTTATGGGGTTAACGGGTAATGATGGAAGCGTCCCTGTGTTGTAGAATAGGGCAGTACAGCTTGTAATATCTCAGATTTCACCACTAATAAAAGTCTGACCATTAGCGAGGGATGGACATTTGAACCCACTAGTCCAGTCCCCCCTTTTTTTTTTAATAGATCATCACAATGCAGCCATGGATTTCTCAGGTTTGCGGTTGCCTGTCCCTCCCAGCACAAAGTTAATTCAAAGTGTCATACTTGGAGTCTGCAGCGACCATGAGTGCCGCATATAGATTTCCAGTCCGACCAGCCATTAATGAGGCCTGTCATTGGAGAAGACTTGTATCATTTCCCTGCGCTGAGTTCCAAGTTCAAGCCAATTAAAACACAGCAGGAAAGACATTCTCGCCTGCTGAATTTGTTTTAAGAGTGTTTTGCAATTTTAAATTTTTTATGCCCTAACCAGCTCTCTGAAATATATATATATATATATATATATATATATATATATATATATATATATATATATATATATATATATATATTTATATATATATATATACCGTATTTATCGGCGTATAACATGCACAGGCGTATAACACGCACATTCATTTGAAGAGGGAAGTTTCAGGAAAAAATAAATAAATTTGAAATAAGGAACTTTGAAGCAATATAAGGGTCAGTGCCCATCTGCAGCCTCACCATTGCCATCAATGCAGCCTCCCAAGTGCCATCAATGCAGCCTCATCAGTCCACATCAATGCAGCCTCACCAGTGCATCAATGCAGCCTCACCAGTGCCATCAATGCAGCCTCACCATTGCCATCAATGCAACCCCCCTCCCTGTCCCCTACAAGGCATCTAAAATTGAAGTATTGGCGTATAACATGCACATGCTATTTGCACCCGATTTTCATGGTGAAAAAGTGAGTGTTATACGCCAATAAATACAGTATATTATTTTTTTTTTTACCTAAAGATCCAATCGTGACTGTAAAACAATATTTGATTTTGTCCATGGGCCCCATTTATCATAGATTCTTTGCATGGCAAAGCAACAGTTTCATTTAACTTTTGTCAGATTTTAGGCCTCATACACACTAGATAACCTAAAAACGCCAGAACTGCTAGCAGGGAAAAAACAGTTAAACCAGAGTTAAAAACTTGCATTTTGCCATTGCACGTCTTATCACACAAACTTATGCACGTTTTTGAGAGTTCCCATTTACAAGCGTTTTCTTTTATTTTTCCAGACACACCCCTTCTTAACCACTGTACATGAAAAACACTGAACGCTCACGAATGCATGTTTATTAGCGTTTGGGCGTTTTTGAGCTAAAAAAACTACTCTGCAGACTTTGGAGGTTTTTTTTCTGCCTATAAACTCCTGAAATGCATATAGTGTGCATGGACATTTACAGGCATTTATATAGCTGTGTAGCTACAGGCATCATTCAGATATCATTCTTTTCAGCCGCCGATTCTGTGCATGATAAGAACAATCATAGCGGCAGTTCCGCCGCTTGATCGTCCTTATAGGCGAGGGGAGGGGACCCCTCCCGCTGCCTTCCCTCCCGCTGCCTTCCCTCCCGCTGCCTTCCGGTGCTTCTTCAGGCTCTCCCCTGCCATCAGGGGCCTGGAGAAAGAATCGACCGGCGCCAGAGGACAACGATAGAGATTTCCAGTGACCAGATGATCACCAGTCATCACTCTGACCGTCGGAGGCCCAGGCTCAACGTTTTGACGTCCCGCCTAGGATCCAGGATGCAACAAAGCCGCGATCGCGGCTGTCAGCATGAAGATCAGTGAATTTTTTTTTCACAATCTCATGCTTTCCAGCCTGGAGGAGAGATGTGGGGTCTTATTGACCACGCATCTCTCCGTAAAGAGGACCTGTCGCAATAGATTCCTATTACAAGGGATGTTTACATTCCTTGTAATAGGAATAAGTGATCAAAAAAATTTAAATGTAAAAAAAAAAAAAAATGAGTCAAATTAAAAATAAAATAATACAATTTTTATTTTTTTTAAACGCCCACGCTCAGAAGCAAACACACACGCAAGTCCCGCCCACATATGTAAACACCGTTCAAACCACACATGTGAGGTATCGCCACATGCGTTAGAGCAAGAGCAACAATTCTAGCACTAGACCTTCTCTGTAACTCTAAACTGGTAACCGGTAAAAAGTGTCACCTATGGAGATTTTTGAATACCGAAGTTTGTCGCCATTCCATGAGTGTGCGCAGTTTTAAAGCCTGACATGTTGGGTATCTATTTACTCGGCGTAACATCATCTTTCACATTATACAAAAAAATTGGGCTAACTTTACTGTTTTTTGTTGTTTTTTAATTCATGAAACAGTTTTTTTCCAAAAAAAGGCGTTTGAAAAATTATTGCGAAAATACAGTGCGAGATAAAAAGTTGCAATGACCGCCATTTTATTCCCTACGGTGTCTGCTAAAATATATATATATATATATATATATATATATATATATATATATATACCGTATATATATATATATATATATATATATATATAATATTTTGGGGTTCTGAGTAATTTTCTAGCAAAAAACTTAGGATTTTTACATGTAGGAGAGAAGTGTCAGAATAGGCCCGGTATTGAAGTGGTTAACAAAAATCTTAGGATACAAACATTATCAAACAAATATGAAAAGATAAATGCACCCGCAAATGTGATCAAGGGTTAGGATATTGTTGGCATAATACAAAAAGCCAAGTTTAAAAGGCAGATCCTACTAAATGAAGCTACTGCAAGATAAATGTAATCACTATAGTAAAACCTTCTCAAAACAGAAGTTATTCACATGTCTCATTCCATCACATCTCAGAAATAAGAAGATTATTATTATTTTCAGGACAGTGGGCAGAGCCATGTAAATCATTCCTTTTATGCACCAAGAGCCAAATGCACATTTAGAATTGCTGGTTTTGTTGTAAAGCATTTAAAAAGCATGCAAGATTGGTACAAAAAACACGCGCTCCTCTGGATGACGCATTTAAACCACTCAGGCTCTTATGGAATCTGGGATTTGATGCTCAGGTGGTGGAAACACATCATTCAGAGGAGCATACAGTCCGGTGCGCTGAGTGCCGGGCCTAGGATCTGTCCATCTCCAGTACACTCCGTACCATGACACAAGAGGGCATCCCATGGATAAGGTCACTTCCTTTCAGCAAGATCTATTTATTTGGACAACATATGCTGCAAGTCCCTTTTTATATGAACCACCCTGCTGATTCGTTTCTCCCCCCTTTTAATTGTGTACGAGGGACAGTTCCTGGGTGGGACTGTTGTCCCATTGAGTTACACTTGTTGAGTGGAAGTCACATCATTGGTGTGCCACCTTCTTGTGTCCTTCATTCAGAGCAGTGTAGGATTTTTTATTGTTTTTTTTGTACCTACGTCGCTGGTCCTACAATATACATGATGATGTAGGAGTGCCTGCCCACATTCCTGAGCTGTAGAGGGGCTGAATTATGAGAATTACCATATTTATCGGCATATAACACGCACTTTTTACCCCTGAAAATCAGGGGGAAATCGTGTGCGCGTGTTATACGCCGATCCCTGCTGCCTCGGAGTGGAAGGAGGGGACGAGGGTCGCTGGTTTACACACGGCCATGATCTCGTGTGTATCCGGCGCTCAGTCACACACAGTCCCGCCCCCCTGGCCCAGCATTGGACCACCGTTCTGTCTATCATTTTAGCCGGGCGGGACTGTGAGTGACTGAGCGCCGGATATACAGGAGATTGCGAATCTGTGTCATCCAGCACTGGCGTGGCTGCAATCATCTGCAAAGGCAAGTCTGCAGATGTGTACTAAACAGGCTGCAATCATGGGCATGCTAGAGGCTACAGGTGGGCATGTTAGAGGCTGCAATAATGGGCACATTAGAGGATGCAGATGGGCACTAAACAGGCTGCAATAATAGGCACATTAGAGGCTGCAGATGGGCATGGATCAGGCAGAATTGATGGGCACAGAGGCTGCAGATGGGCACTAAACAGGCTGCAATAATAGGCACATTAGAGGCTGCAGATGGGCATGGATCAGGCAGCATTGATGGGCACTGGTGAGGCTGCAGAGCACTGACCCTTAGGCCCCTTTCACACTGGGGAGGTGGGTGCATCGGCGGTAAAACGCTTTACTGCCAATTTTGTGGTGCTATTTGGCCGATAGCGGGACGCTTTTACTCTCGCTTGCGGCCGAAAAATGGTTAAAAGCACTGCTGCAGCAGCGCTTTGCCGGTGGTATAGCCTCGCTGCCCCATTGATTTCAATGGGCAGGAGCGGTGTATAAGTAGCGGTATACACCGCTCCTTCACCGCTCCAAAGATGCTGCTAGCAGGACTTTTTTTTTAGCGTCCTGCCAGCGCACCGCTTCAGTGTGAAAGCCCTCGGGGCTTTCACATTGGAGACACAGCAGCGGCTCTTTCAGGGCGCTTTACAGTAGATATTTTTAGCGCTGTAGCGTTTGCAAAGCGCCCCAGTGTGGAAGGGGTCTTATTTTAAAGGGTTTTTTTCTGAAACTTCCCTCTTAAAGTTAAGGTGCGTGTTATACGCTGATAAATACAGTATCTCTATTACATGACCCTCTAGTAAAACCATCATTATATCCTGGTGGGGAAGCATTTCTGTTTGCAAGAAAGTGAAGGTTTCGCTTGCCAACCAATGGGCAGGCTTATTTTCTTACGTGGGGGAAGCAGGTGGAGTGTTTTTTTTACAAATCTTTCAGCTGTGCTCCTGTGTATGTCACCCTGTCACATTAACTTCTGATTACAAGTGGGTGTGTAAACACACAGGCATTATGGGCCATTGTGACTATCCGCAAACCTGCCCCCCGAAGATGTCTTGCAGCCGTCCTACAGTACATGCAGACAAGAAATGGCTGCCAGAGATCAGCAGCACTGAGATGTAGCAAAAGACAAAAAAATTGAAAACAATATTTAATGAACAAAAATTGCATTTTTTTTTTTTTATAGTGTTTCAGCAACTGAAATGTCATCCAGTCAAGGTTTAGACTTGCTTTATATGTTGAATGTTTAAAACATAACTCAAAATCTCTACACGCTTCCCTTTAGCATAGATCCTTGTGTTTGTCTTGTTGAATTATAAATCGTTGCTTGTCTGCATTTTTTCAACATTTATCAAATATTCTTTATTGCAAATTATGGCAAACCAGCTCCGTGCGTTAAATCTTCCTCTTTCTCCTAATTGTGCGATCTCCCAGATGGAAGCGTATCAGTAAATTATTATTATTTTTTTTATATAAAAAAGCAGCTAGAGTTAGACTTTGATTAGGTCTTTGAGCTGACAAATCAGTGGTGACGAAAATCTTCTCCCCTAAATACAGCAATTTTAAAACAAATCTGTGCTTATATAATAGAGGATTTCTGGTTTACCAGCCAAAGTAAAATGTATCTAAACCCAAAAAACAAAATTGTAATATATGGCAGCGTACCAGTTCTTAGATGTGGTGGCTGTAATAGTTTTCTTTTTGGAACTTTTCACTTTATTTTACCTGGTATTACTGTGAATAACATACTTACTGACCCCGCTTACTCCTTTACTGTATCTGTAGAGGAAGCCATGATCGTCACGGATCAGAGTATTGGCTGGGTAATGCAGAGTATCGCAGAGTATTGGCTGGGTAATGCAGAGTATCGCAGAGTATATGCTGGGTAATGCAGAGTATATGCTGGGTAATGCAGAGTATATGCTGGGTAATGCAGAGTAGCAGAGTATATGCTGGGTAATGCAGAGTTTGTTTACAAGTGATCGCTCCGTCATTTGACGGAGCGATCACATTGTAAACAGCGGCCAGGTGTACCAAGATGGCCGCCGCTCCGGAGCTAGGCCGAAGCCGCGGCCCTTCCTAAGGCTGAGGCTGCGGAGCGCTCCGCGGATCGCGGGGTGTGCCGATCCAAACTGGGTGACCCGTTCGGATCACGGATCGGCGACGATCCGTTGCACCCCTAATCGTCACCCAGGCTGGACTACAAATATACCTTTCTTCCCCACATCTGGGGCCTGGTAAGCTGCATTATATTACATTTTTGTTCTTGGATTTTGATATTATTTAAAGTGGTTGTAAACCCTTACATAGACCTAGTGAAGTGACTGACATCAGGTGATGCACAGAAATGAAACAAATCCTCCTATATAAGTTGTACATATTTATTTGCAGCCCTCTCTTCTCTACAGTCAATTAAAATTCAGAATTTACACTGCTTTTCTGAGCTTCCAGAAGTGGGGGAGGGGATCTGATGTCACACACTGCCCAGCACAGAGAGAAGAGCTGGGTGTAATCTGAGATCTCAGTGGAGGGAATGGACACACCACCCTCTACAGAATCACATAGGGAAATATGCACAGCTGAGGTTATAATGATAGCTGTATGGTTGGAGGTATCCCGTAACTGCACCACATTCCTATAAATGCCAAACTTTGACAGAGATAGGATGGGATTTTTCAGATGCATTAAAGTCCACCAAAGAGGTAAGTATTAAATATTTTATTTATACAAAATTTTAAATCCATAGACATATGGGTAATATACAGTTGGACAATACGTTATTCCATTATACTGAGTCCCAAGTGTACTTTTGTCTTCAACGTGTTTTGCTACATTGGCTTCTTCAGGAAGTATTAAAGTGCTACAGTATAACTATATTGGGAAACCTAATCCATCCATACCATAACTGTGTGTGTTTCTTTCTTTTTAATTCAGGGGGTTGAACATAAATATCAAGTACACATTTTAGGAACTGCAACCATTTTTATACACAGTCCCCCTATTTTCAAGGGCTCAACACTAATTGGACAGACTAATATAATCATAAATAAAAAGTTTATTTTTAATATTTTGTTAAGAATCCTTTACTGGCAATGACTGCCTGAAGTCTGGAACCCATGGACATTACCAAAGACTGTGTTTCCTCCTTTCTGATGCTTTGCCAGGCTCTAACTGCAGCTGTCTTCAGTTCTTTGTTTGTGGGTCTTTCTGCCTTTAGTTTGCCTTCATTAAGTGAAATGCATGCTCGATTGGGTTGAGATCAGGTGATTGACTTGGCCATTGCAGAATATTCCACTTCTTTTCCTTCAAAAGCTCCTGAGTTGCTTTTGCAGTTTGTTTTGTCCATCAGTACTGTGAAGCGCTGTCCAATCAACTTTGCTGCATTTGGCTGAATCTGGGCTGACAGCATATCTCTAAACACTGCATAATTCATCCATCTGCTTCTGTCTTCTGTCACATCATCAATGACCCAGTGCCCCTGGAAGCCATGCATGCCCATGCCATCACACTGCCTCCACCATGTTTTACAGATTGCATTGTGTGCTTTGGATCATAAGCTGTTCCAAGCCTTCTCCACACTTTTTTCTTATCGTCATTCTGGTACAGATTAATCTGTTTTATCTGTCCAAAGAATGTTTTTCCAGAACTGGTCTGGCTTTTTTGATGTTTTTTGACAGTCTAATCTGGCTTTTCTGTTCTTTAGGCTTATGAATGGTTTGCACCTTGTGGTGAACCCTCTGTACAGGGGGTCCCCGACTTACGAACGCCCGACCTACGAACATCCCCTACTTACGAACGGGGCGCTGCCGTGTTCCGGCCGTTCTGCGCATGCGCGGCCATTCGGAGCCTCGGAAAATTCCGGAAAACTTCGGAAATGTCCGTAATTTGCCGCGCATGCGCAGAACGGCATTAGACGGACCATCGGAAATGGCAGTATTTGTCGGTCTGCGCATGCGCGGCCGACTTACGAACATTTCCGACTTAAGTACAGGGGGGCAGTCCCTAACGAGTTCGTAACTCGGGGACCCCCTGTATTTGCTCTCGTGAAGTCTTCTCTTGATTGTAGACTTTGACAATAATACGCTCACCTCCTGGAGAGTGTCCTGCACTTCTCTGGATGTTGGGTTTTTCTTTACCATAGAGAGGATCCTGCGATCATCCACCACTGTTGTCTTCCGTGGACATTCAGGCCTTTTTATGTTGCTGAGCTCACCAGTGCATTCTTTCCTCAGAATGTACCAAACTGTTGCTTTGGCCATTCCTAATGTTGCTGCTATCTCTCTGTTGGATTTGTTTCGTTTTTGAAGCCTTGCAATGGCCTGGAGTTAATTCTGAGACCACATACACACTATTAGATTTTCTGCAGATTTTCGTCTTCTGATTTAACAAAACATGTAGTGGTGCAAGGGCCTGCCTGATTGCATACAAACTGAAACTTTTAAGATTCTGATGACAAAGATCTGCAGAAAATCTAAAAGTGTGTATGGGGTCTTAAGCCTTGTACACACGGTCAGATTATTGGACGAATTTTCATCAGTTTTTTGTTGGATGCTGGTCTCAAATCGAAAGTGAAGAGGGTACTCACCATCAGAAAAATTTCTGACAACAGAATTCAACCTCAGAAGTGACATAATGTGTTGAATTGTTTTGGATGTGTTCTTTCATTTCTGAGCATGCCTAGTCTTGGTCTTCAGATTTTTTTTTGGCAGAAAACTGTACTAATGAAAAGAAAAACGGACGTTGTGGTCACATCAGACAAAGATTTTGGAGCCTGCATATCCAGTTTTTGTCTGCCAAAAATGTTGTAATCAGCTGTCAAAAGCAGCATAATGACTATCAGAAAATCGGCAGATTGTTCATCGGACGAAATTTAACTTCAGATTTTCTGACCGTGTGTACGAGCCTTTAGAATCAACTTTAGACCTTTTTACCTGCTTAATTGATGAAGAAATAATGAAGAATTAGCCCACACCTGGCCATGAAACAGCTTTTGATTCAATTGTCCAATTACTTTTGGTCCCTTGAAAAAGGGGAGATGGCTATTCTTAAAGGGGTTGTAAGGCTTCGTGTTTTTTCACCTTAATGCATCCTATGTATTAAGGTGAAAAAACACCTTGCACTCTCTGACCCCAGCCCCCGCTTTACTTACCTGAGCCCCGAATCTCCATGGGGGCGATCCCGCATCGTTCTCTCCATGGCTGATCGGCTCCTCGTTGAATAGATTGATAGCAGCGCAGCTATTGGCTCCCGCTGCTGTTAAATGCAGTGACGCGGTCGCTGGGGGGCGGGGCCGAGTCATACACTCACGAGTCATACTACACTATGCACGCCGAGTGTATAACACGAGAGCGCACCTGCAAGGTAACCCCCTTGGGAGAGTGCTTCCCAGAGGGGGTTAGCTCTTGCAGGGAGGAGCCGAGACAGCCGCCGTGGGACCCCAGAAGAGGATGTTCGGCCGCTCTGTGCAAAACGAACTGCACAGTGGAGGCAAGTATGACATGTATGTTATTTAAAAAAAATTCAAACTGAACCTTTAGTGTCCCTTAAAGAGCTGTAATTCCTAAACTCTTCCTCCAATTTGAATGTACATACTCGCAAATTAAACCTGACAGTGTGCACTTTCAGCCCATATCCATCGTATAACTATAGCTAATATGTTTTGATAAATACCTAAGAAAAAAATCGAATTGTAATTGTACCTGTGTCCAAATATAAATGGACCTAACTGGATATATATCTGTGTATGTATATGTGTGTGTATATATGTGTGTGTATATATATAATATATGTATATTAATATATGTATATTAATATAATGTGTGTGTGTGTGTGTGTGTGTGTGTGTGTGTGTGTATATATGTATCTGTGTGTGTGTATGTGTGTGTATATATATATGTATGTGTGTGTGTGTGTATATATATACAGATAGATAGATATATTGTGTTTGTGTGTGTGTGTGTGTGTGTGTGTGTGTGTGTGTATATATATATATATATATATATATATATATATATATATATATATAAAATAAATTGTGAATAATAATAAAAAAAAATAAAAAATATATTATATATATATATATATATATATATATATATATATATACACACACATACACCAAACTTGGTTTCAATCTTCTGTCATAAAAACAAAATGAGTATTATAAATTGCAGACTAAATATTCCCTACTCTGATTCTGGAGTATAATATTATGCTGTAATTTTCCTAGCTGTCCAGCAGGGATGCAGGCTGCATTATCTGACATACAGAGAGTCATAAATCATCTGGTGCAGCATCTGTGAGTTATCTAAGATAGACCCAACAATAATAACTTGGATCGTGTCATTACTGGAAAAATATCACCGTTTCCCTTTCAGGAATTTCATTCTTTATGAAGGCATTCATATAGGTCAGTGAATACCGGGACGCTGTTTTTCTGTGAAAACCACTTAGTTTACACTCACTGATGTAGACATGCCTCGATCTTTCTGTAGGCTACCAATTACCTTTCCCGGTTTCAGAGAACCTTACTGATTTCCTCTGGGCATATCGTGCTGGCAGGAGCAGCAACTACAACGTAAAACGTTTTTCTTCCTGTTCGTTTAACCAACAGCCAAACAAGCTGATAATAATCCATAGAAGTAATTACATGTGCATTTCTGAATGCAAATTCATGACACCAGTTCAACCATTGAGGATGATCCCCACGATGGAATGTCCATCCCAAGGAATTGCCAGCTTCTCTTATCAACTTAATATAAATGCAATAAAAAATGGCATGGCTGCAGATTTACGGGAGGTGGAGGAGACAGCAATAAATTCCTTCCTCGTTTTTTTTTTTTTTTGCGTTAAAGCTGAACTCTAATCATGAATACATCGAGGGCCCGTCCACACCAGGATGAGCTACGTTGATCAACACAAGGACACTCTAGTGGCTCATTCACAATACACAATATTTCCAGTGACCTGCGTTTTTCCGCAGTGGATAAACGCAAGTCACCAATACTGCACATAGAGAACAATTTTGGCATGGGATGGTGCAAGCTGCTAAGTTTACACACATTGATGTAAGCATGTTGATTCTTGAAGACTGCAGTCCACAAAATGGCCTGCACTACCTTAACACGACCTGACACTTCTGAATATGAAGAAGCATGTGACCTGCTCCCCTGTGACAGTGTATAGGACTAGCAGCCAATTGCTAAGCCCTGAGCACTGCCACGTGACTGAGGGATTGACGAAACTGCCTACCACAGCCAGCCAGGTCATCCACACCAATGATCTCAGTGCCAGCTGCAAAGGAGGAAGAAGCGGCGGCCTACTGTGCCCTATTTGATGTGGGTGTCCATCAGTGCAGCCTCATCAGAGCACATCAGAGCACATCATTGAAGAAGAAAAATGACTTATTTGCAAAATTGAATAAAAGAAAACCAAGTTTTTTTTTTCTTTTTTAAGGGATGCAGAACTAACTGTGATCCATAGGAGAAGTATTGCCAAAATAGCTTTGGCTTTACATCTCCTTTAATGAGACATCATGGGCTTATTGGATCCCTGATTTCTTACCTGCCCTCCATTGAAGCGAATGGAACACAGACGTTCGCTGGTCCTTCTCTCCTCTACTCGGAGGCACCCGGTCCCGAGTCCACAATTGGTACGGTGGAACTCTGGAAACTTGGTTTGGGGGGGCTAGGAATGTACCGGGGTGTGTGGAAGTGCTTCCACCTGACAACCGAAAGTTGGCTTGGCAGATTTACAGCAGCCAGGAGTGTATGTAAAACGCATGCTGCTGCTGAAAGGGTTAAAGCATATCTGTGGCCAAAATGTAAAGTTATATATTAACTTCCACATTATATTTTAATTCATTCTAGTCTACTCCTATTACTCTGAATGACCTTTAAAGTGGTGTTTCCCCCCCCAAAAAAATAAATAAAATGCCCTAAAAAAAAAAAAAAGAAAATGCTTACAATTCCTAAAAAAAATTAAAATAATTGGAAAAAAAATTGTTTTACTCAACTCTAAATGCCTGTTGCTAGGGGGTCCCTCGTAGTCTGCCTCCTTCGGTGCCTGGGCTGGTGACATCACTTCCCCTCGGCGCAGGAAGGGCTCCCTCCCTCCTGTGAGTCATCTGGGACACGTGACAGGTCCCAGATGACTGTGTGGCCAATCACGGCGCGCGGTGCTGCTCGCGCATGCGCAGTGGGTGCCCGGCTGTGAAGCCACAGCCGGGTGCCCACAGTTGCAATGCCGGCGCCGCTGAGCGGATCAGGGTGCGAGCGGAGCTCTTCGACCCCATCCCCCCCCCCCGGATCGCTGGACCCTGGAACAGGTAAGTGTCCGATTATTAAAAGTCAGCAGCTGCAGTATTTGGAGCTGCTGACTTTTTTATTTTCTTTTAATTTTTTTAGGGATACACCTCTAAGTTTACATACGTACTTTGTGAAAAGCCCCACATATTTACTAACGTGAATTCTAATTCTGTGACATGTATTCACTATGCTCTGTGAGTAGGCACTGCTCAGAATTCACAGAGCCTGCCTACTAAACTACAGAAGTGCTAAGAGGAGGAGTTTCAGCAGGCGGGGTCAGTACAGCACAATCACTGCAGGCAGCAAGGTACCATGGGATATGTAGTCCTTAGAAATGGAAAGTAAACAGTAGAGGAGAAGCTGCAAAACATGCAGGGAATCCAGGAAGTTGTAAGGCGTGATCGCCAGCAGACAGGCAGCACTCGCAATATGAGAGATTTCTCAAGTAAGCTTATATTAGATTGTCAAAAATAAATATATAAATTGTTAATAAAATATATATTATAAAATGAATATATATATATACTGTGATCATAGAACTCCTTTAACCAAGTGATTTCTGCATTATTTCAATATGTAACAATCAAGTTTTCTGTTACCTCCTATTGATTTCTCTTTCTATACAGCTGGTTCACAGGACGACGGCCAGAATTCACCGACCCAAAAGTGGTTGCTCGGGGCGACGGCAGAGAAGGTAATGCTTACAAGTCTATAAAGCACAAACTGCCTTCTGGCTGATGAAGGATAGCATCACCTACTATAAAAGACACAATTTATTATTCATCAGCAATGAATGTTCTCTGTAGATCATACAAAGGCACACAGATGGCATGGCCATGTTGTAGAGGTTATTATTACTTTTATCCTGGGATCCTTTTCAGATCCAAGAGTCTGTTTCTCTGTACATGTCTAGGAAATTAATTTGATTTTCCATTTGGATGATTCTATGATTGCACAATGAGAGATCAGAGACTTGGGTTACTTTATATATTGAGCTACAAATGTGCTATCAGTATGAGGTTACCAGAAAACATACACTCACCGGACCCTTTATTAGGTACACCTTGCTAGTACCGGGTTGGACTCCTTTTTGCCTTCAGAACTGCCTTCATTCTTCCTGGTATAGATTCAACAAGGTGTTGGAAACATTCCTCAGATTTTGGTCCATATCGACATGATAAGATCACGGACTTACTGCAGATTTGTTGGCTGCACATCCATGATGCAAATCTCGCTTTCCACCACATCCCAAAGGTTCTCTATTGGATGAGATCTGGTGAGTGTGGAGGCCATTGGATGAGATCTGGTGAGTGTGGAGGCCATTGGAGTCCAGTGACCTCATTGTCCAGAGGTGAGATGATTGGAGCTTTGTGACATGGTGCATTATCCTGCTGGAAGAAGCCATCGGAAGATGAGTACACTGTAGTCATAAAGGGATGGAGATGGTCAGCAACAATACTCAGGCCGTGGTGTTTAAACGATGCTCAATTGGTACTAAGGGGCCAAAAGTGTGCCAAAAAATATCCCCCACAACTTTACACCACCACCAGCCTGAACTGTTGATACAAGGCAGGATGGATCCATGTTGCTTTCATGTTGATTACGTAAAATCCTGACCCTCCATCTGAATGTCACAGCTGAAATCGAGACCAATCCTCTTATTGACAAATTTTGAGCCTGTGTGAATTGTAGTCTCCGTTTCCTGTTCTTAGCCAACAGGAGTGGCGTCCGGTGTGGTCTTCTGCTGCTGTAGCCCATCTGCTTCAAGGTTCTGTGTGTTGTGCATTCAGAGATGGTATTCTACATACCTTGGTTGTAACGAGTGGTTATTTGAGTTATTGTTGCCTTTCTATCATCTGCCCATTCTCCTCTGACATCAACAGGGCATTTTTCTCCACACGACTGTCGCTCACTGGATATTTTCTCTTTTTCGGACCATTCTCTTTAAACCCGAGAGATGGTTGTGTGTGACAATCCCAGTGGTTTAAAAGTTTTTGAAATACTCAGACCAGCCCGTCACCAACAACCATGCCACGTTCAAAGTCACTTAAATCCCCTTTCTTCCCCATTCTGATGCTCAGTTTGAAATTCATCAAGTCGTCTCCACCACGTCTAGATGCCTAAATGCATTGAGTTGCTGCCGTGTGATTGGCTGATTAGCAATTCATGTTACCAAGCAATTGAAAAGGTGTACCTAATAAAGTGTCCGGTGAGTGTATATGAACAGATGAAGTTACAGGCAAATCTTGTCTTTGCAAAAGGGAAGCTTAACCCCACTCCCTGCAAAGGATAACTGGAGATTTGCATTTAAAGTAAAATTATAGGCAAACTTTTTTTTTTTTTTTTTCGGATAGAGTAAGAGGAGGTGAGTTTTGTTTTTTGGGTTTTCTTTTGCCATCTGTGTCTCATTCAAGAGATTTCCCTTCACATTCTGTCTTCTAGCCAATACAGGAAGTGAGAGGAAAACCCTACAAATTAAGGGAATCCCTTGTTGTTGTCGTTCCCTCCCTCCAGGTCACCAGAACTAGTGTCCTTATTGGAAGATTTCCCCTCTAACTTTTTCCTGGGGACAACCCTAAATGCGGTTTACTTTCACTTTCAATGATAATGATAAAAAGGACAAATCGAGAGGATGAATCTTCCTAAAGGGGGCACAGACAGCAATAAAAACCTAAAGGGGTTTATAATCCCCATCCACTCTATCCAAAACGGGGAAAAAAAGTTTTACTCAGGATCTACAGACTCTCCAATGCAATTTGTACTCAGGTTATATATTCTGCAATCATATGATCAGTTTGAAGTGCTGAGGTCACAGGTTTATGTTGATCCCTTCCCTATTTTGGCCAGAGTGAAATCAGCAAGAGGGCCAGCCTCTGTTGGAAAGTCAGTGTCTGGTGGTCAGTTGTAGGGGGGGTCAGTGTCTGGTGGTCAGTTGTAGGGGGGGTCAGTGTCTGGTGGTCAGTTGTAGGGGGGGTCAGTGTCTGGTGGTTAGTTGTAGGGGGGGGTCAGTGTCTGGTGGTCATTTGTAGGAAGGGGCAGTGTCTGGTGGTCAGTTGTAGGGGGGGGGGTCAGTTGTACAGGGGGGGGGTCAGTGTCTGGTGGTCAGTTTTAGGGGATCAGTTGTAGGGGGGGGGGTCTGTGTCTAGTGGTCAGTTGTGGGAGGGGTCAGTGCCTGGTGGTCAGTTTTAGGGGTCAGTGTGTGGTGGTCAGTTGTAAGGGGGGTCAGTGTGTGGTGGTCAGTTGTAGGGGGGGTCAGTGTGTGGTGGTCAGTTGTAGGGGGGGTCAGTGTGTGGTGGTCAGTTGTAGGGGGGGTCAGTGTCTGGTGGTCAGTTGTAGGGGGAGTCAGTGTCTGGTGGTCAGTTGTAGGGGGTCAATGTCTCATGGTCAGTTGTAGGATGGGTCCGTGTCTGGTGGTCAGTTGTAGGGGGGGTCAGTGTCTGGTGGTCAGTTGTAGGGGGGGTCAGTGTCTGGTGGTCAGTTGTAGGGGGGGGTCAGTGTCTGGTGGTCAGTTGTAGGGGGGGTCAGTGTCTGGTGGTCAGTTGTAGGGGGTCAGTGTCTGGTGGTCAGTTGTAGGGGGTCAGTGTCTGGTGGTCAGTTGTAGGGGGTCAGTGTCTGGTGGTCAGTGTCTGGTGGTCAGTTGTAGGGGGGGGTCAGTGTGTGGTGGTCAGTTGTGTGTGGTGGTCAGTTGTGTGTGGTGGTCAGTTGTAGGGGGGGTCAGTGTCTGGTGGTCAGTTGCACGCGATAGTGCCCTCATAGAAAACAGCTTTCTGTGGGGGTAATTGGCAGGGGGAGGAGCCAGGGCCACCAACGGGGGACACGAGAAGAGGTAAAATCGCGGCTGCTCTGTGCAAAACTATTCCACAGAGCAGGTAAGTATAACATGTTTGTTATTTCAATGAAAAAAAATTTGTTTAGAATCAATTTATGGAAGATCAGTGTCTGCTGGTCGGTTATAGGTGATCAATGTCTGGTGGTCAGTTATAGGAGATAAATGACTGGTGGTCAGTTATAGGAGATCAATGTCTGGTGGTCGGTTATAGGAGATCAATGTCTGGTGGTCAGTTATAGGAGATCAATGTCTGGTGGTCAGTTATAGGAGATCAATGTCTGGTGGTCGGTTATAGGAGATAAATGTCTGGTGGTCGGTTAAAGGAGACCGATGTCTGGTGGTCGGTTAAAGGAGATCAATGTCTGGTGGTTGGTTATAGGAGATCAATGTCTGGTGGTCGGTTATAGATCAATGTCTGGTGGTCGGTTATAGATCAATGTCTGGTGGCTGGTTATAGGAGATCAATGTCTGGTGGTCAGTTATAGGTTAAGTAAGCCTATTTCGACTTCCTCTGGTCAGTTTAGGCAGTGGGACACGCATGGTCTCTGAAAATACTACCATTTTCCACCAAGACCGCCGGCACGAGCGCAGGAGAATATCTCTTCTGTTCACACCTATACTTAGGTCAGTTATAGGTGATCCATGTCTGGTGGTCAGTTATAAGAGATACACAAAAAATTAGGCAACACTTCCAGCACTAAGTGGCATTCTGTGGTGGAACGCAGAAAGGCAACAACAACACCAAAACCTAGGTGGATGCAGCCCTCCTCAGACGGGGTAATCGGAAGTAACACTGAAAAGACAAGCAAACAAGAAGGCGCAGGCACCTCGTGCATTACTGACAGACATTTATTCATTAAAAAAGGGGATAAAAATGGATACTCACAAAATGCAACTAAAAATAGACCACAGGACACACGTATGCTGTGGACATTAAGGGGTGTGTAGCTGACGCGTTTCGGGGGCGCAGCCCCTTCCTCAGAGCTAGACTTCAGAAGTGAGCAGAAATCTCTCCAAAGTGAAGAGCCATCTCCTCCTTGTCACCAGAACACTTGTCCCCATTTCTAAACCTTCCCCTCCGATTGCTGTTCCGGTGACAGCTATAAAATATTGAATCTTCCCCACCATTTGCTGTCTCAGTGGTTTCCTTTAACTTGCTTTACATACAGCGGTGTAAAATAAGAATGAAAGCCAGCACCTTCCCTATAGGAAATGTTATAAAAGGGAACCGGCTCGTCGATCGGGCCCATCTACCTGCCGGTAACAGATGTTCACCTTCTGTACTCTTATACTTTGGAGAATGCTTTAAACCCCAAATTAGATTCCAATTATATGAGTTTCAGACGGTAAAGCTGGCAAGGTCACCTTGCTGAAATGCAAAGTATCCAGCGAACCTGAAAAACAGGCCTAATTTATCGAGTCCATTAGCGCTGAGACACCATGCCGCACGCGCTTATTATCATGAGAAAGTAGAGTGGTAAATTGAACAAGCCTTTAATTACAGCATGCATAGCTAGCTGGGCTCAGTCACAACTCTTTTGTTTTTTATTTCTAAACATCAGTTCAAGCAGAAAGCTGGTAGTTCATTAGCAAAGGCTACTGTGCCCTCTGCAGATGGTATAAACTGACTGCAGTGCCCAGTATGGGGGGGGGGGGGTGTTTGTTTTACATATTCTGTATGGACAATTGTTTGTGGACACCTATCACTCCTTTATCAGCTTGTTGGACATCCCATTTGAAAACCATGTCCATTAATAAAGAGTTGACCCCCACCCCTTTGGCCTCAACTCTTTGACCTTCTGGGAAGAATTTGCAGTGTGTCTGTGGGGAATTTAGGGTCAGGTACTGATGTTGGATGGGAAGGCCTGGCTTACAAACACCATTTCAATGAATCCCAAAGGTGTTCAGTAGGGTTGAGGTCAGGGCTCTGTACAGGACACTGAATTCCTCCACACCAAACTTCTCAAACCATGTCTTTATGTAGCTGGCTTTGTACACCGGGGCATGGTCTTGCTGGAACACAAAGGACCTTCCCTATTGCCCCGTACACACGGTCGGATTTTTCAACGGAAAGTGTCCTATCGGACCATGTTGTCGGAAATTCCGACCGAGTGTGGGCTCCATCTGACTTTTTCCGTCGGAATTTGCGACGGAAAAAGTTTGAGATCCTGCTCTCAAATTTTCCGACAACAAAGTCCTATCGGACTTTTTCCGATCGTGTGGAGCGAATTCCGACGGACAAAGTGCCACGCATGCTCAGATCACATTACAAGACCAAAGCTATTGGCTACTAGCCTCTACGTAGTCCCGTCGTACGCAACGAACGTCACCACGTTCAGGATGATCGGATTTTCCGACAACTTTGTCCGACCGTGTGTACGCAACACCAGTGTCGGACAAAATCCGTCGGAAAAAATCCGACGGATTTTGTGGTCGAAATTTCCAACCGTGTGTACAGGGCATAAGACTCTTTGCTACCGGCTTGGAAGAGCACAATTATCTAAAATGTGGCAAACTTATACCCCGTACACACGGTCGGAATCTCCGACCACAAAATCCGTCGGATTTCGTCCGCAACTGGTGTTGCATACACACGGTCGGACAAAGTTGTCGAAAATCCGATCATTCCGAACGTGGGGACGTTCGTTGCGTACGACGGAACTACGTAGAGGCTAGTAGCCAATAGCTTTGGTCTCGTAACGAGCACATTATGTGACACTTACCTGCAAACGAGGCCCACGTTGTCCCCGCTGCAGGCCGCATCCATCTTCGCCTGTCTTCCTTCCGGGGCCACGGACTCCCGTTGTGTGACTGGTCAGATCCGCATGACTTCACTCTCGTACTTGCGCACAGGAGCCGTCGGTCACGGCACACGCTCCTGAAGAAACGGCACGGGGGGCATTATAGGCACAGAATACAGTAAATCTCTCCTAAAAACGGTGTACGTTTAGGAGATATTTACAGTACCTATAGGTAAGCCTTAGTCCCCTGTCACACTGAGACGTTTTTCAGGCGCTACAGAGATAAAAATAGCGCCTCTATAGCACCTGAAAAAAGCGTCTCCTTTCACACTGGAGCGGTGCGCTAGCAGGACGGTAAAAAAAGTCCTGCTAGCAGTATCTTTGGAGCAGTGAAGGAGCCGTGTATTCACCGCACCTAAACCGCTCCTACCCATTGAAATCAATGGGGCAGCGCGGCAATACTGCTGGCAAAGAGCCGCTGCAACGGCGATATGCGGGCGGTTTTAACCCTTTTTCGTCCGCTAGCGGGGGTTAAAACCACCCCAATAGCGTCCGAAAAGTGCCGCTAAAACGACAATAAAGCGGCGATAAAAATAGCGCCGCTTTACCGCCGACGCCCGCACCGCCCCAGTGTGAAAGGGGCCTTATTCTAGGCTTACCTTTTAGGTACAAAGTATACAGGAGGGTATACAACCTCTTTAAGTTGATCTCTGTCACACACATATATGAAAATTTATTTTGAAATGTCATATGTTTAGTGTGAAACCCTCAAACAACGAAAAAGGATATTCAGTACCAGCAACACTCACTGGTACCTAAATAAAATACCATCAAAATGAAAATAAAATTTGTGTCGTGCTATACTTTTTAAACTGTGCTTCAATCTGCATAAACATGAAACAGTGCATGTATGATATACATCCAAGTGTGACTCCAATGGAAACTTGTGCGTTGTGTCGTGTTGCCACCACCAATTATAAAAAGCCTCCTAAATCGCAAAATAAATCGGAGGGCAATATAAGTCTTAACCACTTAAGGACCAGAAAGATGACCAGGCCATTTTTTGCGATGCAGCACTGCGTCGCTTTAACTGACAATTGCGCGGTCATGCGACGCTGTACCCAAACTAAATTTATTTCCTTTTTTCCCCACAAATAAAGCTTTCTTTTGGTGCTATTTGATCACCCGTGGGTTTTATTTATTTTTTGTTTATAGCGCAAAAAAAAAAAAAGCCGACAATTTTGAAGAAAAAAAACAATATTTTTTACTTTTTGCTATAATAAATATCCAAAGAAAATAGTGAAAAACGAATTTCTTCATCAGTTTAGTAGGCCAATATGTATTCTTCTTCTACATATTTTTGTTAAAAAATAAAATCGCATTAAGCTTATATTGATTGGTTTGTGCAAAAGTTATAACGTCTACAAAATAGGGGATAGATTTATGGCATTTTTATTATTTTTTTTTTTTACTAGTAATGGCGGTGATCAGCGATTTTTTATCGGGACTGTGACATTGCGGCGGACACTTTTGACACTTTTTTGGGACCAGTGACATTTATACAGCGATCAGAGCTAAAAATAGCCACTGATTACTGTATAAATGACACTGGCAGGGAAGGGGGTTAACACTAGGGGGCGATCATGGGGGTTAAGTGTTCCCTAGGGAGGTGTTTCTAACTGTGGGGGGAGGGGGCTGACTGGAGGAGGAAACAGAGCGCTGTTCCTAATCACTAGGAACAGCAGATCTGTCTATCCTCTCCTGACAGAACAGGGATCTGTCTGTTTACATTGACAGATCCCTGTTCTGTCTCTCTCAGGAGTGATCGCGGGTGGGCGGCGGACATTGCGGACGCTGGCCACGCGCATCGGCTCCAGCATCGCGCCACGGGCGCGCGCACCCTAGTGGTCTTAAAGCGGCGGACGTACAATGACGGTGATTCGCCCAGGAGAGCCAACCTGCCTACCAGTACAACTGCGGCGGGCAGTCCTTAATTGGTTAATAGATAAGAGGCATTGTACTCACAGATACATGCATGTGTCCCCACTGTGTGTGCGGGCCGTGTCTCCGCTCGATCTATCACAGTATGAAGCTCTGTTCTCTGCGAGCGCTGCGACGCACGGGGACCGAGCACGGCGCCAAATTCAAAAAGTTAAAAACACACAATACATACAGTACACTGTAATCTTACAGATTACATTACTGTATCACATTATTTCACATCTCTTTTGTCCCAAGTGCTTTGTCCAGTGCCCTGCATGCACTTGTATATTATATATACTGTTCTTTCTGCCTGGAAACTGGAGATTGTCCATAGCAACCAAAAAGTGTCCCTTTACATCAAAAGTGGTTTTAGACCAGCTAGAAAACAGCGATAATAAATTAGAATCACTTACAGAATTGAGTGATAGCGATTTGTGGGGAAATTCGTCATCAAACACTGAAAGTAATGACAGCGACAATTCTGCAACTGAGCACATTTCAGTGTCTTTGATTTGATTATATTATTGAATATTTTTTATTATTATTTGTTATAATTATTTATAGTTATTTATTATATTATAATTTATGATTTTGTGTTTCAAACTTTATCATTCCCGGGATGTCTACTTGACTCTTGGACAGATTTAAGTGTGTTATTCCTAAGAATTACAGGCCTACAATATAAAACGCCAAATTTCCATGCAAAACAATTGTACTGCTTTGGGCATCTAAAATCGGACATAATCATACCGCCAGGGAGGTTCAGCTTTCACAGAAAAACCTGGAAGCTGATTGGTTTCTATGCAGATGGCACCAGATTTTGCACTCTCTCCAGTTTTAGTAAATCAACTCCCATGTATTTTCGCCAATAAAGTCTACTCCATTTCTTACACTGTAATGGAATAATGCTCCATTCATTATTAGATTTGGATGGCTTATGATAATCACAGCTTGGGTTTTTAACGATCGCTTATTGGAAAGTAATGTTGTCTATTTCAATAATAGTCACTGTGGATGAGCAGGAGGCTCAGTGTAAGCAGCTGAACGCTTCTTGGATATCTATAAGATCCACAAGAATGTGACAAACGACTCGCAGATGTCGCAGCAGACGTTCCTGGCTCTCTATCACCTCAACAAATGCACGTGAGCGTGCTAGCTAACCCTCCACTGTCGCACACAGTTACATAATCACAGATATCACTGGCGTCTTGTGACGTGAGCTAATTTGTAGATAAAGTCTTTACTGTACCCAGAAAAAAATGCGCTATGGGTTCACGGTAGTGGAGGCACTGGAGATTTGCACGCTCCCTTGATGGCGCCAACATAGTTGCCCAGTCTTTTTCCGAGTTCGGGATCTGCAGGTATCTTAAATAACAACTAAGGCCCCTTTCACACTTATACGATTTGTCCCACGTTTGGGACTGCAAAGTAGCATGACAAGTCGTTCCACCATGATTTCCAATGACAGCCATTCGTATTAGAAAGACTTCAAAGTAGTCTCTGGTCCGATTTTTGATGCCACTTACACAGACATTCCTTGAAATCGCGGCAAAAATTGCGCGACTTTGAAGTCCCACAAGTGTGAAAGGGGCCTTAAGGCAAAACTTTTTTTTTAGTTTTGGATAGAGAGGGATTAGAACCCCTGACGGTTTTTATTGTTGTCTGTGCCCCAGTTAGGAAGATTAACCCTCTCTATTTGTCCTGTTTACCATTATCATTATAAGGGAAAGTGAAAGTAAAAGTAAAAGAAAACCTCAAATTTTGGGTTGTCTCCAGCAAAGTAACAGAGGGGAAATGGGAACACCAGTTCTGGTGACCTGGGGGGATTTCCTTAATTTGCAGGGATTTCCTCTCACTTCCTGTCTTGGCTATTGGACAGGAAGTGAAGGGAAATCTCCCCAATGGGACACCGATGGCAAAAAATAAACTGACAGGGGTTACTCTATCCAAAATAAAAAAAATTAAGTTTTGACTATAGTTCTACTTTAACTGGCCATGCCAGGTCACCCTTTTTTCATTTTCACTTCAAGTAAATAACCTGAATTTCATTCTGCGGTAGATCTTACTGATACGCCCGATAGAGGTTCTAACCCATCTCCACCCTATCTAACGCTGCTAAACATGGTTTATCCTATAGTGAAAGGTGAAGGCTGTATTCCAGGGGTCTCAAACTGGCAGCCCTCCAGCTGTTGTGAAACTACAAGTCCCAGCATGCTTCTGCCTGTGGGAGTCATGCTTGTAATGTCTGATGGGCTGTCAGCCTTGCAATGCCTCATGGGACTTGTAGTTTTGCAACAGCTGGAGGGCCACTAGTTTGAGACCCCTGCTGTATTCTGTTCTGTAAAAAAAAAAAAATGATTAGAGACCCCTCACATGACCGGATGTGACTCGCTTCATTTTCATTTCTGTATGACGGCTATAATGACCACCGATAAATACTTAAGGGTCTCCAGTCAGGCTGTCGAGGTCCAATGAGTTGGATGCTGCTGACTATTGAGGGTGCAGGCTGAGGAAAGGTAAGTCCAGACCCAAAGCATACTGCAGAAATTGGAAGAGATAGCCCGGCTGCCGCACACCCCACCAGCCCGAGTGGTCACCAGGTAAAATTCAGCTCGATTCATCCAGACCACAACTCCAACGTGTTCTGCCCCATCCCTGGGGCTTAATCCACGCAGATATCTCCATGTTCAGGTGCTAGTTATGCAATAGGCTTCATTGTATTAGAATAACTGATAGCGGGGGCTGTTTTTTTTTCAAGGGAGAGGGAAGGCATATGTTTCGTTAGGGTTGACCTGAAGGCAAATTTTAATTTAAATTGATTGGAAATTGGTGTAAAAAATGTTCATACTAACGTCCATAAATGTCATTACAGTCACCAGAGTGCGGTCACAAGGTTTCCTGAAACTGTCCTTCAACGTGGTCACAAAGGACCTGAAGAAACTCGGCTATGCCAACAGCTCCGGTGATCCTCCAAACCCAGCGAAGATACTCCAACCTTAACAATCTACTCTGCCCTTATAACAAAAGCATGATACTGTATTAAAAAGAATCGCTGAAATCATCATCCATCAACTTCACTACACAGCAGGAGAAAATCGTGGGCAACCTCCCATTGCCTTATTGAAGCCAAGCTGTTTTTTTCCCCAAACATACTCCGCTATGACATGATGATGAGGAAGAGTCACCATGTCCTGGAAAGTTAGACCCCTTTCACACCAAGGGCGTTTTGCAGGCGCTATAGTGTTAGAAATAGTGCCTGCAATCCGCCCTAAAACAGCTGCACCATTGTCCAGATTTCACACTGGAGCGGCGCGCTGGCAGGACGTCAGGAAAAGTCCTGCCAGCAGCTTCTTTGGAGCGGTGAAGGAGCGGTGTGTTTACCGCTCCTCCACCGCTGCTCCCCATTGAAATCAATAGGGCAGCGCTGTAATACCTCCGGCAAAACGCCGCTATTGCGGGCAGTTTTAACCCTTTCTCGACCGCTAGCGGGGGGTAAAAGCGCCCCGCTAGCGCCCAAAATGCGCCCCAAATCTGATGGTAAAACGCAGCTAAAAATAGCGGCGTTTTACCGCCGACGCTATAGGCAGCCCGGTGTGAAAGGGGTCTTAAAGTCTTCACTTCTTCTTGGCAGCCAAAGGATTGGGAACAGCTTAAAAAAAATGGTAATTTTGGAGCGGGAGCTTTGTCTTTTTCCACCAATAACAGTTGTGTGTTGACAGTTATTTTCTGCTTTGAACTGAGATATTAGAGATACATCGGCCTTGATTATGTCACTATCCTTTGAAGAATTGAAAGGCTTTGCTGAGCCTGCAAGATGGCCTCTGGACTTGGTACACTTTGAAGAAAACTTCGACTTTTTATGCTTTTACAATTCTTTCTACACTTCCTAAAATAAGATTTTGTTATTTGCAAAAGATCCTGCTTTTTATTTCTGAGGTATGTCACGGGCCACTCTGCATTGTCCCACATTCGCAATTCTTTAGTAACTGTAAAAAAAAAAAAATGGAAGGGGAAGGGTGGATGCAGGGTTATAGTAAGAAGTCACCTTAAAGTTTAGCAATGCTTTGCTCATACAGGGCAAACAACAGGTTCACTTTAGTGCAGTTTTCCCCAGCGGGGTACTTACCTTCCTTTCATTCCTGCACTGCTCCTAGACAGATAGAGGGATATTTTTTAGCTTGATGCAGAGAATGCAGTAAAGTGATTGTAACATCTTTTTCTTCTTTTTTTTTTTTTTAAAACCACTTGACCTCCAAAAGTCTGTACCCCCTTCATGATCAGAGCATTTTTTTGCTATTCAGCACTGGGCTACTTAATTGCTCGGTTATGCAACACTGTACGCAAATGAAATCTATAAGCACAAATAAAGCTTTCTTTTGGTTGTATTTGATGACCACTGGGTTTTTTCTTATTATATAAACAAAAAAAGACTAAAAAATTTGAAACAATAAAACAACAATATTTTTACTTTCTGTTATAAAATATATTCAATAAAAAAAAAT
The DNA here is from genome assembly GCA_028564925.1 of Lithobates sylvaticus. Taxonomy (NCBI): domain Eukaryota; kingdom Metazoa; phylum Chordata; class Amphibia; order Anura; family Ranidae; genus Lithobates; species Lithobates sylvaticus. The sequence goes on from CM053031.1 coordinate 260,829,358, forward strand.
CAAAAAATCGAATTTCTTCATAAATTTATGAAAAGTTGTATTCTTCTATATGTCTTGAGTAAAAAAAAAAAAAAAAAAATTCCCACTAAGTGTATATTAGTTGGATTGAGTGAAAGTTATAACGTCTACAAACTATGGTGTATATATGCTCGGATTTACACAGCTATATACGCAATACTGGTAATGGCAGTGATCAGCAACTTATAGTGGGATTGTAATAGTGTGGCAGACAATCTGGCGCTAACAAACCTTCGCTGAGAGGTACAATATCTGACACTGACAACAATAGTGACACTAAATCAGTTATCAGATATAGTACTGTACACTGTCACTGTACTAATGACAGTGGCTAGGAAGGGGTTAACATCGAGGGGCTTAATTGCCCCTAGATGTTAACCCCTTCCTAGCCACTGTCATTAGTACAGTGACAGTGTACAGTACTATATCTGATCACTGAATTAGTTAGCTGTGTGCTTAACAAGTATAATTTGTGTAATATGTGGTGCTTTTGGCTGTCCTTTTGTTTAAAAATAAATAAATAAATAATACATCTGGCTGTATTTATTTTTTTTTGCTGCTCTGTGTACAGAGTCCTGTGTGTTTGTAATAACACAGGACTCTGTGCTGTGATTGGACACAGCCAACCAGCAGGTCTCAGCCATAAACCATTGGTTGACACCTGCTGACAAATCACGCTGTGTCTAACCACAACACAGACCAGGGGGAGTTGGGTGTGCATGTGTGCCCCAAACCCAGAGGTAAGCCACCAACGTTTATTTATGCAGCTGCCACATAACAAACAGGTTTATACTTGCCTGCACCGTGCAATGGAATTGGCCCTGATTTGATCTCCTCTTCTCGGATCCCCCCCGCCGGTGCCCCTGGTTTCTGCGAGCGTCTACATAGCAAGCTGCTTGCTATAGGGGCCCTCTTGTGGACTTGATCTCGAGCCGCGCTGCCTGCGTCCATAGACACATACAGTGTGGCTCAGCCCTGCTCCTTGTTCTCTCCTCACTGATTTTGACTGACGGCAGCAGGAGCCAAAAGCTCCCTCTGCTGCCTGTCGGTCTTTGTGATAAGAGGGAGAGCAGAGAGAAGACTGCAGCCGAGCACAGTGCTGGAGCGAGTGGTAAGTAGAAGGGGTGGCAGGGGCGGGGGGGGGGGGGTAATACTACTATCTAAATATTTTTTACCTTCATGCAGGGGAATGCATTAAGATGAAAATGTTTACACTTTAAAACCACTTTAAGGTAAAGAAATATTTAGACTTCAGAACTACTTGACAGTTCCTGGCCTGTCAGCTGTCTGACCATACATTGCACCTTCCGGTTTCTGTGCATTTGTGGTCAGACATCAGCTGGCCTTGACACTACAGCAAAAATATCTCAAAGGCTCATAAAAAAAAGTATAGCTAAAAAAAATGATAAATCCTATATTAGTAGACCTGCACAACTATAATAAAAAGTCCAAATATTCAGATTCCTTGAAATATCTCAGATAAAAAAAATATTGATAACCTGTCTTAAAATAAAATAATAAAGGTTTCAAAATTATTTAAAGTGGTTGTATACCCTAAAATTAAACTTGCACCTACAGGTAAGCCTAAATTAAGGCTTACCTGTAGGTACAAGTAATATCTCCTAAACCTGCACGGTTTAGGAGATATTTGAAAAGAAAGTTTTACAACGTTGTCTACGGCGCATGCGCGCCGTAGACAACGGTGCATTTACAGGGTTAATCCCCATCTTCAACTGCGGCTCACCGCAGTTGAAGTGTCCCGCGCGGAGCGACGTCCTCCCCGCTCTGGCCAATCACAGCGCCGCATCTATCTGTTTAGAGATGGATGCGGCCGGAGGGGGAGAAGAACATGGCGTTGGGGGCCCCGATCTAAGGTAAGTGATGCATAATGAGCTAGTATGCTAGTCATACTAGCTCATTATGACTTTGTCTTGCAGGTAGTTGACAAAAAAAATTAGTTTAAATGGGTATACAACCACTTTAAGAACCCAAAGACTCCCATTCAGCAGGATTTTTAAAGTGTATGTAAAAGTTCAACAATAAACTTCTCTTAGTTGCTCACTCTCAGTCTGTTAAATATTGTTGAATGTATTTTGTTACATCTGTTCAATTAGGGCTCGTTTAGCGCTAGTTTACACTTGCTTCAAAACAAGGCTTCGGACAGGCTTTGTTAAAGCTCTCTGAACGCCAATCAAAGCTCCTGTCGCTAAATAAAATGGTCATCTAACAGTCCTGTTTACACCTTTCTTTTACTTTGGCTTCGCGTTAAAAATTATACCCCATATCTCTTTAGTGGAGCTTCAAAGCCTCCATAGAAGTCTGGAAAAGTTGTGGCAAAGCAGTGTAGAAGATCCAAAATCTCTTGCATCGTGGTGATGAAAGGTACAGACAGCCAACGCGTTTCACATCAATATATATGCTTAGAAGAAGTCTGTGACAAATCTGGCTTGAAGCACCAGTGAAGCCTCGTTGAAGCGCCACCGAAGCATCAAAAACACATCAAAAAGCAGGTTGAAGCAGTAAGCGCTTTAATGTGTGTTGAAGCCGAAGCAAGTGTAAACGAGCCCTTACACTTGCTTCAAAACATGACTTCAGAAACGCTTTTATGAAACTTTCTGAGCGCCAGTCAAAGCACCTGTCGCTAAATAAATTGGTTAGCTTATAGTCCTTTTTACACACTGGGGGTTATTTACGAAAGGCAAATCCACTTTGCACTACAAGTGCAAAGTGCACTTGAAATTGCACTTGGAAGTACAGTCGCTGTAGATCTGGGGGACATGCAGGGAAAATAAAAAACAGCATTTTAGCTTGCACATGATTGGATGATAAAATCAGCAGAGCTTCCCCTCATTTCAGATATACTCCTGGTGCAAAGTGGATTTGACTTGCTTAAATAACCCCCCCCCCCCATAGTGTTCACTTCAGAAATTATACCCCATGTCACTTTAGTGGTGCTTCAAAGCGTCTTCAAAGCCTCCATGGAAGTCTATGGCAAAGCTCGCTTACAGCACCTACAGCTTTAATCAATGCTTTAGTTGTGCTTTGCTTTGGAGAATTTCCCGGTATGAGATATCAACACACACACAGGGCATCTGCCAAGCTTCATTAACCGCTTCCTGACCGCTGCCTGTACATATACATCGGCAAAATGGCACGGCTAGGCAAAAGCACGTATATATACGTGCCCTTTAATTGCCTAGCCGTGGGGTCGCGCGCACGCCGGTCGGGAGCTCCTTGACCACGGCCGTGGGACCAGCGGACCCGATCGCCGCTGGTGTCCCGTGAACGGGTCACAGAGCTGAAGAACGGGGAGAGGTCTGTGTAAACAAACCTCTCCCCGTGCTTCCTACTCTGCCTGTCATTGATCTGCTGTTCCCTGTCATCGGAAAAGCCGATCAATGACGTCAGACGTACAGCCACGCCCCCTACTGTAAAAAAAAACACAACACGTCACACTTAGCCCCTCCCCGCTACCCTGGTGGTTAACTCCGTCACTGCCAGTGTCATTTACATAGGAATTAGTGCATTTAAATAGCACTGATTTCTGTATAAATGACAATGGTCCCAAAAATGTGTCAGAAAATGTCCGATGTGTCCGCCATAATGTCGTAGTCACAATAAAAATCGCTGATCGCCGCCATTAATAGTAAAATAAAAAAAAATATTAATAAAAATGCTATAAAACTATCCCCTATTTTGTAAACGCTATAACTTTTGCGCAAACAAATCAATAATCGCTTTTGCCAAAAATATGTAGAAGAATACGTATCGGCCTAAACTGAGGGAAAAAATTTTTTTTATATATTTTTTGGGGATATTTATTATAGCAAAAAGTAAAAAATATAGCATTTTTTTCAAAATTGTCGCTCTATTTTTGTTTATAGCGCAAAAAATAATAACCGCAGGGGCGATCAAATACCACCAAAAGAAAGCTCTATTTGTGGGAAAAAAAGGACGCCAATTTTGTTTGGGAGCCACGTCGCACGACCACGCAATGTTCAGTTAAAGCGACGCAGTGCCGAATCGCAAAAAGGGGGCCTGGTCCTTTGGCTGCAAATTGGTCCGGGGCTGAAGTGGTTAAATCTTCAAAAAATCAACACCGAAGCATTGCAGAAGCATAAAAAATACATTTAGGGCTTGTTTACACTTGCTTCAAAACATGGCTTCGGAAACACTTTTTTAAAGTTCTCTGAACGCCAGTCAAAGCTCCTGTCATTAAATAAAATGACAAGGATACAGTCCTGTTTACACCATGCTTTTGCTTTGCTTAGACTTAGCTTAAAAAATGATACCCCATGAGCTTTAGTGGTGCTTCAAAGTGTCTTCAAAGCCTCCATTGAAGTCTATGACGAAGCTCACTTACAGCACCTACAGCTTTTGAGAGGCTTTAACCACATGCCGACCGCGCTATAGTCGAAAGACGTCTACAGCGCGGTCGGGTTTTCCTGAGTGGATGTCCTACGGACGTCCTCCCAGAAACTTGCTCCCGCGCGCCCCCTGGGGCGCGCACTCGGGAACATCCGTGACCGCCGGGTCCCGAGGACCCGGCGCATCACGGATCACGGTAAACAGCTGCTGATATCGGCCGTTTACCACGTGATCGCTCCGTCAAATGACGGAGCGATCACATGTACACAAACCGGCGTCACGTCATGACGCCGGTTCCTCCCTCCCCTAGGGAGAAGTGGAGAGGGGGAGAGACGGTACCAGCACTGTGGGCTGGATGTGTAGTGCCCACAGCGCTGGTCAATACACTTCCACCACTGTACAATACACTGCCACCACTGTGCAATGCTCTGCCACCACTGTGCAATGCTCTGCAACCACTGTGCAATGCTCTGCCACCACTGTGCAATGCTCTGCCACCACTGTGCAATGCAATGCTCTGCCACCACTGAGCAATGCTCTGCCACCACTGTGCAATGCTCTGCAACCACTGTGCAATGCTCTGCAACCACTGTGCAATACTCTGCCACCACTGTGCGATGCTCTGCCACCACTGTGCAATACTCTACCAATACTGTGCAACACTGTAATACTCTGCCAATACTCTGCAATAATTTTTAATAGAAACAAAGAATTTTTTTTTTTTTTTTTTTACCGAATTTTCAGTATTTTTTGATTTATAGCGCAAATTAAATATTTGATTAAATACCACCAAAAGAAAGCTCTGTTTGTGTGAAAAAAAGGACACAAAATTCATTTGGGTACAGTGTTGCATGACGGAGTAATTGTCATTCAAAGTGTGAGAGCACCGAAAGCTGAAAATTGGTCTGGGCAGGGAGGGGGTTTAACTGCCCAGTGGTCAAGTGGTTAATTCAGCTTTAGCTTTGCTTTGTTCTGGAGAAATTGCAGGTATGAGATATGAACACACACACACGGACACCTGCCAAGCTTCATTAACCACTTCAGCCCCGGAAGGTTTTACCCCCTTCATGACCAGGCCATTTTTTGCGCTACTGCACTGCGTTAATTTAACTGACAATTGTGCAGTTGTGCGACGCTTTACCCAAATAAAATTGATGTCCTTTTTTTCCCATAAATAGAGCTTTCATTTGGTGGTATTTGATCCCTTCTGCGGTTTTAATCTTTTGCACTATCAACAAAAAAGACGGACAATTTTGAAAAAAACAAAAACAAATTTTTGCTTTCTGCTATAAAACACACTCAATAAAAAAATTGTAAAAAAATAATTTCTTTATCAATTTAGGCCAATATTATTCTGCTACATATTTTTGGTAAAAAAATCTCAATAAGCGTATATTGATTGGTTTACACAAGTTTTTTTATTTATTTATTTTACTAATAATGGCTGCGATTAGCGATTTTTTTGTGGGACTGCGACAAATCGGACACCTAACTGACACTTTTTGGGGGACCAGTGACATTATTACAGTGCTAAAAATATGCACTGTTACTGTACTAATGACACTGGCAGGGAAGGGGTTAACACCTGGGGCGATCAAAGGGTTAAGTGTGTCCCTAGGAGGTGCTTGCTTACTGTGTGGGGGATGGACTCACTGTATGAACAGAGAGATCCACGTTCCGGCTTAGCAGGGACACAAGATCACTCTGTTCATACCGAACAGGGCGGCGATCTGCCTTGTTTACATCGGCAGTTTATCACCATCCTGTCTCTCTGGGGAGCGATTGCGGGTGGCCGGCAGACATTGTATCCGCCGAACTCGCTGAGTGGCTCCCGCCATGGCCAATCGGCGCACGTGTGCCCCTCCCCCCCCCATGACTCTTGCACGGAATGACATAAAGGTACGTCGTTTTGCGCAATAGAGCCAACCTGCCGCAGTACATGTCGCCAAGTGGTTAAAGCTTCAAAAAAGCACCACTGAAGCATCATCAGAGCATCAAAGAAATAAAAAAATAAATAAAAAACGCATCCAAAAAAAGCATATTGAAGCGGTAGACACTTTAATGTGTGCTGAAGTCAAAGAAAGTGTAAATGAGCTAAAAAAAAAAAGCACGGTGAAGGCACTTAAATGTGTCTAAGTCAAAGCAAGTGTAAATGAGCCCTAAGGGCAGAACAAAATGTGTTGATCCTGCTCAAAATCTTAAGCTGGTAACTTTCTGACTCTGCAGTTACATTGTTCCCAGCTGTCTCTGACTGGGACTACAAAACACCTCCCCTCTATGAAGGAGGAGGAGAAAAGGAGAGGTGGATGTGTTTAAATTCTTGTCCTAGGGTGACAATGCTGCTCCTCCGTAGATACGAAACATGTGCATAGATATGAAGTGTGACCCTAGAATAGGAAGTGTTACTGCCAAGATCACCAGGTAAAAATAAAGAAAAACATTTGAAAAGGGCAATGCAGACACATCTAAGGACTAGTTAGTTGTGTTCCATCTCAATTTCTTTCTTTTGGTTCAGATGCACTTTAAAAAAAAAGTGTGGCCAAGCTATTTCTTGCTATCAGCTGATTGAACAAAGTCGCTTCAGGCTCTGGATGGATTCCAGCAAGCTCCCCCCTGGTTGCCTTATTGACAGCTGTCTCTGGCTCTCAGTGTGCGGCTAAAAGCCAAAGCCAGCTGCTCGTGCCACCTCCGCAGCCCAATACTCCAGTGAGTGCTAGAGGAGGAGAGTGGTGACTGACTGTAACTGCTCTCTGCTCTAAGTAAAGCCTCATACACACGATCGGACCGTGGACCAACTTTCCCGTGGATTTTTGTCCAAAGGGCGTTGGCCCCAAGTTGGTATTGCATACACACGGCAGGACTTTTTCAGCCAACTTTCACCAAATCACTTGGTTTTTCTGCTCTTTACCGCCACCTTTGGTCAACTTCTGTATTGTTGTCTGATCTTTTGCATTGGTTCTGCATTGGTTTGTACAAAAGTCCATTGGTTTTGTGTACACACGGACGGACTTTGGTCCATCGGACTTTTGTTGGCAGAAAGTTGGTCCGTTCGCACAGCCAACAAAAGTCAGATGAAACCTGGAAAATGTTGGTCCGATGGAGCGTACACACGGTCGGATGTTGGTCCAAACCAGCTAATTTGCATGTTGGTTGTCAAAAAGTCAGATCGTATGTACGGGCCTTAAGTCTGACTAAGAGCTGAGCAATCAACAGTCATGTGATCACGCAGTTCTCAGTCATAGAGCAGACATGGGACAGCTGCAGCATTGAAGTGAGTATGGATGTTTATTTTTTCCCATAAACCCATGCTTCTCTCTAAAGCTGAACTTCACCCAAAAGGGGAAGTTCTGCTTTTTCTCTTCCTCCCTCCCTCCTTCACATCTGGCCCAAAGTTTTTTTTTTTTGTGGGGAAGCGGGTACCTGGTTTTGACAAGTACCCACTTCTGTCCCCTCCTTCCCCCGCAGCTTTATGGGACATGACACAGGTCCCAGAAAGCTGCAAGAGCAATCATGGCATGCACAATAAACAGCTGGCTGTGAAGCCGCAAGCAGTCACAGCCAGCTGCCCACAGTTAGACCCCTTTCACACTGGGGTGCTTTTCAGGCGTTTTAGTGCTAAAGATGAATAAATGAGTGACTTGTATAGCGCTACCGATGCGAACTGAATCGCCTCAGGGCGCTTTTTGCTGCCAGCGTCCATCTGCGGTATAGCGCGGTCCCGACACACTTACAAACACATATTTGGCCAATTTTTTCAACAGGATCTAATTAACCTACCAGCTGGGCAGGAGGGGCGGCTGCCCCTGGCGCAATGGTATATTGCAGGGGTAGGGGGCATCCTGAGCCTAACCCTAAGAGAAAGGGGGGCGCAGTTTGGCATCTTTGCCCTGGGCACTGGATGACCTTGTCCCGGCACTGCCTACCAGCATGTCTTTGGAGTGTGGGAGGAAACTGGAGTACCCGGAGGAAACCCACACAGGCACAGGGAGAACATGCAACCTCCAGGCAGATGGTTTCATGGTCGGGATTTGAATCAGCAACCCTATTGCTGCTAGGTGAAAGTGCTAATCACTACACCACTGTGCTGCCCCTGGAAAGTGCCTCTCATGCCTCCCCAGCGTGAAAGCCCAAGTGCTTTCACACTGGGGTGGTGCGCTTGCAGGACGGGTAAAAAAAGTCCTGCAAGCAGCATCTTTGTAGTGGTGAATACACCGCTCCCAGACTGCCCCTACCCATTGGAATGGGACCGCCCCTGCCCATTGGAATGAGTCCGCCCCTGCCCATTGGAATGAGCCCGCCCCTGCCCATTCGAATGAGCCCGCCCCTGCCCATTGGAATGAATGGGCAGCGCCGCAACAGGATTAATTCGGATAAAAAGCTCCCAGCGGCCGAAAAAGCATCGCTATAACGGCGGTAAAGTGCAGCTAAAACTAGCATAGCTTTACCGCTTACAGCTGCACCGCCCCAGTGTAAAAGGGGTCTTGGTGTGCCAACACTGGGGACCGAAGCCCGGTGAAGAAAGCACCCTTGTGAGCACATCGCTGGATCCCTGGACAGGTCAGTGTCTGTTTATTAAAAGTCAGCAGCTACAGTTTTTGTAGCTGCTGACTTTGAATTTTTCAATATATGACTGAACAATCGCTTTAAGGGCAGAAGAGACAGGTGGGGGAGGTTGATCAAGAACAGCAGAAAAAGGATAATATTAAGAAAAGGAAAAAAAAAAATATAACATTGAGGACATTATTAATTTAATTTACAGTACTCTCCAATTATCACAGGAACCCTGACAGTTGGTGTTACATTTAAAATTCCAACCTGGTGGTGCATTTTGTGCTGTTCTGACATAATGTCACAGTAATGCAGAGTTTTTTAAACTTCCCAATACATCATTACCATTTTCTTTTACAACCGCTCAAGTTGAATTCGTTTTTTAATGAGACCTGAGATGAATCCATAGCACGCTATATTCCTGCAGGAATTAGGAGACAGCAAGCATAGCAGAAAGAACTTTTTCATCAAAAAAGGAGCATACCGCACATTTTGACCACCACCCTCTGGATGGCTTATGGCTATGTGCTGCTTGGCTGTGAAGATTTATTCCAAGCTATAGTTCATTTTAATGTATGAGCCCACTTATGCCCCGTACACACGGTCGGATTTTCCGAACACAAAATCCGTCGGAATTTCCGACGGATTTTGTCCGACACTGGTGTTGCACACACACGGTCGGACAAAGTTGTCGGAAAATCTGATCATTCTGAACGTGGTGACGTTCGTTGCGTACGACGGGACTACGTAGAGGCTAGTAGCCAATAGCTTTGGTCTTGTAATGTGATCTGAGCATGCGTGGCACTTTATCCGTCGGAATTCGCTACACACGATCGGAAAAAGTCCTATAGGACTTTGTTGTCGGAAAATTTGAGAGCAGGATCTCAAACTTTTTCCGTCGGAAATTCCGATGGAAAAAGTCTGATGGAGCCCACACACGGTCGGAATTTCCGACAACATGGTCCGATAGGACATTTTCCGTCGAAAAATCCGACCGTGTGTACGGGGCATTACAGTGGATATAAAAAGTCTACACACCCCTGAAAAAATGTCAGGTTTCTGTGATGTAAAAAAATGAGACAAAGATAAATCATTTCAGAACTTTTTCCACCTTTAATGTGACCTATAAACCGTACAACTCAGTTGAAAAACAAACTGAAATCTTTTAGGTGGAGGGAAGTAAAAATAAAAAAATAAAATATGATTGCATAAGTGTGCACACCCTTAAACTAATACTCTGTTGAAGCACCTTTTTTTATTACAGCACTCTGTCTTTTGGAGTATGAGTCTATCAGAATAGCCAAATCTGTCAGATTGTGAGGACATCTTCTGTGCACAGCCCTCTTCAGATCACCCCACAGATTTTCAATGGGATTCAGGTCTGGGCTCTGGCTGGGCCATTCGAAAACTTTAATCTTCTTCTTCTGGTGAAGTCATTCCTTTGTTGATTTGGATGTATGCTTTGGGTTGTTGTCATGCTGAAAGATGAAGTCCCTCTTTATGTTCAGCTTTTTAGCAGAAGCCTGAAGGTTTTGTGCCAATATTGACTGGTATTTGGAACTGTTCACAATTCCCTCTACCTTGACTAAGGCCCCTGTTCCAGCTGAAGAAAAACAGCCCCAAAGTATGATGCTGCCACCACCATGCTTCACTGTCGGGCTTGGATGTTTTTCTTCGTAAGAAAAGGCTTCCGTCTTGCCACTCTACCCCATGGCCCAGACATGAAGTATACGGCCAGTACTTGCCAGATATTCCTGCAGCTCCTTTAAAGCGGAGCTCCACCCGTTTTATATACAATAGCTCTGAGTGATCACATTCTGTTCTAATTCTAAAACGGAACATTATATATTTTTTGTTTAAAATGTACCTTCGTTTTTTGTGGTAATCTCTCTGCTTCCTTATTCTGTGTATTGCGTATATGGGCGGAGTTTGTGCGGCTATTTGGTCATTTACTCCACCCGCACTCTCTCCTGGGATCTTTTCTGATTGATCCCAGGAGTCTGTGGCGCGGCCTGGCGCGAGTTATCGTGGGAACCTGAGCTGCTGTCTGCGCTCCGAAATGAAGTCACAGCGCATGCGCGAGATCTGAGATACAGCGCGCAGTGCATGATGGAACATGAGTGTCACTGTATCCTGGAAGAGGATGCCTGTGGGCTTCACATGCCCACAGGCAAGATGAGAACCCACAGACGCAATATAACTTTTTTTTTAACGTGAAAATATATATATTAAACACTTCTAAACTGGAACAAGTGAGTACTAATTTTAAATAATGTCATCCATGTCATTGTATTAAAAAAAAAAAAAACGATTTAGGCAGTGGAATCCTGCTTTAATGTTGCTGTAGGCCTCTTGGCAGCCTCCCTGACCAGTTTTCTTCTCGTCTTTTCATCAATTTTGGAGGGACGTCCAGTTCTTGGTAATGTCACTGTTGTGCCATATTTTCTCCACTTGATGATGACTGTCTTCACTGTGTTCCATGGTATCTAATGCCTTGGAAATTCTTTTGTACCCTTCTCCTGACTGATACCTTTTAACAATGAAATCCCTCTGATGCTTTGAAAGCTCTCTGCGGACCATGGCTTTTGCTGTAGGATGCAACTAAGAAAACGTCAGGAAAGACCTACGAGAAACAACTGAATTTTATTTGGGGTTAATCAGAGGCACTTTCAATGATGGCAGGCAGTGGCGGTGCGTCCATAAGGGCACTCTGGCACCGCCCCCTCTCTTCTGCCACCCCCTCTATCAAAAAATAGATAGGTTTATGCATTGCATGAATCTATCTATGGCCTCCGCTGCCACCTCCTATTCGGGCGCTGGGTGCCTGAATTACAACGGCAGTTTTTTTTTAACCACCTGATTAGAGCCATAGGCCTGCGAGCGTCACTGTATTAGTAAAGCGAATGAATGTTATTTCCTAACACTAAACCGCCTCTCCGCCAATCAGGTGCTCGGATCTGTTACCCGTCACCTGATTGGCTGAAACGACAGGTGCTGTGATTGGATGCCTAGGCGTCCAATCATAGCAGAGAATGGGAGAAGACATCAAGGAGCTGTCCCGCCGCCACCGAGACAGGGTAAGTACAGACGATGGGCTGGGGGCACACTGGTAGCATTTGATATTGCTCAGTGGCTGCATTTGATGGGGCACAGTGAGGCTGCATTTGATGGGGCACAGTGAGGCTGCATTTGATGGGGCACAGTGAGGCTGCATTTGATGGGCACAGTGAGGCTGCATTTGATGGGGCACCGTGAGGCTGCATTTGATGGGTACATTGAGGCTGCATTTGATGGGCACAGTAAAGCTGCATTTGATGGGGCACAGTGAGGCTGCATTTGATGGGGCACAGTGGCAGCATTTGATGTGGCACAGTGGGAGCACTTTATATGGCACAGTGGCTGCGTTTGATAGGCACAGTGGCTGCGTTTGATGGGGCACAGTGGCTGCGTTTGATGGGGCACAGTGGCTGCGTTTGATGGGGCACAGTGGCTGCATTTGATGGGGCACAGTGGCTGCATTTGATGGGGCACAGTGGCTGCATTTGATGGGGCACAGTGGCTGCATTTGATATGGCACAGTAGCTGCATTTGATGGGCACAGTGGCTGCATTTGATGGGGCACAGTGGCAGAATTTGATATGGCACAGTGGCTGCGTTTGATGGGCACAGTGGCTGCGTTTGATGGGCACAGTGGCTGCATTTGATGGGCACAGTGGCTGTATTTGATGGGGCACAGTGGCAGCATTTGATAGCACAGTGGGAGCATTTGATATGGCACAGTTGCTGCATTTGATGGGCACAGTGGGGGCAATTGATGGGCACAGTAACTGCGTTTTGATGGCACAGTGGCTGCATTTTATGGGGCACAGTGGCAGCATTTGTTATGGCACAATGGCTGCGTTTGATGGGCACATTGGCTGCGTTTGATGGGCACATTGGCTGCATTTGATGGGGCACAGTGGCTGCATTTGATGGGGCACAGTAGCTGCATTTGATGGGCACAGTGGCTGTATTTGATGGGGCACAGTGGCAGCATTTGATAGCACAGTGGGAGCATTTGATATGGCACAGTTGCTGCATTTCATGGGCACAGTGGGGGCAATTGATGGGCACAGTAACTGCGTTTTGATGGCACAGTGGCTGCATTTTATGGGGCACAGTGGCAGCATTTGTTATGGCACAATGGCTGCGTTTGATGGGCACATTGGCTGCGTTTGATGGGCACATTGGCTGCATTTGATGGGGCACAGTGGCTGCATTTGATGGGGCACAGTGGCTGCATTTGATGGGCACAGTGGCTGTATTTGATGGGGCACAGTGGCAGCATTTGATAGCACAGTGGGAGCATTTGATATGGCACAGTTGCTGCATTTGATGGGCACAGTGGGGGCAATTGATGGGCACAGTAACTGCGTTTGGCACAGTGGCTTCGATTGATGGAACAGTGAGGCGGCAATTGATGTTTCTTTTTCAGAATTTTTCAGTTTGTTTGCGAACCCCCCCCCCCCCCCCCCCCCAAAAAAATTGGAGCACCAGCCGCCACTGATGGCAGATGTGCACTGACTCCTATTTAACATGAGTTTAAATGTGATTGCTTAATTCTGAACACAACTACATCCCCAGTTATTTTATTTTTACTCATCGCAGAAACCTGACGTTTTAACAGGGGTGTGTAGACTTTTATATATACATTAGATATATAGATATATATATTTATAAGCGTGTAGAGGCATCCGCTGGGAGATGGAAATGCTACATCAGCTATTCTTAACCAGGGTTCTGTGGAACCTTAGGGTTCAACCAGAGGTTGCAAGGTTGATCGTATCAGCATAGTTCCAGGATTTTTCTCCACTGATCACTAATGATGACTCGATAATTGAAAAAGATTATCTTAACCTCTTCCCACTGGCTGTAGATATGTGTCTCAAATGTAAAACATTTCTGTGCTGAGAGCGCACGCCCTGTGTAATCCCAGGCCAGTTAAGATAAGGTACCGAAAAAGCTCCTGATGCCTACTTGCGATCACGAGCTTTCCGGTCATGTGACCGCTGTGACAGCCTATCACATCGCTCACAGGATCGGAATGCCTGCCTCCACCTGACAGCATTTAAACCTCTTAAAGGGCCAGGAGGTGGCAGCGGTAAGGGGTTAAAGAGATTGTAAAGGTAAACTAAAAATAAAAAACCTCTGTATACTTACCTGCTCTATGCAATTGAATTGCACAGAGTGACCATGAACCTCCTCTTCTCAGGTCCCCTGCTGGTTCTCCTGGCTCCTCCTTTCTGTCCAGTGCCCCCATGGTAAGCTGCTTACCATTGGGGCACTCGTGCATGCTCGTTCCCAAGCCCCACTGCTGCGTCCATTGTGACAGACTCGGCCCCGTTCCCTCATTACTGGCTTTGATTGACAGCAGCGGGAGCCAATGGCTCTCGGTGCCCCAGCAAAGCCAGTGATGCAGGTTTTTTCCACATCAAATTCGCATGACAGGAGACTGTGACCATCTCTTAATAGAGCCGGATCGCCTAGCTTCTGAGGCGGCCGCGGAGCGTATTGAACAAGGGTCCTGTGCATCTTTGGCTCAGTTTCAGGTCCAAATTGAGGCAAAAATTCAGACCCGATTCGTCCCTGAAACAAAAACAGGGACGCACTGGACCCCCTGCTGTGAGCCGCGTCCGCACACAGTGTGAACCCAGCCTTATGGGTTCCTCTGGGGTGCAAATGTTGAGAAAGGCTGCCAGTACAATAGAATTGTACTGGGATTTTTTATTTGGCATTTTCCCTTTATTGGCTGTCTCTGTCTGCTCTGACATTTTGGTATCTTACTGTCAGTTCTGGTTTTCTGAGTCAGAACAAGACGGACAGTTGCTTAGCGGATTGGGGTGAGTTAGTTGCGTTGCCAGCAATCGCAGATGTGTGCGATCGGTGCCAGGACCTGAGGTTTAATTATCCTCACCAACCTGGTACTGTGTTTACTTGTCAGCATTTCACCTCAGGCTGGAAATTAATAACTCGCTAATTCCCAATCACAGGTCATTATGGCATTCACGCTGGTAGCCTTGCATCTCCCAGGATTCTTTGCTGCGCAGATGTAATTGTAAGTGTCAATTCTAACCCATACAGTGGACTCTGGCACCCCAACTGTGTATCTCTGCAGTTCCCAGTATGCTTTGTTGCACACGGTATTTAAAGGGAATAAACGTATCTACGTCAGTATCCTGCAAAGCAATCTGTCTTTCACACAGCCTGCATTGTTTCGGGGGAGTAAAGATGAATCTGTTCACTTTCCCTGCCAGAGAAATTACTGATGTAGAACTAGTATACAACACGGAGACTGACCTCTGACCAGTGGCGGCTGGTGCCAAATATTTTGGGGGTGGGGGCTGGCAAACTAACTATTGGAATCCATGCGTCCGGTGCCCTGCATGTAGATTAAGGGCTGGGCGCATGGATTAGGGGGGCTACGCCCTGTATAGATGGGCCGCCTCTGACACTTTCTACATAAGTGCTTTGCTTCATGGTAGATCCCCTTCAAGGGTCCGTCCATCCTTATATTTTATACATGCTGGAGCGTTAAATTATCTGACAGTTTCTTATATCTTTGGGGGCCTCTATTGATGAGATCTCTGTGCTGATTTCCCAGGTTTATGTACATTATGTGTTCAGCAATAAGGTGAGTATAGCCTCAGATACGAAACAAGAACAAGAACAAAACAAATAAAAGTACCATCATCCAAATTAGTCATTTTTAAAGCATTGAAGGTTATGGAAATGCCGGGGCAGTTGCTGATGCTGATCCCTTTGCATCCAAGCCTAAGAAATTTATGGTGTATGGACTATCTCGGTACTTGATAATAAATCACAGATAATAGATAATAAAAAATATACAAAATGTTTAATAAAGACAAAAAATAAATGTACAAACGATCTTATTTTAAAATCATATACACCACAGTTTAACAAACTACCGACGGGTTCCCCCGTAAGGTTTCTGTTGAAGAGGGGTATAGAAAGTTTCCTCTACCAGTTTTGTGGCGAACCGCTTCTTCAGGAGGATAGTCTAGAAAGTAAATGGTATATTTAAACATAGCATAATAAACAGAGCAAACATATATTGATATAGCAGAGAATTTACAATCAATAATAAATTGAGGAGACCAGCTCACCCACACGGATGGAAGCAGCAGATCACAGGACTTTCTATACCCCTCTTCAACAGAAACCTTACGGGGGAACCCATCGGTAGTTTGGTAAACTGTGGTGTATATGATTTTAAAATATGATCGTATTGTACATTTATTTTTTGTCTTTATTTAATATTTTAAAATCGTATACACCACAGTTTAACAAACTACCCACGGGTTCCCCCGTAAGGTTTCTGTTGAAGAGGGGTATAGAAAGTCCTGTGATCTGCTGCTTCCATCCGTGTGGGTGAGCTGGTCTCCTCAATTTATTATTGATTGTAAATTCTCTGCTATATCAATATATGTTTGCTCTTTTTATTATGCTATGTTTAATCATACCATTTACTTTATAGACTATCCTCCTGAAGAAGCGGTTCGCCGCAAAACTGGTAGAGGAAACTTTCTATACCCCTCTTTAACAGAAACCTTACGAGGGAACCCGTCGGTAGTTTGTTAAACTGTGGTGTATATGATTTTAAAATAAGATTGTTTGTACATTTATTTTTTGTCTTTATTAATCATTTTGTATATTTGTTATTATCTATTATCTGTGATTTATTATCAAGTACCGAGATAGTCCATACACCATAAATTTCTTAGGCTTGGATGCAAAGGGATCAGCATCAGCAACTGCCCCGGCATTTCCATAACTTACATTCTGTGTTCATTATAAAGGCTTTTCAACATTCCTGTTGGGTTTATTCATTTTATATTATATAGAATGTAATAGGAGGAGCTGAGAACATGCAAAAGTGGTCAGGAATTACATCATGGAGGTCTCTCTGGTAGTGTATCCAGGATGTATAAGACAACATTGGCTGACTAATCTTTGCATGCTCCACCTGAAAATAAATAAAAAATACTTTTGGGGGAGCCGACCCTTTAAATGGCAACACCAATGTTCCCGGTGTGGCTGCCATCATTCATGCAAAAGGGATCTGTACAATTTCTATTTGTCCACTTGGCCTTTGAAGCATTGATTTTTATATTGTGTGCTATTATCATACTTTATTTTCTAAAACGTACTAGAGAGAAGTATTTAATGAATGTATTTATTTTCTTTGAAAATAAAATCAATTTTTTTTTATTTCAACTAGACATGAATGAGTCAATTTAATTCTGAGAGTTGTCTGGCTTAAAAAAACAACATCATTTTCACCCTACTGGTTTAGAATAAGAGAAGGGAGTGAATTTCTCTGGTACATTTGCATCACTGGCCTTGATCCTTTATAGTGCTGCATTTGTGCCTTTCGTTTGGACAAAATGTACTAAGGCATGCAATAAACATAAAATGTGACCAGCTCACTAAGCAATAACATGCGCAATGTAACAAACAGAGCAGCAGGTCTACAATACCTGTACACCATGCTATCAGCGCAAAAGATGCAGCTTATATACAGAAATGTATAGGAATCTGCCTTCTAACAATGTGACAATGGTACTTTCAGCCTCACCCTGCACAGAGATTTTTCAGCTCACAGGACAAGAGTTTGAGCAGATGGGGGGGTGATTATCACTGGGGTCGCCTAACTCGACAGTTAACCCTTATACACACAAACAATAGTTTTCACCAAGTGTTTTAATAGAAACATGTTTACAATATCTGTTACAACAATTCTGACTTTTAAGATTTAAGAAATTTCTGTGATACCTACTGCCACGCCAGATAGGGATGAAGCAGAGTTTAAAACATGAAAACTTTCCTCAAGGAGGCAATGATGCTTTAAGTTCTTAATAAAGTAATTATCTAAATTAGATTAATCAAATTAACTATTTTAAAATATTTTAATGAAAGGTAACGAAAAATCTGATGCAGCCATCGTTTCTGGGCCCTGAGGAGGCAGTAACAAAAACAACAAAACCAATGAAAGGACTTCTTTGATGCTTTTTTTCTGACTTGTGAATTTTAAGTACGACTCCCCATTCTCCACTCATTGAGCCTCATTGTTGTCACAGTGTGGAATCTTGTACTCAAGCTGGTGTGAACTTCTGGACATGCACTCTAAGGTAAGTGCATGCACAGTACAATATCCTCTGTGTAAGGTTCACTGAAGCTTTAAACAAATTAAAACCCAACCCTAAGTACAATGGCTGCAATACGCACATTCTCTCCAGCACTGTCCCCTCCAGTAAGTCCTTTCTACCATTAGATGTCCTCAATCATCTACGTTGCATTATGCCCAGAAGGTATCCTGTGAGCTCATGTTATACACCCACCCCCTGAGAGGGTGTCACCACAATGCCTTGCACTAACATACAATCATGCAGAGAATAGCAGTGCCATTTTACAAAGCACTCTACATCATTGAACACTGCCCACCAGAAGTGGTATAGGGCCCTGTGTGTCAGGTGACCAGTACAGTATGAAGATATCTGGAAACAGTATTTTAAAATTAACTATATATGTTTTGCAAACCCTCTGTGCTTGCCAATAAGGGTTTCTCCACCAAGAACTAAGTCATGTTTTGCTTGGGGATCCAATAATTATTTTATTCACTGAACTGCAACTCAATTTATAATATTTGTATCGTGTTTTTTCTGGATTTTTGGTTGATATTCTGTCTCTATCATTTAAAATACACCTATGATAACAATTTATAGACTGACCATTTCTTTGTAAGTGAGCAAACTTACAAAATCCGCAGGGGATCAAATCATTATTTTCCCCACTGTATATATGTTATAACCTGTGTGCGTATAATTGTATGCTTTGCAGACACATAGTGAATTCAGCGAGGATCCAATTTAATTGTCAGTAAATTATTGATGTGCAGCTGTACGCACATATCCTTTAGTAAATCAGTCCCATTATACTATAATAGGGAAACATTATAGAGGGTCACGGTCTAATAGAAGTCAGCCAGTCGTGCAGTTTAACCACATGCTGACCAGCGCACGACGATGTACGTCGGCATGGCTGGGCAAATGGGCGTGCAGGTACGTCCCCTTTTGAATCGCGGCATTGTGGGCTCGGTTGGGGCGTGCCCGCCGCAAACTCCGCGACCGCGTGCTCCGCGGACTCGATGTCCGCCGGGGGCCCGCGATCGTGTCACAGAGCAGCAGAATGGGGAGATGCCTATGTAAACAAGGCATTTCCCTGTTTTGCCTTGTGACATGACCGGGATCTACTGCTCCCTGTCATCGGGAGCAGTGATCGCTGTCATGTCAGTGGTAGCCCATCCCCCCACAGTTAGAATCACTCCCTAGGACACACTTAACCCCTTGATTGCCCCCTAGTGTTTAACCCCTTCCCTGCCAGTGTCATTTACACAGTAATCAGTGCAATTTTATAGCACTGATCGCTGTATAAATGACAATGGTCCCAAAATAGTGTCATAAGTGTCCGATGTGTCCGCCATAATGACGCAGTCATGATAAGAATCGCAGATCGCCGCCATTACTAATAAAAAAAATGAAAAATAATAATAATGACATAAATCTATTCCCTATTTTGGGCGGCACAGTGGTGTAATGGGTAGCACTCTCACCTAGCAGTAAAGAGGGTCGCTGGTTCGAATCCCAACCATGCAAACCAGTTTGCATGTTGTCCATGTGCCTGCATGGGTTTCCTCCGGGTACTCCGGTTTCCTCCCACACTCCAAAGACATGATGGTAGGTTAATTGGCTTCTGTCCAAAATTGGCCCTAGTATATGAATGTGAGTTGGATTGTGGGCTCCTTGAGGGTAGGGACCGATGTGAGTGTGTGATGTATGTGTGGAGCATTATGTAAATTGACAGTGCTATATGGGTACCTTAAATAAATAATATATAATAGAGGGCTAGGGACAATTGTAGACACGCACCCACATTCATTCAGGTTGAACTGGATGGACTGGTGTCTTTATTCAACCTTACTAACTATGTAACTATTTTGTAGACACAATAACTTTTGCGCAAACCAATCAATATACGCTTATTGCGATTTTTTTTTAACAAAAATATGTAGAAGAATACATATTGGCCTAAACTGAGAAAGAAAAAAAAATGTTTTACCGTATATACTCGAATATAAGCCGAGATTTTCAGACCCTTTTTTAGGTCTGAAAGTCCGCCTCTCGGCTTATATTCGAGTCACCGCCGTCTGCCTACATGAACAGCGTGTCATGCAGACAGACGGCGGTGTTCAAAAGCCGCGCCGCCTCCTCCCGCCCGTCCGTGATAGGCGGACACTAATTTTTCCAGCAGTACAGTGTTCCGCCTATCACGGATGGCCTGTCATTCTCATCTCATGGACGAGGATGAGAGAATGTCCATGATAGGCGGAACACTGCACACTGACTGCTGGGAAAAAAGTGTTCCTCCTATCACGGACGAGGAGGCGCGGCTTTTAAATTGTAATGGCGCCTGTAATACACGCTGTGGGGAGGACAGAGCGGGACCGGACCCCGGACCCCGGACCCAGGACCGAGGACCGAGGACCCCGGACACAGGACCCAGGACCCCGGACCCACGGATCGGCGGATCGGCACAGGTAGGCTGCAATGGGGACACGGGGGTCTGTACAGGGGACATTCAGATTGGCATTGCTGACCCTTTTTCCACTTACAGTAGCTGCTGCATTTTTGCCCCTCGGCTTATACACGGGTCAATACGTTTCCCCATTTTTTTTTTGTGGTGATTTAGGGGCCTCGGCTTATACTCGGGACGGCCTATACTCGAGTATATACGGTATATGTTTTTTGGGGATATTTATTGTAGCAAAAAGTTAAGACTATTGCTTTTTTTTCAAAATTGTCGCTCTTTTTTTGTTTATAGTGAATAAAATAAAAAACGCAGAGGTGATCAAATATCACCAAAAGAAAGCTCTATTTGTAGGAAAAAAAGGACGTCAATTTTGTTTGGGTGCAACGTCGCACGACCGCGCAATTGTCAGTTAAAACGGCGCAGTGCCGTATCGCAAAAAGTGCTCTGGTCAGGAAGGGGGCAAATCCTTCCGGGGCTGAAGTGGTTAAAATATCCGGCAACCTCTGGGACCAGAGCATCTTTCTTCTATTCTACACTTTGGCATCAAACTGATGATTCAAAACAGAAGATCACACGGCCCCTCTAATTAGGGAGCTTGATGGTCTCCTGCTTATACATTTCTACCACGCTGATTTTGTTCTGTTCATAGAATAATAATGTGGAACTTATAGGTTGCTGCTTCGGGACTCAGGAGGGGTGAACAGGACAAAGCCAATTCACTACGCAGCATGCTATGTTTTTGCTGAACTCATTATTTCATCCCCCCCGTGATTTATTCATCAGAATGTTCAGATCACAAACATAAACAATTCGTAGGTGTGGAATTGTTTATTTTTCACATGAAAAAATGTATTAAAGTGTATGTAAATCCTAGAAATGAACGTCTCTTATTTTCTATGTTTTGTTATGTTATATATAGCACTGAAAGTGTTTTGCTATAACTGTTAGATAAGTGCAAAAAAATATACCTGATGATTATGTTAGAAAATCAGAGCTGTCCCATACACACTTCTTGTATTAGGCCTGTTTCACACGGGCTTCAGTTTGTATAAGAGCAGTGTGAACAGCAAGATTTTATGAAACTTTCAGCAAGCTTTTGGGATGCTTTGAATAGCTTTTAAGCCTTTAAAGCACCCTTCAGCTCCTTTTTGGGAATGTTATACACAGATCATAATGAAAGTGCTGATTGTCACTTTAACCACTTCAGCTCCGGAAAGTTTTACCCCCTTCCTGACCAGGCCATTTTTTGCATTGCTTTAACTGCCAATTGCCCGGACGTGCAACGATGTACTCAAATAAAATTGATGTATTTTTTTCCCACAAATAGAGATTTCTTTTGGTGGTATTTGATCACCTCTGCGGTGTTTATTTTTTGCGCTTTAACCACTTAAGCCCCGGACCAATTTGCAGCCAAAGGACCAGGCCCCTTTTTTGCCATTCGGCAACGTGGCTCCCAAACAAAATCGGCGTCCTTTTTTTCCCACAAATAGAGCTTTCTTGGTGGTATTTGATCACCTCTGCGGTTTTTATATTTTGCGCTATAAACAAAAATAGAGTGACAATTTTGAAAAAAATTTTTATATTTTTTACTTTTTGCTATAATAAATATCCCCAAAAAATATGTAAAAAAACGTTTTTTTTCCTCAGTTCAGGCCAATAGTATTCTTCTACGTATTTTTGGTAAAAAAAAATTCAATTAGCGATTATTGATTGGTTTGCGCAAAAGTTATCGCATTTACAAAATAAGGGATACTTTTATAGCATTTTTATTAATATTTTTTTTTTACTAGTAATGGCGGCGATCATCGATTTTTATTGTGACTGCGACATTATGGCGGACACATCGGACATTTTTGACACATTTTTGGGACCATTGTCATTTATACAGCAATCAGTGCTATTTTAAATGCACTGATTCCTGTGTAAATGACACTGGCAGTGAAGGGGTTAACCACTAGGGGGCAGGGTAGGGGTTAAGTATGTCCTGTGTGTGTTTTTTTACTGTAGGGGAGCGTGGCTTGGCGTGTGACATCACTGATCGTCTTTCCCTATGACAGGGAACAGACAATCAGTGACAGCCTCACTAGGAAGCGCGGGGAGAGGTTTGTTTACACAGACCTCTCCCCGTTCTTCAGCTCTGTGACTCGATGGCGGGACACCAGCGGCGATCGGGTCCGCGGGTCCCGTGGCCACGGTCACGGAGCTCAGGACCGGGTCGTGAGCACGCCTCCTGAGGCGTGCACGCGACCCACGGCTGGGCTCTTAAAGGGCAACGTACCTGTACGTTGATGTGCCCAGCCATGCCATTCTGACAACGTATATGTGCAGGAGGCGGTCCTTAAGTGGTTAAACAAGCGGCCAGCAGGCTTTGGCAGGCTTTCACCAAGCTTCAAGTAGTGCTGAAGCCTGCTAGCAGCTTGTTTAAAGTGGCAATCGGCACTTCCATCAGGAACTTACAAACTGGAGCTGATGGGTGCTTTAAAATCTTCAACAAAGCTTGCTGTTCACTGTGCTTGTATACAAGCCGAAGCCTGTGTGAAGCATGGCTTATCGTAAGGAGTCTAATCAGACCATGAAAGACTTAAAAAGGTAACTTGTACTGGAAACCTTCTATTCTCATGATTCAGTTTGTCTTTGTAATAAATTGTTTATCTCCACCAAAAAGGGCTCTCTGTACTGCTCTGCTTAACAGACACCTCATAGACTCTCACTGTTAAGGCCAGCCAAAAGCTTGGGGATTTTCAGTGGCGGCTGATAGTATGTGAAGAAAATACCGCAAACACATTCAGATGATCCATGCAACAAAAGACGTGCTGCTTTTAAAGGTTAGGTTCACCTTCTGAAAAAAAAAAAAAATGTGCATTTCGGGGGACGTGGCTTCAAGGCGGAGCGAGCAGTCGCATAAGAAAACACTCCGGCTCCAGACTACCATCCTGCTGTTATCCTGAGTCTGTTCTCCTCATAAAAGGCAGCTTTCTCTTCCCTACAGCTGTGGGCATATACACCGGAACCGTCATGATATTCAAATACGGGCCGCCCACGCCTCCATCCACAGCAGAGCAGCTCGCTAGATTTTTATTGTACCATTTTAAAATTGTTTATGCAAATGTGCTTTTTCATAATTTTATGTTTTTTTTTTTTCATGTTTTGTTAAATGTTCAACCTAATAAAAAAAATAACTGTAAGATGTAATACAGTGGTATGTATTAATTTTATTAAAATATTTTGTAGCACACCCCGTAATGAGCTGCAAGTAGAAAGAGATACCACACTCTGCACAGAGTCAGAGTCAGAGTCCAGTTCTTTGGGGTGTTTTTTTGTTTTATTGAGGGGAATAAACTTGGATGGGGATAAGGGAATTATGGAATGCCCACTTGACTTGAATAACTTCTTCAGGGACACCTAACTATATACAGTTTCTACATACACTCCTCTTTTGCCTCCTGCACAAACTTGCTTGCAGAACAAAAATCACAGATCCAGCTGGAACACTGTTTGGATGGGATCTTACAGGGCACTCTGTCAGATGTAGCCAAAACCTATTACAGGCAGGGACCCCAGGCCACTTTGGTGTGCTTGACACGTGTAGACAAAGTGCTCACTGGTTCCTGCTGTCCTCACACTTGCTCCCATGCATCCAGAAAGGATTCCTTCGTGCGTTGTAGAGGGTCCCTCCAGTACCTGAGCCCCAGACCCAAGGTCACCCCCCAGACTAGGGGGCTAACTTCAAGGGTCCACCAACAGCCCCCTTAGCAGTTTATCTCCAGCTTCCACCTGAACTCTGCTGCCCCTGCTGGGCTGCCTCCGAGTATTTATGTGGTGGCCTTCCCCTGCCAACCCATCCTGTTGGGGATTGGTCAGGACCCTCATGAATACTCCAAGCAGCTTCTCCAAACCTTCTTCCCATTCTTCTGGGAGTTTTTCAAAAGTTCCAGAAGTAGGGGAGGTACCAGAGATGCTGCCTGCTGAGTCATCCAGCCTCCCTGAGTCACTCGCCCTGACCCAGATTCAAAACTGCCTGCCAAGCCATAAATTATCTACACAACAGAAAAAAAACTATTTACACTTCTAGGACACTAGAGGGTGCTACAGTTTTAATAAATGCTTTTATTTAGATCGGTTTTGTCTAAGTGCTAGTTCACACCAGATGCAGTTCCTTGCACAACACATGCACTTTTTTCTGCACTAAAAATGCATGCACAGTGTTTTCCATGTATTCCAATGGTTCTAGTTCACACCAGTGCAGTCAGTTCCAGTCAGTTTCCAGTGCTTGTGCTTTGCAAGTGTACAACTTACCAGTGAAAATGTGCAACAAATTAACAAGACTTACAATTCAACACTGCCACAAATTTGTGGCAAGTTATCCTTGCTATCTGGGATCCAGGGCCATCTTAAGAGTATTACAGGCCCCCGGGCCATACAGTGCACTGGGGCCCTGTCTACAGGATCACGCACGAGAATGAAAATGCAAAATTATCAATAAGGCTATATTTATTGGTACTTCCAACAAAATCAGTGTTTAAACATTAACACAACGTTTGGACAATATAACACTAGTTTGATGGGCACAGTGGCAGCGTTTGATGGGCGCAGCGTTTGGGCACAGTGGCAGCGTTTGATGGGATGGGTGGCTGCATTTAATGGGCACAGTGGCAGCTTTGATGGGCACAGTGGCTGTTTGATGGGCACAGTGGCAGCTTTTGAGGGGCGCAGACAGTGGCTGTGTTTGATGCACAACTTGAACTTACTTAAGTAGACATTGTTAGACTTACTTGAGGCCGCCGGCCTGGTGCAGTAGAGTGTGTCACTCACAGCAGCAAGGCAGCGCCAGCTATCAAGGGCCGTCTTTCCGCTCTGCTCCCTCTCCATGCTGTCTGAAGAACATGGCAAAGGGGGCGGAGCCTGTTCACTAGCCACTGGGGCAGCCGCGGTGCGCTATGAATGCTGGGGCGGCCACGGCCTCTGATTGACGTCACTGGTTGCTAGCTAGATGCCGGCTGGCGAAGTGAGCAACCAATGAAGTCAGTGAATTTAAGCAGCAGATTGCAGAGCTGAGGATCAGCCCTGGATGGGGCCCTCCAGACAAGTGGGGCCCCCGGGCAACTGCCCAGCATGCCCAGTGGAAAAAACGGCCCTGCTGGGATCCTGTTCAAAATATTGTTCTGACTGGTCCAGCTAAACACTAGAAGGGTTAGCTGAGTTCATGCAAAATAGGTGCAGAATAGACCCTCCCTAAATGTAAAATCTAAATTTTACACCTATGATCTACATAGGAACGAAATAGTAAATACATTGTTACATTGTATTTACTCATTGACACTTGCAGTACAGTGCATGCTGAAAGTATTCAAAGCCCTTTACTTTTTCCACATTTTGTTGTTACAGCCTTATTCCAAAATGGATTCAATTCATTATCTTCCTCAAAAGTCTACAAACAAAACTACATAATGACAACATGAAAGAAGTTTGTTTGAAATCTTTGCAAATTTATTAAAATTAAAAAAGAAAAATCACATGTACATACGTATTCACAGCCTTTGCCATGACACTTAAATTTGAGCTCAGGTGCTTCCTGTTTCCACTGATCATCCTTGAGATGTTTTGAACTTGTTGGAGTCCACCTGTGGTAAATTCAGTTGATTGGACAGGATTTGGAAAGGCACACACCAGGGGTGTAACTAGAACCTTCAGGGCCCCAGGGCAAGAAACCATGAAGGGCACCCCTGACCCCCACCTCTATCTGATCCCCGGGCTTCCAATTTTGGGAGGGTGTCCATGGATATCCTCCCAGAACTCTGCCTCCCATATGCCCCCTGGGACGTGCATCCAGCGCAATCACAGCGGCCCCCTTGCCATGTGATTAGCTGATCACATGTAAATGGACTTGCTGGGTATCTGGGCAGCCCTTTCCTCCCATGCTGTGTCTGGTTAAGGAAAGGAGAGGCATTAACTGCCAAGAATGTCAGTAAATTGTTTACACTGATAATCAGTGCTGCCTACCAGTACCACCTATCAGTGCCGCCGATCATTATTTATCAATGCTGCCTATCAGTGCTGCATTTCAGTGCCGCCTATCAGTGCTCATCAATACTGCCTACCAGTGCCCATAAATTCCGCCTATCAGTGCCACCCATAAGTGCCCATCATTGCTGCCTACAGTGGCACCTATCAGTGCCCATCATTGCCGCCTAACAGCGTCCATCAGTGCTGCTTATCAGTGCTCAATGTGCATCAGTGCCGCCTATTAGTGCCCATCAATTCGGCAAATCAGTGCTCATCAATGATGCCTATCAGTGCCACCTATCAGAGCTTATCAATGTTGCCTATCAGTGCCACCTATTAGTGTTCAATGCCTATCAGTGCCCATCACTGCTGCCTATCAGTACCCATCAGTGCTCATCAATGGATATTACAATATGCACAATCTAAATCTTAAACAATCTCATGTGCTGGCTGCGCTCGAGACCCAGCTTTACTAGTCACCAATCTTAGTGTAGTCCATATGGTAGTGCTGGTTTAGAAAAATGTAGTCAATGTCATAACTTAAAAAAGTTTTTGTATCTATTGACACTGTGGTATGGTTTTTCCTTTATGTTCAAATAGCGTGATCTCTGTGGTTGACACCGAAGAGATGTTTTCACTCAGCTATATTCAGTCCCTGTTTTCTCCAATACACATCAGCATGCAATCAAAGACCCCCCTATGTCTTAACTTCTTACCAGACAATGGTGGGTTAATGGCATGTAGTGTACGAAGGACTCATAGAAGCCGGCTTCTCCACGGGTGCTCACAGTGAGGTTGGGCTGCAGGTGGGTGGATCGGGTCAGCGTCTAAGCAGGCTCATTCATGTGTCATTCAGACGCTGACCCGATCCACCCACCTGCAGCCCAGCCTCAGTGTGAGCACCCATGGAGAAGTCTTTGATTGCATGCTGATGTGTATTGGAGAAAACAGGGACTGAATATAGCTGAGTGAAAACATCTCTTCGGTGTCAATCACAGATATCACGCTATTTGAACATAAAGGAAAAACCATACCACAGTGTCAATAGAAACAAAAACTTTTTTTAAGTTAATACTTTTTAAGTTATGACATTGACTGTATTTTTCTAAACCAGCACTACCATATGGACTACACTAAGATTGGTGACTAGTAGAGCTGGGTCTCGAGTGCAGCCAGCACATGATTTTGATTGTTTAAGATTTAGATTTTTGCATATTGTAATATCCATCGTATATACTTGTTTTTAACAAGAATTTCTGGCAGCGGCTGAGATTTTTTATCTTAAGTTGGATTATTTATATTGTCATATTTATATATTATTATATTTTTATACGTGTATATATATATATATATATATATATATATATATATATATATATATTTTTTTTTTTTACGGTTATCTATTTTTCTACTTTTTGCTGCATACAGGAGCGCTCATTATTTGTAGTAGTTGGTCTTGAGGTATCTACAATTGTGTATATTAGTGCCCATCAGTGCAGCCTATGAGTGCTGCCTATCAGTACTCATTAATGCCCATCAGTGACACCTATCATTGCTCATCAATACCGCCTATCAGTGCCCATCAGTGCCGCGCTGCCTATCTGTGCCACAGACCATTGCTCATCAATGCCACCTATCAGTGCTGCCTATCAGTGCCCATCAGTGCCACACTGCCTATTCGTGCCACAGATCATTGCTCATCAATGTCACCTATCAGTGCAGCGTATCAGTGCCTCCTATCTGCACTGCCTATCAGTGCAGCCGATCAGTGCTCATCAATGCTGCCTGCCTCCTCAGCACAGCTCTGAGTGGAGAGCGGTTCTCTCATACAGCTCAGAGCCGACAGTACTCCCTTCCCCCCCCCTCCCTCCTTCCTCATTAGCACGTGATGACACAGTCGATCGGCTCATTAATGGGACACAGACAGGACAGGACACACAGGAGAGGGGAGGGGTGAGAAGGAGCAGATTGGCTGTGTCACCCCGTGCTAGAGAGGGAGGTGGGGAAAGCAGGGAGAACTGTGGGCTCTGAGCTGTATGAGAGACGCTCTCCACTCAGAGCCGTGGGACTAGCAACCCCGCTGGGGCCCCCAACAATGGCAGAATGCCAGGTCCCGGTCATTGGCACATACCTGTCTATATAAGTTCCCACAGTTAACAGTGCATGTCAGAGCAGAAACCAAGCCATGAAGTCCAAGGAATTGTCTGTAGACCTCAGAGACAGGATTGGCACAGATCTGAGGAAGGGTACAGAAAAATGTCTGCAGCATTGAAGGTCCCATTGAGCACAGTGGCCTCCATCATCTGTAAATGGAAAAAGTTTGGAACCACCAGGACTCTTCCTAGAGTGGGCCGTTCGGCCAAACTGAGCAATGAGGGGAGAAGGGCCTTAGTCAGGGAGGTGACCAAGAACCCAATGGTCACTCTGTCAGAGCTCCAGCATTTCTCTGCGGAGAGAGAAGAACCTTCCACAAGAACGACCGTCTCTGCAGCACTCCACCAATCAGGCTTGCATAGTAGAGTGGCCAGACGAAAGCAACTCCAGAGGAAAAGGCACATGACAGCCCCCCTGGAGTTTGCCAAAAGCCACCTGAAGGACTCTCAGACCATGAGAAACAAAATTCTCTGGTCTGATGAAACAAAGATGGAACTCTTTGTCCTGAATGGCAAGCGTCATGTCTGGAGGAAACCAACAGGACAACGACCGTAAGCACACAGCCAAGATAACAAAGAAGTGGCTACAGGACAACTCTGTGAATGTCCTTGAGTGGCCCAGCCAGAGCCCAGAATTGAACATCTCTGGAGAGATCTGAAAATGGCTGTGCACCGATGCTCCCCATCCAACCTGATGGAGCTTGAGAGGTCCTGCAAAGAAGAATGGGAGAAACTGCCCAAATATAGGTGTGCCAAGAATGTAGCATCAATACTCAAAAAGACTTGAGGCTGTAAGTGGTGCCAAAGATGCTTCAAAGGTGCTTCAAAGGTGTATTGAGCAAAGGCTGTGAATTTATTTTTAATAAATTTGCAAAGATTTCAAACAAACTTCAACATTTCACGTCATTATGGGGTATTGTGTGTAGAAGTTTGAGGTAAATAATGAATTTAATCCATTTTGGAATAAGGCTGTAACATAACAAAATGTGGAAAAAGTGAGGCGCTGTGAATACCTTCCGGATGATCATTTTACAAAGGAGCAGAAGCATGTTGACAGCAGTTCCTGCTAATACAATTTATTCTTGACTGTCCTTTTGATAACAGTTACGGGAAAAGCAGTGCCAGAGGATGGACATAGGAGACGTGTCCTAAACATTTTGTTGGAGTTTTTTTTTTTTAGGCTGTATCCAAGTATTTCTATTCAGTATCATAGTCACTGAAAATTAGAGCTTTCCTTCTTGTAAGGGAATTATTTTCCCCTTTTTTCATGCTGAATTAGGAGAAGGTGAACCATGATTATCAGTATCTATGCAAAAGCATAAAGAACACAAAATGACTATTTAATACTAAGTAGTAAAATTGGATTAAAAAATTGGTGTAATGTATTTTCTATTCAGCTGTACACGATGACTCAGGATAGACCCCTCTCTGTGTGATTATAGGGCCTTTTAAATCTTTCTTTATATTGTTAAATTCTTCGGCATTGAAAGAGAACAAGACTTGAATATGTTCCGTCCATTGTGTTCTTTCCATTGCACATTATCAAAGGGATTTTCAGTGTTCCTGCTGCCACTTCAAGCCATTGCATTGTTTTGGATCAGCCTAAAATAGCTTTAATTATAAGTATTATAATTACCGAAAAATAAGATGACATATTAAAGGCTTTATGACATGTTCATAGGCAAAAAAAAAAATTATGTTGCTTTAACTTTTCATTTGATCCTCCAAAACTTATTAAAGTAGATCTAAACCAAGGGTAGGCAACCCATCAGTCACGATCTACCTATAGATCCCAGACATGTGAAGGGTAGCTTGTGATCGACCCTGCTGTGCCACCTCTCAGACTTCACATTGGAGCCCAGGGAAGTCCTAGGCTCCTCCTCGGCTCTGATGTGTCATAGAACAAGGGGAGACCTGGGAGGACTTCCATCACTCTGCAATGTAACACTGCCTGTGAGGTCTGCTAAGTGACATTTACAGTGGTTGGAGAGGTTTTTACTGTAAAGCCCCGTACACACGGTCGGAAAATCCGACCACAAAATCCACCGGATTTTGTCCGACACTGGAGTTGCATACACACGGTCAGACAAAGTTTTCGGAAAATCCGATCATTCTGAATGTGGTGACGTTCGTTGCGTACGACGGGACTACGTAGAGGCTAGTAGCCAATAGCTTTGGTCTTGTAATGTGATCTGAGCATGCGTGGCACTTTGTCCGTCGGAATTCGCTACACACGATCGGAAAAAGTCCGATGTCAGAAATTTTGAGAGCAGGAGATAAAACTTTGTCAGATGGAGCCTACACACGGTCGGAATTCCCGACAACATTGTCCGATAGGACATTTTCCGTCGGAAAATCCGACCGTGTGTACGGGGCATAAGAGGGGTTTTATGCTTGTGTGGGAAAATGTGTGCTAGTTACTCTAGACCTCTGCATTGTGCGTTACTTACTCCTGACCCCTACACTGAGATTTACGTATTACTGACTTCTCAACTCTGTGTTACTTACTCTCGACCCTGTTCTCTGCCTTACTTATTCATAGTCCCTGCTCTCTGTTACTCCTGACCTCTGAATTTGCTACTACACACTACTAACACCCGCACTTTGTGTTGCCTACTTCTAACCTTTGCACTATGCATTAAATACTACTGACCTCTCAACTCTTCATTACATACTGACCTCTGAATTCTGCGCTATTTACTTCTATTTACTACTGACCATGGAACTCTTCATTACCCATTCCTAACCCCTGCATTGTGCATTACATACTACTGACTTCTGCATTCTTCATTGCTTACTTCTGACCCCTGCGCTCTGCGTTATTTATTACTGACCCCGGCACTATACGTTAATTACCACTGAGCTCTGCACTCTGCATTACTTACATCTGAATTCTGTCCCATGTACTCCTCCATACTACTGACTTCTGAACTCTGCATTACTTATTCCTGACCCCTGCATTGTGCATTACATTCTACTGATCCCTGCACTGTGTGTTACATACTACTGATCCCTGCACTGTGTTACATACTATTGATTCCTGTGCTGTGTGTTACATACTACTTATCCCTGCACTGTGTTACATACTACTGATCCCTGCACTGTGTTACATACTACTGATCCCTGCACTGTGTTACATACTACTGATCCCTGCACTGTGTTACATACTATTGATCCCTGCACTGTGTGTTACATACTACTGATCCCTGCGCTGTGTGTTACATACTACTGATCCCTGCACTGTGTGTTACATATTACTGATCCCTGCACTTTGTTTTACATACTACTGATCCCTGCGCTGTGTGTTACATACTACTGATCCCTGCACTGTGTGTTACATACTACTGATCTATGCGCTGTGTGTTACATACTACTGATCCCTGCACTGTGTGTTACATA
Organism: Lithobates sylvaticus; assembly: GCA_028564925.1. Lineage (NCBI taxonomy): Eukaryota > Metazoa > Chordata > Amphibia > Anura > Ranidae > Lithobates > Lithobates sylvaticus. The sequence continues at coordinate 260,861,493 of CM053031.1, forward strand.
TTACTGATCTATGCACTGTGTGTTACATATTACTGATCCCTGCACTTTGTTTTACATACTACTGATCCCTGCGCTGTGTGTTACATACTACTGATCCCTGCACTGTGTGTTACATACTACTGATCTATGCGCTGTGTGTTACATATTACTGATCCCTGCACTTTGTTTTACATACTACTGATCCCTGCGCTGTGTGTTACATACTACTGATCCCTGCACTGTGTGTTACATACTACTGATCTATGCGCTGTGTGTTACATACTACTGATCCCTGCACTGTGTGTTACATATTAATGATCTATGCACTGTGTGTTACATACTACTGATCCCTGCACTGCGTGTTACATGCTACTGATCCCTGCACTGTGTGTTACATACTACTGATCCCTGCACTGTGTGTTACATACTACTGATCCCTGCGCTGTGTGTTACATACTACTGATCCCTGCACTGTGTATTACATACTATTGATCCCTGTGCTGTGTGTTGCATACTACTGATCCCTGCACTGCGTGTTACATACTACTGATCCCTGCACTTTGATGTTTACCCCTGAACTCTGCACTCTGTGTTACTCCTGAATTCTGAACTTTGGATTGCTTAGTACTCACCCCTGAACTCTTCAGACTTTTTTTTATACTTTTTAATGGGGCCTTTAAAAAAACACATGTATGAGATTTTAGTGATTGAGATAAGATCTACTATTACTTATTCTTTTTTTTTTTTTTTCTGCTTTTTTAAAGTGGAGGGCCACCCTTAAAAAAAAAAAACTTGATAAAATTGTTAATAAAAATGTAAAATGAAAAAAATATATTTTTTTACTTACCAGAAATGGCTGTTGCTAGGCAGATAGTCCTAATCTGCCTCTTCCTGTTCCGCGGAGCTGTTCTGTCTTCTGCTCCTAGCGCCGTCTTCTAGTGAATGGGGCGCGGTGTGTTATGGGAACTGTGTGTCCCACAACACATCGCGTTCCCCATTCACAAAGCGCTGCACGACGACTCGCGCAAATGCGCAGTAGGCCGCGCGACGACTCGCGCATGCGCAGTAGGAAACGGGCAGTGAAGCCTTATGCCTCGTACACACGTACGGACTTTTGCCGGCGGACCTAAGTCCAGCGGACAATCCGCTGGACTTTCCGGCTAGGTCCGCTGGACTTTCCGAGGGTGTGGACTTGCCCACACACGCACGGACTTGTCCAGCGGATAATCCGCCGGCCAAAAGTCCGCGGGACTTTTGAAAATGAACGGACTTGCCCACACACGGAGCAGTCCGTTCATTTCGAACGTAACTTCAGGTTACGTAGCTAGCGTAGGCAGTAAATGCCGCCGCGCTAGCTCCGCAAGCTGGCATGGATTTAAAGGGAATCCCCACGCCGAAAAAACGGCGTGGGGGTTCCCCCCAAATCCATGTCAGACCCTCATCCGAGCACGCAGCCTGGCAGGCCAGGAAAGGGGTGGGGACGAACGAGCGCCCCCCCCCCCTCCTGAGCCGTACCAGGCCGCGTGCCCTCAACATGGGGGGTGCCCTGGGGAAAGGGGGGCCGTGCGGCCCCCCCACCCCAAAGCACCATGTCCCCATGTTGATGAGGACAAGGGCCTCTTCCCGACAACCCTGGCCGTTGGTTGTCGGGGTCTGCGGGCGGGGGCTTATCGGAATCTGGGAACCCCCTTTAATAAGGGGGCCCCCAGATACCGGCCCCCCACCCTATGTGAATGAGTATGGGGTACGATGTACCCCTACCCATTCACCTAAGGTGTAAAATGTAAAGTAAAAAAAAAACACCCACACTTTTGAAAAAATAGTTTATTGCACTGCTCCGGGGGTCTTCTTCCGTCTTGGGGTCTTCTCGCCGGACTCCCCCGCCATTTACCAAGCTCTTTTACCGAGCGAGGGGAGTCCGGCTACCTTCTTCGTCGTCGCCGCCGTCTGGGGGTCTCGATCCGCCTTCGGGGGTCTTCTTCCGTCTTGGGGGTCTTCTCGCCGGACTCCTCCCCCTCTCTTCTGCTCTTTTACCTAGCTCTTTCACGAGGGGAGGTGTCCGGCTACCTTCTTCGTCGTCGTCGCCGCCGTCGTCTGGGGGTCTCGATCCGCCTTCGGGGGTCTTCCGGGGGTCTCTTCTGTTCTTGCGGCGGTCGTCGTCTTCCGCGCCGCCGGCGCCTTCTTCTTCTTGTCCTTCTTCTTGTCCTTCTTGTTCTTCTTCTTCTTCCGATGTTGACCCGACGCTCTCTCTGCCCGGAATGCCTGTGCCGCTCTGAGCTCGGACTTATATAGGGACATGGGCGACAGGGTCACATGCACATGTCACATGGTGACCCCGCCCCCTTGTGTTGTCACAGTCCCGGAGGATGCTGGGACTGTGACATCGCAAGGGGGCGGGGTCACCATGTGACATGTGCATGTGACCCTGTCGCCCATGTCCCTATATAAGTCCGAGCTCAGAGCGGCACAGGCATTCCGGGCAGAGAGAGCGTCGGGTCAACATCGGAAGAAGAAGAAGAACAAGAAGGACAAGAAGAAGGACAAGAAGAAGAAGGCGCCGGCGGCGCGGAAGACGACGACCGCCGCAAGAACAGAAGAGACCCCCGGAAGACCCCCGAAGGCGGATCGAGACCCCCAGACGACGGCGGCGACGACGACGAAGAAGGTAGCCGGACACCTCCCCTCGTGAAAGAGCTAGGTAAAAGAGCAGAAGAGAGGGGAGGAGTCCGGCGAGAAGACCCCCAAGACGGAAGAAGACCCCCGAAGGCGGATCGAGACCCCCAGACGGCGGCGACGACGAAGAAGGTAGCCGGACTCCCCTCGCTCGGTAAAAGAGCTTGGTAAATGGCGGGGGAGTCCGGCGAGAAGACCCCCAAGACGGAAGAAGACCCCCGGAGCAGTGCAATAAACTATTTTTTCAAAAGTGTGGGTGTTTTTTTTTACTTTACATTTTACACCTTAGGTGAATGGGTAGGGGTACATCGTACCCCATACTCATTCACATAGGGTGGGGGGGCCGGGATCTGGGGGCCCCCTTATTAAAGGGGGTTCCCAGATTCCGATAAGCCCCCGCCCGCAGACCCCGACAACCAACGGCCAGGGTTGTCGGGAAGAGGCCCTTGTCCTCATCAACATGGGGACAAGGTGCTTTGGGTGGGGGGGGCCGCACGGCCCCCCCTTTCCCCTGGGCACCCCCCATGTTGAGGGCACGCGGCCTGGTACGGCTCAGGAGGGGGGGGGGCGCTCGTTCGTCCCCACCCCTTTCCTGGCCTGCCAGGCTGCGTGCTCGGATGAGGGTCTGACATGGATTTGGGGGGAACCCCCACGCCGTTTTTTCGGCGTGGGGATTCCCTTTAAATCCATGCCAGGTCACGGAGCTAGCGCGGCGGCAGTAACTGCCTACGCTAGCTACGTAACCTGAAGTCACGTGCTAAATGAACGGACTTGCCGATGAGCGGCAAGTCCGTTCATTTCAAAAGTCCCGCGGACTTGCCCACTAACGGCGGGATTGTCCGCTGGACTTCCAAGTCCAGCGGATAATTTGAAAACAAAACCTGAAACTTTAGTCCGCCGTACTTTGGCGCCAAAAAGTCCGCCGGCGCCCACACACGAGGGGATTATCCGCTGGACTTCAGTCCAGAGGATAATCCCGCGGGATTGTCCCTTCGTGTGTACGCGGCCTTAGTCTTCGCTGCCTGTTTCCATTACGGAGGATGGCGGCGCTGGGACCGGAGCGCAGAGGGACATCTCGACCTCTACGACCGACATCGCGGGCACCCTGGGAGGGTAAGTGTACTTATTAAAAGTCAGCAGCTACTTTTTTTTTAGCTGCTGACTTTTACATTTTTTTTTTTTTAGCTGAAACACCGCTTTAAATCTCCTTCCCTCCCCATTTTCATGATTTTTTACATAGATGTGGGGGAAAAGCGAACAAACACAAGTATAACTACAGAAAAACACTGGTTGATCCTTACATGAATTCCAGTGTGTTCCTAGCTTCCTGTCTGAACTGTCACATGCATGGCTGTGAATGCTATTCTTTCTTTGTATATATTTTTAGTGCTTCTAAAAAGATAGAAAGAATGTGAACTAATTTTTTTACATTAGTTAGGATCATGTTTTTTACATTTTCAGGAGTGTTGGAATATCTGCTGTCCTTGGTGCTGAATTTCACAATACATAGAGCTTGAGTAAATAGCCGTGATCTCTTCAGCTCAGCCATGCCACAATGCGTCCTCCTGTTTATCGAGTGTTCCACAGACAACGAAAGGAAGTCATAAACCATTGTGTTTCTGTGCTGCGTGAGGAAAACAGAACAAAACCACTCAATGTTCCATAGATACCAGCTATTTAAAGGGAGATTCACATAGATATAGCCCTCTACTACATACCTATACAATCATTGCAGGAAGTTTCTGGCCAGCTTTCATTAGCCTTAAGGGCCACTTCCCACTACATGCAGTCCAGTGTGTTTTTTTTCTGCATAAAAAACGCATGGAAATTAGGTTACCGTATATACTCGCGTATAGGTCGACCCTAATATAAGCCGAGGCACCTAATTTTACCACAAAAAAATGGGAAAACGTATTGACTCGAATGTAAGCCTAGGGTGGGAAATGCAGCAGCTACTGGGTAAACAATGCCCATCTGCAGCCTCACTGTGCCCATCTGCAGCCTCACTGTGCCCATCTGCAGCCTCACTGTGCTCATTTGCAGCCTCACTGTGCCCATCTGCAGCTGTACCTGTGATAACTAAAACAGCGGGCGTCTCCCGCTGTGTTATGCAGTCTGTTCGGGGGCCGTCCATTGTAACAAAGCCCTGCCTCCTCCTCGTCCATGATAGACGGATATACATATGCCCCGTACACACGGTCGGATATTCCGATGGAAAAAGTCCGATCGGATTATGTTGTCGGAAAAACTGATTGTATGTGGGCTCTAGCGGACTTTTTCCGTCGGAATTTTCAACGGAAAAAATTTGAGAGCAGGATCTAAAATTTTCCGACAACGAAATCCGATTGGACTTTTTCCGATCGTGTGTAGAGAATTCCGACGCACAAAGTGCCACGCATGCTCAGAAGAAATTTGGAGACGAAAGCTATTGGCTACTGGCCTCTACGTAGTCCCGTCGTACGTGTTGTACGTCACCTCGTTCGGAATGATCGGATTTTCCGACAACTTTCTCCGGCCGTGTGTATGCAACACAAGTTTCGGACAAGATCCGTCGAAAAAAATCTGACGGATTTTGTGGTCAGAATGTCCGACCATGTGTACAGGGCAATACAGTTTGCCAGCATTTTATAAGTGTTCCGTCTATCACGGACGAGGAGGAGGCGGGGCTTTGTTACAATGGACGGCCGCACAGACTGCATGACACAGCGGGGGAGACACCCGCTGTTTTAGTTATCAAAGGTACAGCTGCAGATGGGCACCCTCACTTGAGTATAAGCCGAGGGGGGGGGGGGTTCAGCCTAAAAAATGTGCTGAAAAACTCGGCTTATACTCGAGTATTTATGGTATATGGTTTTCAACGGCATAGTTCACACTAGTGCGTTCTAGTTCCAGAAAAAAAAAAAGTAGGACTTGCTGTATTTTTCCTGGACTGAACTGGAACGTTGTAAAACACATCAAAAACACACCAAAAACACACTGTAACACACATGTCTTTATTTATTCCTAGTAAATAGTAATACAGTTTTGCATACTGTTAGTATAAAGGTAAATGTTTTTATAGATTTTTTTGGTCTAAAGTATATGTCAAACTTTTTTATTCATTTTTTTATTAGTTTTGATTAGAATGAAGAAGAATTAGAAGTCTGTTTTTTACTACTATCCAAGGTTCCATTATAGAGATCTCTCCTCACTTCCTGCACTGCTGACAACAATTTACCAGATGGAAAAAGCAACAGCAAAACAGACAGGGAAAAAAAATACTTTTTTGATAATATAGGGGAATGTTACACTGTTAGCTTTTTTTAGTTGTCTGTACCGTTGTAGTTTTTAGCTAATTTCCTGGTTAAATGTTGTCAGCAGGACAGGAAGTGAGGGGGCATTCTCTCCAACAGGGCCCTGGATAGCAGTAAAAACTGGACAGGGCTTGAAATCCTTCCCCACTAGATCCAAAACGAAGGTTGATTTTGGTCTGGTTCTCCAGGCTTGTTACCTGTTGTAGGCAGGACTCTCTCTAAGTGTTAATGCTTTTCTAGTAGGGCTGGGGTTGCATTTGTCTAGCCAGGGGCTGGGAGGCACTAGGAGCTCCCAGTGATGTGCCCCCTTGGGGTGGTGTCTCAAGGGTGTCCAAAAACACCATGGGTTCGGGACCCGACTAAGTTTCACTTGCACTCGGTCATGTCTCTTATTGTTTATCTTTTACTCGCCACTTGGGCAGGCCTTGTGGCTAGTCCAGGGCAATTTTTATACTGGCTGCAATGCCTGCCTTGTCTACTGTACTTGGCACTTCTTTTATTCTTTTATTGCATGTATTTATATTTATTTCACAGAGACTAAAGGTGTGGGTTTTTGGGGGGGCCTGCCCTGATGTCAGAGAGAGAATATGTGGCTTTTGGGTCCTTTTACTCTCCCATTAAGGTCCTCTTTTCAGGAAAGCCCTCACCAAGCACTTGGTAGACCAGCTTCAGTAGGTCCCTAAAGAGCAGGGTGCCTGTCGGGAACCTTGTGTCAGAGGTTTTGGCCCGTCCTCTTCAGAGGCCAGTCCATTACTGTACCCTTGTGCACTTTTTTCACGTGCTGTGATTGCGCGGTTCACTTTTTTTTTGTTCACAAGGGATTCAACAAGCACCAAAAGGAGCTCCAACAAAAAAAATGATTAAACCCATATATACAGTAACTACCTTCTTGTGTCCTCAAATGTGAATCTGAAATTCTCTATGTGTTTTGAGTTGTAAAACAGTAATTTATTCCTAAAATCATGTTGTTGGACTGCCTGTAGGAGAATGCCTACACTTTCCCTTTGTGGTCTCGCTGCAGCCAGCATCCTCTGCATGTTCTCGCATAGGTCTACAATATACCACAAAATAAATAAAGTGCAACACTCAAAATACAGATAAGTAAAATTGCCAAAAGTCCAAAGTTTGTGAACATCTCTATTGTGTTTGAAAGACAAATTGCAATGTTAATACTCCAGTCTTCCACCACCAGTGACTATGCAAAGCCTCTTACCAGAATGTATTGTCCCTCTACCGAGTGGTGAAATAGCGTTTCTTTATCAAAAGTTTTCAGGACACTTGTATAGCCCGGGCTCCACAGCTTTCACCAGACCTCCTCCACTCACATAGGTTCAGCTGGGCCACTTTAATATCTACCAGGTTCTCCCTCCTCAATAGTGGTCTAGTAGGCTGACCTCCCATCTATGTGTGTAGGACTCAGAGGCAGCCCGTGTTCCCGGACTGTGGCATGAAGGTGACATTAAGTTTGCCGGATATTCTGCATTACTGCTTGGGATTGCCTATGACAGATTAAGATATGATAAAATGTGTATGGAAGTTGGATGTCTCTAGACCACTACTGAGGAGGGAGAACAAACAAATTCTATTTCCCCATTCGGTAGACAGTCATTACAGTCTGGTAAGACATAGTCACTGGTGATGGAAGACTGGAGTATTAACATCGCAGTGTGTTTTTCTGGTAGGTGGAGAACAGAGCAGCAGGTAAGAGGCCCAGAAACACACAGCTTGTTTTTCAAGCACAGTAGAGGTGTTCACAAACTGAACTTTCTATTGGGACTTTTGGCAATTTTACTTATCTGTGTTTTGAGTGCTGCATTTTATGTTGCATTATGCATTACTATTATAAGATACACTGGTATGTGTGCTTTAATAAGAGAGTTTAGTTCTTTTCCAAAAGGAATGATAAGCTAACATCCTATCTGCTTGAACTGCTATATATACTGTATATCGTATTCTGGCTAAATAAGGTGGACCTCAAAGACTTGAAGTTCATCATTTCCATCTATTGTGATCTTAAGAGAATAGATTCCATCATATGTATGCCAAACACCATATTTAGATAAAATGTGGTCCATTGGGGGAGGGGGGGGAGGGGGGGCTGGGGTGCAGCACCTCTCCTACACTGCAGTACAGTATCTATACTAGAGCATGAGCTAATGAAGATAATATGCAGAATAGTAACTAGAGTTCCAAGGAAAGGTTTGCAAACCCTTTGGAGTTGTATGTCTGCATGCACAACTCCTAAATTGTTCTCTCATCTTTATCGTTAGTCATTAATAAAGTATTTCCTATTAAAACCATACTCAAGTCTCTTTGTTGACCCCAGCCAACGACCACTCTTCCAACCAAAACGCCCCCCCCCCCCCTGTTTGTTAAGTTGTTTTCCTATTTTACCTAGACTGATGCCGCATACACGCGATCGGAAATTCCGCCAGCAAAAGACCGATGTGAGCTTTTGGTCGGAAAATGCAACCGTGTGTATGCTCCATTTAGACTTTTGCTGGCGTAATTTCGGGCAGCAAAAGATTGAGAGCATGTTCTCAATTTTTCAGACGGAAAAAGTTTCGGAAATTCCGATCGTCTGTGGCAATTCCGACGCGCAAAATTCCGACGCATGCTCGGAAACAATTTGATGCATGCTGGGAAGCATTGAACTTCATTTTCCCGGCTTGTTGTAGTGTTGTACGTCACCGCGTTCTTGACAGTCGGGATTTGGTGTGACCGTGTGTAGGCAACACAAGCTTGAAAGGAATTCCGTCGAAAAAAAACATCCAAGGCTTTTCGGACGAGAATTCCGATCGTGTGTACGCGGCATAAAACCTGTTCCTGAGACACAGACAATAATCAACTACTGTAGCTCTGTAAAGGCTATATGTGTGGTAATGAGATCTACAGATCCTTAAAACCACTTTGTATATCCCTCAGTTGACTCCTATGTAAGCAGTCTTCGTAGTTTTGTTTGACAATCACATTGTTTGCGGTCTTTGATCCATGTACGCTCACTTACCCCACGAATCATTGCCAGCTTTACTATATTTAGGTTTGCAAGTCAGCATTTTATGCAGCTGATATTCATTTCAAATAAAACTAGCTGAGGAATCTATAAATACAGAGAGAGAATTTTTTTTTTTTATATTCGGCGTTATCTAGAGAAAAAAATGAACAATTTACACATAAATCGACTCTATTTTTGGTGCCGATATCTCCTTATTTGTATGCTAATAGGATTGCCAAGATCTTATATTATTTCTTTGAATTTTAATAAGGACGTCATCCAATCCTAATATACTCCAGGGGATAACCTCAAGAATGGCAAATGGTTTGGACGAGGCCCTGTGGCCGGTCTTGAATTACATTAATAAAGTTCAGTAAAGATGAAAGAGGGTTTGTATGTGGCTGTCTCCATCGTGGCCCCACTCAGCACACCGACACACGGATCTCATTTCAAGGTGGAACTCAGCTCTTATCAGCTGAATGCACATATCAAAGTCAAAGAGTGCTGGTTGAAGTTCGCAAGAGAAGTTATTTCTATCCAGCGCTGATAATATATTCAAAGCTGTTTTTTAAGCTAGTTGTGCTGATAACACATTTATTCAGAAGTTTAGAATGCCATTAGACAGGAACTGTAGCTTTGTTGTGAAATGAAAGGTGTCAAGGAGGAGGGTAAGTGAAGGAGGCACTTATTTCTTCATATTATGAACGCTTTATTGAAGTTTATGAAAAGTCTCCAGGAAAAAAGTGAAGGAAAGCTTTTAGTTAATGAACTCCTACTTGATATAGCAAGTGCTGCCAGATATTTTTATGCACATTTATGTCGCTTAACACCTCTACCAATCCTGCCCTTACCTTTTTGGATCAGCTAATTTCATCAGTTTTTGTCAGCACCGACAGTTTAGCATGTGTTACTTTGGTGCCATCATGGAGTGGTCTTCTGCCCAACAGTGCCTGTGTAGTTGTGAGCGTGATGTCATCCAACCACAGGATATGGAGCATATTGGAATGTAAATGCTAAAATACACCACTATTTAGGGAGCTTTCCTAATCCCGCTGACATTAAGGATGGGAAATTATTGCTCCCACTAATGCTGGCCATACACGGGTCGAATTTCGAAAGAACTTTCTTTTGAAAATCAGAAAATTTCTGTGTTTTGTGATCCGATGGTGCCACCATTGATTTAGAAATTCGACCAACCAAACCTTCAATTTCACCTCATGTTCCTACAGAAAATAATTTTTATGTCTGGGAATCTTCTTTTCTTTCCGGGAATTTTCTTTTCTTTCACATGCGCATTTCTTTTTCGATTGCATTTCTCGCATGATTCTCCCATCATTGATTCGAAAATCGTTTGTTTTTTCAAAAAATGTCCAACATGTCCGATTATTAACATTCGATGGCCGCACGAAAATCGGCCGTTGCTGCAGCCCACTAATGGTGCGAAATTCGTACGGAAATGCTTATGCCCCGTACACACGTTCGGACTTTGTCCGCCGGACCTAGTCCGGCGGATTGTCCGCTGGACCTAGTCCGGGCGGGACTTCCCCACACACGCCCGGACTTCCGAGCGTGTGACTTGCCCACACACGCCCGGACTTCTCCGGCGGACAATCCGCTGGACAAAGTCCGCGGGACTTTTGAAAATGAACGGACTTGCCCACACACGGAGCAGTCCGTTCATTTAGAACGTAACTGCAGGTAGACGGAGCTAGCGAAGGCAGTGAATGCCTCTGCGCTAGCCCCGTCACCTGGCATGGATTTAAAGACTCCCGAAAAAACGGCGTGGGGGTCCCCCCCAAATCCATCTCAGACCCTTATCTGAGCACGCAGCCCGGCAGGCCAGTAAAGGGGTGGGGACGAGCGAGCGCCCCCCCCTCCTGAGCCATACCAGGCCGCGTGCCCTCAACATGGGGGGTGCCCTGGGGAAAGGGGGGCCGTGCGGCCCCCCCACCCCAAAGCACCTTGTCCCCATGTTGATGAGGACAAGGGCCTCTTCCCGACAACCCTGGCCATTGGTTGTCGGGGTCTGCGGGCGGGGGGCTTATCGGAATCTGGGAGCCCCCTTTTATAAGGGGGCCCCCAGATCCCGGCCCCCCACCCTATGTGAATGAGTATGGGGTATGATGTACCCCTACCCATTCACCTAAGGTGTAAAATGTAAAGTAAAAAAACACACAATTTTGAAAAAATATTTTTTATTGCACTGCTCCGGGGGTCTTCTTCCGTCTTGGGGGTCTTCTCGCCGGACTCCTCCGCCATTTACCTAGCTCTTTTACCGAGCGGAGAAGTCCGGCTACCTTCTTCGTCGTCGCCGCCGTCGTCTGGGGGTCTCGATCCGCCTTCGGGGGTCTTCCAGGGTCTCTTCTGTTCTTGCCGCGGTCGTCGTTTTCCGCGCCGCCGGGGCCTTCTTCTTCTTCTTCTTCTTCTTCTTCCGATGTTGACTCGTCGCTCGCTCTGGCCGGAATGCCAGAGCCGCGCTGTGCTGGGACTTATATAGGGACAAGGGGACAGGGTCACATGCTCATGTCACATGGTGACCCCGCCCCCCTGTGATGTCACAGTCCCAGCATCCTCCGGGACTGTGACATCACAAGGGGGCGGGGTCACCATGTGACATGAGCATGTGACCCTGTCCCCTTGTCCCTATATAAGTCCCAGCACAGCGCGGCTCTGGCATTCCGGCCAGAGCGAGCGACGAGTCAACATCGGAAGAAGAAGAAGAAGGCGCCGGCGGCGCGGAAAACGACGACCGCGGCAAGAACAGAAGAGACCCCGGAAGACCCCTGAAGGCGGATCGAGACCCCCAGACGATGGCGGCGACGACGAAGAAGGTAGCCGGACTTCTCCGCTCGGTAAAAGAGCTAGGTAAATGGCGGAGGAGTCCGGCGAGAAGACCCCCAAGACGGAAGAAGACCCCCGGAGCAGTGCAATAAAATATTTTTTCAAAATTGTGTGTTTTTTTACTTTACATTTTACACCTTAGGTGAATGGGTAGGGGTACATCGTACCCCATACTCATTCACATAGGGTGGGGGGCCGGGATCTGGGGGCCCCCTTATAAAAGGGGGCTCCCAGATTCCGATAAGCCCCCTGCCCGCAGACCCCAACAACCAATGGCCAGGGTTGTCGGGAAGAGGCCCTTGTCCTCATCAACATGGGGACAAGGTGCTTTGGGGTGGGGGGGGCCGCACGGCCCCCCTTTCCCCAGGGCACCCCCCATGTTGAGGGCACGCGGCCTGGTATGGCTCAGGAGGGGGGGGGGCGCTCGCTCGTCCCCACCCCTTTCCTGGCCTGCCGGGCTGCGTGCTCGGATAAGGGTCTGAGATGCCAGGTGACAGGGCTAGCACGGCGGCATTCACTGCCTACGCTAGCTACGTATACCTGAAGTCACGTGCTAAATGAACGGACTTTCCGATGAGCGGCAAGTCCGTTCATTTCAAAAGTCCGGCGGACTAGCCTACTAACGGCGGGATTGTCCGCCGGACTGCCAGATTGTCCGCCGGACTGCCAAGTCCAGCGGACTAGGTTTTAAAACAAAACTTAAAACCTAGTCCGCCGGACTTTTGGCGCCAAAAAGTCCGCCGGCGCCCACACACGAGGGGATTGTCCGGTGGACTTGAGTCCAGCGGACAATCCCGTGGGATAATCCCTTCGTGTGTATGCGGCATAAGATAAGATTTACGAAAGAAAGTTCTTTCGAAAATTCGACCCATGTATGGCCAGCATTAGACCAGGAATGGGGCCCTATTCCTCCCACTGACACCAACACTGGAGCACTATTTCTCCCACTGACACCAATAATGGGGCACTATTTCTTCCACTGACACAAATGATGGAGCGATATTACTTCAACTAACACAAACAATGTGGCATTTTTTTGTTCCACTGACACAAACTATGTGTCACTCACTGACATCAATGATGGGGAACCGTTCCTCCCTCTGAAATTACCAATGGGACACTATTCCTTACACTGACACCAATGATGGAGCACTATTACTGCCCCTGACAGCAATAACTGAACTCTGTTCTCTCCACTGCTGGCAACAATGCAACATTATTCCTCCCACTGCCATCAATGATAGGGCGCTATAACTCCCAATGACACCAACAATGGGGCACTATCCCTTCCACTGACATCAGCGATGAGGCATGATTCCACCCAATGACACCAACAACGGAGCTCTGTTCCTCCCAATGACACCAACAATGGGGCACCATCCCTCCCACTGACACCAATGATGGGGAACTAATACTCACCAGATATCATGATGGGAAATGATTACCCCCCTCCCCCGACACTAATGATGAAGCACTATTCCTGGCCCTGACAACAATATTCAAACTTTTCTTCCCACTGATGGCAAACGATGATGCACTATTCCTCCCACTGACACCAACGACAAGGCACTACTCTCCTTCCATTGACATCAGCAGCAGGGCACCGTTCTTCCACCCAGTGACATGAACGATGGAGCTGTATTCTGTTTGACACCAACAATGTGATACTATGCCATCCACTGAGACCAGGTATGGGTCACTATTCTTCCCACTGACAATCAGCATTAGTAGTTCTCACTGACCTTCAACGCCAGCCCATTTATTTCGTTCCTACAGGTCGCAGTCCAGCCCCCCAAACAGTCTGAAGGATTCTAAACTGGTCCTGGTCCTGTGTTAAAATTGTTTGAGGACATGAAAATAGAATGTTTTATATTGTGATGGTATAACTGGAAAATGGATTATGGCTGTCCTTGAAATTTAAGGCTAGGCTTAACCCCTTGACAACCACAATCTGTAGATAAATGTTCTGGGGCACAGCTCCCCGTGCTAAGGGAACATCATTCTAAGTTACAAAGTTTGTTTCTTTAAGCGGTGCTGTCACTGACCAATCACCTTCGTCCAGTTCAAAGCAATCATATGCAGGCTTTAGATTTGTTTACAAATCAACTTCTCCGGCCTGCAGATGATACTGTGCTTCTCACTGTGCACAGATAAAGAAATACAATGTAAGAAATCATTACAATGTGTAAAAAATGTATTTAATTTGAAAAGTTTAATTAAAAACTGTTATGTGTAAAATAATTAAAAATAAAATTAACATTTAATATCTTATAGTAAAATGTGAGCTGGTAATTGATCAAATCGGTGTATCAAATGAACCCCATCTGTTTAGACAAATTAGTCATAGTTGAGTTGTAGTCATTTACTTGATAAATACAGTAAAATCTTGGATTGCGAATAACTTGGTCTGCGAGTGTTTTAGAAGCAAATTGTTTTTATAAATTTTAACTTGATAAACAAGCGAGGTCTTGCAATACGAGTCGGGTCACATCACAACTGAGTATAAGGCTCGGTTCACACTGCCGCGACTTGGGATCCCACTTGTGAGACTCCAAGTCACGTGATGTGAAATCCTATGTTGGTCAATGAGAGTTGTCTTAAATAGCACTACTGAAGTCGCTCCGACTTTAGAAAAGGTTCCTGTACTACTTCAAGGCGACTTTTTTCCGACTTATGCCCATAGACTTTAATGGAAATTGTGTCCAAGTCAGATCCTTATCTTAATTGATGTGATTTGGATCCGACATTACAGGAAGATTACCCATGCATTCGTTGAAGTTGCTTCAAAGTTGCCTGGCAAAGTGGTGCCGACTTTCAGGTCCCTACAATGTAAACCGTCTCGTTTATACTCTGTAGCTCCTGAAGTGCAGGGTAAAGCGGAGTTCCACACAATTTTAGAAGTTCACCTTAATAGGATTCTCGCATTATATGCATTGTCAAATCAAATTTTTTATTTATTTTTTCCTATGGGTTACCTGTATAGCCTTTATTTCTGTGGCGTTTCCTGTCTCAGCCACCTGCGGGTATCACTGTCATATCTGGCGGTGCAATGTCTCCTGGGGCGGCGCACTGTCTCCTGGGAGCATATTCCAAGGAGTCAATGTGGCTAGCCACCGCTAATTCTTTCGATCTTCCGAAACCTGAAGTGACGCGATGACTTGTTTTTGTTTATCTTCATTGCCATCACAATGGGGCGGGCACTTCCGACGACGCCGCCCCCATTGTGATGGCAATGTCAGAAGTTTACGGAGCTGTGCACAGTACATAATGCGCGGGAACGGGCGGTGCATGCTGGTAGCTCAGCATCACCGTGTCCCGGAACTGTCTGCTTGTGGGCTTCACATGCCCACAGGCAAGATGAAAACTGCCAGGAACACATTATATAAATGTTTTTTTTAAACGAAACCGGACATCGGGGGATATTTAGGAAAAAATAAGTGAGTGGTACATGTACATTATATGAACTTACGAATTGTTTACAACAAATTTTTTTTTAATTAACGTTGGAACTCCGATTTAATTTGTTTTATTTTTACAGTACACTTCATACTATATTTTGTATTGCTGTAATCATTTTTATCTGAATAAATGGTGGTGGAACAAATCATCTGAGTTTTCATTATTTCTTATGAGGAAATTCGCTTTGATATACGAGTGCTTTGGATTAGAAGCACGTTTCCGGAACAAATTATGCTCGCAATTCAAGGTTTTACTGCACTGACCCAACTTTTTAGGCTTTAGGTATAGTATCCTTTAAGAGAAGCCAAAGAACAAAATTCCTTGCGAACATGTCATACAGACAACAGAAACGCTTCCGCTGCAGTGGAAGTAACAGCTCCGCCCACTCCAACTTCATCTATTGTCCCACATTCCGGCTTTCTGCAATTATTCTCATTCATGTACAAAATCATAGTGTTGTCAAAAATGTATTTGAGCAAAAACAAAAGCTGTAAATGGTCTGTGAATCCAGCCTGAAACTTGAAATATATATATATATATAATTTTTTTTGCAAGCTCCCACGTTTGTTCTAGAGAAAAGTTTTCTGTCACAGGGAAAGTAACTGAGCAGTCATGATTATCTGTAATGCCCCGTACACGCGGTCGGATTTTCCGACGGAAAATGTCCTATCGGACCATGTTGTCGGAAATTCCGACTGTGTGTGGGCTCCATGGGACTTTTTCCGTCGGAATTTCCGATGGAAAAAGTTTGAGATCCTGCTCTCAAATTTTCCGACAACAAAGTCCTATCGGACTTTTTCCGATCGTGTGTAGCGAATTCCGACGGACAAAGTGCCACGCATGCTCAGATCACATTACAAGACCAAAGCTATTGGCTACTAGCCTCTACGTAGTCCTGTCGTACGCAACGAACGTCACCACGTTCAGGATGATCGGATTTTCCGACAACTTTGTCCGACCGTGTGTATGCAACACCAGTGTCGGAAAAAATCTGACGGATTTTGTGGTCGGAATTTCCGACCGTGTGTACGGGGCATTACTGTAAAAAAAATAAATAAAAGATCTATGTCCATAGCAATCACAAGTCTAATTATCAGCAAACGAAGGACACTTTGAACCTCGTATTCAGAATACGCTGTGTCCCGTCCCCCATTAAAGTCTATGGAGTTCCACTGCACATGCATTGGCAGAGGAAAGAAAAGGACAGCCAAGAATTGAGTAAACATGGTGGAAAATATGTTGCTGAGAAGGCAGAGGTGGTTTAAATCAGCTTAGTTAAAGTGATTGTAAATGATCACCTTGTGACAACCCATTCAGTTTAAAATAGAAATGAAAGGCAAAATATTTTTGTATAGCTATAAAAAAAAAACATTATACAGTGCCTTGAAAAAGTATTCATACCCCTTGAAACTTTCCACATTTTGTCATGTTACAACCAAAAACGCAAATGTATTTTATTGGGATTTTATGTGATAGACCAACACAAAGTGGCACATAATTGTGAAGTGGAAGGAAAATGATAAATGGTTTTCAACATTTTTACAAATAAATATGTGAAAAGTGTGGGGTACATTTGTATTCAGCCCCCTGAGTCAATACTTTGTAGAACCGCCTTTCACTGCAATTACAGCTGCAAGTCTTTTTGGGGATGTCTCTATCAGCTTTGCACATCTAGAGAGTGACATTTTTGCCCATTCTTCTTTGCAAAATAGCTCAAGCTCTGTCAGATTGGATGGAGAGCATCTGTCAATAGCAATTTCAAGTTTCGCCAGATATTCTCAGTTGGATTTAGGTCTGGACTTTGGGCCATTCTAACACATGAATATGCTTTTATCTAAACCATCCCATTGTAGCTCTGGCTGTATGTTTAGGGTCGTTGTCCTGCTGGAAGGTGAACCTCCACCCCAGTCTCAAGTCTTTTGCAGACTCTAACAGGTTTTCTTCTAAGATTGATAACAACAAAGCCTGGGGAATGCCCAGGAAAAAAACAAGCCTACTTACCACCAGCTCGCAGACAACCAAATTAACCTGTCTAACAGTATGCGTTAAAAACAGGGGTTTAGTCCGCACGCATTTGCAAACGCATGCATAAGCCACAGAGCCTCGTCAAGGCACCCTGATATCTGTGGTCCTAACACTAAACTAAGAGTGTCCCCACAGTGGAGGCACATGCATTCTAATGGGTAGATGAGGGCAGGTGGACTGAAGGGGAGCCACCCCTTCTTAAAGGTACAGGAGCACACCAAACCCCCAGCAGATTGCACAATGGCTGCAAAGGTGTTGGTGCGTTGCTGGACCAATACAAACACTATGTGATAACAAAAACTTGCCACCGCCCCCATCTACAGCTGGCTATCGCAGTAAGAGGCATTGGAAGGCTAAAGCAGATAACAACAAAGCCTGGGAAATGCCCAGGAAAAAAACAAGCCTACTTACCACCAGCTCGCAGACAACCTTCTTCTAAGATTGCCCTGTATTTGGCTCCATCCATCTTCCCAGTAACTCTGACCAGCTTCCCTGTCCCTGCTGAAGAAAAGCATCCCCACAACATGATGCTGCCACCACCATGTTTCACGGTGGGGATGGTGTGTTCAGGGGGATGTGCAGTGTTAGTTTTCTGCCACACATAGAGTTTTACTTTAAGACCAAAAAGTAAAATTTTGGTCTCATCTGACCAGAGCACCTTCTTCCACATGGTTGTTGTCTCCCCCACATGGCTTTTCACGAACTGCAAACAGGACTTCTTATGGCTTTCTTTCAACAATGGCTTTCTTCTTGCCACTCTTCCATAAAGGCCAGATTTGTGGAGTGCACGACTAATAGTTGTCCTGTGGACAGATTCTCCCACCTGAGCTGTGGATCTCTGCAGCTCCTCCAGAGTCACCATGGGCCTCTTGGCTGCTTCTCTGATTAATGCCTGTCAGTTTAGGTGGCTGGCCATGTCGTGGTAGGTTTGCAGTTGTGCCATACTCTTTCCATATTTGGATAATGGATTGAACATAGCTCTGTGAGATGTTCAAAGCTTGGGATATTTTTTTATAACATAACCCTGCTTTATACTTCTCCACAACTTTATCCCTGACTTGTCTGGTGTGTTCCTTGGCCTTCATGATGTTGTTTGTTTACTAAGGTTCTCTAACAAACCTCTGAGGGCTTCACAGAACAGCTGTATTTATACTGAGATTAAATTACACACAGGGAGACTCCTATTTACTAATTAGGCGACTTCTAAAGGCAATTGGTTCCACTAGATTTTAGCTATGGGTGCAGCTGTGCAAAGTAAAGGAAAACCTGAAAACATGGCTTGTTGGGGGTACTTGAAGACTGAGGTTGAGAACCACTACTTTAGAGACTGCTGAGCAGCCACTGCATGTATTACTATAATAAAAGAGCATATTGGAGGAAATGCCATATTTAGATTGTAGTTTGTCATGGAAATTCCACTATACGCTGCGCGTAATCCATGTCTCCTGCGCTAATAAATGCCCTTTCAGCCTTTTGGTATAATGCATCTGTGTACAACCCTGTTTCCTGTATCTTCCCAAGTAAACAGACATGACCACCATCCTCACATCCTTAGCTCCACAGGCAGACTTGCCGATAATGGGAGCAATCTTTATTTATATAACAATAGAGCTTGTTAGCGTTACAATCGGCCAATCAAGCACAGGCATTCCTTGAAACAGGAGGAGTTATACAAATCTCAACCAATGAACAATGACTAGGGGAGTCTATGGGCGTGTCTGGGCAGTGGCAGTGTGTATGATTTCCCACCCCCCCCCCCCCCCCCCCGTACCTGGTAAGCCATGCTCTCCTGTAAGACAAAGGAAGCCGCATGGCTGGCCTTGAAATCATGGACGCTGTCCCTGACCATAACGCACTCAAAGACTGCCGTTTTCACCGTTGGGGTAAATCCTTATTCGGCATTGTTCAGAGAACAACGCATATCCGGATTATACTACCATTCCTGAGGATGGGAAATTATATGCAGGAACACGCCATAGCCTTCCTACGCGTTGAGACACACAAGCGTACATTACCCATAACGTCTTCGCAGAGTGAACACTTCCCCCCTAGACGATCGTCTGTGCATTGCACAGGGGCCCTTCGCTGGCGGACATATCCCCACTCTGCAAACACTTCTCTACATCTTACAGGAAGCTTTTCACTACCAAAACGGGTCTCAACAAGTTGAGGAAAGGACAGTAGACAACCATTTTAAATGATATGTTACAGGTCACCCCCTAGGCTCGTCTCTTGACATGCTGCAGCTTAGCTAATTTGGGATAGGTATGATTTTCCCAAATAGGACTGTATCCCATATACCCTGTAACCTTTTGTAGTTGTTTGGTTTTCCCCCAAATTATTTGTATAATGCCCCGTACACACGATCGGAAATACCGACCACAAAATCCATCGGATTTTTTCCGACGGATTTAGTCCGACACTGGTGTTGCATACACACGGTCGGACAAAGTTGTCGGAAAATCCGATCATCCTGAACGTGGTGACGTGCGTTGCGTACGACGGGACTACGTGGAGGCTAGTAGCCAATAGCTTTGGTCTTGTAATGTGATCTGAGCATGCGTGGCACTTTGTCCGTCGGAATTCGCTACACACGATCGGAAAAAGTCTGATAGGACTTTGTTGTCGGAAAATTTGAGAGCAGGATCTCAAACTTTTTCCGTCGGAAATTCTGACGGAAAAAGTCAGATGGAGCCCACACACGGTCGGAATTTCCGACAACATGGTCCGATAGGACATTTTCCGTCGGAAAATCCGACCGTGTGTATGGGGCATAAGACTGTAAGCCGGGTACTGTTCATTTGGCTTGGAGAAAAGTTGCACCTCTAGACCCTCAGCTAAGGATTTGGCCCTAGTGAAATGCAACATAACGGACAGTCCTGAGTCCCCTGCATCTTCTTTTTTAAATATGTGAAAGCAATAAAATCACATTGAACAAAATTAAGAACAAAATGGGCCTCTTATGCCCGCGTACACACGAGTGGATTTTCCGTCGGAAAAAATCTTGGATGGTTTTTCCGACGGAACTCCGCTCAAGCTTGGCTTGCATACACACGTTCACACAAAAGTTCACTGAACTTTCGACCGTCAAGAACGCGGTGATGTATAACATTACGACGCGCCGAGAAAATGAAGTTCAATGCTTGCGAGCATGCGTCGAATTGTTTCCGAGCATGCGTAGGAATTTTGCGCGTCGGAATTGGTACAGGCATTTGGAATTTCCGATTGCGACTGAAAAATTGAGAACCTGCTCTCAATCTTTTGCTGGCTGGAATTCAGCCAGCAAAAATCCGATGGAGCATACACACGATCGCATTTTCCGACCAAAAGCTCTTATCTGACTTTTGCTGGCGGAATTTCCGATCGCGTGTACGCGGCATTATAGTTTTCTTCTATAGTGGCTAAACCAACGTTCAAATACAAAATCTAATCAGTACATTTCCTAATTCAATCAGACTTGCCGAAGTAATTCAAAATTTTGTTTGCTTTTTAACATTTGATTTTGAAATTAATTTCTCCACAAATGAAAACCATATTTACAGTTAGAATTTAATTTGTTCCAGATTTTTTTTTCCGTCACCATGGTTGAAAATGATTGTTGATTTGACCCCATTAAACATTCGAAAAACAAACTAACATTCAGAAAAAGAAAATTTTCTAATTAAAATCTACTGGTATATGGCCAGCTTAACCCCTTCCCGACCACCGCACGCCGTTATACGTCGGCAGAATGGCACGTTTGGGCAAAAGGGCATACAGGCATGTCCCTTTTAAGCTGCGGCATTGTGGGCACGCGTGCCCGCCATGTGCTCTGTGACTGCGGGGTGCCCGCGATCGTGTCACGGAGCGGAAGAACAGGGAGATGCCTTTGTAAAGCCTAGTGATATGACAGAGATCACTACTCCCTGTCATCGGGAGCAGTGATCGCTGTCATGTGAGTAGTTGCCCACCCCCCCCCCATCCCACAGTTAGAATCACTCCCTAGGACACACTTAACCCCTTGATCGCCCCCTAGTGTTTCACCCCTTCCCTGCCAGTGTCATTTTTATAGCACTGATCACTGTATAAATGACAATGGTCACAAAATAGTGTCAAAAGTGTCCAATGTGTCCGCCATAATGTTGCAGTCATGATAAAAATCGCCGCCATTACTAATAAAAAAAATTATAATAAAATGCCATAAATCTATCCCCTATTTTGTAGACGCTATAACTTTTGCGCAAACCAATCAATATACGC
Organism: Lithobates sylvaticus; assembly: GCA_028564925.1. NCBI lineage: Eukaryota > Metazoa > Chordata > Amphibia > Anura > Ranidae > Lithobates > Lithobates sylvaticus. The sequence goes on from CM053031.1 coordinate 260,882,997, forward strand.
TTATTGCAAATTTTTGGACCAAAAATATGTAGAAGAATACAAATCGGCCTAAACTGAGGAAAAAATTTTTTTTATATATTTTTTGGGGGATATTTATTATAGCAATTTTTTCTAAATCGTCGCTCTTTTTTGTTTATAGCGCAAAAAATAAAAAACCACAGAGGTGATCAAATACCACCAAAAGAAAGCTCTATTTGTGGGAAAAGTTTTGTTTGGGTGCAACATCGCACTACTGCACAATTGTCAGTTAAAGCGACGCAGTGCCAAATTGCAAAAAGTGCTCTGGTCAGGGGGTGAAATCTTCCGGGGCTGAAGCGGTTAATCACAGATGCTAAGCATCACATGTCGGTTTTATCTAGGACAATATGCATGCTAATTTAGCCTTCCTGGGATCGTCCACTCCTCCAGACTGACATCCACCTACCAAGGCATTTTGATATTTGCATAACTCCTCGCTATACTCAACCCACTTCTCAGGGCTGAGGGCTCTTGAGAGGAGTACTGAGGCCGGGTGCTGTGAAGATTTCAGGAAGCTATGTACAGCCGACCCCTCCCACCAGCCATGATATGCCTGCATTACATAGAGTAGCATGGAGACACAGTGATGACATTACTGCAACTAAAACATTGCATGTATTGAAAACAGAAACATTTTAGAGAAGCGCAGGGACCCAGTGATGAGTTCATTGGTTGAACTTCAGTCCCCTGAAATTGTTGCCCCACCCTGTATAGGGTTGCCACCTGTCCGGGATTCATCCGGACAGTTCTGGTTTTGAATTATGTGTCTGGGTTTCAGACCACCTGAAACCCGGGCACAATATTCAGACAGGAATGTGTCCCAGAACAGGGCCTGACAGGAGGGTGAAGGGGCACTATGCACGCTGCATTGCTATTCTCTTTGGAGTGCCCAAAGGTCTCCCAGGTCTGTTACATGCCTATAGTGTATGGTAAAAAATGTTTTTGTGCTGTGCATCACTAAAGTGTTCGGGTTTGGCTTTAAGAAAAAGTGGCAACCCTAGCTACACCAGTAGAGACTCTTGTACACAGCCGTGTAGGCGTACTAACCCCCCCTCCCCTATTCTGCTTCATTATTAGTATACTCGAGCCCCAGGAGTTCCACAGCTGAGCGCAGCAACCTGTCTGATCAGAGCCCTATGGTGTTTTCCTTTGATGATATACAAGGATAATGTGCCAGTATTGATTATGTCCTCCACAAATGTGAAAAGAAACATCTCTTTGATCAAGTATAGCTCTTGCAATGAGACAGCATCTCGCACCTGGAGAAGCAGGAATCACATCAAGCATGGATTTAAATTACGGTAACTATTAAAAATCCCAATGCCATCCAGAGGGTAAATATTAGCAAATGAAAAAATGTAAATCGTAAAGAATCAGTGTTAAAAAGATTAAGATCATGTGCTTCGAAGCAGTGGGCAATTAAAGGGAAGGTATGGTGATGGCCAGTCACTCACCGCTCTCTGCTCACTGAAGAACCAGAACTGAGCGATCAGAGGTCATGTGGTTCCTCAGTTCTCGGTCTAATGCCGCGTACACACGAGCGGAATTTCCGACAGAAAGAGTTTGATGGGAGCTTTCATTGTATATTCCGACCGTGTGTATGCCCCATCAGACTTTTTCCGTCTAAAATTCAGACGGACTAAGGCCCCTTTCACACGGGTGGTCCGTTCAGGTCCGCCTGTCAGTTCTTTAGGCGGACCTGAACGGACACTCCATAGACCTCTATGGAGAGTCGGATGCCAGCGGTGACATGTCCGCTGACATCCGACCCGCTCCGATCCGAAAAAGTGTGACGGAAGAAAACCCTATTTTTCCATCCGTCTGCGGATCGGATCGGGTGACGATGAACTCTATGGTCTGCCGTCATCTGATCCCCCATAGGGGAGAGCGGCGCTCTGACAGGTCCGTCCCTGCACAGAGTGCAAGGACAGACCTGTCATCTTCCTGCTCAGTGGGGGATCGACGGAAAAAATTACTATCGGAAAAACCGCTCGTCTGTATGCTGTTCCGACGCACCAAAAATGACGCATTCTCTGAAGCAAGTACGAGACGGAAGCTATTGGCTACTAGCTATTGAACTTCCGTTTTCTGGTCCTGTCGTACGTGTTGTACGTCACCGCGTTCTAGACGGTCGGACTTTGGTGTGACCGTGTGTATGCAAGACAGCTTGAGCGGAATTCCGTCGGAGAAACCTTCAGAGTTTATTCCGACGGCAAAACCGCTCGTGTGTACGCGCCATTAGAGTCGCCAGGGGACAGCTGCAGCGTTGGATCGATGCTGCAGCCGTATAGGTGAGTATGTATGTTTCCTTTCTTTTTTATTTCCCACACTTTAACTACTTGACCACCAGGCCAATTCTGACATTTCTTTCATACATGCAAAAAAAATTACTTAAAACCCCCAAACATTATATTTTTTTTTTTAAGCAGAAGCCCTAGAGAATAAAAAGGTAAGCCCTAGAGAATAAAATGGCGGATGTATTTGCACAGTGGTTTTTCAAACACACTTTTTTTGAAAAAAAAATACACTTTAATGAATTTTAGTGCACACAAACACAATATAATACCCAATTCTTTTGTAAAATATAAAAAATTATCTTTGCAGGTGGTAATTGTGTTATGGGACTTTCGCTTTTTACAAGCTCACATTTCTATATTTTTGATATTGAGTTAAAGCCCAACTCTGGGAATTATACACTACCCTTGCAGTTCAGGTGGTAACCATGTACCATGTAACCATTGCGTTGCACGAGCGGATACTTCAGTTTTAAACAAAAACTAAATTATAGAGACATAGGGTCACCCAAGAGGGTGCCGAAACAAGAAGTGATGAAGAGGGGGAGAGGAGAAAAGGAAAAGAGGAGGAGAGGGGGGGAGGGGGAGCCAGGGCGATGGAACGCGTGTGTAAACGAAATGTGTGAGTTCTGTATATAATTCTATTCTATTTTGTATGTATTGCACACTGCCCCTCACTGTGCACACGGCACTAATAATATTTCCATTACATGTTTGCATTCTTTCGAGTCCTGATTAGAATTAGTCTGCCTATGTTACGCCCCTTGTTACCATAAATGTACAATTGTAATATTAATGTGATGCCTACGTAATTGTGTGTATAAAAACCTTCAATTGCGCCATAATAAAGCAGAACAGTTATTTGGAAAGATGCGGAGCATATCTTTTGTGTCTTTTCCCTACTGCAGTAGTTATTATTAATTTCTAACCACTAATCAATATGAGGATAGGAATTGCCTATCTATAAATTCCCATGTCACGTGGATGCAACAGTACGAATGACATGAAGACCTCAATCCTCAGAGCAACTCTCCAGGAGGGACTTCCCTTTGTCCAAATACACCAACATGTTCCAGTATGCCCATGTTTTCGAATATCGTTCTCTGTTATTTTGAGCTGTAAATGATTTGATATTTACCGCTCAAAATAACAGAGAACGATATTCGAGAGTATTGACACTCCTAACTCTATTGAGCTTGCTGTGGGGGCACCCAAGCAGGTGCCCCCCTGAGCTGTGGCTCTGTGTGTGGCTCTGTGTGTCTTTCGGCCCCGCCCCCTCCATCTCCTGATTGGCTCACTGGCTCCCGCTGCTGTCAAAAGCCAATCAGGAGTGCGAGTCCCTGGAGAGGCACGGCTCTCATGGACATTACTAGATTAAGAGGCGGCTCAGGTAAATATTGGGGGGGGGGGGCTGGGGAGCTGCTGCACACAGAAGGATTTTTACCTTCATGATTAGAATGCATTAAGGTAAAAAAACCTTGTGCCTTTTAAATTCTTATTAACATTTTTTTAAAGTTTATTTTTTCAGGGTTATTTAATAACTGCTAGACAATGCTTGACAATGATTTTTATTTTTTTCACGTATACTGCATAATCATGTTTTATTAAAGTTTAACAATACAAAAAAAGGACAATGCAGCACAAACATCATGGACATCATTTCCATGAGAAGTGGACTGTATATAATCATACCAAAAGAAAAAAGCACATGAAATACAATTTGTTTGGTTAAATACAATTTGTTTTATTAAAGTTTAACAATACAAAAAAAGGACAATTAAACCAAAAGAAAAAAGCACATGAAATACAATTTGTTTGGTTAAATACACCGTGGTATAAATCCCAGCTAAAGCAGTAGTACACAGTCATCAAGACATCCAATGTAATAACCGTAGCAAGGTTTATCCAAGTTTTTGTGGCAAGCAGATGAAAAAATATATATATATATATAAATAAAAAAAAGAACCAAAAACAGAACATAAACCCGAGGGTGTCTTATCTTACTAGTGATCTTCAATAATGGTCCTTGGGGGTACCAGGCGTGGAGTGGCGCCATATCAACAAACATCTATGTCTCAGGTATCTCAGTGGAGTAATACATCCAACATGCCCAAGTATCGTTACATTTATCCTGTTGGTTCCTGACCAAGTAAACCCAATTTCCTGACGCCAACATGGCAGCATACTAGTGATAGAGCTCCGCCTCTTGACCACTCCCTCAGGACCAGTGAATAGCATAAATATAAGGCCTAGTTAGGCCCCACCCCATTCTTCTTTTTTTCCTCATACCTCAACGCATCAGTGAAGAGTAAGCAGTACTATGTCCACCCCTCTGCCTCTGTGCAGCATCCGGCTGGGTTCAAGCCTCTCCCAGTGCGAAGTCCCAGCGCTCAGGCTGCTAACATGCGCTAAAAAGCCTGGGAATCCCTTCTGTGGGTCTTATTGGGGCCCCTGCAGTGTTTCCTCTTTAGGAACGAAATCTGCTTTTAAAATTGATAACTGCAGCACTTGTGGAATATGGGGGGGCCAGCTATGCTTTATCTTTCTCTTAGCCCCTTGTGTCTCCCTCGTGTCCTTCATTACCTTTCCCATTCCCTGCTGTCCTCTGCAGGTATTGCATGTGTGTATAGGTATGTATGTATATGTGATATGGGTGTGTGTATATGTATATACACGTTAAAAAAAAAAAAAAAAAATTGTATGTGGATGTGTGGGTATGCATATGTGTGGGGGTGTATGTAAATACATGTATGCATTGTAGGGGATCAGAGGGGTGAAAGGCCGGTTCAGTAAAATAAAAGTGTCTTTATTCAGCAAAACAAACAGAAGAAAAAGACAGGCTTGTCTTGTCACACAGGTGCAGAGATAGGAAAGGTTCAGTCTCTTTAACCAACAGGCTGATATATAGACAAAGTGCAGGGCTCTAGTTTGAGATACAGTTTTTTTTTTTATATATGGTTTTACTTACCCCAGCAAATGAATCCTTACATTAACTGCTGTGTGTCTCTCTCTCTCCAAACACACAACTCCTCTGACATCTTCAGCTCAGCTGACAGTAATCAGGGCTGAAGATTCCTACCCTCTTTAATTAACCCTTTCCTAACCCGCCCCAGACTGACTCTCTGCAGTATATGTATGTGTGGGTATGTTTGTATATGTAGATAAAAAAAAAAAAGGAAAGCGGGATCCTTTCTCCTATATCTACACTTTTCAGCTATCCTCACCTCAGCTGGCCGTCCCATTTCTCCACAGATAAAGAGTCAGTTACCGCTCATATAAAGACCCTCAACAACTAGGGTGGGGATCACCATATTGGTAAGTTTTCAGGACAAAGAGTGGCCTCTCATGCGGATTGGCTTTGATTTGCTTCAGCCCCGCACGCCCACGCTCTCAAGATGGCCGGGCCAAGGCAAGGCGGACGTTCTTCAGAGGAGCATAGCCCGGATGGCGCTCCCACTCAGGAGAAGAGCTCCAAGGAAGACGTCTTTGCTCCTCTTCCCCAGAGCCAGCGCCCCAGCAAGATGTCTGCAGGGCCTGTGGCGCAGTATCTATGCCTGGAAGGCTGGTGAGTAGACACTGCCTGGAGAAGTATGCAGCTAACAGGTAATGCCAAATGTCTTTATTATTGATAAGATTGGCACAAGATTCTGTTTTGGACTTGCCTTAATTACCCAGAGCAACTGTTACACTTGTATTGGAGACTGTTGCCATAGGAGACAGCGTACTTGTTCACGTGCAGATGTGGCATCTTGCTGGATGCTTTTCCCTGCGTGGTTGTCCTGTAGCAGTCTGGGAGTCTGCCAGGTTGGCGTTGCACAGACACATTTGGGTGCCCCAAGGAGAGTAGTAATGTAATGCACAGAGCGCTCTAGTGGCCAAACTGCCCTTGCTGACATCATCACCTTTCAGTGAGGCTAAACAGCCGCCTACAACAGCAACAGTTTTGTATATGACTATCTCGGTTACTTGGGGAGCCACAGCCAGGTCTGGGTAATATGTCCGGGTCTCAGGTGGACTGAAACCCTGACGCATGATTCAAAATCCGAACTGTCCGGGTGAATCCTGGACAGGTGGCACAGGTGTCTGGTGCCCATGAATCTACTTTGCAGAGGCTGCCTGCTGGCTAAGTGGGTGACAATTCTGTCTAGTAGCACTGGGGTTGCTGGTTCAATTCCCCAACATGCTAATACTTGTTTTGATGTTTATTTTTTCTCCCTGTGTGGGTTTCTCAACACAATCCAAAGACATGCTTTGCACCTACTATGCCTTACAACCCACTCTATGTGGAGGGATGTTGACAACTCATGGCTCTGGAGGTTCTCATTGGACTGAAGGGGGCCTGGGTCATTGTTACATTTATTACAGATGCAGCAGTCTGCTATTCAAAATATGGAGGCTGACCAGGAAGTCCCTCCTAGTTGCTTGTATAGCCACTGAAAGAGCACTTTGGCGGCTAGGGAGGCCATATGGTTGAGACCCTGGGCTGCGTATTGCTTCCTAGAAACAAAAGTGGGGAAGAATGAAGGGGGTTTGAGAAAAATGCCCGTATAAACAGGATGTGGAAACTGTATACTCTGAACAAGCTAATGGTCAACCTGCTCCTACATACTGTAGCATCTGCAGATGCCGGCAGACCAGCAATAACCAGCCCATGTGCTGGGTGAGTCTAATGGGAATGGTTTAATAATTATCAACCAGCTGCTGCACCTGCAGGACTCTGAGGAGAGCGTCAGGGTCTGCATCCCTTTAGATATGTTTTCCTATTAGAAGTGTATTGCCAAAAAATAGATTTTTGTGACAGTGGATGCCGAGGGTCTGGCTTGTGTCTTGGTGCAGACTTCTGGGGGGATAAGTGAGCCTGTCACACATGTGCATGCCCAGACTCTTAAGGTAAGACCTAGAAGGCACGCTTCACTGGTTTCTGGACGGCATGTTGGATGAAGGTATCAGACACTCATGGTCACTTCGGGAGATTCCTCACTGCTCCTCTCTTCCACGAAGCTGCCAAGTCCACCACAACAGTGGGTGGACTGCTACATTGCTTACAGACCTCTCAGACTCAAGAGGGTTTGCACGTTTTCTACCCAATCCTGTTTGGGGTTCGCAGGAGATGTTGGTTAGTTTCCAGTTGCAGATCGTAAGAGGTTGAACCCTGTGGGGCCCTCTTTGAGTTCTTTAAGAAGGAGTCCATTAAACAGTATAACCACATGGCTGGAGGCTGTTGCTGGATCATCAGCCTCACACCTTAGAGGGAAAACAAAGCCAACTTTCTCCATCCCAATGGTTGGTGTACCCGGGGGTGCTCTGCTAGTTCCTCTGTTTTATTTCAATCAGAGGAAGTGGTGATAGTCAGGAATAGATTTCTGAGGATGAATACTTCCGCTTGTTTGATGGCTTCTCAGTGCCTGTCATCTGGGCACAACGTCATCATGCATATAGATGATTCCTGGGGTGCATGGGCACCTGCGCAAATTTCATCTAGAATTCTAATGCGAGGGAGGAAACAGGATAGAACACAGTTAATAAGTGTTACTCAGTATGAGTAGCGCTCAGCGGTGATGAAAAGAACTTAAGGATGTCTCGGTCCGTTAGGACCTTTTAGACTGGAGAATTGCTACAAATCATGTCTGCAAGACAGCCGGGTAGATGCATTGCGAGGGACTTTCGGTCAAGGCAATCGGAGCTTCCCAGCCAAGGAGGATAATCTTGAATGCGCTGTGGGTTCAAACAGCCCTTTTATGCACTTTGGCCTCACTACACAGAGTCAAGGAGGACCAATCTCCCTGCAGTTTAGCAACGGGGCAGCAGTCGCCTATATTCAGCTCCAGTATGAAACTCTGCAGCAATATGCTATTGGGAGAGGTGTAACCCATAACACCTGGGGCAGATCACCAGCAAAATTTCAGGAAGCAGTTTACCTCCCAGCATATTTTTCTTTTTTGAACGAATACAAGCTTCCCAGAGCACGAGTGGGTCTACACAGGGCCGGTGCTACCACTAGCTAAACTAGGCAGCCGCCTAGGGCGCACTGCTGCCTAGGGGCGCTCGGCCACTGGTTTCCCTCCGCGTCTGCATGCTCTGCAGGCTGCAGAATACAACTAAGTCTGACCGGTAGTGTAATTAGAAGCACAGCACTGGAGCCAGCGCTAGAGGAAGCAGAGCCAATGCTTTCGGTATAGCGCCGCCTTCTGTCACATGGACAGTGTAAAGGGGGGGTGGAGCCGATGGTGGTGAAAAAATTAGGTTTTGCCTAGGGTGTCAAAAACCCTTGCACCACCCCTGGGTCTACATCCAAGGTCTTCTCTAAACTGAACTTCCAGTGACCAGTATAAGAGAGTGAGAGCGATAAAAATGTGTATATATATATATATATATATATATATATATATATAGTCATTATATACTGTGTATTTAGAAAGGAGTGATATAGGAAAAGTATGGCCACATCTAGGGTATCATATTTAATATAACTAATGGTACTTCTATGCATCTACGATTAATTAATTGTGATGGGCTTGTTTCTTTGAAATATATATATTAAAAAAATATATTTTTTTTATTGATGATAGTCGAAAGTGTGATGCAATGTTCTAAAGCTTTTATGTAAAAGGGAGATAAATATTAATGCTCTGAATGTTTCTCTTTAAATGAAAAAAGTCACGCTGTCCGATTTTAGATGATAATGGTTGTATAACACCTCACATTGCTCTTTTATCTGAGTGTTTTTTCGGCAATTTCATCCACAGCCATTATAGCAGCGTGTTAAGCCTGTCGATGCTAACAATATGCGGTACAAATGCGTGCTGTCTTTTGTACTTGGTAATATGTGTATGTGCCCAACTGATAATTTTCCAGCGGCAGCAATGCAAACATACATGAAAGAAACACCTAATTATATAGAAAACTATATATAATTCAGCGAAGCGGCAGTCTGACTTAACTGGCTTTTTAAAAATAACACGAAATCATCTGGCCACGGCTGTAATTGTGTGTTTTGTCATTATAAAGCCAAACGTGAATTTGTGCTCTCCATAGATAAAAGGCTTCTACTTCCATAGGAGTGTGACTTGGCGGCTCATAAGAGATTTTATTGATCTGTTTCTATAGCTTACAATTAGCACCCAGGACTTGCTGTTCTGGAGTTGAACTCATAACTGGGATAATACTGTAGGCTTTGCCTACCTAGGCTGCTTTTATTCTACAGTCCAACAATAGCCACAAAGATAAATCATCCATACGTGCTTCAAAGCTTGGATGGAAAAATCTGTTAGGTTTTTTTTTTGTTTTTGAACAAAAAAAACTTTCAGTGTATGGTCAGCTTAAGAGGGAAGACAACAATGGCTGCCTACATAAACTATGCATATGGTCCCACAACCATCACGTTTACATGAATTTGTTGCACATCCTATTACAAAACCTTGGCTATTGATATAGAGTTGGCTACCTCTTTGCAGCTATAAAAACTCCACTCTTCTAGGACGGCTTTTCACTAAATGATGGCGTGTGTCCGGGGGAATTTGTGTCCATTCAGCCAAAAGAGCTCTTGTGGGGTTAGGTACTGATCTTGGATGAAAGGACCTGCCTCACAATCGACATTCCACATTTGTCCCAAAAGTGTTGTGTTCAGTAGGGTTGAGGTCAGGGCTATGTGCAAGCTACTTGAGTTCCCCCACACAAAACGTGTAAAAAAAATACCGTGTACCTACAGTATGTAGCTGGCCTTCCCTCAGTGCTGGGAAAAGGTCACCTAGAGCCCAGGGCAAACATGCCAAATTGTGCCCCCCCCCATCAAATATGAGCATTATGTGTCAGCAAAACCCCCAGCCCCCCCCCCCCAAAAAAAATGATTGCTAATCTGCATGCTCACCCCCTAACAACCCAGCTCAAATCCTCCCTCTCTCCATATGCCCCCAGCACAACCCCCCCCCAAATAAATAAATAAATATTCCCCCTCCTAGCACAAATCCTCTACCCCTCAACTTTTCCCTCCAAGCACAATCCTCTCCCCCCCACTCTAATCCCCTATCCTAGCACAAATCTCCCCCCCACAAATTTCTCCTCCTAGCAAAAATAACCCCCAATCACACCTACTAGCACAACCCCCCCCCCCCCAAAAAAAAAATAGCATATTACTTTTATAGCACAAACCCCCTCTTAGCACAAATCCTCTCCCCCCACACCCTCCCAACACACATCCCCCCCAAATTAGCATTCCTAGCACACCTCCCCAAATCTGCCCTTCTAAAACAATTTTTAACCCCTGCCACCCTGCCAAATTCCCCCACCCAACACAAATGCCCTCCCCCCAATCTCCTTGTGGTGCCCCCCCACCCCATATAATACCACGGTGCCCAGGGCAGCTGCCCCTCCTGCCCACCCCTTGTCCCGGCCCTTGCCTTCCCTAAACTGTTGTCCCAAGGTTGGAAGCTCACAATTGTCTGAAGTGCCTTTGTGTGCTGTAGTAGTACAGTACTCTTCACTGGCAACACCTGATCTCAATCATTTGGAGGAGTGTCCACATTTTCGAAAAGTGTATTTCTCTCCGTAGAAGTTTCATTTAAGTATAGTGCATAGTTTGAGTTATGAATACAATGACTGAAGCCTTAATTACTAATCTACTTCCTTTTTAGGGCTTAGCGACTCAGAAAGTAGCAAAGCCATGAGGTTAGCATGACAGACAGGCAACTAGCATTGTTTTTCTTTTTTTCAGATTTAGAGATTGGTTTTGCATTCCCCAATATGAACTTCAGGAGAGGTTCCTTTAAAGTGGGCACTGCATGAAGATGCAAGGCCTGCTTACCTTGCAGTTCCCTCCCCTTGCCTAAAAAATGTTAAACTCTAAACAAAAAAGCAGAAAATACTTACAGTACATCCCATTTTCTGGAGGCCTCGACTAAGCGAGGTTGATTTTACTGGACATTCTCTTGGGATCCTGGGAAAGGTGACAACCCCAAATCTGGTGAGCAAGTGCTCCTACACATCGTGGAGCACCTTATCATGAGATTTGGGACACTCAGCTTTTCTAGGATCCTGAGGTGAAGCCCAGGGGTGTCACTAACACCTACAGGAAGGGTGTATGTTGTAAGTGGTTCTAAAGGCAGAAGCCCCTCCCCAGCCCCCTTATACTTACCTGAGCCCCATCCAGCATTGTGCATGAGAGCAGCAGCTCTCCCGGTAATCTCTCTCCTCATTGGCTCACATGGCAGCGGGGGCCATTTGCTTCTGCTGCTGTCAATTACAGCCAATGAGGAGAGTGCAGGGGGTGGGGCCGAGCCGCACTCTGTGTGTGGATTCACAGGAGCGTGTCTCCGGAGTGAGCTTGCTCGAGTGCTACTATAGCTGGAGGCTTGCTATTGGGGCACTTTGCAGGGAGCCAGGACAGCTGGCGGGGGACCTAAAGAAAAGAGGATCGGGGCTGCTCCATGCAAAGCCATTGCATAGAGCATTATTTTAGGTAAAAAAAATAAAAGAATCCTTTAGAATCACAATTAGATACTTGTAGGTTTGGATGGCATATCTTGAGAAATGACTGGTGTAAAGATATAAACTTCCTTCGGCAATTCAGAGGATCCCAAAACTCAAAAACAATATTCCACATCCACACCCTGGTCTTTTTTTTTTTTTTTAAATAGCTAGGTTGATCCTATGTCTGTGGAGGTTCTCATTTATCCAGGTCATGGTATATCTAAAATTAGTTGGTCACATTCAACAGGACTTGCTCTGTAAAGTTGAATGGGTTTCATAGTGTATCCAAGCCACTTCTTTGGTTCCAATGAGTGTCAGGAAAGGAAGATATTATTGTCCAAGCTCAAGATGACAACAATTCACCCCTTCAACCATTTAAATCAAAGGGGGTTCCACAATTTTCAAACCTACCATTCTGTTCTAGACATGTGCATTCGTTTTCGTCCAAATGCATTTTCGTTTGAATTTTGTGGATTTTCGTGTTCGTTTTAATAAACGATAATGTTCGCGCAGAGTCCGAAAGATCCAAAATTACAAAAATGCTTCATTTTTGTATCGTTGCGACAACAGTTCGATATAGAGAGATAGAAGATTCGACATGATGGTGACAATAGCGTTCTGTGTCTATCGAACCTGCGGTTCAATGTGCCTAGCTTAACTCTATTAGTCCAAGATTATTCGACATAGAGAGAAAAGATTTGACATTATAGAGACTTGAAGACTCGACAAAGCAGCTAAAAACATACGATCGCCAGGAGTGGACATTTATGGTCAAATGCTCCGCCCATAGGCTATAGAAGAATTCTGTGTTGTTTGACTAGTAATATTAACCACATGCCGACCAGGCGCCGCAGTTGTACTGCGGCAGAATGGCACGGCTGGGCGAAACAACGTTATGTAAGGTCGCTTCGCCCTGTGGTCACTAGGGGGCCCGCTCGCCCCCTAGTCGATGCGAGTGCCCAGCGATCTCGATCACCACTGAGACACAGAGAACCCAGGAACTGTGTGTGTAAACACACAGTTGCCGGTTCTCTGAGGGGAGAAGTGACAGATCGTCTGTTCATACAGGGTATGAACAGCGATCTGTTAGCTTCCCTGCACAGTCCCCTCCCCCCTTCAGTTAGAACACAAACTAGGACACACTTAACCCCCTTCACTGCCCCTAGTGGTAACCCCTTCACTGCCAGTGAAATTTTTACAGTAATTAATTAATTTTTAATTGCACTGATCGCTGTATTAATGCCAATGGTCCCAGAAATGTGTAAAAATTGTCCAATGTGTCCGCCATAATGTTGCAGTCACGATAAAAATTGCAGATTGCCGCTATTACTAGTAAAAAAAAAAAATAATAATAAAAATGCTATAAAACTATCCCCTATTTTGTTGACGCTATAACTTTTGCGCAAACCAATCAATATACGCTTATTGCGATATTTTTTACCAAAAATATGTAGAAGAATACATATCAGCCTAAACTGAGGAAAAATATATTTTGTTTATATATTTTTGGGGGATATTTATTATAGCAAAAAGTAAAAAATACGTTTTTTTTTTTTTCAAAATCGTCACACAGAGCAAAAAATAAAAAAACGCAAAGGTGATCAAATACCACCGAAAGAAATCTCTATTTGTGGGGAAAAAAGGACGTCAATTTTGTTTGGGTGCAACGTCGCACCACAGCGCAATTGTCAGTTAAAGCGAAGCAGTGCCGAATCGCAAAAAGTGCCCTGGTCAGGAAGAGGGTAGAATCTTCCGGGGCTGAAGCGGTTAATTAATAATTATAATTATTACTAGTCAAGCAACATTAGAATTCTACTTGCGGAAATGTACGATCGTACAGTTTAGCTGCTTTGTCAAATCTTCTTAGAACATCCGACAGACACCTTCAATTGACAGATTTCGACCTTAATTAATTCGGATTTTCGGACGAATGCATTTTTTAACAAAACAAAATTAATAAAAACGTATTTCGGGAGTAACTACCGTAAATAAATGTATTTTTCGGACACAATCAAAATTCTGAAACAAAATATTTCAGTCTATTCTCTTCTTGGACAAAAACATCTGCCTTTCCAAGGTAATTGGGGTAATATTGGGGTATCTACCTGGCGCTCATAAGATCTAAAGAAGTGGCTTGGAAGCGCCCTGTTAAATGTGACTAACTACAACTAGATATAATGTAAGGAGAAAAGTTGCGCTATCCTAATGAATTAAAGCTGCTGCTCAAATTGTTATACTACAAAGACAAAATGGCTGTGGAAAGGAGCTGCGCTAAAGATTGAAAAATAAAATACTAAATATGGGCTAAAGATTGTTTCGCCCAGATAACTATACGTTTCTCGTGAAAAGGTGTCAAAGAGGAAGTCTGCATGCCATCAGACTATTATAAAAATGAATAAATAAAAGCCCGGCTGAGCTTATCCTATTTATGTGGAAGTAAAATTAAATGTGCAAAGTGGATATCCACTGATTAGTGAGATCAAAGGACGACCTAAAAAGCATAAATTGAAAAGCTAGTGAAAAATAAGTAAACACCCTACTGAGCAATCAGTTATATATGATACCTGTTATCGACTGTTTTTATATCGTGTACTGTATATGGTGTACAGATTATAACCCAAACTGTAACCAGTGAGCCTTGGTGTAAATAATCCAAAAAGAAGGATGATATTTAGACTTAATAATAACAAAAAATAAAAAATAAAAAAAATAATGAACACCCTGCAGGGCGTTCGGGACAATATTATACCTGTTATTGACTATTGGAAAATAAATGCCAACTTGATACTATAACTTTAGAATTAAGTGCAAGCTATAACCTGGAATATAGCTAGTGAACATTAAGTGACAATAAAGCTAAATAGAGAAAACAATAATGTTGAAAACAATAAACACCCTACAGAGCCTAAAAATTGCAATGGTGACTGGATGAGTAAATAATCCCCTGGGGGTGTGAAAAAAACAATCTCCCAGAGAAGTATAGACAATCGCAAACAATATATATAAATGTGCGTCTTGATATGCACAATGTAGCAAACAAGTTCCGTGCTTTTAACAGTCTATGTGAAGACTCCCAAATTCTTGAAGTGAAAGTGACTTATATGACACCAAGAAAAGATGTGAAGACCTCCACCATAGGGCAAACTTGTCTCCTTACCGGAACTATATGGTCCCTTTTTAGGGGGACCTTTCACGCGAGTGGCTCTCAACCCTAGCCAGGGGTTCTATACCAATGTGGGGGGGTGGTTTGTCCTGGGGGGTCTATACTAATGTGGGGGGGTGGTTTGTCCTGGGGGGTCTATACTAATGTGGGGGGGGGGGGGGGGGTTTGTCCTGGGGGGGTCTATACTAATGTGGGGGGGGGTGGTTTGTCCTGGGGGGGTCTATACCAATGTGGGGGGGGGTGGTTTGTCCTGGGGGGTCTATACTAATGTGGGGGGGTGGTTTGTCCTGGGGGGTCTATACTAATGTGGGGGGGTTTGTCCTGGGGGGTCTATACTAATGTGGGGGGGTTGTCCTGGGGGTCTATACTAATGTGGGGGGGTTGTCCTGGGGGGGGTCTATACTAATGTGGGGGGGGGGGTTGTCCTGAGGGGTCTATACTAATGTGGGGGGTTTGTCCTGGGGGGTCTATACTAATGTGGGGGGGTCTGTACTAATGTGGGGGGGGGGGTTGTCCTGGGGGGTCTATACTAATGGAGGGGGTGGTTTGTTCTGGGGGGTCTGTACTAATGGAGGGGGGGGTGGTTTGTTCTGGGGGGTTTGTACTAATGTAGGGGGGAAAGGTTTGTCCTGAGGGGGGGTCTATACTGATAAAGGGGGGGTGTTTTGTCCTGGGGGTCTATACTAATGGGGGGGGGGTCTGTCCTGAGGGAGGTATTTATACTTAGTGAAGGGTCTGCACTGACGGAGGGGGGGTCTATACTTAATGGAGTGGGGTCTGTACTGAGGGACGACTATAGTTGGTGGAGGGGGTGATACCATGTTTTACTGCACCAGGTGACACCAACCCTAGTGATGCCACTGCAGCTGTGGGCTCTTATTTCCCCTCTCCCTCACCTCCTCGTGCGCTGCTGTACTAGTGAGCGGCGCACTATGTTTCTTCCCCCGCCTTCATAACGGCCAGGGAAGAAAAAACAAAGGAGCAAAGAAAAGGATTGTGGGACATGTGGTCCCAAGGACTGGCAGCCCCACTGTAACACGGAAACTGCAGCCCAAACAGCATGCTCAGCTGAATGGGAGAGAGAAAGCCAGGAGCCTGGGGAAGCTTTCAGGGAAGGGCACCCAGGACTCCAGAGGGAGAGGGCAGTGCTGAGAGGACACCATCAGAGAGAGAAAAAGCCACACAGCCTGGCGCCATCCCTGGTGGAGGAAGGAATAGAGTCATTGCAGGAATACAGATCTGGGCTCTACCCAGCGGAGTCGCCACGGGCAATTCAGAGTGAGCTGACTCCTGATCAGAGGAACCGTTGTTGCTGTATCGCTGGGTCAGGTGAGAGGGCCGATCGGCCATTATTTACTACCATCTCTTGTAACATGTCTGCAGTCTCTGACCATCTCCTGTATTGTGTGCAGCCTGACCATCTCCTGTACTATGATTGCAGTCTCTGACCGTCTCTAGTATCATGTCTACAGTCTCTGACCGTCTCCTGTACTATGATTGCAGTCTCTGACCGTCTCTAGTATCATGTCTACAGTCTCTGACCATCTCCTGTACTATGTCTGGGGGCTCTTTCTAATAGACTCTCTAACAGAAGCCCCCTCTGTGTGCATCAGAGAGACTCCCCTCCAGGTCTCATTATTGTACGCTCTTCCTGTATTTTATTTATTGGTAAAAGATCATGGGAGGATCCCAGGGTAACGAAGACTTCTTACGGGAACATCTCTGTGTTGAAGTCGTTGTCATAGAAACATTTGTAGGGGAGGAGTTGGTAAGATGACCACGCCCACGTGGGGGCGCCAGAAATATTTCTGCACCCAGGCGTCTGTGACCCTAGGATCGGCCCTGTTTCCAGTACATCCTTCCTGAGGACTGGGGCCCAGAACTGGACAGCATACTCTAGGTGCAGCCGGACCAGAGTCTTGTAGAGCGGGCGAATTATCGATTTATCTCTGTAGTTAATTCCCTTTTTATTGCATGCCAATATTCAGTTTGCTTTGTTAGCAGCAGCTTGGCATTGCATGCTATTGCTGAGCCTATCATCTACTAGAACCCCCAGGTCCTTTTCCATCCTAGATTTCCTAAGAGGTTCACCCCCTAGTGAGTAGATTGCATATTTTTGCCACCCAAATGCATTATTTTACATTTTTCTACATTAAACCTCATTTGCCATGTATTTGCCCACCACATTAATTTGTTCAGATCTTCTTGCAAGATTTCCACATCCTGCGGAGAAGTTATTGCCCTGCTTAGCTTGGTGTCGTCCGCAAATACAGAGAATGAGAATGTTTACCCCATCCTCCAGGTCGTTTATGAACAAATTAAATAGGATTGGTCCCAGCACAGAACCCTGGGGGACCCCACTACCCACCCCTGACCATTCCGAGGTTTCCCCATTTATCACCACCCTCTGAACTTGCCCTTGTAGCCAGATTTCAATCCATGTACTCACAATATGGTCGATGCCAATGGATCTTACTTTGTACAGTAAACGTTTATGGGGAACTGTGTCAAATGCTTTTGCAAAATCCAGATACACCACATTCACGGGCCTTCCTCAGGAGATGGAGAGACAGATGAGCGGAGTTTGTAGAAAAAGGTGTAAAGAGGTGAGAGTTGATAACATGAGGAGGTGGAGAGACAGATGAGAGGAGTTTGCAGAAGAAGATTCACTTGTACATTATTCTCGATATATAGGCATACCCCTCCATATCCCTGTGATAAAGGGAATACCCTTGAATGGTTGCCAGCCAATCATAAGAGCTGTTGAACCAGGTCTCGGAAATTCCCACAAAATCCAAATCCTCATTCAACAGTATCTCTAGTTCAACCATCTTGTCTGCCAGGCACCTGGCATTGGTGAACATGCCACGTAGTTTAGACCGGTCGCAAATTTCCAAATTGAAATGCTAACTTTTGCCTCAGATAAGGTTCTTCTATAATTTTCTACAATTTTCCTGGCCGGGTCTAAGTGACAGTTTGTGCCTGTGGGCTCAGGATTCTTTATAAGTGCAATGTATGCATTTTAATTATTTTTTAATAGTATTATCTTTGCCATTAGGTGTGCCTGTGTTGTGCTTTATTGTTAAAGGGGGTAGTACAGTCAGGGCCGTCTTTAACACAGGGCAAAAGGGGCAGCTGCCCTGGGCCCAGTCATTGTTGTGGGGCCAAAAGCAGCTGCCCCTTGAGCCTGCAAATAGTAGGTGAATTTGGGAGGAACCAAGAAAACAATTGGCCAGGGTCCAATCAGTTTTTGGGCAAACCCCTCTCAAAGTATCACACTTTGCTAAAAGGGTATGTGGTCTGGTATCAGCAAAGCAGATGAGCTACATGCTGACCACCCCCAACCCCACCAGCCATTCCGATTTTATTTATTTAATTACTCAAAGGGATACTAAATACACACTGTTCAATTTACATTGCTCCATCTATTTCTGTATATGGATGATAGCACTGTAATTATTTTAAGAAATAAAAAAAAAAAATCTAAGTACCTTTTTCTTAATCAATATACAGCTGTCACATGACCCAGATCTTTTCAATCTTTTCATCTTTCAGAATAAATTCAATAAACTGTTTTAAATTGTCATACAAATATGTATTTGAAATCAAATCTTTATTATTTTGCGGAAATAAAATGGTGTGAGCAGATTTCTGCCAGTCACAGGCTGTGCCATGCCCCTCCAGCCTGTGTCTTAGAATAACAGGGAGGTGAAGCCACTATTAATCTACATGTAATATCCTGCCCCTATTGTGTTTAGCTGGTTACTGGGCATGGAGGAGGAGGGATGGACTGGGCTGTCATTTACCACTGTGTATACGCCCACATGTGTGACTCTATAGTCACATAGGTTGCTCAAATGTGATAGGGAGAGGAAATGCTCAGCATAGAAACTCACTGAAAACTGAGTATGTGCAGAGTTGCTATCACAGCTGCAAAATCCCTAGCTTAATTGGTGACATGAACAGAAGGGGGAGATAGAGAGCAGCAGGATCAACCAGGTTTTTTTGCAGAATACAGAAAATGAATCTCATAGTGACTGAGTGAGTATGTACAGCATGTAATACACCATGTATTGATAGTTTGTTTATGACATGGGTTTAGTCACAGTTTAAGTAATGAAAAGAGTATACTATATATTATAATCATACTTTGCATCTAGCTGCCACATTACAAACTTGAAGGCAAGTCAAAGAATAAATCAAGCTTTGTGGAATATTATTTATCTCGTTCCATTGTGCCTGTACAGACATTTGAAGGACAGTACATAATGGAAATGTTTCCTTGTCATAACAGTCTGAGTAGAGCTGTCTACATTTTGTGCAGTTATCTGTAGAATGATCACATAGATTTACCATTCTATACATGTAGAACCTTGATGCACAACCTGCGGTCTTTTGCTATTTGTTGTGCAGTCCTTGTCCCCTGCCAAAATGTCTACTCAGACCTGATCAGTATGTGACCTGCAACAATAGGAGCAAAACTGAACTGGACTGTTCCTGGGTATGTGTGGTTCTCTGTCTTCTGACCCTTGACATAAGGAACATCTAGCAACGCAAAATAGGAAATCAGGGAAAGTCCTTTCTGTAGCACTATATGTGTAATTCAAGAACTGCTGCATGAGACCACAGTACCCGAACCACCAAAACAGTTGCACTGTAGCATGGTACCTACAAGGCCAGAACCATAACTGCAAGTGAAGGTGAAGATTATTCATTCAACTGGTTTTCTGCTAGTTTCATTGTTGGGTTCAGTTCTTTTACATTCTCTTTCTTTTGTGCTATCAATTCCCTTTTCTCTTTTTTCCTCAGATTTTTGTATGAGGAACATCAAATGTGTGGACGGTTATATTTCTGGGGGGCTATAGGGAGCAGAAATGTGAGAGCGTTGACTTCTAAATGGGCTGTAATGGCAGTGATTTTTTATCAATCTCTTGTATAATGTCCATAGTCTCTGACTGTGTCCTGCAGATAGTCCCCAGTCTCCAATCATTCCTGTATCTCTGACCATCTCTGGTAGTAAGTTTGATGTCTTTGAGTTTTTTATTGTATTACATACACAAAGTGCAATGTGTGGCCCTTTGGCGACGTCAGGAACTGAACTTTATAATCCATATATCCAATTAGTTGACTACCAATGAGCTTGAGCGTTGACAATGTAGCAAATTAAGTAAATTACCAGCCAGTATAAAAATTAAGCAACACATTCGTTATTCTTTGGTCCTTTAGGCCGCAGATGCTTGACATTTTTATATTTAAGTAATAGGTGTTGGTGTGCTAGCTTTTCAGAACTTTGTTGACTGTACTGTGCCAGGGTACAGTTGAGCTCCTTTGGGCCTGCAACCTGTAGTACATCTGCATTATGGATAATCACAAATATTCATACTAAGTCAGGACAGAGTACCATGTTAGCATGACAAAGAATGTCAGAATGATAGTTTTATCTGTGCCATGAAAGGCGAAAGTGACAATTATCCTTAGATCAAAGTGAAAGCTTGCCACCACATTGCCGCAGCTCAGGTAGCATGTTCACCTCTGTTAATCTTGTTGCTGTGCCACTCATTCTCAGAACCCAGTAAAAATGTAGCTTCCAGATTCCAACAGGATGAATTTCATATCTAGCAGCTTGGCAACCCCACAAATTAAAAGTGCTCCACCTGAGGTCCAGATATAGAAGCAGCATTTGCTGTTTTTAAGATATGATACCTCATCATGATCTTTCAGCAGCTGCTTTACATTCATGGGACTGAAACAGAGAGAGAGATAAAATTGTCTATGTTGTGAGAGTACATCATACTTAAGGAGGTCTCCTGAGTTGGAACGGAGCATATTCTAACAGATGGGCTGACCTCACTAGTGGCATTCCGCTCGTTCCTTCTTAGCTGTTGTCCTGGGCACACAGCCTTGATCAAATGTCTTTTGAATGTGTCACTCAACACAATGTAAATGAAAGGGTTTATGCAGCTGTTGGCATACCCAAGGCTGATGGCCACATTGTAGGCATAGAGGAACACCACTGTTGGCTGCTCGACTTTGAGATGCACCAGCTGAAGAATGTAATAAGGTGCCCAGCAAATGAAGAAGGCCGAACAGATTGTTACAGATGTTCTGGTAATCTTCTTGGACCTCACACGGAAATTCCTTTGTGGCAGGGGGACTACCATGCAGGAGATGTGCTTCTGGATCTTGATATAGACCACACAGATAATGAGCAGTGGGATGACGAACGCCAAAAAGAACTGGTAGAGGGTGTACCAATATATGTCAATAGATAAGTTGGGCAAGATTATGCCACATCCAGCATTGCCATCGGGAAGCTCGATGAGTTGAGTATACATGAAGACTGGGATGATAGTAATTAGGGAACACAGACATAACAGCAGGATAACCATGGCCGCTGCGCAAGTGGTCCTCACATAGGAAGAGCGAATAGGGTGCACCGTGGCCAGATAGCGGTCAACGGACATGGCAGTGAGGATGTAGGTGCTTGCAAACTGGCTGTTGGCATCAAGAGCAGTGATGATGGTGCACATGGTGCCACCGAAATGCCAGACTCCATTTCCCAACAACTGGTGGATTAAGAAGGGCATGCCAAGAAGGAAGAGGAGATCAGTTACCGACAGGCTAACTATGAAGATATCTGCAATGTTGTGATTCCCTTTTGGCTTTTTGTGGATGGTGTAGATTACGATGCAGTTACCAATGATGCCCACTAAACATATGATGCCAAAGATGACGGGAAGGACAATGCTGCTGTGCTCTTGTCTTCTACTGAACACTGGAGAGAGAAATAGGAATATTAATTTAATAAAAACACATCTCTAATGAAAAAACCACACTTCAGAGGAAAAAAACAACCAAATTCATTTACTATAGTAGTAGATCAAAATAGTCCAAAATAGATACCTTAAAGAGGAGTGCCCACAATAAAAAAAAATTAAAAGTCAGCAGCTACAAATACTGCAGCTGCTGACTTTTAATAATCGGACACTTACCTGTCCCGGGGTCCAGCAATGTGGGGGAACGAGACCCCCCCCTCATTCCCCACTCTGCTCGCGGCGCCGGCATTCTTGATGTGGGAACCCGGCTGTGGCTTCACAGCCGGGCACCCACTGCACATGCGCGAGCGGCGCCGTGCGCCGTGATTCGACGCTCACTCATCTGGGACACATGACAGGTCCCAGATGACTGTGCGGCGCCTAGGGGAAGTGATGTCATTGCCCGGGCAATGAAGGTGGCAGACTACGAGGGACCCCCTAGCAACAGGCATTTAGAGGTGAGTAAAAAAAAAAAAAAGAAAATTTATTATTTATTTATTTTTTTTATGATTTTTAAGCCAAATTTTTTTTTTGGTGGCAACACCACTTTAAGGAGACCTGTTGTCTCTGAAAAAAAATTGGAAAGGAAAGCATCTTGTGAAACACGTAGCTTAATACCTACCTGTCCGTAAATTCAGTTTAGACCTCTTTTCCTCCAACCTTAAAGCGGAGCGCCACCCAAAAGGGGAAGTTCTGCTTATCTGCCTCATCCTCCCCTCCGGTGCCACATTTGGCACCTTTCGGATGAAACACCTGTTTACCTGTTTTCACGATTGGACATTTATTATTTTTTTTTTTTTTTTTTGTTATATTAATACATTTTGTTTAGTAGTTTATGTTTAGTACTGATTATGGTCAAAAAGTATATAGGTGCATAAGAAGGACGTTTGGCGGAATTTGTTACTGTTCCTTATTCATGATATTTTTTGTTTGTTTTTTTTGTTGGTTTTAACAGAGGACAAAATAATTAGAATGAGAGCACCATTTATTTACTATTATCATTTATAATTTAGTGTCAGGTCACTAATCAATGGTCGCAGCTGTTCACAATTAAGGATAGTGGGAATTTTTTATTTATACACATAGCAGCGCTCAAGTACTTCAAACACATTTCCTAGTTTATAGCTTTTTAAATAACGTGCTTGAACTTTGCAGTGATGGTTCTAAGGTAGCTAATAGAGGCAGCTTTAGAGGATGTGGCGTATTTAACCGAGACCTTACTTTATTAGTTTTCATTAAAGTTCATACATCTACAGAGGAATTTAAGTGGTTTGGTCAACAAAACTATTTACTTTTATACTGTACACAGGAAAACGGCGTAATAAAATTAGACAGACAGCAGCAGTACAGCAAAGGTAAACCGGAATTTAATCAGTTGTTCTAATAGCAAATAGATCAGTGTACACTATTTGGGACCAGTGCCAATAAAAAAACATTTTTAAAGGCTCAGCATTAAAGTGAATATTTCTCCTGGGAAAGGTTTATTTTTCCGTATTCTTGTGGTGTGCTCCTCTAAGACAAAGAAACAAGTATTACCCCTTCCTTACCAGGCCATTTTAAGTTTTCAGTGCTGTGAAAGTTTGATTGACAAATACCTTGTCATGCAACACTGTACCCAAATGAATTTTATATCATTTTTTGGAAACAGATAGAGCTTTCTCGTGGTGGGCTTTTATTTTTCACTATATACAAGAAAAAAAAGAACAAACATTTGTAGCTGAGTGCCAGCTTAGCATGCACCCCCCCCCCCCCCCTTTGCATTGAAGAATGCCAGGACATGGTTATACCTTATGCATGGGCACAAGTCTCTCACCCCACTCGCTAAGTACTTTGTAACCTTTGTAATGTACTATCATTATCCTGTATGAAAGACTGTTTTGCCACTGTTCTTCAATAAAGTTGTCACCCTTTCTAAGCGAGCCTGGTGTAGATTCTTGTTCTGTACCAATATGGGACTACTTCTGAGTAGGAACTTGTGCTCAATGATAAGCGGAGACTATAGCTGGCAAGCATAGCTGGATGGAGGGCCCAGATTCCAGGTGGGCCAGGTAGGTCCTGGCTCAAGGTGTCCTAGAAGGAGCAATGTCTTGGTGTTCCACCCTGCCAGGTACAGGAGCTCTGAGCTGCCCATGAAAACGGACCACAGCGTTCCACGTGGATCACCCAAGCTGACCAAGAAGGGGTTAATGCTATGCTACACCTGGTCCTATGATAGTACAATTTTACTTGCCATATGGATTTGTATTTCTGTCCATCCATCCATTTACAAAGCCCTGTTAGTTTGGTGACCTCTCTTTTATCATCTGCAGTTAAGTACTACTGCTGGTCACTTACCCACCCCCAGCACGTGATTGGACAGTTAAAAAAGAAACACACACAGATTTGCCTCCAACTCTTCCTTTTAACACACACTGTATGTTTGCAAGATCCTCTTTCTAAAGGTATAATATCTTAAATCTGTAGCTTTCCTTATGAAAGCAACCTGGTGTGCCCTATGCCTTATGTTTCCCAATGGGAAAAAGATCTGGGTGGTTCCCTGGAGCCGCAAGAGTGGGCCCCCGATTTGGCACTCAATTGTGTATTGTTGAACTCACCATTTAACAGGGCCAATTATAAAATATTGTTTAGGTGGTACCATATAGACTGGCCAAATTTGTCCAGGGCACCTTAGGCAATTGTTTTCGGGGTTGTGAAGCAGCTGGCAACTTTTTACATATCTGGTGGGAATGTCCTAGAAAAACATTTCTGGACCAGGGTCTATCAGCTAATTTATACTGTTCTAGGCTCTAGTATTCTAAAGAATCCTTATAAAGCGCTACTGAATCTTTAAGCATCTAAATGCAATTTAAGCTTTTGAATTTTATCTTCACTACTGCCAAACTGATCTTAGCTAGAACTTGGTGGTCTGGAACCCAAACCATTACACAAGTGAAACAAAAGATGTCATGGTATCTGTCAGCCATCCTAATGATAAAATCAAACATTTTTAAAAGTTCTGGAATCTGTGGATCTCTCGTTATTCTGGAGATTTCAGCAATTCCCTATGGATGATTTAACCCTCCTTGGACCAAGGGTTAAAGTGTCACCTCACGTGTAGGTGTCTGCACCGAGCCAACTTGTGTGCTTCCTTCTCCTCCTTTAAAAGGGCTTGAGTGGCACTTTGGTGATAGGGGCTAAACCAAATATAGTACTAAAAGTTTTTAAAGGGGTGCTCTATCCTAGGTGAAAACTACATTGAACCCCACCTTCCTGATAGCTTTATCTACCACTTATGTTGTGACAGGGGCCTTACACGTTCTAATCATGGTGACACCTCAATGCACTTGCACCCTGATTTCTATTTTGTACCCTATGTCAGGATATCCAGAGCAACAAAGGAAGTGCAACAACCCCAAAATCCCATAAAGACAGAGGGGATGAGATCAAGACACCTGTGCCCGGACTCACATAGTACTAGATGTCCAGGATCCAGCACCAGGGCGTCTTGGCATTAAAAATAGATCTTTATTTAATCAATCAAACCATAAAAAAAGAATCAATTCCTATAAATTGACACGTTTCAGCCTCCTACATAGGCCTTAGCCATAAATTATTATTGACTAAGACTAAGGCTAAGGCCTATGTAGAAGGCTGAAAAGTGTACATTTTTAGGAATAGATTGCTTTTTATGGTTTGATGGATTAAATAAAGATAAAAAAATTTGATGCCAAGACGTCCTTGTGCTGGATTTTTACTCTTCTCTGTGTCAGGATATGTACCATATGCTTGATATTTAACTTTTTGTAATGGTTATCTAAAACCTGTTTTTTCTGAAACAAAAAAGGAAACAGCAGATTAATGAGCACATCCATCTTTTAATTCTCCTCTCTTCTCTTACCAGCGTGGCTCTTGCCAGTATGTGCCTTCACTCATTGGCCCCTAATGCTGCCCCTCCCTATACAGATTAGGAACTTACACTAGTTAATAAAAAATAAAAAAATACACTTAATTTTTTAATCAATAGATAACTGCATTAATTGGCGTTTATTTCAGTTTTAAATGCCGAAATGTGTGGTAATGTTTACTGCATAATAGAAGTTAATTTTCTCCAAAGTGCCCCACGGCAAGTGCTGCAAAGACTGTACACGCTCAGTTGATTCATCAACAGGTTCACTTTTATCTCTGGCGGTAAGCAGCGTTCCTCAGAAACGCTGGAGGCTAAATTCAATAATGTTGAAATGATTGAACAATTTATTTGCATTCAAAGTTAGAAGCCCCCATTCGTCTTCATCCCGGCCCTGAATTAGTCTTGTGTCTGGGATATTGATCCTGATCTGGGAGGACAATCAATAAACACCTTGTTTGTGCGCCATTTCTGGTAGCGGAGCGTGACTTTTATTGTATTGCAGATATCTACGAACAGAAAGATCTTGGCGAGGATCCCACTGTATGCTCTAAATTATAGTTTATCAGCCTATTGGAATGTGATGTGAAATTTAAGGGTTGTCACTCGTCCATTGTCGTACATACGTGTTAAAGTGGACTAGTCATTTAATGTATTTCTCCATGTTAAGTGCAGCATGCTATGTAATGTGTCAGTGTAACACTTCTGGGTATTTATTACCTCTCAGGGCAGTGGCGGGTGGTGGAATTTTTTTCGGGGGAGGGGCGGCAAACAGTATGCCATGCCATGCACCCATCACCGGCGGCTTCCCCTGCTCGACGGTGGCAGCCTCCTATTCTGCTGCCCTCCACGGCCCCTTTCACACGGGACGGATCCGTATTGATCCGCCCGTGAAGATCCGCTGCTCAGCGGGGATCGCTCAGCTGATCCCCACTGAGCCGGCGGATGACAGGGCGGTCCCTGCACACTGTGCCGTGTCAGATCTCCGCTCTCCCCTATGGGGGATCGGATAAACACGGACCGTCTGTCTGTGTTCATCCGATCCGCTCTGCAGACGGATGGAAAAATAGGGTTTTCCTCCGTCTGCAGAATCGGACAATAGCAGAGGCGGACGATAGCGGGTGTCAGCGGATGCTCATCCACTGACACCCGCTATCCCATAGGGGTGCATGTATGTCCGTTTTTCATCCGAAAACGAATGGATGAAAAACGGACATACGGCCTTATCTGTCCAGAGGATCTCTGCCTTCGCCTTAGTCATATCACAAGAAACGATCTCCTGGATTCCTGTTTAAAGACTGGCTTTGCTGACATCCCTTCTGGCTCCAGATCCTGCTTGCTGTTCCACTACATTGGTCCCTGATTTCTGGCTTGACTGACTATCCGTTCCAGTTACTGAACTTTGGCTATGTTTTGACTACGTTTGTTTTTTTAACTTTTACAACTATACTTCTGTCTCAATCTGATTTCATGGTTTCTGACAATTCCTGAGAAGGGTGTTGTATTGCATTTGAGCAGAGGAAATTAGAAGCAGCAGAAGAGACATTGTCATTGTGTATGTGTGTGTGTTAATGGATTCAATAAACAAATGACTTTCCGAATTACGTTTCGTTATCACAAATATATATACATAAATAACGAATTATCGTAACATAACGAATATAACATGATATATTTTACCAATGAAAACGAAACAAAAACAAAATTTTCCACCGTGCACAAGTCTATTGTTTATTTCCACGCTGGGGCATTTTCTACTCTCACTGGCCACAATCCGGAGGACAGTGAACTGACCCTTTGTTTAGAAAGTTTGGAGACCCCTGCTCTAGATTGCAAGTTTTGATTTATTTATTTATTTTTTTATCAAAAAGTGTTTAGAATGCACATTTTTTGTTGAACAAATATACTTTTTTTTGTATATAAAAACAAATACTTTGAGTACATTTGCCCCTATACTGCAACACAGCACATAATGCTGTTGACACCACTTTCACAGAAGACAAAATGGAAACCAATCATGGTCAGAGTTTATTCTAATATAAATCTGGATATGGTGACATTCATAACCCGGACCCAGTAGTTTTCCAAAAAAATCAGCTCATTGAGGCGTCATGTCATTCATGTCACTGTTCCAGCAAAGAAGCTCCATTAGCACGAAAGTTTGTGTTATTGTTCAGTCCATAGAAGAGAACAAAGAATCCGGGGGCTGCTGATTGTGAATGCAAATAACTGTAATTAACTGTAACTGTACTGCTGAAGTTTGTACAAAACGACGGCAGGTCATCTCAGCGTGACACGTCTCATTTTGACAATGTTCAGCGCTGAAGACAGCCAGGATCTATGTTATGTAACAAAACTAGATGGGCACTTTGTTATTTCTTTAAAGGAGAACGGTACTAAAGAGCGGCCTTGTTTAATAAGGACCATCCAATAAGAGCTCGTCTTGCATTGGTCTGGCTTCAGCAAAGTCATTTTAACAACTTGCTTACAGGGCACTTAAACTTCCCTCCTGCATAGACCATTTTAGCTTTCAGCGCTGTGGCACTTTGAATGACAATTGCGCGGTCATGCAACACTGTACTCAAATGAAATTTTTATAATTTTTTCCACACAAATGGAGCTTTCTTTTGGTGGTATTTAATCACCACTTTTGCTAAACAAACAAAAAAAGACAGAAATTTTTGAAAAAAAAACAAAAAACAAACATGTTTCATAGTTTGTTATAAAATTTGGCAAATGGGTAATTTTTCTCCTTCATTGATATTCGCTGATGAGGCTGCATTGATGTGCACTGATGGGCTGCACTGATATGCACAGAGAAGGGGACACTGATAGGCACTGATAAGATGGCTCTGATGGGTGGCACTGATGGGTGGCACTGATGGGCCCTGATGGGTGTCACTGATAGGTGGTATTGATAGGCAGCACTGGTGATGAGGCACTGATTGGTGACATTTATAGGTGGCACTGTGGGCACTGATAGGTGACACTGTGGGCACTGATGGGTAGTACTTTGGGAACTGGTAGGTGGCGCTGATGGGCACTAGTAGGTGGCGCTGGTGGGCACAGAACCCTTTGCAGAGGCTCTCCAAGATCGGGACTGATGTCCCTCTCACAGCCGCTGGTGATCGGCATTTTTTTTTTTACCGGCTCTGTTTACGTCACATGATCAGCTGTCATTGGCTGACAGCTGATCACGTGGTTACCGTTTTAGAGTCCTTGGAAATGGTTTACACCATTGTGACAATATTGTATTGTCATTATTCTAGCGTAAAGCAACACACCTCACGATATCACATCGCAATACTCTGTGGTGAAACTAAACCTAGTGATTCAACTGTTTCCAAAAACAAGGTATGCTGTGAATGACAATTGTCATAGTGCTTGTACTCTCACCCAAACTGTCAAATCATTAAATGACTGGTGACATAACTGATCACATATGCAGCACCATGCCAACTGCTGACCAAACAGAGGCTAAGATGGCAGCTTCCTTGGTTGTAAATGATAGGAAGGTTTTAGTTCCACTTCAAATGCTTTGTAACTACGCATCATACTGTCCTTTCACTTGGCACACCAGCTGTCATACTTTATGCTGTGTGGGCACATGACACAAAGCAGCTAGTGTTGCCACCTGTCCGGGATTCACCCGGACAGTTGGGGTTTTGAATCATGTGTCCGGGTTTAGTCCATCTTAAACCTGGACACATTATTCAGACAGGAATGTGGCTCAGAACAGGGCTTGACCGGAGCAGTTGGTATGAGCAGGCCCATACCAAACATGACTGGGTGTGTATTAGGCTCCGTTCACATCTGGCGATTTAGGATCTTGGGCCAGATCACTGTGATTCTGCCTGCGATTCCAAATTGCACTGAAATAGTGGCAAAACGCACTATGCGTTTTTGGGTGCCATTGATTTTTATTGCTTCTTTAAGTGGTGTGGATTTGCCACGACTGTCGAGCCATAAATCGCATGGCAATCGCAGTAAACCGCATTGTGCGAAGCTTGTCGCCCCAAAAAGTATCAGGAGCAGGGGATCCAGCCCGAGATCCTTAAGGCTTGGTTCACACTCAGGCAACTTAGGATCTGACTTGTGAGACCCAAAAGTCACAAGCCATGTGAAATGCCATGTATCTCTATGAGAGCCATTCCAATTGACATTACTGAAGTTGCTGTAACTTCAGAAAAGGTTCCTGCACTACTTTGATTCAACTTTGACACAATTCAAAGTCACTCCAAAGTCCTATTAACCACTTCAGCCCCAGAAAGGTTTTACCCCCTTGCTGACCAGACCAGTTTTTTCGATACGGCACTGCGCCGATTTAACTGACAATTGCGCGATCGTGCAACGTTGCAAACAAAATTTATGTAATTTTTTTCCCACAAATAGAGCTTTCTTTTGGTGGTATTCGATCGCCTCTGCGGTTTTTATTTTTTGCGCTATAAACAAAAAAAGCGACAATTTTGAAAAAAAAAAAAATATTTTTTTACTTTTTGTTATAATAAATATCCCAAAAAAATTATATAAAAAAACGAATTTCTTCTCCAGTTAAGGCCGATATGTATTCTTCTACATATTTTTAGTAAAAAAATTCACAATAAGCGTATATATTGATTGGTTTGCACAAAAGTTATAGGGTCTACAAATAGGGGATAGATTTATGGCATTTTTTTATTAGTAATAGCAGCGATCTGCGATTTTTATCGTGACTGCGATATTGCGGCGGACAGATCGGACACTTGACATTATTTTGGGACCAGTGACATTTATACAGCGATCAGTGCTATAAAAATGCACTGATTAATGTGTAAATGACACTGGCAGGGAAGGAGTTAAACATTAGGGTGTGATCCCTCAGTGTGTTCTAACTTTAGGGGGGATGGGCTCACAAGAACATGACAGAGATCACTGCTCCCGATAACAGGGAGCAGTAGAACTCTGTCATGTTGCTAGGCAGAACAGGGAAATGCCTTGTTTACATAGGCATCTCCCTGTTCTGGCTCTCCGTGTCACGATCGCGGGCCACCGACGGGCATCGAGTCCGCAGGACCCACCGGCACGCTCAGGCTGCGCATGGCGGGCGTGCGCCCACTAGCCCACCATTTAAAGGGGGCGTACAGATAGGCCCATTTGCGCAGCCGTGCCATTGTGCCGACGTATATCGGCAAGCAGTTAAAGTCGGTCTCCAAAGTTGCACAGAAAATCAGTCGGCTAGTGTGAACCGAGCCTAAATACAGTTGTTCTTGACTTTCAAAGTCTCCTTGCCCTTTTTATTCTCTGTTCAGACTTTCAATTAAAGAGAGAGAGTATGAAACCAAGCGTCTTCTGCTCTGTGTCAAAAGCATGCTCTGTAATAAATGTTTATCAGAAAAATAAAAATAAAATGAATTTAAATATTAAAACACAAACAGGGAAAAATCTGTTTAAAAACATTAATTAAAAAAAAGAAAAAGTAACCATAGGCCCCATTCACACCTGAGCATTTTGTAGCTTGAAGTTTCAAAACACTCAGTATTAATAATCATATTGTTTTAAATGGTGCCTGTTCCCATTTAAAGCCAGAAATAGATGGATTTAATCTCGGCCGGTCCATGCTTATCTATCTATGTGTGGGCTGGTTGTTATGAACTCGATCTATCGGTTGTTTTCAGTACAACCAGTCTGCTAGATTTTCTTCATGCAATCAATGCCAGCATCTATAGCCACCAGCAAGTGACCATTATGTTCTGCCAGCAGAAAAGCCTCCGCTGGCATTCTGCCTTCCTTCTTTTTTTAATTCAAACTCAATTTTTTCGACTTCATCGTTTAGTAACATTAAAAGTTTAATAAGAAATATAAAAAGCAAAACCAGTTCTGTAGACTATTCCTGTCTGTTTGTGACAACTGGCTGTAATCATGTAGAACATAACGCTATGCATGAAATGGGATTACGTGGTCTGGAAACACTTTTATCTGTTGCCTGGATGCATATAGAGAAAAATGAATAGAAATCTCTTTCATTGCTGCGCTAATCTCATTTCCAAGCTGTGGCTTCCCCACTCAAAGCCAGGAAGAGCGCCCCCCACTGGCTTCCAATGAGTCCTGTGGGAGTTTCCGCTTTAGATTCCCTTATGTTATGATTAATAATTCATCAATGCAAGTCTAGAGAGTACATAAAGACTCTTACCAGATGAAAGGCTTTCATAAAATATATTTATAGCTAACTCTCTAACTAAGTCTTACATCTGCCTGTCCATATTTCATTTTATTCTTTTTAAGTGTATTACCTCTATCTCAGCTACCTCTGTGCATGTATTATATCCGTCCTCCCACCATTCACACTATCTCTCTGTGTGCCCCCTCTCCCTCTTAGCTCCTTCTTCCCATATCTGTTCCCCTACCTTTAACGCTATGTCTCCACGTGTCCCCTCTCAGCTCCCACTTCATATATATATATATACAGGGGGTCCCCGGGTTACAAACAAGATAGGGACTGTAGGTTTGTTCTTAAGTTGAATCTGTTTGTAAGTCAGAACAGGTCCATTTTTTAAGTGTAGCTCCAGCCAAAAAAATCTATTTTTAAGCTTTTTGGAGAACATTGGGAAGGGTTATCACCCCTATAACATTTGTTTTGCTCTCTGAGCCCCTGTTCAGAAGATTTCACCTCACCTTCTGTCCCAATGAAAATTGGATTTTGAAAATGTTGGGTTGTTAGGGAAACATGGACTGGTGATAAAGCATCAGTGGAGACACCTTTTTCCCATATTCACTCTTACAGGAGTGAATTTTCCTTCCTAGGGGTAGATTTCCTCTCACTTCCTGTTGTCCCCCTCCGTTTGTAAGTAGGAGTTGTTTGTAAGTCAGATGTTTGTAAGTCGGGGACCCCCTGTGGTCGACCCACCTTTCTCTCTATATCTCCATGTGTTTCCCCTATGTTTCAGTCCACGCTTTCCTTATACAGTAAAACCTTGGTTTGAGAGTAACTTGGTTTGAGAGCGTTATGCAAGCCAGACAAGCACATCTTTAAAATAAATTTTGACTTGATATACAAGCGATGTCTTGATATACAAGTAGCGTCACGTCACCACTGAGTATAAAAAAGAAGAGAGGCGCCTCTAAGTGTAGCAATATGGTTACATTTAATGAACGTTTCAAGCCTCGATTTTAGATCGCTCTACTGCAGGGTAGTCTTCCCGGTCAATATTGCATAATGACAGCGATGAGAGCCGGCAGTGTGGGGGATGGTCTACGTGGACAGCTTTACCTCGAATGCCTGCATTCTTAGATGTGCCTCTTTTAATCATCAACCATGTGAGTTGCTAAATGTTGTACCTTCAATAAATCTAACCATATTGCTACACTTAGCGGCGCCTCCATTCTCTTTTATACTCTGTAGCTCCTGCTGGATTTTTCTTCCATTTGTGGATGGATATTTTATGGTTACACAACCTATCACATTGCTATAATCTTTTTATATGGACTATAAACTGAAGGATTTTTGAATAAATGGTTTTGGAACGAATCATTTGAGTTTCCATTATTTCTTATGGGGAAATTCGCTTTGATAAGTGGTTTGGATTCCAAGCATGTTTCTGGAACTAATTATGCTCGCAATCCAAGGTTTTACTGTAATGTCTATCCATCCTCTCGCAATTTACTCTATATCTCCATGTGTCCCCTTTCGCTCTCAGCCCCCTCTATGTCTCAGCCTCATCTTCCCATATATTTCCTTCCCTACACTTTTTACTCCATACCTCCATGTGTCCCCTATCCCCCTCAGCCTACGCTCCCCATATCCATCAACCCCCCCCCCCACCTTTCACACTAGATCTCCACGTGTTCCCTCAATGTCTTAGCCCTTTCTTCCCATAGATATATCCAACCTCACACGTTTCACTCTATACCTCCTTGTGTCCCTTCTCAACCCCCTCTCCCCCTATATACTTGTCCCCCAACCTTTCACTCTATACCTCCATGTGTCCCCTCTCAACCGCTAGTTTCCCTATATATCCATCCTACCTCTTTTCACTCAATTTCTCCATGTGTTCCTTTTATGTTTCAGATCCATTCTCCCATATATTTCCATCCCTGCGCTTTTAACTCTACCTTCATGTGTCCCCTCTCCCTCTCGGCCCCCACTTCCCAAAATATCTATAATCCCACCTTTAACTCTATATCGCCATGTGTTCCCTCTATGTCTCAGCCCTGTTATCCCATATATATCCATCCCTGCACTTTTCACTCCACATACCTCCATGTGTCCCCTCTCAACCCCCTCTTCCCAATATACTGTATCTGTTTCCCTATCCTTTCAGTCTGTTTCTCCATATAACCTCTCTCTCTATCTACATATCCCCTCTCACTCTCAACCTCCTCCATGCTTTTATATATCTGTCCCCTCAATCAGAAGACAACGTCAGGTGGTCAAGTGGTGGGTCTCTGACCTTTCCAAAAACTGAAATATCACGTTGGGTAATCTGATCTTTAAAACCATTATAACAAATCAACCACCTTGGTATTCACAGACATTTTTCTGTTCAGTGACAAACCAGTCCCCAAACCGTTCCCTCTGGATGAATAGCAGTGACACAACTTGTGTGGACAGCCACCATAGGCTTTACATACAGTGCTATGGATAGCCCTGACTCTGCAGGAGGGCACACAGTGTGGTGGCTCTCTTTTGAACACATGTACTTCTGAAGCCATCAGCCCCTCCGGCCAGTCTTTGAAACGCACTCCAAAACACCGGTCACAGAATTCTATATTGCTACAGAAAGAAAAAGCCAAGTAGGCTTATGATAGTGAGATGAAGTAGTAATCCCTATTTCTTGTAAGAGTCAGGAGACAGGCAAATTTGTTAAAAGGACACCAACACTGTTTTCTCCTTTTTCCATTCATTATATATATATATATATATATATATATATATATATATACACACACACAGTGATACCTCGGTTCTCAAATCTAATTCGTGGAACGACTCGAACGAATTGGTTGAGAACTGAGGCAAATTTTCCCATAGGGTTCCATGTGAATCAGGTTAATCCGTTCTGAACTTTTTTTTTTTGTTTGTTTACAGTGGAACTTTGGTTAACAAATAACGCGGTTAACGAGCGTTTTGATAGACGAGCAATTTTTTTTTTAAAATCCTGACTCGGTTTGTGAGTGCTGTCTTGCAAAACAAGCATAATTCAAGCTAATGTGGTGTGCAATAAAGCATTTGGCCAGAGGTGGGGGGGCGCCAGTGACACTCAGAACGGTTTGGAGCCGTTTGGAAATACTCTGAATCACTCAGAAATACTCAGAAACATTCGGAAATACTCTGTTCCCAATGTTTCTGAGACTTTGAGGGTCTCCGAGTTCAGCCGAGCTGTCCCCGATTATTTCTGAGGCTCCCTCCCACCTCTGGCCACATGTGGTATTGCATGCAATAGAAGTCAATGGGGAACAAATTATCTTAGTTTCCATTGACATCTATGGGGAAACTCGCTTTGATATGCGAGTGCTTTGGATTACAAGCATTCTCCTGGAACGGATTTTGTTCGTAATCCAAGGTTCCACTGTATATAGGAAGGGCATGATCCATAATAGACCGAAACTGTTATATTATGATTGCCTGGTTGTACGGATGTCTTATTGATGTCTATTTGATGATATATATATATTCATATTTATGTATAACGCAAGCAGACATGGCAGTACTACTTTTAGACTGCAGAGGCAGTACAATTCAATATTGGAATAGATCTGCAACAGATCTATTTCAAAATGTATTTATTTATAACAGGCACTTACATAGTGCCGTCAATTCACACAGCACTTTACATATATATTGTACATTCACATAAGTCCCTGCCCTCAAGGAGCTTACAATCTAAGGTCCCTATCTGACTATCATACATACACATTAGGGTTGTCCCAATACCACTTTAAGACCGAGTACAAGTACCGATGCTTTTTTCAAGTACTCGCCAATACCGATTACAGATACTTTTTTTTAATGTCATGTGACAGTGGCACTAATATGCAGCCAGTAGTTTTTATTTTTATTTTGTGTTTTTTTTACAATTTTATTTTTTGCTTTCTTTTTTTGGGGGAGGGGGGAAGGGACGGTGTCAGTGTCTTTTTTATTTTATTTTTTATTATTTTTACAATTTAACCTTTTCAATATTTATTACAATTCTTTTTTTTATTTTTATTTTTTATTAGCCCTGTTTGGGGGCTTTGGTGGGATTATCAGGGGTCTTAACAGACTCCTGACATCTGCCTTTTGAGACAGGGAAAGAGACTGTGGATGCTCAGTGACAGTTATGAATAAACAGTCATTGATCTGCATTCGGAAAAGGAAGGAGCCGGTAAATTACATATTTACTGGCTCCTTCCTCCACTCTCCATCCTGACAGATCGAGGACAGAGGGGGCGGAGGAGCATGGAGGGGACCGAGGAGCACAAAGGGGGACTGGAGGAGCACGGAGGGGGACTGGAGGAGCACGGAGGGGGACTGGAGGAGCACAGAGAGGGACTGGAGGAGCAAGGAGAGGGACTGGAGGAGCACGGAGGGGGACTGGAGGAGCACAGAGAGGGACTGGAGGAGCAAGGAGAGGGACTGGAGGAGCAAGGAGGGAGACTGGAGGAGGATATGGGGTACAGTCAGGGGTGATTGGTGCGGTGCTAGGGAGAAGTTACAATCACGATCTCCCTGTATAGCTTTCAATAAAGCAGCTGACAGCCGTGGGAGGGAGAGGAGGAGAAGCGTCTGTCAGCTGCTTTATTGAAATGTATACAGGGAGATCAGTGATTTTAACTCCTCCCCAGCGCTTCACCGATTACCCCTGGCTGTCCAGGTATCGGATTAAGCATTGGAGCATTTGCCGAGTACAAGTACCCTACATGCACATACTAGGGCCAATTTAGACAGAAGCCAATTACCCTACCAGCATGTCTTTGGAATGTGGGAGGAAACCGGAGTAGCTAGAGGAAATCCACGCAGGCACAGGGAGAACATGCAAACTCATATACAGTAGAGATCAAACTGGAAGAAGGAGGGGCAGCACAAGGAGTGAAGTGCAAAGAGCATGCTGATAGGAGAAGAGAGCAGAGTGACAGAGGGATGAGCTCATCTACCCGCTGCTTCTCTTTTGACTGTCCAAATCACAGACTGGCGGAGGGAAAAGATCTGCAAGTGTACTACAGCAGAAAAGCAGGGTTGTTTGCTGTGCTGTGTGACAGAGCTGTGTAAATGTCATAACTGGACATACATAAGTTCAGGTTCTTTTAGCAGGTATACCAGCTCCCATAGATGTATAGATGTGTATCTAGCTGTTCGCTTGGAGTTTAGCTTTAAGAATAGGAAAATTAATAGGAAAATGAAACACAGGCAACATTAAGGTCTTGTTTATACTTGCTTTACTGTGCAATTAGATTGCTCTTCAGAGAATATTTGAGAGGTGGTGAGGAGTGAGGTATTGCTTCCTCAGCGCCTGCTTTAACCTCCTAAGTGATCGGACTACTGCACCACAACCGCGTGTGTTGTGCGGTGCAGTTGCGCTGCCCTATTAAATAGGTTGCGCTTGGTCGGCAGTAGTGCCCG
Source organism: Lithobates sylvaticus (assembly GCA_028564925.1). Lineage (NCBI taxonomy): Eukaryota > Metazoa > Chordata > Amphibia > Anura > Ranidae > Lithobates > Lithobates sylvaticus. The sequence goes on from CM053031.1 coordinate 260,920,210, forward strand.
TTGAGCTCGACAGGGGGTATTTTTCCTGCTGCGACCATGGCCTGTGTACACCACTGTCTGCTGCCTTACCAGCTAAAGAGGGAGTGGTTGAGGGGCCGTACATAGTACAATGTTTTACCTCTGACCCCCCTACCCCTCCCAACTATTAATGTAAATGAACCCTAAAATTGGAGTGCAGTTTGTTTCCTGTCCATTACTGATGTAGCACACTCTAATTAGTGTGCTAGAGAGATAGCATTTTTTTTTGGTAGTTGTAGGTAAATTGTCAGGCTTGCCTGGCAGCCAAGCCTGTGTGTTTTTATTTTGGGTCAGGGTTGAGTGACTCAGGCGGAGCTGGTGACTCACAGGCAGCATCACCAAGACCTCCCACTTCTTTCCAGAATATTCTGTTATCTTCTGGAAAGGAAGGAGGTGAGGAAAGGTGGATCTGCCTGGGGTATTCTGAGGAGCCCTGACCAATCCCCAACTTAGATTGGCAGGGGGGAAGGTCTCCTTAAATACACAGGGTTAGCCCAGCTGGGGAGGAGTTGGTGATCGGGTGGAAGCTGGAGACGGAGTGCTAGGCTGTCGGGGCCTTTGAGGGAGCTCCCCAGTCTGGGGGGTGACCTTGGGCCTGGGACGACAGGACCCTCTAAGAACAGGTGGAGGGGTCCTGGAGAGGAGGCACGGGAGCAAGGAGAGGACAGCAGGAGAGCACTGCCAGGCAAGTCTCAAGGAGGAACTACAAGTTGCAGGCAGGAGGGCTGGTGAGTGTCAAACAGTCAGGAGGTCTGGGAGACACGCCTGAGAGGACTGGGAGCAAGCAGTCTGGGGTGGGTGCAGAGCCAGTGGAGTGGACTGTGGTGGCATGGGCAGCGGAGAGAGAGGCAGCAGCAGCCAGGAGGGCTGGAGGATGTGAAGATGTTGTACTGGGCTCAGTTGCCACGTGGACAGCTAGCACTGGGACTATCTATATATTTTTTCTACTTCATAGGGGCCCGCAGTCCCTGCATGCAAAGGGCATTCGCTTTAGGCCTGACTGAGTCAGTGTCAGGCCTGCATATCAGTGCTAACTGGTTCTGGAGAGGACGTTCTGTAGAAGCAAGTGAAGTGCTGGAGTTGGAAGTAAAGAAGTTGTAAATACTGGAGGTGTATGTAGTTGTCCCACATACCTTTCTGCAATCAGTTGGGCATCTCATGAATATCCTATCCCTATCCAAGTTAAATCCCCTCAATAAAAATACAAAAACAAAGTTCAAGGACTGTTTTTCTGCCTGAGGGTGAATGAGAACTGTGTGCCTGGCTGGGCAGGGTGATGGACGAACCACAACACTCAGCAGCCCCTATGGGGGTACCAATACACAGATACGCAACATTAGTGTAGTGTAGCCAGGCACAGTAGTAGGAGCAATAGAAATACCACATGAAGATTCACCAGGGAGAATGGGTAATTATTAGCCAATATAGTCTATGTCAGTTATGGCAAACCTTGGCACCCCAGATGTTTTGGAACTACATCTCCCATGATGCTCAATCACTCTGCAGTGTAGTTGAGCATCATGGCAAATATAGTTCCAAAACATCTGGGGTGCCAAGGTTCGCCATCGCTGGTCTGTGTAAAGGATAACTAGAGGACAACAACAAACATCAATGAACATGAAGTAATATAAGTTTATAAGTAGTTAAAAAAAAAAAAATCTTGTACATGGCTGAATCCAAAGGCCTTCCCTCCAATAGCCACATAGACCATTTGCTTTTCAACCAGCCTAAGGCTATTTTCTCACTGGGGCGCTGGGTGCACTGGCGGTAAAGCGGCGCTATATTTAGCGCCGCTTTACCGTCGTTTTAGCAGCGCATTTCGGCCGCTAGCGGGCGGTTTTACCCCTACGAGTGGCCTAAAAAGGGTTAATACCACCCGCAAAGCGCCGCTCCATCGGCGCTTTGCGGGCGGGTTCGGAGCGCTGCCCCATGGTTTTCAATGGGAGGGGGCGCTTTAGGAGCGGTAAATACACCGCTCCTACAGCGCACCAAAGATGCGGCTTGCAGGACATTTTTCAGCGTCCTGCAAGCGCACCGCTTCAGGGTAAAAGCCCGAGGGCTTTCACATTAAAGACACAGCAACGGCTGTCTCAGGTCGGTTTGCAGGCGCTATTTTTAGCGCAATAGCGCCTGCAAACCGCCCCAGTGTGAAAAGGGCCTTAGGCACATGGAAGTAAAGCTGGCCATACACTATGCAATTTTCAGCAAATTATTGACGAATTGCCTGAAATATCTCCTGTGTAGCCTTTGTATTGGTCCTGATGACCATTATCACTAGAACATAAAGTGATCAGGAAATCCCAAAATTTAGAACTATCACCAGAACAAGATTTGGGTGGAAATCGTACAGTGGGACACCCGTTCTAGGGGACAACTGTCTTAATGCTGATACACATGGGCCAAATATCAGCCGGTATTGGCCAGTTCAACAGAAACCGGCTGACATTCGGCCAGTGTGTACAGCTGCCTGCCCTACAGAAGTCGGCCTAACGCTTGGCTTTTGTCGAACGAGCATGCTGGAAAAACAGCAGTCGATCGGCATCCGATCCTCACTTGCAGCCAATGGCTACGAGCACTGACTGATGTATTCTTGCAAGAAGGGGCCCTGTCAGAACACAATAGTACAGTGGGGAGATTGATGTACTAACATCCCATAGTTAGTACAGCAAGCTTCTTGTGAGCTCCTCAGTTTTCTTCTTTCAGCCCACTGGGTTGAACAAAAAAATAAAATAAAAAATTACCATGTGTACCAGCCATCGAGCTGGCCATAGATGGATAAAATGCCAAACAAAAATTGTTAGGAAAAGCCTTAGGTAAAATTGTACAAAAATTCTCAGAACGTTTGACAGAAAGATCTTCCTGCTCCTTCGTCACTGCAGTCGAAAAGGAACATTGATTTCACCCACTAATGATTAGGAACCTTCCTTTCCCAAGAGTTTTCATTCGAAATTCTACCCAACTTTGGCCAGCTTAAGAAGAAAACACTTTGGGGATATGTCCTCTTACTTAAAGTGATTGTAAAGGCACAAGCTTTTTTTACCTTCCTACATCTTCTTCAGCCCCCCAGCCCCCCCCTAATACTAACTTGAGCCCCATCTTGATCCAGCGACATTCAGGAGAGCTTTGCCTTTCCGGATACTCGTACTCCGGATTGGCTTTTGGCTCTCAATTACAGCCAGTTAGCCAATCAGAAGATGGAGGGGGCGGGGCCAAGCCCAGGCTCATTGTGTATATGTATACAAAGAGACACATTTCAGGAGCGCGCCTGCTTGGATGCCCCCACAGCAAGCTGCTTGCTGTGGGGGCACCCAGCAGGAGGGAGGAGCCAGGAGTGCCTGTGTGGGACCCGAGAAGAGGAGGATGGGGTCTGCTCTGTGCAAAACCACTACACAGAGCAGGTAAGTATAACATGTTTGTTATTTAAAAAAAAAAAAAACAAGATTTTTTATTGCTTTAAGCAGCCCATAGATGAATTGATTTTCTTTCCCTCCAAGAAAATTGCTGACTTCCCCCATCAACACAGATTTGAATGCTTCCCGCCAAGCTGTTTTGTTCTGCTGGGGGGAGGGGGATTGGCTGGGGAGGGAGTACGTGGAGTCTTCCTGGCCAGCAGAGTGTGATTATTTCTATCGGCTATAGCCAACGGCAGTAATCAAATGTAAGAAATCTAATGCCGCGTACACACGGTCGGAATTTCCGATGGAAAAAGTCCGATGGGAGCTTTTCAATGGATTTTCCGACCGTGTGTATGCCCATCGGTCTTTTTCTGTCGGAATTTCCGACGGACTTTGGATTGAGAACCTGTTCTCAATTTTTCCAACGGAAAACCTTTCTATCGGATTTTCCGATCGTGTGTATGCAATTCCGACACGCAAAATTCCGACGCATGCTCGGAAACAATTCGACGCATGCTCGGAAGCATTAAACTTGACTTTTATAGTGCTGTCAAACGTGTTTTATGCCGCTGTGTTACAGACCGTCGGAATTTGGTGTGACCGTGTGTAGGCAAGACAGTTTGAGCGAAATTCCGACGGGAAAACCATCAGAGCTTTTTCCGACGAGAATTCCGACCGTGTGTACGCAGCATAACAGGCTTGTTGTCGCTCGATGGATTGACTTGGGTACAATCAGCCTGCCCATACAAGGATCCAATCTCGGCCAGTCGCTGCTGAACCAGTTGAATTTCGATCCATATATGGCCCACTTTACTGTGAGGACAAAGGCAGCCCAAAAAAAACAGACATGGGTTCTTACAATTTCTTACTCTATTCTAACCTGAAAAAAAAAGAAAATTGTCTGTAGATACATTTTAACGACAAAAAGAGAGCAGCACCATCTAAGTGCAGCAATATAGCAGCATTTATTCCAGAAATGACAAGTGAACACTCACAGGATGAACAGGCGATAGCGCATGTGGAATTGTATGGTGGTTCATCCACTCCCAGGGAGGATGGGCTGCGATCAGGGGAAGAAGCCGCAGCTGGTTCCGGTGTTTCGTCAGATTAGACGACCCGTCAGAATTTGTATGGGAAGTGACGTTCCATCGCCACCATCTTGCTACACCCTGCACTCATCCACAGTAAGGATACACTGAGAAGGGGCAAGCAGACATCTTGTTAAACCCACCAGAGTTTTGCATTTCACACTTATTTTTAACAGTAAACAGAGCTTATAAGTTGAAATACAGTATTTAGAAATCCGACGGACTGTTTACATGCTCAATTTTAAAAGCAGCAGCAAACCTGCTGATCTCACAGGTTTGCTAATCTGACAGAACACTTTTATAATTGAATATGTAAACAGTCCAACGGATTTCTAAATAATGTATTTCACCTTATAAGCTCCTTTTACTGTTAAAAATAATTGTGAAATGCAAAACTCTGGTAGTTGTAACAAGATGTCTGTTTGCCGCCTTCTTACTGTATCCTTACTGTGTACGAGTGCAGGGTGAAGCAAGATGGCGGCGACAGAACGCCACTTCTGTTACAAATTCTGTCGGGTTGCCTAATCTGATGAAACACCGGCTGTGCTGTTGGCTTCCAGCACTTCCAGGGACTCAGAGCTCGGTTGCAGTCGCTGACGTCACATCTGGATGGAGAGAGGAGTGGGGGGGGGGGTGCACACGTTTGGAGCATGCATGCTTCTTCATCATGAGTATAAATGTAGGGGGCGCTCAACTAACAAATAAAATTCAACTGTGCAATAAAGTGAAACAGGTACCTAAGAAACCACACTTATGCTGCGTACACATAAGCGGAATTTTTGCCCGAAAAATCTTGGATGTTTTTTCCGACGGAATTCCGTTCAAGCTTGTCTTGCATACACACGGTCACACAAAAGTTCTCTGAACATTCGACCATGAAGAACGTGGTGATGTACAACACTACGACGAGCCGAGAAAATTAAGTTCAATGCTTCCGAGCATGTGCCGAATTGTTTCTGATTTTTTGCGTGTCCGAATTTCATACAGACGATCACATTTTCGGATAGGAACTTTTCCCAACCGAAAAATGGAGAACCTGCTCTCAATCTTTTGCTGGCTGGAATTCCGCCAGCAAAAGACCGATGGAGCATTCACGCGGTCGCATTTTCTAACCAAAAGCTCTCATGGGACTTTTGCTGGCGGCATTTCCGATCGTGTTTACGCAGCATTAGATACTCATAGTAAAGTGCAAAGTGACAGTTGCAGCATAAATATAAAGGTGACTTGAAAAAATAATTGGATAGAACAATGTGAAGATCACAATGATTTGATAATCAATCAAAGTCCTAACAAATGAAAATCTTCTAAAATCTTCTAAATGATATCAATAGTGCGTTATCCTTCACCAGCTGAAAGAAATACACCCAAAGTGCTCCATAGGTGGGTTCTGCTTACCAGACGGTAGTGACCCCATTACTTAAAAAGCAGGTCAAAAGATGGAGAGAGGAGTGGGGAGGTGCACACGTTCGGAGCATGCATGCTTCTTCATCAGGCTATAGAAGTGGCCACATTGGATCAGGTATAAGTAGAGAGTCTAAGTGGCCAGACATATCGACACGGTACCATGGTAACCGCTAACAATTAACCCATGCTCTGTTTACTTGTCATTTCTGGAATAAATGCTACTATATTGCTGCACTTAGATGGCGCTGCTCCTTTTTTGCCTTTGCATCTTCACAAAGCCCCTTCGAGCTTGTTTCTGAGCCTGCAGCCATCTAAAGTCAGCACCCCTTGAGATTCCAACTTGCTCCTGAATTTGTATTAACTTTCATCTTGTGGTTTTGATTGATTTCCCAGTCTCATTCTACCCGAGTGTGTCCATTTGTTTTCATGTCAGATACATTTTAACAAATGTACTGGATGGACATTTCTTCTTTTAATCCTCAGTATTTGTATTATTTATTTATATCAGATACTTACTGTATATAGCACCGTCAATAAGGGTTGAAAATGTATTTTTTGGTAGTTTAACAAAGTACATGGAACAACGTATAAAGGTACAGTCTGGAGACAGTCACAAATAGACATGTGTGATGAGTCAGCCAAATGGCTATCGCCTACAGCTTAAAGCGGAAGTAGACCTTTTGATTTAAATAGTTAAAAAAAAATGGCATGCCGGAAATGCTACCTGTCACATTGACTATGCTTTCAACCAAACTGTCAAACCATCCAATGGCTGGTGTCATAACTGATCACATGTGCAGCATCATGGCAGTTGAAGATTGAACAGAGGCCAAGATGGCAGCTTCCTTGGCTGAAAACGATAGGATGGTTTACTTCCACTTTAACTCTTAATTGTTATGCGGTATAATGTTAACATCAACGACCGCTACTTGGTGCAAGAGGTGATTTTGGCTAGAAGAGCCTCGTTGTTCATTAAAAAAATTGTATGCATAAGTTTTAAAGATGTAGCAACGTCAATGAATGCAGCGCTTTACATATACATTGTACATTCACATAGTCATGTAGGTCTGTACACCTCCGCCCCCTTCTGTTCTGATGCTTGATGAGCCCAGATGAATCCCGGGTGGTCAAAGAAGACAAAAAATAACATAAAAAGTAAAAGCAAGCAGTGTATTTTGTGATTTGCTTCCTCCCCATTCCTTGCCAGCCTCCCAGGTATTTGCCAAGCCCTGCTTTACAATGAATGTGACCTTATATTAAAGCGGAGTTCCACCCATAAAATAAACTTTGCAGAAATCAACAGCATTATACATCAGGAAAAACGTTTGGTCATTTATTTTTTTTTTTACTCACCCCTTCAGCACTGTTGCTATGGGGTCCTTTGTATTCTGCCACTTCCTCTCCACAGCGCCTCACGTCATTTCCCTCGGCGCCTGTGATCGCTAGTGCTCCTGGGAGATGCTTGTCATCATTTCCCAGGAGTCATTGGGCAGCGCCGAGGGCTTTGTTGCCATCACAACGGGGCGGGCGGGCACTTCCGACACCGCCTGTTGTGATGGCAATGTCAGAAGTGTACAGCGTTGCGAGCTGTAGTTCCTGCGCATGCGCGAGAATGGGCGGTGCATGCTGGTCGCTCAGCTGCACCCAATCCCGGAAGATAGTGCTTGCAGGCTTCACATGCCCACAAGCAAAATGGAAAATGCCAGGAGACAATAATAAAAGATATCTTTTGATTGCAAATAGTCAATCGAGTGGCGATAGATCATAAAAATGTGAGTTATATATATATATATATATATATATATATATATGAGTTCTAATCCAAAGATATTAATCTTAAAAAACAAAATAAAAATTGTATACAGTTGGAACTCTGCTTTAACCACATGCAGACCAGCTGCCGCAGTTGCACTGCAGCAGAATGGCACGGCTGGGTGAAATGACGTTATGTAACGTCGCTTTGCCCTGTGGCCACTAGGGGGCGCGTGCCCCCCGCTCGCTCCCCGAGCCGATGCGAGTGCCCGGCGGTCTCGATCACCGCCGGGCTCCCGTGATCGCTCGGGGTACACGGAGAACCCGGAACACAGTTTCCGGTTCTCTGAGGGGAGAACTAACAGATCGTCTGTTCATACAGAGTATAAACAGCGATCTGTTAGTTTCCCTGCACAGTCCCCTCCCCCCTTCAGTTAGAACACATACTAGGACACACATTAACCCCTTCACTGCCCCCTAGTGGTAACCCCTTCGCTGCCAGTGACATTTTTACAGAAATCAATGCATTTTTATTCGCACTGATCGCTGTATTAATGCCAATGGTCCCAAAAATGTGTCAAAATTGTCCAACGTGTCCGCCAAAATGTCACAGTCACGATACAAATCGCTGATTGCCGCAATTACTAGTAAAAAAAAAAAATTATTAATAAAAATGCCATAAAACTATGCCCTATTTTGTAGACGCTATAACTTTTGCGCAAACCAATCAATATATGCTTATTGTGATTTTTTTTTTTTTACCAAAAATATGTAGAAGGAAAAAAACGTTTTTTTTATATATTTTTTGGGGATAGTTATTATAGCAAAAAGTAAAAAATAATGTGTTTTTTTCAATATTGTCGCTCTTTTTTTTGTTTATAACGCAAAAAATAAAAACCGCAGAGGTGATCAAATACCACCAAAAGAAAGCTCTATTTGTGGGAAAAAAAGGATGTCAATTTTGTTTGGGAGCCACGTCGCAGACCGCGCAATTGTCAGTTAAAGCGACGCAGTGCCGAATCACAAAAAGTGCTCTGGTCTTTGACCAGCCAAATGATCCGGAGCTGAAGCAGTTAAGCTTACAATTGGCCATTTACTATTACCACAAACAATTCTCCAGCATTTGTACATCTTGTTCTACAAGCCTCGCCAGTCCCGTCACCCCACATCTGGGCCGTTTCCATTACTGCCGTATTTAGGCCTAATTACTCTCTGTGTCTATTCTGCAGCGATGCCGATTAATTATCAGACTGTTAATTAGAATTACAGATGTTATTACTGGGAAGGGTTCGATCATAAGAGAAGAGACTGAAATTAGATGGTGGCAGCAGTTGCATGTAAGCCTGGATGAGGAGCTTTTATCTCTCCAGGATACTAGATGCTAAACACACGCTACAAAACAGCAATGGGGGCCAAGGACAAGAGCCTGGAGACACATAAACGGTAAAACAAGCAGTGCTTAATGAACCAATATGTCTGCTGCCACTAACGGGAATGACTGCCAAATAAAATACCATCACAACCTACCCGTAGTATACCCCATCATCTACTTTTCTGGGTGTTCTGCAGTTTCTAAATTTTTCATTCCGATGCCCCGTACACAGGAGCGGAAATTCCGCCAGCAAAAGTCCGATGAGAGCTTTTGGTCCGAAAATGCGGCCGCGTGTATGCTCCATCGGACTTTTGTTGGCGGAATGTCCGCCAGCAAAAGATTGAGAGCAGGTTCTCAATTTTTCGGTTGGAAATTCCGATCGTCTGTACCAATTCCGACGCACAAAATTCCTATGCATGCTCGGAAACAATTTGACGCATGCTCAGAAGCATTGAACTTCATTTTCTCGGCTCGTCGTAGTGTTGTACGTCACCGCGTTCTCGACGGTCGAAAGTTTAGCGAACTTTTGTGTGACCGTGTGTATGCAAGCTAAGCTTGAGCGGAATTCCGTCGGAAAAAACATTCAAGATTTTTCCGAAGGAAATTCCGCTCGTGTGTACGTGGCATCAGTCTTCTTCTTGTGCACAGCTCTTCACTTTCATCTGTCCTATCTCCACTCAATTTTTCAAAGGTAGCTGGTCAACCTGTACATCGTTGACCACGTTGTGTACAAAAGGAAAATGACTGCTTGAATCAATTTAACCTCCTGGTGCCAAACCTGTGACCCAAGGGCCACGTCTGGCTCACGTGTACGTGTTTTGTGGCACTTGAACCCCCCCCCCCAACCCAGTCTGTAGTGGGATGGGGAACATTGATATGTAAGGAATTAATAGTAGGTATCTCAAATGGCCTCATAACTTGCCTCCAGTCTCCCGCAGTCTTCTATAGAATGCCTGCAGTCAAACCTGTAGCATGTCCCATGTCTTTGACCACCATTGTCTGCAATCTCTGACAGTCCTCTGTAGCATTACATACAATGAACATTGTGCATACCTCCCAACTTTTTGAGATGGGAATGAGGGACACCTATCAGCAAAAGTATGCAGGCATAGGACACACCCCTGGCCACGCCCCCTTAAAAGGAGAATTGTACAAAAAAACAAGATTGGTTAAACCCACAAGTGCTTTTTTTTTATCACTACTATTCCTTTATATTGGCTTTTGGAATTTCCAAGGCAGCAATTTAGAAGTCAGGTGCTGGAAAACACATTTTGATAGATAAAAAGTACATTTTATATACAACTATATAGATCAGACCAAAATGAGGGACAAATGAGGAGGAATGAGGGACAGAGGGACATTGCTCCAAATCAGGGACAGTCCCCCTCGAAATCAGGGACAGTTGGGAGCTATGATTGTGTACAGTCAATTGGTGGTGTCAAGGGCCCGCAGTGGCTGCCCCCAGTAGTTGACAACCACTGCTGTAACCTGACTGTATCTGTTTGCTTCAGCCCTAACTGAACTGTAGCCTCCCTGGAGGTCTGTTTATATCCGATTTTTGAATCTCAAAGCGGTACATTGTTTTGCATAGAAATTTGGCATTTTATATTGTAGGCCTGTATATCTTAGGAATAACACACTTAAATCTGTCCAACCAAGACTCTAATAGACATCCCAGGTATAATAAAGTTTGAAACACAAAATCATAAGTTATAATATAATAAATAACTATAAATAATTATAAAAAAAAAAATATATAATAATAATAAAATTAATTTCCCCACGAATCACTATCGTTTAATTCTGCAAGTGTTCTAATTTACTATCGCTGTTTTCTAGCTGGCCTAAAACCGCTTTTGATGTAAAGGGACACTTTTTGGTTGCCATGGACAATCTCCAGTTTCCAGGCAGGAAGAAAAGTATATATAATATAAAACTGCATGCAGGGCACTGGACAAAGCACTAAGGACAAATGATGTGAAATGATTTGACACAGTAATGTAATCTGTAATGAGAGAGAGAAGAGCTGCTGCAGACGGGCACAGCGTTGGTTCAATATTGGGCTCAGGTAAGTGTTTAAGGGGGTGACAACTTTTGAAAGTTTGTTTACTTTAATGTAGAAAATGCATTAAGGTGAAAAAAAAGAAGCTTTTTGGCTTAAAAAACACTTTAAGTTTAAATTGGCTAAATATATTCTAGAATGCAAAGGCTTGTAGGTTTCCCTCTTATGCTGCGAATTTCCTAAGCAGCTGTTCAGCAGTTCAGCTTGGATAGAACAGGAGAATCAAAATAGTTGAAATGGTTAAAACTATGTGAAATAGAGTTAGATGCACTTCATATATGCGAAGTTTTGGAGCCCGTGGCTGTTCAGCAGTTCAGCTGCGAGTTAGATGCACTTTAACATTAGCTGGTTGTTAAGGAGCGGGAAGCCAGCCGCCGTGCGCCCTTAATAATCGATGACTCATCAGCTGTTAGCCGGGTTCCCCGCTGACAGCTGAATGTAAAAAAAAAAAAAAAAAACATTGCCGGCAATAAAAAAATCATAAAAAAAATGGGTGGGGTCCAATCCATACCAGGCTGCACCACACATATGTGAACCGGCTCCATTGAAAGTTGGTTTGATTCACATGTAATGCAAATCGTATGCGGTTCAAAATGCATCAATTTGCATATTTGTGAACAGAGCCTAATGAGGCATTTTGCCATATTGCATTACATTAGGCCATATTAAAGCGGAGTTCCACCCATTTAACCTCCCTGGCGGTATTCCCGAGTGGGGCTCGGGGTGAATTTTCACTACCAAAAGCGGTAACCCTGAGCCACACTCAGGATCGCATCGCAGGATCCAGGCAAAGTTACTTACCTTGTCCCCAGGATCCTGCGATGTCCCCCCTGCTGTGTGTGCGAGCCGCGTCCTCCGCTCGATCTATCACAGTGCCGGGCTCTGTTCCCTGCGAGCGGTGCGACGCACAGGGACAGAGCACGGCGCCAAATTCAAAGTCCCTGTAAGTCCCTGTACCACCCATTGGGCTCCATGCTCCACACCTGGTGGGAATGTGCACCTACACAAGGTTTTGGGGAATTAATTTTTCGCATATATGGTTCTGTGGTGGATGCTCCTACTCCTATCTCCCCTTCCACTGATCTTCCCTCTCTACTTCCCGGTTCTTTGTCCTGCACTTCTTCCTCATTGCAGCCAGGAATCTGAATGCCAGACAATGGAAGTCTGTAGACGCTCCTACGGTCCTACCACTGTAGAATGGATGGCTGAACGTACTCACATTCAATGCTTGGCAGAACTGGTAGCACAACATCAAGATAAATACTCTGCTTATATGGCCATGTGGTCTATCCGAATTTCCTTTTTAGACTCTCCCCGTTTTCATACCGGCTTCTCTTGATTCTGGACCTTTTAAGTTTGAGGCTGTGATTGTGATCCCTTTGCCCGCACCCCATCACTTTTTTTGCTTTTCTCACAACTTATTCCGCCCTTCCTTTTCCTCTCTTCTTTCCCTTTCTCCTCCTTAGCCTCTTGAAGACAGGTGATTATTTTATTTGCAGTCCACTATCCTCCTGGGGGTTTTGAGGGTTTATCACCTCTCCGCCTCGAAGTAGCCTTTCCCTTTTTCATTCTCCTTTTTTAATTTTTGTGATTTAGTTTTTTCCAGGAGAACTATCTTTTTCATTTACAGTCCATACCGGCTGATGCTTGCTGACCCTTGCTGAGACCTCCGTGACACACCTACTGACCACACTAATGGCCCGTACACACGATCCGAATATCGGACGAAAGCGATCGTTCGAGGGAGGATCGTACGATTTTCGGATCGTGTGTACACTACTTCCGACAGCCGATCACGACCGTTCGTCCGATATTATTCGATCGGACATGCACGGAAATTTTCCTCGTACGATTCCAGATCGTACGATTTTCGTTTAGTCAGTATAGTTGTCGTCCGGAAATACAATACAAATACATTACAACACATGACATCACTACCGATTTTTTTTCCTATCGTACAAGAATTTTCGTGACTTTATTGGCTATTCAATCTCTACTTGCGATTGTTAACCGAAAAACGGTCGTACGATTGGTCGTCCGATATTCGGATCGTGTGTACGGGCCATTACCATCCTACTTGGTTTATGACCTCCCATTATGAAGCAGACTGTATGGATATACTATGTTTCCTGTTTTTTATATTATTTTGGTTCACATATATTGTTACATGTACTTTTTGCCTGTAGTCGTTTTTCTTTGGTGGCTCTTTTAAGTCCCCAGGCTACTTTGGACTGGATTCATGCAATAACTATTGTACTCCTCTTTTATTTTTCTCTGGAACCACCTTGATTAGGCTTTCTTTCTTGTATTGTCTGTCAGTTGTTTTAAAATGAATAAAGTCTTATTCACACGAGCGGATTTTCCGTCGAAAAAATCTTGGATGTTTTTTCCGACGGAATTCCGCTCAAGCTTGGCTTGCATACACACGGTCACACAAAAGTTCGCTGAACTTTCGACCGTCAAGAAGGCGGTGACGTACAACACTACGACGAGCCGAGAAAATTAAGTTCAATGCTTGCGAGCATGCGTTGAATTGTTTCTGAGCATGCGTAGGAATTTTGCCCGTCAGAATTGGTACAGACCTAAAAATTGAGAACCTGCTCTCAATCTTTAGCTGCCTGGAATTCCGCAAGCAAAAGTCTGATGGAGCATACACACGGTCGCATTTTCGGACCAAATCATCAGACTTTTGCTGGTGGAATTTCCGCTCGAGTGTACGCGGCATTATTGTTTAAATAAAGGCCCAGCAATAACATTTAGGTGGCCTGTTAGTAACATGCCAAGTCTCCCCAAATAATTTCTTAAAATGCAACAGTATAATATAATAAACAGACCCTTTCCTATTATTATTTAGAAAAAAACATATTTATTACAAGCAGCCATATAGGGCTGACAATTCATGTAGCATTTTTCATACTGTACATTCACCTTGGTCCCTGCCCTTAAGGATCTTACAATTTAGGCAGCCTATCTCACATGCATATACACAAACACATACTAGGGTCAATTTAAACCTAGTACACGCTATCAGTTTTTTTCGTTCAACTCAGAAGGCTGAATGAAAAAAAAATGGAAGAGCTTGGGAGGAGATCCTGTACTAACAATCCGATGTTAGTACAGTGATCTCCCCGCTGAGCTATTGTGTACTGACAGGGGCCACCAGAACACACCGGATGCCGATCGGCAGACGTTTTTTAGTCATGACCGGCTGCCGTACACACGGGCCGAATGTTTGCCAGTTTCCATTGACCTGGACAATACAGCGCGATATTCGGCCCTTGTGTACAGGGCTTTAGACAAGAGTCGAATGACCTAGAAAACTAGAAAACTTTCTCTATGGATTAAACCCCCACTCTGAGCTTTCCTAAACAGAGCAGACCAGTTAGGGGAAGGAGTCACTGCCAGTGTTCTGTCGAGAAATGCCCCCCATCAGATAGTGCCCAGCCTGAAGGGCGCATGCGCCGCAGGTAACAGCACAACAGCTGTTTTTAACATCAGCTGTTGTGCCGGCGAGACGGCGCAGGTGCACAATAGACGTTAGGTTGTGCCCGGCGCTCCGCCTCGCTCCCATGGCGAGTTCATGTCCATGATGGGCAGATTTATATACAATGTGGGCGGAATGTAAAAATCCGCCCATCAAAAAGTTCTACTTTTTTGCTGCACTGGCCATCTAATTCTGCCCACACGTGTAGATATCCGGCCATCATTGGACATGAAACTCGCCACGGGAGCGTGGCGGAGCACAATCTGATAGAAAACAATAATTTTGTTGTCTATTGTGCGCCTGCGCCGTCTTGCCATTACAAGAGCTGATGTGAAAATCATCTGTTGTGCTGTTACGTACGCCGCATGCGTTGCACATGCTCCCTTCAGCCCGGGCACTATGCGATGGGGGGCACTTCTCAACAGAACACCGGCAGCCCTGACCTCTTGCCTGTCTAGACCATGATCTTGAGTTTAGATTTTGTATCTCATTACATTGCTGTCAGCTATTGCTGTTTGTAGGTGTTTTGAAGGCCGTAACCTGGGAGTTGTCCACAGCAAAGTCCATGTATCCTGGTAAATCCTGCGGAGCTTCTTAGGTTCCTTGTCTCTCTTTATAGCCTACATTTGTCTGGTGATGCAAAGGGCCACTGCCTCCGGGACAGAGTACAGTAGAAGCTTGTTTGCTTTCAGTTCCTCTCTCTCTCTCTGAATGAAACTCCCCTGAGACCACCTAAACAGAGCAGGCAAGGAAGGGGGAAGAGTTTCTGCTCTGACTCATTCAAATGTATGTCAATTTCTGTTGAGCTATTGAACTCTGTAACCATTTTTTTTTTTTGTTGCCACCAAATAAACATAGCCTGGAAAACGTAAAAAATTAGGTTAAAGTCTCACATGCTGTCTTGAAATAAAAATCTTAAAAATTTAAAGGCTATATTTCAGATTTCAATAACTAAAAACTTATTATTTTATTCCTTACTATAATAAATAAAGAAACTAAACAAAGTTTTTTATTGCAATGTACCTGCAGAAGGAGACCCGGTACCAGTCAGATTGGAGTCATTGCAATCACAGAGGCCCAAACGCATCCTGTTGTCAATCTCTGCCATGTTTTTGGAGCCCTGGCGAAAAAGAAATGTCCATATTAGTTTGGCCAGACTGTATTTAGTAATAGGAATCATCAGTTACAGCAAGAAATTGGATTTGTTGGTTTCCATTTTTTTCTTACAGTACATATTTTGGCAAAAAAATGCTTTCTTCCTGTTGATCTGCCAGAAATCCAATGAGCTCCTGTTTGCTGGACTGCAAAAAAAAGTGGTGGCTGGTGCTCAAATTTTTTTTTGGGGGGCGCAAGCAAACTGAAAAATTCTGAAAAAAAAAAACATCAATTGCAGCTACTGTGCCCATCAAACGCAGCTACGGTGCGAATCAACGCAGGCACTGTGCCATCAAACGCAGCTACTGTGCCATCAAACGCAGCTACTGTGCCTATCAAACGCAGCCACTGTTCCATCAAACGCAGCCACTATGCCATCAAACGCAGCCACTGTGCCCATTAATTGCCGCCACTATGCCCATCAAACGCATCCATTATGCCCATCAAACGCAGCGACTGTGTTCATCAAACGCAGCCACTGTGTCATCAAACGCAGTCACTGTGCCCATCAATTGCCGCCACTGTGCCATCAAACGCAGCCACTGTGCCCATCAATTGACGCCACTGTGCCATCAAACGCAGCCACTGTGCCCTTCAATTGCTGCTACTGTGCCATCAAACGCAGCTACCGTGCCTATCAATTGCCACCACTGTGCCATCAAACGCTGCCACTGTGCCATCAAACGCTGCCACTGTGCGAAACGCAGCCATTGTACCCATCAATTGCCGCCACTGTGCCCATCAAACGCAGCCACTGTGCCATCAAATGCAGCCACTGTACCCATCAAACGCAGCCACTGTGCCCATCAAACGCAGCCACTGTGCCCATCAAACGCAGCCACTGTGCCCCATCAATTGCCGCCACTGTGCCCATCATAAGCCGCCACTGTGCCCATTAATTGCTGCCACTGTGCCATCAAACGTAGCTACTGTGCCTATCAATTGCCGCCACTGTGCCCATCAAACGCAGCCACTGTGCTATCAAATGCAGCCCCTGTGCCCATCAAACGCAGCCCCTGTGCCCATCAAATGCAGCCACTGTGCCCATCAAACGCAGCCACTGTGCCCATCAATTAACGCCACTGTGCCTATCAATTAACGCCACTGTGCCCATCAATTGCCGCCACTGTGCCCATCAATTGTCGCCACTGTGCTATCAAACGCAGCTAATGTGCCCATCAAACGCAGCTAGTGTGCCCATTATTGCTGCCACTGTGCCCATCAAACGCAGCCACTGTGCCCATCAAATGCACCCACTGTACCCATGAAACGCAGCCACTGTGCCATCAAACACCGCCACTGTGCCCATCAATTGCTGCCACTGTGCCATCAAACGCAGCTACTGTGCCTATCAAACGGAGGCACTGTGCCATCAAATGTAGCTACTGTGCCTATCAAACGCAGCCACTTTCCCATCAAACGCAGCCACTATGCCATCAAACACAGTCACTGTGCCCATCAATTGCCGCCACTATGCCCATCAAACGCAGCCACTATGCCCATCAAACGCAGCGACTGTGTTCATCAAACGCAGCCACTGTGTCATCAAACGCAGTCACTGTGCCCATCAATTGCCACCATGTGCCATCAAACGCAGCCCCCGTGCCCATCAATTGATGCCACTGTGCCATCAAACGCAGCCACTGTGCCCATCAAACGCAGCCACTGTGCCCATCAAACGCAGCCACTGTGCCCATCAATTGCCGCCACTGTGCCATCAAACGTAGCTACTGTGCCTATCAATTGCCGCCACTGTGCCCATCAAACGCAGCCACTGTGCCATCAAATGCAGCCCCTGTGCCCATCAAACGCAGCCCCTGTGCCCATCAAATGCAGCCACTGTGCCCATCAAACGCAGCCACTGTGCCCATCAATTAACGCCACTGTGCCTATCAATTAACGCCACTGTGCCCATCAATTGCCGCCACTGTGCCCATCAATTGTCGCCACTGTGCTATCAAACGCAGCTAATGTGCCCATCAAACGCAGCTACTGTGCCCATTATTGCCGCCACTGTGCCCATCAAACGCAGCCACTGTGCCCATCAAATGCACCCACTGTACCCATGAAACGCAGCCACTGTGCCATCAAACACCGCCACTGTGCCCATCAATTGCCGCCACTGTGCCATCAAACGCAGCTACTGTGCCTATCAAACGGAGGCACTGTGCCATCAAACGCAGCTACTGTGCCTATCAAACGCAGCCACTGTGCCATCAAACGCAGCCACTATGCCATCAAACGCAGTCCCTGTTCCCATCAATTGCCGCCACTATGCCCATCAAACGCAGCCACTATGCCCATCAAACGCAGCGACTGTGTTCATCAAACGCAGCCACTGTGTCATCAAACGCAGTCACTGTGCCCATCAATTGCCGCCATGTGCCATCAAACGCAGCCCCCGTGCCCATCAATTGACGCCACTGTGCCATCAAACGCAGCCACTGTGCCCTTCAATTGCTGCTACTGTGCCATCAAACGCAGCTACTGTGCCTATCAATTGCCACCACTGTGCCATCAAACGCTGCCACTGTGCCAAACGCAGCCACTGTACCCATCAATTGCCGCCACTGTGCCCATCAAACGTAGCCACTGTGCCATCAAATGCAGCCACTGTACCCATCAAACGCAGCCACTGTGCCCATCAATTACCGCCACTGTGCCATCAAATGCCGCCACTGTGCCCATCAATTGCCGCCACTGTGCCCATCAATTGCTGCCACTGTGCTATCAAACGCAGCTACTGTGCCTATCAATTGCCGCCACTGTGCCCATTAAACGCAGCCAGTGTGCTATCAAATGCAGCCACTGTACCCATCAAACGCAGCCCCTGTGCCCATCAAATGCAGCCACTGTGCCCATCAAACGCAGCCACTGTGCCCATCAATTACCGCCACTGTGCCCATCAATTACCGCCACTGTGCCCATCAATTGTCGCCACTGTGCCATCAAACGCAGCTACTGTGCCCATCAAACGCAGCTACTGTGCCCATTATTGCCGCCACTGTGCCCATCAAATGCAGCCCCTGTGCCATCAAATGCACCCACTGTACCCATGAAACGCAGCCACTGTGCCCATCAAATGCAGCCACTGTGCCCATCAAACGCAGCCACTGTGCCCATGAATTGCCGCCACTGTGCCCATGAATTGCCCTCACTGTGCCCATGAATTGCTGCCACTGTGCCCATAAAACGCAGCTACTGTGCCCATGAATTACCGTCACTGTGCCATCAAATGCAGCTACTGGACCAAACGCAGCCACTGTACCCATCAATTGCCGCCACTGTGCCCATCAAACACAGCCACTGTGCCCATCAGACACAGCCACTGTGCCCATCAAATGCAACCACTGTACCTATCAAACGCAGCTACTGTGCCTATCAATTGCTGCCACTGTGCCATCAAACGCAGCCAATGTGCCCATCTATTGCTGCCACTGTGCCATCAAACGCAGCCACTGTACCCATCAAACACTGCCACTGTGGCCATCAAATGCTGGCAGTGTGCCCCCGCCCGGCACTTACTCTGTCTCGGTGGGGCAGCGGGTCAGGGCGGCGGTGTCCTCCACACTCCTCAATGTCTTCTCCCGTCCTCTCTTCCCGTCCTCTGCTATGATTGGACTTCTGATAGGTGTCCAATCACAGCGCCTGCCGTTTCAGCCAATCAGGTGACAGATAACAGACCCGAGCACCTGATTGGCGGAGAGGTGGTTCAGTATAAGGAAAGCGAATATTCATCACACAGCTGAGTGAACTACGAGCGCCCAGCATGGCGCTCGCTGTTCACCTTTTTTGACACCTATTAGAGTTTATGGCTCTAATCATGTGCTTCAAAAAAATACCCCGCCGCTGTTATTCAGGGCCCGGCACCCTGAAAGGGGCCGGGCGCTTGAATCGTTCTGCACTCCTGTGACCTCTGTTCAGCAGACAGCGGGATGAGGCCCACTGACCCACTGTCGGCTGATGTCACAGAGCCGGTCCAGGTTCAGGCAAGATGCTGATGATGAAGTTGGGATCTGCCTACATGTCTGGACCGTCACCAGGCTCAGCCTCTCAGTGAGCCGATGAGAGCCTGAGCCGGCCGCTCCTGCCCCCTCCATAACCCAGCACTCCAGTGTGCGCGGGGGGGGGGGGGCAGAGCAGAGAGCCGGTGACTGACAGTGACTCATACAGATAGCAGAGAAAGGAGGCAGCAGATAGCAATGACGCATAGTACATTGGATTGAGACAAGTACACACTATAGAGGGATATGTTTTGTTCATATTTCATGTAAGAGGTTTACAACTACTTTAATGCAGTGACTCAACTAGTACAAAACGGAGGGTAACAATGATTGCTGTGCTACATCTGTGGATGTCTATTATGACCAGAGGGAAATGTTCAGACTTTCATTGTGCTTTGCTGCTTGTCCGCAGTTCTCTATGTTTGACATTGCAGTGTTGATTTAGACACAGCATCCTATATGTCTACATGGCAACGAGCGCAGTTTGACCTTTTCAGAAGAAGACCCCAATAAGGAAAAAAATATGTATGCATATCGGAGGGCCCTGCTCAGGAGGTCATGAGATATATATATATATATCTATATATATATATATATACATACATACATACACACACACATAGCTCCCAACTGTCCCTGATTTGGAGCAATGTCCCTCTTTCCTCCTCATTTGTCCCTCATTTTGGTCTGATCTGTATAGTTGTATATGAAATGCACTTTTTATCTTTCAAAAAGTGTTTCCCAGTGCTAAACCTTTCATCTGCATTTGTACATTCCAAAAGCCAATATAAAGGAATAGTAGTGGTAATAAAAGGACTTGTGGGTTTAACCAATCTTGTTTTTTTTGTACAATTCTCCTTTAAGTGGGCGTGACAAGGGGCGTGTCCTATGCCTGCATACTTTTGCTGGTAGGTGTCCCTCATTCCCATCTCAAAAAGTTGGGCGGTATGTATATATAACAGCTTGAACGAGCAGGGCCCTCCGATTCCTTCTGTATTGTAACTACTGCCTGCCCTCCTGCTGCAAAGCACTGCACAAACTGTTGCCGTTATATAAATCCTGTATAATAATAATAATAATAATAATAAATAAAAAAAAAAAAAATATATATATATATATATATATATATATATATAATATATATATATATATATATATATATATATATATAAATAATAAATATATATATATATATATATATATATATATATATATATATATATATATATATATATATTTATTTATTAGGGATGCAACGATACCGATACTGGTATCGGTGCAGATACCAGGCAATTGAGCAAGTATCGGTACTCGCCCAAATGCTCCGGATACCGAAATCGATACTTCCGGATCGATGGACATCCTCATTGGTTGCCGGCATAGTACTGTTTCCATAGTGGAGCACTTCTGCCCACTCCTGGTATTTCCCCCAACCGGTGGTGACGAGCCCCGATGGCAGCTGTCGTTCCCGGGTGTGCTGGCTGTTGCCAGCTCTGTCCATCGATCCAGTATCCATTTGGCTCACCGCCCGCTCCCAGGAACTCCAGGGTTAGAGGCAGCCATTCATTCCACCAGGCTCAGCAGAGTCAAATACGAAACCTCATCAGTCACAGTGCCTCACTGGCACACTACCATCTCCCTGCATGGGCTTATGATCGATTTACCTAATGTCATCAGTCTGTTCAGTTTTCAAATGCTGCTTTGAACTTCTAATCTATCTCTACCTACTTACTAGAACAGCGTTCCCTCTGCTGAATTTTGTGAGTTCTAAACTGCCGACCAGATGGTGCTTCTATACACACACAGAAATTGCAATTTCTTTGCTGTGCGATTTGCACCATTTTTTTTATTGACGCAAAACGCACCCCAGAGTAACGGTACTCTGTATCGGCGGGGACTTGAATGAAAGTATCGGTACTTGTACTCACCGATAAAATGGTATCGGTGCAACCCTAATATATATACCTCATACAGAACACGTTTAATATTAGAGCTAAATAAATAAAGTTAACTAGTATTTACAGAGCTCAATATTTCACCACCCTGCTTCACAGTATGGGGGGAGATTTACTGTGCATAGTAACCAATCAGCTTTTTCAATTAAGCTTTGACAATAAAAACCTGGAAGCTGATGGTTTCTATGCACAGCTGCACCAGATTCTGCGTTCACCAGTTTTAGTAAATCTCCCTCTATCAATCCTGAGAAATGACACTTAGAGCCGGTTCACACTGAGGCAGCATGACTTGCAGCGCGACTGCCTCAGGCGACCGGGATCCGACTTCAGCGGCGACTTGCAAAACGACTTCTGTATAGAAGTTAATGCAAGTCACCTGAAGTCGCCCCAAAAGTAGTACAGGAACCTTTTTCTAAGTCGGAGCGACTTGAGTCACTCCTATTAGAACGGTTCCATACTACAGAACGGGACGTGACTTGTCAGGCGGCAAAGTCGCCTGACGAGTCGCCCCGGTGTGAACCGGCTCTTAGGAGCATATTTGTAAAGCAACAAATCTGAAATTCAACAAACATTCTAAGCAGGTGTATCTTCAGGCTGCCTATGATTTAAGTGACCGTGATTGGTTCTCCATCTCCACCATAGAATTTTTGGTGAAAGCCACATTCACTGACTGAGCCCTGGTTCACATTGGTGCGCATTGACATGCGTTTTGACATGTCAAATCGGCGGCAATTGCCGGCAATGGCACCGTCCTAATCGGTGCAACGCTGTATTTGCGGCGCTGCACCGTGTTTAAAAAGTCGTTTCTGTACTACTTTTTGCAATTTCGTTTGGGGTGCGATTTCCATTGATATCTGTGCAGAAACCCGCACAGATGTCTGTGCATTCGCCGCCGAAATCGGGACTACAACACTGGAGGGAAATCGTGCGAGTTCAGCTGAACTTGCATGGCTTCGTTCCCACAGCTCAATGTGAACCTGGGCTTATAGATCTAAAGCCCAACTAGATTACATTAGTTTACTAAAGCACTGTGTTTAATAACAATTGTTTATTTTTTTTAAATACTGTTTTAACCTTTCTTTCATAATTTTTGCATACCTCCCAACTTTTTGAGATAGGAATGAGGGACACCTATCAGCAAAAGTATGCAGGCATAGGACACACCCCTTACCACGCCCCCTTAAAGGAGACTTGTACAAAAAAACAAGATTGGTTAAACCAGTACTTTTTTTAACCACTACTATTCTTTTATATTGGCTTTTGGAATGTACAAATGCAGCAATTTAGGAATCAGATGAAAGGTTTAGCTCTGGAAAACACTTTTTGATAGATAAAAAGTGCATTTTATATACAACTATATCAGACCAAAATGAGGGACAAATGAGGAGGAATGAGGGACAGAGGGACATTGCTCCAAATCAGGGACAGTCCCTCGAAATCAGGGACAGTCCCTCGAAATCAGGGACAGTTGGGAGTTATGTTTTGGTTTTGCATCTCAGTGCTGCTGATCTCTCGCAGCCTCTTTCAACAGCTTCCTGCCTTCATACACTGTACATCATTGCTCAGGGGCAGCTTCCTAGCCCATGCCTATGAGAGCGCGTGACAAGCTGACAACACAGGCGGTACAATTGGGGGACGGGGACAGAGCGTTGTCACCCTGTAACAGGAAGTGCCTGAACAAGGAACCTCATGGCAGGTATTATTTTAATAAAAGCTGCAGATATTTAAAGAAAAGAAAAAAAAAATGCAAAATAACTTTTGAAATGAAGATAACATGAAGTTTTAGTGATTTGATTTTAGATCTGCATCATTTTTATTATATAAATACCTGTACAAGTCAGTTGAAGTTTGCATCCCCGAAATACAGGATTGCAGTCACCCACAGCCTACACCGGTCGCTCTCCTCCGGTCCCTCAGTCGTTCTTTTTCTTGATGAACACAGCTCTTGCCGTTCATTAGTAATCTCTGAATCCGATCGCCTTTAACCCCCCCGTTTGCTGGAGAGCCAGATCCCCCCTTAGATCTTCACGCAGCTCCCAAACCTTTACCGCAGCTGGGCGCTTTTTTTTTTTTTTTAGCACAGGGACATAAAATTGAATTTCAGCATCTGATCCTTAGCAGGCAGAGGACTCTGAAAATTTTAGACCTGAGACATCCAGGCGCTGCTCCCTTCTACATCCTCTTTCTCCTCTATTGATGAAAGGACGCAGCAAAGTAAACTCAAGCTCAGAATTCATCTTGTGTGCGGAATGATGCTGCCTGCTCTTTGAATGAATGTGGCGGCCCCTCCAATCACGGGAAGGACTGAGCACACCAGGGAGAATCTCAGTTATCCTGTGCGGTGAGAGAGCCAGGCAGCCAATGAGGGCGCACAGCCCTGCAGCCACACGGAAAAAAAACCCCGAAAAGCTCCTCACACGCACTCCCCGCGTATCGCTAACGAGTGACGGATGTCACTGATGCAGCAGTGTGGTGGTGGGTGCATGATATGATTGCCCAGCGGAGAAGAAAAGCATTGTTATTTAACCACCTCAATACCGAGCACTTTCACCCCCTTACTGCCCAGGCCATTTTTCAGCTTTCGGTGCTGTCACGCTTTGAATGACAATTGCGCGGTCATGCTACACTTTACCCACGTGAAATTGGTATAATTTTCTTCACACAAATAGAGCTTTCTTTTGGTGGTATTTAATCTAAAAAAAAAGACCAAAAATTTTAAAACAAAAAAAATAAACAATTTTTCTTAGTTTCTGTCAGTAAATTTTGTAAATAAGTAATTTTTCTCCTTCACTGATGCGCAATGACGAGGCAGCACTGATGACGGGGCACTGATGAGGAGGCATGAATATGCCGCACTTATGGGCACTGATATGTGGCACTGATGAGCACTGATAGGCGGCACTGATGGGTGCCACTGGTGGGCACTGGGCACAGATAGGCGGCACTGGTAGACACAGATAGGCAGCACTGATGGGCATTAATGGGCAGCAGTGATGAGCATTGATGGGCAACAGTGATGGGCATTGATGGGCAGCACTGATAGCCAGCACTGACTACATCACTAATGGCCACTGATTGCTGGCACTTGTGGGCACAGATTGGTGGAAATTGTGGGCACTGGTTGGCACTGATTGCTGGCAGTGGTGGGTAATCATTGTTGGCACTGGTGGGCATTTAATTGATTACATACCTAGCTGTCCCCTGTGAGGAGATGCCGCTAATCGGCTCTCCTCTCCTCACACTCTGTCAGTGTGAGGCGAGGAGCACCGATTACCGGCATCTCCGTGTTTACATGTGTCCAATCACAGCCGATCACATGGTTAAAGAGCCGCAGTCTTTACACAGATGGGGGTCGCGTCCTAGCAACATGGCATGGCCACGGTCACGTGTGCCCCGGGCGAAGCGTGATGGCGGTCGTTCTGGGAAGCTGTCATATGACGTCCACCCAGAACGAGAGCCACACCGACCAGCCATCAATTGACGGTGGGCAGGCGGCAAGTGGTTAACCGGTTCCCGACCGGCTCCTGTTCATATACGTCGGCAGAATGGCACGGCTGGGCAAAGTAACTTACCGGTGCGTTACTTTGAATTTCCATGGTCGTGGGACCCGTCATGTGGATACCCGCGATCGTGTCACGGAGCTCAAGAACGGAGAGATGCCAATGTAAACAGCATCTCCCCGTTCTGCCAAGTGAAAGGACACTGATAGTCTGCTCCCTGTCATCGGGAGCAGCGATCAGTGTGGCGTCACACACAGCCACGCCCCCAGACATTTAGAAACACGCCCCTAGGAACACTTAACCCCTCCCGCCCCCTATTGGTTAACCCCTTCCCTGCCTGTGACATTTTTACAGTAATCAATGCAATTTTATAGCATCGATTGCTGTATTAATGCCAATGGTCCCAAAAATGTATCAAAATTGTCCTATGTATCCGCCATAAGGTCGCAGTCACGATAAAAATCGCTGATTGCCGCCATTACTATTAAAAAAAAATTATTAATAAAAATGCCATAAAACTATCCCCTATTTTGTAGACGCTATAACTTTTGCGCAAACCAATCAATAAATGCTTATTGCGATTTTTTTTACCAAAAATATGTAGAAGAATACGTATTGGCCTAAACTGAGGAAAAACATTTTTTTTATATATTTTTGGGGGATATTTATTAAAGCAAAAAGTAAAAAATAATGTGTTTTTTTCTAAATTGTCGCTCTTTTTTGTTTATAGTGCAAAAAATAAAAACCGCAGAGGTGATCAAATACCACCAAAAGAAATCTCTATTCGTGGGAAAAAAAGGACGTGAATTTTTTTTGTTTTTTTATATATATATATATTTTTTTACATACAATAGATGTGCGTTGATTTGGGTTGCATACAAATGCAGCATGTCTACATTTTTATGCAGCACAATGCATGTCACTGCATGAGTTGAATGAAATGTCATTATGTGACATTTCAATAAAGTAAAAAAAAGAAGAAAAGTAGAGTATGATGCGTTGTAGCAATGCATCTCACCGATAGGGTTGTCACCTTTTCTTCAAGTCAAACCCGAACACTTTAGCGGCGCACAGCAATTTTTTTTTTTGTAGTATAAACTATACATATATTTTGCTATTAAATAACATTTCTAACCATATGAAATTAATAACAAGAGTCCCCCTTTACATCAGAGTCCACAGAGTTCCCCTTCATCTGAATCAGCAGAGTTCCCCTTTTACATCAGAGTTCCCTTTACCTGTAAGGGGGTCTCTGCAGACTCTGATGTAAGGGAGAACTCTGGAGACTCTAACATAAGGGATGCTCTGAGAAGCCTGATTTAAGGGGGGAACACTGAGAACTTTGATGTACTGTATAGAAAGGACTCTGATGTAAGGGATAACACTGTGGCCTCTGGTGTAAAGGGGAACTCTGATGTAAGGGGTGCTCTGAGAACACTGATTTACCTTAGTGTACTCATTCAGAGGCAGGAGAGAGAAGGGGGGAGACTTCAGTCACAGACAGGGATGGATGGTGAGCTCACTCACCCCTTGGCACCTCTCATCCAGATGTATATGAGACTGCTGGACTTCAAATTTCCAGCCCTGACTTTCCTTTTCTGAGGCACAGCCCTGGTGATTGGAGTGTGGGCAGACACAGAGGGGTAGGGGCGGAAGGAAGAGGTGTAGATCGAACCCTCTCTCCTCTCCCGTGTGTGTGTGTGTGTTTTTTTTGGGGGGGGGGGGGGGGGTTGTTAGTGCTGGCTTTGGGCAGCGTGAAAGAGAGTGTAACAGACACTCTCAGCTTAGACAACTGCAGCCAGGAACGCTGCTTGGAAGCCATAGTCCAGTCTAAATAATCTGTCCGGGATTCAGGCAGTCTGAAATCCGGACACATGATGCCAGACCCGAACTGTCCGGGTGAATCTGGACAGGTGGCAACCCTACTCACCGCCCATACACAACACGCACCAGTGAGTGTTTGTTATGCAGTTAGTAACACATGGCCACTAAAGTGAATGAGCCCTCCCTGTTGTAGGGTGACAGTGCCCACTTAGTCTCTGTTTTAGGGCAACAGAAAAAGATAGGACAAGGTAACCCCACACCTCTCTTATTCTCCAGGGGTTGTGTTCTATAGCCATAGGTGTGCGCAGCCACACTCTTATAAATAAATGTAACCAAACATTTTAAAATGTATTAAAACATGGATGGTGTCAGTAGAGCAGTGGACGGTGTTAGTAGTTTTTTTTTATTTTTTTATTATATTTTTCTATTTCTTACAATTCTATTTTTCATTATTTTTTGCGCTGTCTGCCGGGACACGTGTGTGTCCCGGCAGACAGCGCGCCGGGACAGGAAGTGACGTAAACTCCTGTGGGAGTTTATGCCCGGAAGTGGGTGCAGATACCTGTCTTAGACAGGTATCTGCACCCCCATGAAAGGTGCCAAATGTGACACCGGAGGGGGGGAGGATTCCGAAAAGCGGAAGTTCCACTTTAGGGTTGAATCCCGCTTTAAGGCATCGGCATATCAAGACATTTTGGACAATTTCCTGTTCCAACATGGCTGCGCACCAGCAGGGCCGTTTTTTCCACTGGGCACGCTGGGCAGTTGCCCGGGGGGCCCCACTTGTCTGGAGGGCCCCATCCAGGGCTGATCCTCAGTGCTGCAATCTGCTGCTTAAATTGACTGACTGCACTGGTTGCTCACTTCGCCGGCCGGCATCTAGCTAGCAACCAGTGATGTCAATCAGAGGCCGCGGCCGCCCCAGCATTTATAGCGCAACACAGCTGCCCCAGTGGCTAGTGAACAGGCTCCGCCCACCTCTGCCATGTTCTTCAGACAGCATGGAGAGGGAGCGGAAAGACGGCCCTTGATAGATGGCGCTGCCTTGCTGCTGTGAGTGACACACTGTACCAGGGGCGGATCCAGGGGGGGGGCAACGGGGCAATTGCCCCCTCCGAGAATATGACTGATTGCAGTCCTAACCGAGTCTCTCTCTCTCACATCAGTATTAATCAGCCGATCAGCGGCGCTGAGAGAGAGAGACTCCGCTGCGCTGGACCTGCAGAAGCTGGAGGGAGGACGTGTGTGGAGGCAGGTCTGCGCCGCTGGCCAGTGTTCCCTGCACTGGTTGCTAACGCCTGTGCCGCCTGGCGTGTAGCAACCAGTGACGTCAGTCACATTGGAGGCTGGAGCCGCTGCTGAGGAGGAGATCCCCAGCATCCCCAGCATTCATAGCGGAGAGTTCTTCGTTCTCCGCCCCTGAGTGAGTGTTGGCCCCACCCACCTCCTCCCCTCCATCTTCTCCACGGCGCGAACACAGGAAGAAGCAGTGACTGTGTGTCACTGTCATCTGATACTGCCGGCTGCGACTGCAGGCAGTGCAATTAACAGATCCCGCTCATCTCCATTGCTCCTGCATGGGAGCCCCTCCCCCCCACCAGAGCACCAATATTAGATAAAAGTGAGTAAAATAATGAATATGTAAAATCGCAAAATCTTGTGTGCCATACTGCCATTATTTATGAAAAACAAATGCTGCCCTTTTATTCTTGTTCAATCTAAACCCCTTCAGCTTTTGGAAAGTTTTACCCCCCCCCCCCCCCATGAACAAGCCATTTCTTGCGTTACTGCGTTGCGTTATTGTAACTGACAATTGCGCGGTCGTGCAACGCTGTACCCAAGTAAAATTGATGTCCATTTTTTTCCACTAATAGCACTTTCTTTTGGTGATATTTTATTTTTTGCAATATAAACATACCGACAATTTTGAAAAAAAAAACTATATTTTTTACTTTTTGCTATAAAAAAATGTCTTCCTCAATTTAGGCCAATATGTATTCTGCTACATATTTTTGGTAAAAAATCCCAATAAATGTATATTGATTGTTTTGAACAAAAGTTATTGCATCTACAAAATAGGGGATAGATTTATGGCATTTTTGTTTTTTTTCTAGTAATGGCGGAATTAAGTGATTTTTTTAGCGGGACTACAACATTGTGGCGGACAGATTGGACACTTTTTGGGGACCAGAGACACTAATACAGTGATCAGTGCTAAAAATATATACTGTCACTGTACTAATGACACAATGGCTGGGAAGAGTTAACATCAGGGGTGATCAAAGGGTTAACTGTGTCCCTAGGGGGTGCTTGCTAACTGTGCGGGGGATGGACTCACTAGATGAACAGAGTGATCCATGTTCCTAGTTAGCAGGAACACAAGATCACTCTGTTCATCTCTGACAGAACGGCGATCTGCCTTGTTTACATCAGCAGACCGCTGTTCCATCTCTGTGGGGAGCGATTGCAGGTGGCCGGCGGACATCACTTCCGCTGGACCCGCTAATTGGCTTCCCCTCTGGCCAATCAGCACGTGTGCCTTTGCTGGCTATTGCACAAAATGGCGTACAGGTACACCTTATTTTCTGGCAGTGCCCCTCCCGAGACTAGACTCTGGATCCGCCCCTGCACTGTACTGCACCAGGCCGGCGGCCTCAAGTAAGTCTAACAATGTCTACTTAAAGAGGAAGTAAAGCCTCTGTAAAAAAAAAAAGACACCCTGCAAGGCAAAGGCATAATGAGCTAGTATGCATAGCATACTAGCTCATTATGAAAAACTTACCTGAAAACGAAGCCCCCGAAGCCGTCCTTATCTTCAATCTTCCTCGCCGCCATGCAGGGCCGGAGTGACTTCCGGGTCTCGCCGCTCCAGCGCTATCATTCGCTGGAGCGTCGATGACGTCACTCCCGAGCGGCATATGCAGTGCGCCCTCAGTGCGCCTGCGCGCCGCTATCTACGGCGCATGCGCCGAAGACAGCGATGCCTTTTAATCGCTAAATATCTCCTAAACCATGTAGGTTTAGGAGATATTTATTGGACCTACAGGTAAGCCTTAATCTAGGCTTACCTGTAGGCCAAAGTCATGTGGAAGGGTTTACTTCCACTTTAAGGAAGTTCAAGTGGGGGCATCAAACACAGCCACTGTCTGTGTCCCTCAAAAGCTGCCACTGTGCCCATCAAACAGCCACTGTGCCCATCAAAGCTGCCACTGTGCCCATCAAAGCTGCCACTGTGCCCATCAAAGCTGCCACTGTGCCCATCAAACACAGCCACTGTGCCCATCAAAAACTGCCACTGTGCCCAAACGCTTCCGCTGTGCCCATCAAACTTGTGTTATATTGTCTAAACGTTTTAATTGTTTAACGTGTTAATGTTTAAACACTGATTTTGTTGGAAGTACCAATAAATATAGCCTTATTGATAATTTGCGTTTTTATTCTAGTGCGTGATCGTGTAGACAGGGCCCCAGTGCACTGTATTGCCCGGGTCCCTATAATGCTCTTAAGATGGCCCTGCACACCAGTGCACAAAGCAAGGCCCATAAAGACATGGATGAGCGAGTTTGGGGTGGAGGAACTTGACTGGCCTGCACAGAGTCCTCACCTCAACATGATAAAACATCTTTGGGATGAATTAAAGCGGAGACTGCGAGCCAGGCCTTCTCGTTCCTGTGCGCACACCTATGGTCATTAGTACAGTGACATTACAGTAAGTCCCCTTTCACACTGGGGGCGTTTTTTCAGGTGCTACAGCGTTAAAAATAGCGACTGTATAGCGCCTGTAAAAAAAAAAAAACGGCCCCATTCACTCCAGTGTGAAAGCCGGAGGGCTTTCACACTGGAGCGTTGCGCTAGCAGGACGGTGAAAAAAGTCCTGCTAACAGCATCTTTGGAGCGGTGAAGGAGCGGTGTTCACCGCTCCTACCCATTGAAATCAATTGGCAGCATGGCTATACCGCCGGCAAAGCGCTGCTGCAGCGGCACTTTGCGGGCGGTTTTAACCCTTTTTCGGCCGCTAGCGGGGGTTAAGACCGCACCGCTAGCCGACAAAAAATGACGCTAAAACTACAGTAAAGCAGCGCTAAATATAGCGCTGCTTTGCGGCCGACGCCGCTCCCGCCCCATTGTGAAAGGGGCATTACAGTGCATCTTATTTATTGGTGTCACTGGTCTCCAAAAAGTGTCAAAACTGTAACTTTGTGTCCGATGTTCCGTAAATCTATCCCATACTTTGTAGATGCTATAACTTTTGCGCAAACGAATCAATATACGCTTATTGGGATTTTTTTTTAACAAAAATATGTAGCAGAATACATATTGGCCTAAATTTATGAAGAAATTCGATTATTTTACATTTTTTTATTGCATATGTATTATAGCAGAAAGTAAAAAAAAAAAAAAAAAATTCAAAATTTTCTTTTTTTTTTGTTTATAGTGCAAAAACTAAAAAGCACAGAGGTGATCAAATACTACTTAAAGAAAACTCTATTTGTGGGGAAAAAAGGGGATATCAATTTTATTTGTGTACAGCATCGCACGACCGCGCAATTGTCAGCTAAAGTAACGCAGTGCCGTATCGCAAAAAATGGCCTTGTCATGAAAGGGGAGGTAAACCTTCCGGGGGCTGAAGAGGTTAATTACATTGTTTAAATTGATTTCTGTTGCGGCCCTGAAGGAAAACATCCTGGCTGCGATATGTGTGCAGCCCTGAACAGCTGCATGCCCAAGTTTAGGTAGGCAGTTGGGGGGTAAAACCATGGCTCAACCAGCTGCTTTTTTTCACTGTGTATATGAGCCCTAAGGCCCTATTCACACCCAGTGTATCCTCCATGTGTGTTGTTTTGTATTTTTCGTACATTTTTAAGCGTCACACACAAGCCTGCCTGTGACAAACGCGCCAAAGAAGTTCCCACACTTTTTGAGGCCTAAATCTTTTTTGTAGGTTTTTTTATTTTTTACTGTGTGGCATATTTGTTGCATGTTGTGCTTCATACACACATATTTCTGCTGGATGCTTATTTTTGGGGTGTCATTAAGAATGAATGGCGTGCAACGTGCGTTTTTCACACGTGTTTTGCGTGTTCTGGGCATATTCAGGACATGCACGGTGTGAAAGCAGCTGAAAAGTCTTTTCTTTACATATACTTTTTATTTTATCTTCCATTTTATTATTGGCTACAAACGAAAACATTCCCTCGTCTAGCGAGTTTTCTCTATTCGTTTTCTCCTCAGGTTACTAAGAGCTCGGGGGAGGCACTGCCCCTCAGTGATTGGCTGTCACCGCTGCCAATCTGGCAGACTCGGCGCTCAGCTATCCTGCCTGGGATCACGCGGATTGTGCGTAGAGCGAGCGGAGCGGGAAAGAGCCTGGCCTGAGGGGAGCGGAAGAGAGGCGCGGCCTGCCAGGGAATACCGCGGACACGGTGACCGGGACGAGGAGCGGACGGGCCGGTATAGAGGTGGGGATAAGTACAACAATGTATACAAGTAGGAGTACAGGCCGCTGTGCTGGGCGCTCAGTAGGCCGCTCCATGCGAATCCGCACCACAGAGCGGGAAACCAGAGTGAGAGAAGACCCACCCCCCCATATAAATCCTCCCATCGACTATACTGGTTATCATGAGGGGGCAGCAATGTCGTCTATTCCTGAGACTCTGTACACCACCCTGGGGGAGGGGGGTATTTATTAATGTTGGGGGGGGGGGGGGGGGGGGGGGTTATACTAAGGGGAGTGCACTGGGGTGGGGAGGGGGGGTATTTATTAAAGTTGGGTATTTATACTAAGGGGAGTTATAATAAGGGGAGTTCACTGGGGTGGGGAGGGGGGGTATTTATACTAAGGGGAGTTATAATAAGGGGAATACACTGGGGTGGGGAGGGGGGTATTTATACTAAGGGGGGTGCACTGGGGTGGGGGGTTTTATACTAAGGGGGGTAATTTATTAATGTTGGGGGGGTATTTATAATAAGGGGAATACACTGGGGTGGGGAGGGGGGTATTTATTAATGTTGGGGGTATTTATACTAAGGGGGGTGCACTGGGGTGGGGGGTTTTATACTAAGGGGGGTAATTTATTAATGTTGGGGGGGTATTTATAATAAGGGGAATACACTGGGGTGGGGAGGGGGGTATTTATTAATGTTGGGGGTATTTATACTAAGGGGAATGCCCTGGGGTGGGGAGGAGGGTATTTATACTAAGGGGGTGCACTGGGGAGGGGGGGGGGGTTATACTAAGGGGGGTAACTTATTAATGTTGGGGGGTATTTATAATAAGGGGAATACGCTGGGGTGGGGAGGGGGGTATTTATACGCTTTTTTTTCTATTATAAGGGATGTTTACATTCCTTGTAATAGGAATAAAAGTGAGCCAATTTTTTATTTTATTTTTTAAAAGTGCAAAAAATAAAATCAAGAAAAAAAATAAATAAAAAAAAAAAATCAAATACATTTTTAAAGCGCCCCGCCCCGCCCCGTTGAGCTTGCGTGCAGAAGGGAACACATACGTGAGTAGCGCCCGCATATGAAAACGGTGGTCAAACCACACATGTGAGGTATCGCCGTGATCGGCAGAGCAAGAGCAATAATTAAAGCCGTAGACCTCCTCTGTAACGCAAAACATTCAACCTGTAGAATTTTTTAAACGTCGCCTATGGAGATTTTTGATGGTAAAAGTTTGATGCTATTCCACGAGGGGGCGCAATTTTGAAGCGTGACATGTTGGGTACCAATTTACTCAGCGTAACATTATCTTTCACAATATATAAAAAAATTGGACTAACTTTACTGTTGTCTTATTTTTTTTATTCAATAAAGTGAATTTTTTCCAAAAAAAAGTGCGCTTGTAAGACCGCTGCGCAAATACGGTGTGAAAAAAAGTATTGCAACGACCGCCATTTTATTCTCTAGGGTGTTAGAAAAAAAAAACAATATATGATGTTTGGGGATCCTAAGTAATTTTCTAGCAAAAAAAACCTGTTTTTAAACATGTAAACACCTAACATCCAAAACGAGGCTGGTCTTAAAGTGGTTAATGTTGGGGGGTATTTATACTAAGGGGAATGCACTGGGGGGGATTTATACTAAGGGGGGTATTTATTAATGTTGGGGGGGATTTATACTAAGGGAGTGCACTGGGGGGGATTTATACTAAGGTTTTTTTTTTTTTTATTAATGTTGGGGGTTATTTATACTAAGGGGGGTCATTTATTAATGTTGGGGGGGGGGGGGTATTTATACTAAGGGGAATACACTGGGGTGGGGAGGGGGTATTTATACTAAGGGGAGTGCACTGGGGTGGGGAGGAGGGTATTTATAGTAAGGGGAGTGCACTGGGGTGGGGAGGAGGGTATTTATAATAAGGGGAGTGCACTGGGGTGGGGAGGGGGTATTTATACTAAGGGGAGTGCACTGGGGTGGGGAGGAGGGTATTTATACTAAGGGGAGTGCACTGGGGTGGGGAGGAGGGTATTTATACTAAGGGGAGTGCACTGGGGTGGGGAGGAGGGTATTTATACTAAGGGGATTGCACTGGGGTGGGGAGGAGGGTATTTATACTAAGGGGAGTGCACTGGGGTGGGGAGGAGGGTATTTATACTAAGGGGAGTGCACTGGGGTGGGGAGGAGGGTATTTATACTAAGGGGAGTGCACTGGGGTGGGGAGGAGGGTATTTATACTAAGGGGAGTGCACTGGGGTGGGGAGGAGGGTATTTATACTAAGGGGAGTGCACTGGGGTGGGGAGGGGGTATTTATACTAAGGGGAGTGCACTGGGGTGGGGAGGAGGGTATTTATACTAAGGGGAGTGCACTGGGGTGGGGAGGAGGGTATTTATACTAAGGGGAGTGCACTGGGGTGGGGAGGAGGGTATTTATACTAAGGGGAGTGCACTGGGGTGGGGAGGAGGGTATTTATACTAAGGGGAGTGCACTGGGGTGGGGAGGAGGGTATTTATACTAAGGGGAGTGCACTGGGGTGGGGAGGAGGGTATTTATACTAAGGGGAGTGCACTGGGGTGGGGAGGAGGGTATTTATACTAAGGGGAGTGCACTGGGGTGGGGAGGAGGGTATTTATACTAAGGGGAGTGCACTGGGGTGGGGAGGAGGGTATTTATACTAAGGGGAGTGCACTGGGGTGGGGAGGAGGGTATTTATACTAAGGGGAGTGCACTGGGGTGGGGAGGAGGGTATTTATACTAAGGGGAGTGCACTGGGGTGGGGAGGAGGGTGAGAACTTGGAAAACATAGATTGGGCCGTGGGATGTCCATGGCACACATCCCTGAAGGCAGTGTTTCAGTGGGATGGTTTTGATCTCATGCATGCGCAGGCACACAGCAGACTACTGTATGGACATTGCACAGTGGCACTTCTCTTGGCCTGTATTTTGAGTGCATTTATCAGTATGTGTTCTGTATGCATGTGTGGACTCTGGACAGTTCCACTTCTCTTTTCCTGTATGTTGAGTTTAATTCTCAGTACGGTATCTGTTCTTAGTAGGTATGCATGGACTATGCATATTAGCCCTCCTCTTATCCTGTATGCTTGCATTAATTCTCTGTATCTGGGACTCTGCACAGTCCCACTTCTCTTGTTCCCTATGCTGAAACTTGTTCCTTTTTTGTTTTATCTGCTCCTTTAGAATTAGCATTGTAAATTCTGACATGAGTGTGCCTAGGCAGATCCGGGGTGAGATTTGGTGATGTCATTAGTGTGCAATTTGTTGAAGACAAATTTGCATTGCGTGCATCTCCCTGATTCTTCATTCTTTCTGCAGATCTGTGCTGCTTCAACCTCTCCTGCTGCCTGTTTAATGTTCCCGTACCAGATATCAGATCTCCAGTCATCAATAGGGGCAGCTCTGACATGAGGATGAAAAGACCTGCCTCTACCAAGATGGCCGCCTCCACGCAGAGACACGGTGTAGAGCAAGGTATGGCAAGTACTTAATGGGGAAACTATCAGCTGCAGGGGGACCACAGGCAATACTGTTTTAGTTCTCTCCTCTCTTCCTAACTTTTTTTGGGCACAGCTACCAAAATACAGCTCTTAAGATTATGTGGAGGTATGAATTTTATTGCATAGTTACATTGGTCTAGCTTGGACCAATGTAAATATACAATTCTTGCCCTTAAAGCGGTTCTGCACACATTTCATTTAGTAAATCTCTTTGCCTTCCAAATCAGGCAAAGAGTACTAAATTAAATGTGTGTGTTTTTTTTTTTTTTTTTTCACTTACCTTGTAATCGATGACTTCCGGTCCTCTGTCTCTGCGGGGGTGGGCGGGGTCTCTGCGTCGATCGTCGTCACTACGCACTGTCTCCTGGGATCTGGTGTCATTGATCCCAGGAGTCTGTGCGGGCATCTTCCGACATCTCGCGAGATTTCGGACACATCTTCCGACATCTCGCGAGATTTCGGAGAACGTGAGCTGCACTTTGCCGTTACTGCGCACGCGCGAGCTCGGCGCAGTAACGGCGGTGCATGCTGGGCCATCTAAAGTGCCTGTGGGGTTTCACATGCCCACAGGCAAGATGGCCCCCAGCAGAAAAGCAGCATCTAAATAATTTTATCGGAGGAACACCGGCTGCGATCGAGATGGAAGATGGAACAGGTGAGTCCCCCAATTTAGCTATTAATCCTTTGCATATTCCCCCCAAAAAAAAACACAGTGCAGAACCGCTTTAAACATTCCCTGTGGAAGCAGAGACTCCACAGAGAAATTGTGATGTAATGGCTTCACCTCTCCACCTCATCCAAGAGAGGAAATTATTTTTATGATAAAAAAAAAAGGTGTTCTGTGAATAGAGACAGTTCCAAGTGAGACCCCCCCCCCCCCATTGGGGTGATTGTCACTTATTTGTACAGATTGTTGGCTGGATTTAGCATGGGGACATATTGGATGCCTTCAAATGCCATTTTGTGCTCTTGCTGGGCATCCATTGTATCCCTGTGCCTTTAAGGAGGAGTGGGCTCCCTCCAGGCAAACCTGCCTTTAATTTATCCATTATATATATATATATATATATATATATATATACACACACACACACACACACACACACACACACACACACACACACACACACACACACACACACACACACACACACACACACAGCGGCAGGTTAGGTTGGTGCAGAGTTTCCTTCTCTGCATCTTGACTCAGAGGCTTCAGTGAAGTTTTTGGTATTCTGGAGAGGAATGAATCCTGCAGGGGAACAGAAGGGATTTTAGGAATGACGTGAGCAGCGCGGTGGTGACTCAGCCCCAGCATGAAATCCTCCTTTCCCATTATCATCTGCTCCCATTTTAAGAGGAGACCTAAAGTCATCTGTCGGTGCCTATTTTAAGACAGCTATTAAGCTCCGTATGTTTGTCAAGTGACAAGTTCCAATGACGCCAGGGCTTCTTTGTGCTTATTGGTGACAGAATTCTTCAAGGACAATATGTGTTCTGAAGTGTTACTAAAGACACAGCTCCAGTCTCTATCCAGGGAAGGATTCTGGGGTCACCACAGGGAAATTGTTTTCTGGCCATTATATATATATATATATATATATATAGTAGTTAGATATGGGCAGGTTACTTTTTCTTCAGTAATGGGAGTATAAGAAGCAGGCGTCAAGTGGTACCTCCAATAATCCACCAATATTCATATGAAAATCAAGACGGGACACGAACTTCAATTGCGAAAATCCTTTACTTCGATATTTCAAAGGTACATCTTATTTCAAAAGCACAGCCACTGTACAGTTACGAGCACCAGCTCTTCGTCAGGCTATCTCTGGCTTGTGTAGCACACTATCTCAAACTAAGCATATATATACCACATTCAGGAGTACAACACACAGGTGTATGTCACAGATCACTAATCACTGTTAATTGAAGATTTCAAAATTAACCCTATAAGCAAGATAAAGCATCCAACCAATTAAGATCATCATACATTATACAAGCAATCGGGTTGTTCCAATTCGGTAAATGGTCATGATGCCATGAAAGAGCAATAATCTCGTATTTCTGCAAAGATTCATCTTCACCAGTTTCCAGTAGAGCATACAGTAATAAAACTCTCAATATTTCCTGCAGGAAAGAGAAGAGGTTCATTGGTATCAGAATTGCATCACATTGCATAGCACCATGACCACAAAAAGTATCCCATATCAATCTCAGACATTGATAAAACGATCAAAGCAATGAGACAATTAAAATAAAATTATATGCAGCGTCACCAATCACGCATCGTGTGTCATAGGAATAGATACAAATCATAATCTCTGTTCATTCCATGCGGACTTAGAGATTTTAATCGGTTAATCCACCAAACTTCCCGTTTTCTCAGCTTCAGGATTCGATCACCTCCTCTCTTGTCCCTAATAACTTCCTCAAGTACCATATATCGCAAATCAGAATCGCAGTGCCCTTTCTCCAAGAAATGCTTGGATACAGGAAACGTCGGCTGTTTTAGTCGGATCGTACTGCAATGCTGTGCGATCCTGTCCTTGATTTTTTGGGTGGTTTCCCCAACATATAGTAACCCGCAGGGACATATTAAGATATAGATGACATAAGAGGACTGGCAAGTATAAAAACCATTAATGGTGATTTTATCACCATGGGTCGGATGTATAAAATGATCACCTTTAACAAGCAAATTGCACTGAATGCATTTCAAACAGGGGAAGCATCCCTTCCTTTTGCTGCCAAGAAATGTCATTTTAGACATCTTTTTTTCATCTCTAAATTCTGATTTAACCAGCCAGTCCCTTATAGTTCTGTTTCGGCGATATGCCCGCATGGGGATTTGCTGTAAAATTTCAATCTGGGGATAGGATCTTCTCAATAGGGGCCAATGTTTTTTAATAATATTAAATATCTTTTCACTATAGCTATTGAACTGAAAACTGAAAGGGAGTCTGGGTTTGTCCATATTGCAGTGCCGATTCCTGACCACTACCACATCATTAGTTACCTTTGTAAGCTCCTGTCTAATTAGATTGTCTGGATACCCCCGTTCTTTGAATTTGCAACACATCTCATCAAGTCTAGTTCTTCTAGTATTGTCATCACTCACTATCCGTTTCACCCTCAATAGTTGGCTTTTAATAATAGATCTAAAAACATGGGGTGGATGATAGCTGTTGAACATTAAGAGTTGGTTCCTATCAGTTGGTTTGACATATAAATCTGACTCAATACGGCTTTGATAAATATATATCCTAGTATCCAAAAACGGAATGGAGAGCCCTCCAACATTTATTTTGAACTGGATATCCGGAGAAAGTTCATTCAATATCTCATCAAAGGCCATAAGGGATTCAATGTTGCCCCGCCACACTGCAAAGACATCGTCTATATACCGAAG
The DNA here is from genome assembly GCA_028564925.1 of Lithobates sylvaticus. Classification (NCBI taxonomy): domain Eukaryota; kingdom Metazoa; phylum Chordata; class Amphibia; order Anura; family Ranidae; genus Lithobates; species Lithobates sylvaticus. The sequence continues at coordinate 260,959,588 of CM053031.1, forward strand.
TAAAGGATTTTCGCAATTGAAGTTCGTGTCCCGTCTTGATTTTCATATATATATATATATATATATATATATATATATATATATTCTCATTTTGTGTGTGTAATATTTATTTATATATATATATATATATATATATATTCTCTCTAGATCATTTTTAAATAGAATAGAGATTACTCTATTCTGCAGAAATAACTACAGGGCCATCTGTATTCATAGCCGTATTTATTTATTTTTTTAAATCTAAGCATTCAAGCAATTGACCTCCCGGAAGATTTACCCCCCCCCCCCCTCATGACCAGGCCATTTTTCCCGATACGGCATTTCCCGATATTTTAAGTGACAATTCCACGATCGTGCGACCCTGTACCAAAGTAAAATGTATATACTTCTTTTCCCCATAAACAGAGGGTTCTTTTGATGCTATTTTATCAACACTGCATAGTTTTTTTATTTTTTTTTCGCTATAAACAAAAAGCAAAGGCCGATAATTTTGAAAAATAAAATGAAATTTACTGCTATAAAACATCCCAATAAAAAAATCAAGAATTTACATTTCTTCATCAATTTAGGCCAATATGTATTCTGCTACATATTTTTGGCCAAAAAAATCACAATAGGCGTCTATTGATTGGGTTGTGTTAGTTATAGCGTCTACAAACTAGTATTGAAAAAAAATTATATTTGTATTTATTTTACTAGTAATGGCGAAGATCAGCGACTTATAGCATGACTGCGATATTGTGGTGGACATTTGTACAGTAACTGACACTTGACTCTTTTTGTGGACCAGTGACACTGGTCAAATGACAATGACTGGAAAGGGGTCAACTGTGTGCCTAGCCAGTGTTTCTGTGTACTATGGGAGGAGCTTTTACTAAGGGAAGACATGGATCCTAGTCCCTGCTTTGCCTCCATGCCTTCCTTTCTGTCAGAATGGCAATTTGCCTTGTTTACATAGCCAGACTGCCTCTCTGCTCGATGATCTGGGCTCCTGCTGTGTGCGATCACTGGAAAGCCACCGGTGGTGTGCATGTGCACCCCTCACCCAGAAGAGCCGGATCATATATGTGTGTGTGTGTGTGTATATATATATATGTATAATATTGTGTGTGTGTGTGTGTGTGTGTGTGTGTGTGTGTAATCCGGCGCAGACGTACCACTCCTGTGGCAGTAAAACTGTTATACAGTGAACCTTAAAGCGAAGCTCCATCGAAAAGAGGAAGCTCTGCTTATCTGACACTTCCGGCTCACTTTGCAGTGGCAATTCAAACGTCGTCTGGGGTGAGGACACCGCTGGATCCCTGCACAGGTAAGTACCCTATTAGTAAAAGCCAACAGCTACAGTATTTGCAGATGCTGACTTTAAAAAAATGGTGGGGGCGGAGCTCCGCTTTAAGCGTTGATTAGTTATCAGCCTAAACGTATGGGTCTATTTATGTAAAAAAAAACAATCGTATATCTATTCATGTGGTGAAACTATTGTGTACATTATTTGGGCCGGTTCACACTGCTGCAATGCAGGAACCCTGCAAATCCACTGAGGGGTTCCCGCATCGCATGTCTCCCAGCGGCAGTTCACACTGCCATATGCAAACTGCTGGGAGTGTCAATTAAAAGTTAATCAAACAAGATATTTGGGGGGCACACCCTAAAAGATGCTTTAAAGATGGTTCAGCCATAAGACCATACAACAGAAAATATTACAGCGCACACATGCAAAAAATACATTTACCTCCTGCAAGGCTATTTAAAAGACCTAAACATTTTCAAAAAAACATTATCAAAAAATATGGGGATTTGGTCACACCATATTGCTGATATGGTGCTTAAGCCCACTTACTGCGACAAAGTACCCCATGATTAGTGGGTCCTACACTATCCATAGACTGGGAGATCTTTACGGACAGTCTATGGATAGTGGATCTATGGATAGTGTAGGACCCACTAATCATGGGGTACTTTGTCGCAGTAAGTGGGCTTAAGCACCATATCAGCAATATGGTGTGACCAAATCCCCATATTTTTTGATAATGTTTTTTTGAAAATGTTTAGGTCTTTTAAATAGCCTTGCAGGAGGTAAATGTATTTTTTGCATATGTGCGCTGTAATATTTTGTTAAAAGTTAATGACGCCCCCAAATCAGTTTGCATATCGCAGTGCGATCTGCAAATTCGGATCGATGCTATCCGATTCTGCTGCGGACCAAAAAAAGGGTCCTGTCCGAGTTTGGTCCCAATGCGATGCGAATTCAGCCATACTATCTGTATGGCTGGATTCGCATCGCACGGACATCGCATGTGATTTGCAGTGCGGTGCGAATCACATGCGATCTCGCACCACGCATCGGTGTGAACCGGCCCTTTCTGTGCAAAAGGGGCAAAATCAAATGCTCTTCGGTATTTCTTCTACAGCCTGGGTTCACACTGATGTGAATTTACAGCGGATTTGATGCGTTTAGGAACACACTGGTTCGCAGGTCATGTAAAAAGCATAGTATTTCATGGCTTTGGTTCACATCTATGCATTGCGAATTTGGTGCGAGGGAAAAAAAGGGGTCCTGTGCGCCTTGACTGCTATTCTTATTCCTATGGTGCAGTGCAAATTTTATCTTCATAGGCTTCAATTGAACTTGCAGGCTGCACAATGTTCACTGTCTGCCTCCTGAAATTCGCAGTAAAATTGCGGTAAAGGCAAATTCGCACCTCTCACAGGACAAAAAAACGGATCAAATTCACAGTACATCGCATCGCAGTAGTGTGAACCTCGGCACAAGGTGAATGCTTCTCATTCATAAAAAAAATAGTGCATTATGGCCACTAGATGGCGATGCTAATAGGACATAAATGCTACCAGGCTTAGTACAGAGTTGTAATGAATCCGACATGCAAATATGGGTAAAGCATCTTTGAAACGTGCTGATTACATTTTAGACACTTTATTATCGGTGTGTGGATTTGTAATTAGTACATGAGCTTTACAACACAGGGGTCCTCTGTTTGAATCCTAACCGGGACGCTGTCTGCATGGAGTTTGCATCTTCTCCCTGTGCTTGTGGGGCTTTACTCCTTCACTGCAAAGACATGCTGGTGGGTTAATTGGATGCTGTCTAAATTTCCCTAATGCGTGTTATGTACTGAATATGTCAGAGATCCTAGATTGTAAGCTCTTGAGGACAGGGACTGATGTGAATGTAAAGCGCTGTGTAATCTCTCTCTCTCTCTCATGAAATTTAATGCTAGTAAAATGTAAATTTTAATTTAACATTTCCCATACAAAAAGTGACAAGGTCTGACATTGACAAGATTTTCTGTTGTAGTGATGTGTGTAGGAATTGGGGGGGGGGGGGGGGGGTGTTCTGAAGAGCCGGTATCACCTGGCATCACACAACCGTGGCGTTTCGGCTGGCTTGAGCTTACCCGATGAGTCATTCAGTACCGTCTGATGGGATGAGTCATCTGCAGATGAAAGCTTTTATACCCACCGGCTCGGGGAAGGGGAGCAAATCTGCAGAATTGGAACAATTCTGAATGCCTGACTTTGAAAATGGAAATAACCACATAATACATTTGTTCTGTGGAATGCACAAAAGTACCGACACTGTTTATTTTTTTTATAATGCTAGTGACAATGCATTTACTATTTTTACCCTTTTACTGCCACCAACATATACTGTATATATGTACTATGTGATTCCAAGTTTTCATTAAAAGGCGCAAGACATTTTCTTCGGAGTGCGGCTGTCCAGAGTTTTTCCGCTCATCTTCATCTGTACATGCATTAGCCAGCACCTGGGGCTCTTTGTCTCTAGAGAAGTATTTGTCTCGGTGGATCTGCCTGGAGCGGGGGTGTTTCCCTCTCTCAAAAGAGAAAACGCACTTCAGTTCATTTAACATGGTTTCCTATGGGACAAATTCACATCTACGCTTTTTTCAGCCACTGCGTATTTGGAAAGTGTCAGGGACTTTTTTTTTTTTTTTAACTCAAAACAGATGCTTTTTTGGTTCAATATACTTCAATGGAGAAGCTGCAGAAAAGCATGTAATACGTTTTTGCAGCAATTCGTGTTTTTCAATTTGCCCAACAACAAATTGGCCAAAAAACAGTGTGTTCTAATGGTATATACAGTATATCGCCTTTAAAGTGGTTGTAAACCCTTACAAACCACTTTGACCTACAGGTAAGCCTAGATTAAAGCTTACCTGTAGGTCCAATAAATATCTCCTAAACCTACATGGTTTAGGAGATGTTTAGAAAAAAAGAGGCATCGCTGTCTACGGCGCATGCACCGTAGAGAGCGGCGCGCAGGCACACTGAGCATGCCGAGATCACGGCGATATGCAGCTCTTGTGCGTATGCGCGGGAGTGACGTCATCGCCGCTCCAGCGAATGACAGCGCTGGAGCGGCGAGACCCGGAAGTCACTCCGGGGTTGATGGCGGAGGTCGTGGACGAGGGTCGCTTCGGGGGGCTTTGTTCTCAGGTAAGTTATTCATAATGAGCTAGTTTTTTTTTTTTTTTTTTTTTTTTTTTTTAAGGAGGCTTTTGCTTCCTCTTTAATAGCGTATATCGCTTCTGTCTGTTATTCTCAGAGTGGATTAGATATTTTTCTCCCTAACCATGGTTGGTTGTTTATATTTACCACTGCAGAGAGATACAGTATTTAAGAGTAGATTGCCTTTTTTTTTTTTAAACTTTACATATTAACTAAATTATACACCACACTTTTTTTTTTAAGATTATTAACCGGCCAACTAATCGATTTATGAAAATCGTTAGTTGCAGCCCTAATATATATATGTGTGTGTGTATGTGTGTGTGTATATATATATATATATATACAATGTATAAAAAATTTGGAGCTTGTACGTGCACATACACATGTGAAAACACACAATATTGTGTAATATGTTGCCTTTGCTGAAAATGTGCACTTGTTAAACCATTGTACTAATGCTGTGTGACATAAAAAATTGGAACTTCCACTATTTTATTCAACAGGGCCTCTGTTCTAAAATGATCTGGCATCAGATCGGTTCAAAAGGAGATTCCTTTTTTTTTTTTTTTTTCTAGCGGAACTTGTCATACATCCCAGGAGTCTTCAGGAGAAGAGGATCAGTCGTCTCAGCTAAGAACACCCTACTGCCTGCATGCTTGAGCTAAGAGCAGATGGATTCCAGGAAGTAAATGCTGCATTAATCGTCTGCCCTTACCAAAGATGGCCACGGCTAGGAATGCTAGGGGGAAGTTTTTCAAAGTGATTTCTCAGCAAAATTATAGCATGGAGACATGGATGGATGTGGGAATTGGCTTTAAATATTAAAAATGCATGAAATGGGGTTTTTGGTTTGTGGTGCTCAATAGCGCTCTGGGTGAGCATGCTTACTCTGGAGCAGGCAAGTAAATGTTGAGTTCAACCCCCAGTCTATACAGTGTAAGTCAAAACACTGACTCCACAGATTCACACATTTTTTTGACCAGTAAAACATTTCACCTTTTTATTTATGCTATTTATTTTTTTTGCCTGAATTTCCACATTAACCATTTCAGTACCAGCCTGTATACACCGCCCCTCAGGCCATTTCTCCATTTTCCATGCTGTAATAGTTTGCCTGAAAATGATATGGTCATGCAGCACTACCCAGTGTAGCACTGCACCCAAATTAATTGTATACCTTCTTTTTGCACAGCTAGAGATTTTTTTTTCATGGTATTTATTAGCCACAGTTTGGCTCCAGAGCAATTTCTTAAATTTTTTCGCATACATTTAAAAATCTTAATTTTTGCCAATAAAATTAATTAAACCCCCAGAACATTATATATTTTCTTAAACCAGAGGCCCTCTAGAATAGAAAGGGGATAGTTGCAAACTTGTTTCATGTGATATTTGTGCAACTGTTTATGAAACCCACATTTTTAGAGGAAAAAAAACAATACCAGTGCAAAACCAAACCATATAATACCCGTTTTTGGTTTAAAATATAAAAGAGGAGGTTGCATCAAGTAAATGGATACCAAAACATTCCATATCTTAAAATTACCTTCCTGCACCCGCAATATCGCCAAAAACTATGGTGCTTAAAAATCCCCATAGGTGACGCTTTAGGGGAAATTCACACTGAGGCATTGGGGCGTCGGCAGTAAAGCCGATATTTTTAGAAGCGTTTTACCATAGTTTTAGCATCGCTTTTCGGCCGCAAGCGGGGCTCTTTAAACCCCCGCTAGTGGCCGAAAAAGCTTTGCCATCGCGGATGTGTTCCAGGGTTCCGGTAAGTGCAGGACAGCCCGGGAAACACTGGTGGGGGGAGCTGCCGCATCACTTTCACTTTAAAGCCGGTCGCCAGCTCAACAAAACCCACAGTTAAAGGCTTGTGATTAAGGCCCCTTTCACACGGGGCAGATCCACTCAGCGGGGGATCGCTCCGTTTATTACTGAGCCAGCGATGACAGGTCCATCTCTGCTCACTGTACAGCAGTGGTCATCAACCCTGTCCTCAGGGCCCACTAACAGGCCAGGTTTTATGTATTACCTTGGGGAGATGCAGACTAGAATACTGCAATCACTGAGCAGCAAATTATATCACCTGTAATGTATTCCGGCTATCTTGCAAACTTGGCCTGTTAGTGGGCCCTGAGGACAGGATTGATGACCACTGCTGTACAGGGACGGACCTGTCAGAGCTCCCCTGTCTGTTTTCATCTGTTCCGCTGTCAAACGTATCTCCATCCATCTGTTTTCAGCGGATCTTGTCGGATCGGACACAATCTCCGCTGACATCTGCCTGCCCATACAATTCAATGGATGACCCGCTCAGCTCAAGCTGCAAAACGGACAGGCGGATCTTTGCGGGGCGATCGTGTGAAAGGGGCTTAAGGGCCCACTCTTTGTCCAAAGAGCTCCATTGGCTATGTAAAGGTAAAAAGGTAAATTATGCTTTACATTTATTAGGGCCATAAGATGCCCCCCCTCTTCCCCAAATTGTTTAGCTTATACAGTGCAGCAGTCAGAGTGCAGCGGTCAGGACTATAATGCACAGAGCAGCTTGCAGATTTTAGTAGTCAGTCGGGTAGTGTCCCTTTTTGAAGGGCTGTTGCTGGTCAGTTCCCCTTTGAATGTTGGTGATCACTGGTGAGTGACCCATAACTAGGTGTTCATTGAAGTTTTTTCCCCACAAAATTGGTGGTCAGTGTGACCCCTTAATGATTCATATGCGCCCTTTTTGCCTCCCCCCTCCCTTGCTACTCAGTGGTGGTGGTCCTCTTTCAGGGTGGATTTGATTTAAATCCTAATTTTTAAAGAGCAACTGTCATCTCTGACCCGCTGTGGCACCTCCTCTTACCCGCTGTTGACTCACCGACAGTCCCATTCACTTTAATGGGACGGCTGGTGATGCGGCAGTGACACAACAAGGTGAGGGACGTGGCGGCAGCAGGTAAGTGGTTTCCCGCTAACAGGCGCTGCCATGATGGATCTGAAATGACAGGTTCTCTTTTTTTTTTTTTAACAGAAAGGAACAGGTTCTCTTTAAATGTAAGGACTAAGGCCCCTTTCACACGGGCGGCTGTTCTGCCGCTGTTAAAAGCGTGTTTTGTTATTTTTAAATTCAGAGCGTTCACTTGTACATTGCGTTTACATACGGCTGCGTTTTAGCTGTGTTGGAACATTCTTGCCATTTCTGATGTGCTTCCTGTTGTTTTTCTTTCCTTGTTGCTGCTGCTATCTTCAGGAGAAATGGTACACTGCGATTACCTGCAGTTATGTGCATATAGCTGCAATAAATCGTTCCTGGACACAGTCAAATTTATTATATACTATCCGCACCAAGCCCCATGTAACAAAACCGTTGCTAAATGCAGTGTGTGAATGGGGGCATAGGAAAGCATTGTGTGAGTTTAGCTGTGGTAGATAACTTGATCTATCCTTCCCGTGTGAAAGGGGCCTTATTCTTGCTGGTAGTTAGAATCTTTAATATTTGCAAACAAAATGAAGGTTTCCTATTTGGAATAATAAGCAGTCCGGTTAGTAAAACAGCGATATCAGAACCGATTCAATCATACCGTTTGTAGTGTACATAGATTTGCAAAACAATAGGATAAAGGAATATTTCTGAACTTTGGTTTATCTCATGGTTACTGTTGCGCATCTTCACTGGTCTCAAGATTCGATTACGATTATCCTGTCAACGATTTTCTTAAATTTAATTCCGCGATGCATCGCGATTACTGCCCATTCGCCATTTTTTTTTTTTTTATCTGTTCTTAAAAAAAAAAAAAAAAAAAAAGACAATACTCTCTGCAAGTAGCAAAGTCTAAACACCGCAGACAACTTAAAAAGGAGCTCCAGGCTCCCCCAAAATACTAGATGAGGTGGTCAGTGACTGCAGACATGATACAGGAGATGGACAGAGACTGCAGACATGATACAGGAGATGGACAGAGACTGCAGACAGAGACTGCAGACATGATACAGGAGATGGACAGAGACTGCAGACATGATACAGGAGATGGACAGAGACTGCAGACATGATACAAGCGATGGACAGAGACTGCAGACATGATACAAGAGATGGACAGAGACTGCAGACATGATACAAGAGATGGACAGAGACTGCAGACATGATACAAGCGATGGACAGAGACTGCAGACCTGATACAAGAGATGGACAGAGACTGCAGACATGATACAAGAGATGGACAGCGACTGCAGACATGATACAAGAGACAAACGACAATGTATGCCATTTCATTAAATATGGTTTATGTCTTATTGTCTTAGTGATTGATTCACATCACAACTTCATTGATACCCTTTTTTTTTTGTATGATTTTTGGTTTGCTCATCATTGCCCCACACATGCAATGCTGCCTGTGTGGGGCAGTGATGAGCAAAACCATAACTCATACAAAAAACAAAGTGTATCAATGAAGTTGTGATGTGAATCAATCACTAAGACAATAAGACAAAAACCATAATTAATGAAATGGTATGGTCACTTTAATGTTTAGGTCCACCATCAAGTTTATTTATTATTTTTATTACTGTCAGTCTGTCCTCATTTGGAAAATGTGCACATAATGGTGCATCAGATATAAACTATCAGTGTCTGACAAGTACCTGATGATGATGATGATGATGATGATGATGATGAAGACAGAGTGTGTTCACTGGTTTCCCGCTGCCCACAGCAGCTTATTGTGAGGACAAGTGCGGGGCACTGGCTCAGGTCTTCTGCAGCAGCATGTGTGACAGTGAGGAGGACTCTCTGGAGACTGGGAGTTGGGGACACTGGCTTCACCTGTCTCCTCTCCCGTAGCAGCCAGCTCAAAACCGGCTGGGGATGACGTCAGCGGGAGGCAAGGAAAGAGGACGCGGCTAGCGCCCACAGCTCACTTCGGCTCCATTTGCAGAGTCAGGGCATAGCGCCTATCGGCTGCTTTCGCGGCTGATGCCCCGGGTTTAATTTCGGCTCCGTACGGAGTGGCAGGGCACAGCGCGGATGACGTCATCCATAAATCGATAATTTTGGTTGCAGCATCGATGCCGAATCGCGATGCATCGATGTTACGATTAAATTCAACACCTTTAATGGTTACTGTGAAATTGTGTGAATGCATCAATGCAGTGCATTTTATCTCAGCTTGCAGAGCTTGGATTCATTGAATGAGTTTACCAAAAATTTAAATATTGCAGATTATACAGCCTCATGCTACATAACCAAGCTCCATTTCATGCTGAATAAACTAAATTATTATTGTATCTTAAATAGAACAATATCTTTAGTATTAACATTTGTGATTACTGTGATTGCCCATCAGAGCATTCACAAGGTACAGAGCCATTCGGATCAGCTCTGTGTCTTTTAGCCTGTGATCTAAGCTAACTAATGACAATTCAATCAGACATTTAATGGGCCCACTGACCACCAATGCCTTAAACGTTTATAAACGGAAAACGCCAAAAATACAAATCCAGGAGAAGCATGGGTTTGGTGTTTGCAGATGTATACTTACCTAGGTGATGCATCTGTCCCCCGCCACCTCTGCACTGAGAACCGAGCCACCAAACACTGTTGATGGCTCGGTTCTCTCACTTCCCTGAGCGGAGAGTTGCTGCCTGTCAATCAGTAGCTCTCCTGCTCTTCTCCAGGCTCATAGGAGCACTGAGCTGTGGAGGGGCGGGGAGCGGCTGTCTCAGTGGCTCGCTGCCATCAGTCCAGGCACCTGGCGGATCTAGACTTCTGAAGTCGTGTGCCTGGACTGATCTTGGTGACGTCAGCAGAGAGCCGACTTCAGACCACTCTCTGCTGAAAAGGGGTGACAGAAGTGCAAAACAAATTGCACTCTTTTGACCCATAGGAGAAGCCCAACCAAATGAGCTCAGGCTGGACTTCTCCTTTAAGGCCATTGGGTAAAGTGTATGTAAAACCTCTAAAAAGTGCAGCGCAATATAATCATATATAAAACTCCAAAAAATAGCAATCAGTTCCAGAAATTATTAATAAAATTATTAATAAGTTCCAAAGAAGTGCATGTGCAGAAACACTAATCCTTCCAGTGAAGTGAATTCAAGCTCAGGCAAACAATTTCTGGTGATAGCGGTCCCTTCACCATAGGTAGAATGGCCTCTCACCTCCCTGCCTAGACCTGAAACAGGTCACAAAGCAGTATACAGCAGCGGTGATTATGGTAACAATGCAGCAACCTCCGGTCTTGTCTCAGCACAAATTCACCATATCCAGAATAGCCAACATGTATAAAAACAAAGGAAGCGATCTAGTGCTCTCTGTATATAATGTTTAAATTTATTGAACAAATTTTGAACAAAAGAACACTCACATTTCAAAGCACTTAGATCCGAGTGCTGGCGCTGTGAGTGTATCCGTGTTATCCTGCCCCACGCTGAAGAAGTCCTGCCTTGGACGTAACACGTACTGGGGTCAAGGAGCACGTGTGACGTCACCCGCGGCAATCCTGGTTGGATACACTCACAGCGCCAGCACTCGGATCTTGCAGTATGTGAAACCTCACCTTGTAAAACAACCCATTCCGTTAAAAAAGAAATGAAAGGCAAAATTTGTATGCATATCATTTTATCTCTGTTCATAGCTACATAAGGAGCTGAGGGCTTTGGGGAAGGCGGAACAGCAGTACACTGACCTTCCCAGTAAATGGCTGTGTGTGTGTTTTTTTTTTTTTTTTATAATTTTTTTTTTTTTTAAATGTTAACCCTAAAATTACGAGTACACCAGAGTACCCATGGCCTCCAAGCTTGCTGCATACGCAGATAATCGTTCCTATCAGTAGAGATCAGAATTTTAGGGTAGTGGGTCTGAACCAGATGCACTGTGTCTAGAAATTTCAGGATTGATGTGGATTTTCGTAACCCGGTGATAAGCCTTGCTGCTAGTAATGCATTGGTAAGTATTTTGCACATTTGGGGTGTATAGACTATCTTTAGAAAGCCTGAAGGCAGTGCTTGGTTTTCGGGGTCCCTTACGCGGCTAGGCTCCCAAAAAGTCTCACACATGTGGTATCCCCATACTCAGGAGTAGCAACAGAATGTATTTTGGGGTGTAATTTCACATATGCCCATGGCATGTTTGAGCAATATATCATGTAGTGACAACAGTAAATAAATAAAATGTCTTTTTCCCGCAACTTGTGTCAAAATATAAAATATTCCATGGACTCGACATGACTCTCAGCAAATAGCGTGGGGTGTCTACTTTCCAAAATGGGGTCATTGGGGGGAGTTTGAACTGTCCTGGCATTTTATGCACAACATTTAGAAGCTTATGTCACACATCACTCACTCTTCTAACCACTTGAAGACAAAGCCCTTTCTGACATTTTTTTCTTTTACATGAAAAAATTATTTTGTTTTGCAAGAAAATTACTTTGAACCCCCAAACATTATATATATTTTTGAAAGCAAAGGCCCTACAGATAAAATGGTGGGTGTTTCATTTTTTTCTTCTCACGTTATTTGCGCAGCGATTTTTCAAACGCATTTTCTTTTTTAAAAACGCACTTTTTTAAATGTTAACGCACTAAAACACACTATATTGCCCAAATGTTTGATGAAATAAAAAAAGATGATCCTAGGCTGAGTACATGGATACTAAACACGACATGCTTTAAAATTGCGCACAAACGTGCAGCGGTCGACAGACTACATACATTTTTAAAAGCATTTACAGGTTACCGCTTTAGATTTAAAGAGGAGGTCTACTGCTAAAATTACTGCCCTCGATCTGACCTTCGCAGTGATACCTCACATGCATGGTGCAATTGCTGTTTACATATGACGCCAGACCGACGCTTGCGTTCACCTATTTTATTTTTAAACTGTTCTTTTTTTATTGTTATTTAATTGTTATCTCAGGGAATGTAAATATCCCCTATGATAGCAATGGGTAGTGACAGGTATTAGACCCTTGATCACTCCTCTATTGTAAAAAGCTTCTGACCACACCAAGATCGGTGTGATAAAATGGTTTCCCAATTTCCCAATGGCGCTGTTTATATTCGGCGAAATCTAAGTGATGAAATGTTTGTAGCTTCCGGTTTCTTAAACCATAGAGATGATTGGAGCCGTTTTGGTCTCTGATCAGCCCTATGGTCAGCTGGCGGAACCACCGGCTGCAGTTTACCTTTTGGGACAGAAGAGCCAGAAAAAAACATGGAAGACGGTGGGGGGGACGGGACGGGACATTCCCTCCTACTTACTGGGGTGAAGGGAGCTGGTGAGTCGGGAAGCACCGAAGTCACTTTGGAATATCATCAAGCACGAGAGTCACCCCTGGTTTAAGTTTACTTTTGTTTGGATACAGTGATATACAAACCAGTAACTTTGGACTGCTTTTTTCACTTGGTGTATATAACTGATGTACATAGGGGTAACGCTCTACCCTACTGTTCTGGTGCACCACGCCTCAGGAGTAGGTACATTTTTTTTTTAATAACCACACACCCCTGTGTCTACTTCTAATTAGCCTTTAGGCCTGGCACGCAGCTAGGCCTATAAAGTGCAAGTTGTTTATTTTCGACACGTAGCGCCACTGACCCCACCTCAAACATATATATCTTTTTAGGGAGCTCTCCTAGGAGAGTTCTCCTTCCTGGGAAGGCAGCCACTGTTTAATACTTAAGCGTGGCGGCACATACCAATTTTTTCCCTCCTACTGCTTGTAAAAGCAGTCTAGAGCAGGGGTCTCAAACTGGTGGCCCTCCAGCTGTTGGAAAACTACAAGTCCCATAATGCCTCTGCCTGTGGGAGTCATGCTTGTAACTGTCAGTTTTGCAATGCCTCATGGGAATTGTAGTTTTGCAGCAGCTGGAGGGCCAACAGTTTGAGACCTCTGGTCTAGAGGCTAATTAGCCGCTAGGATTGCCTTTACATGAAAGGCGACCGCTGGCTGAAAAGAATGATACCAAGATGATACCTTGTACATCTCATTGTACTTGAGATGTATCATCCCGGCCATCAAACGCAGGAATCGGGGATATTAACATCTGAGGTACCACGTGTATCTACGTATCGGTCTGAATGATATTGAGGCGGTCTGAAGAACTTTGAATGTGCTCGCTGCATATTGGAATTAAGCTGTGGTTTATACTACATGTTTTGGCTGATCCTCTGTAACGGGGGATCACGGTCATCTGGTAAGAAGTGATTTCTTCTAAATTTGGTGGTGGATTCAGCACGATTTTCTAATAGCATTTGGAGCCTCCATCGCACATACGGATGGACTTCATCGATTAAGTTTTGAGCACTGGATTTTTTATTGATGGACTTCATTGGTTCAATTAACCACTTCCCGACCGCCCCATGTAGATATACGTCAGCAGAATGGCACGTACAGGCAGAATCACGTACCTGTACGTGCCATTCTTCAGGCGCGTGGGGGGTCCGATCGGACCCCCCCCCGGGGCGGCGGGGACGGTCGGGATCGCTTCAGGAGCGATCCGGGATGAGGGGACGGCCAGTGGTTTCTGGCCACCCCCTCGCGATCGCTCCTGGCGAATCAGATGCTTCCTCTGTCTGTGTCAATCAAAACACAGGCAGAGGAAGTGATGTCACACTCGGTGCGCCGGTCTATGTGACCGGAACGCAGAGGAGACAACATGTAAAGGTTAGTGCACCAACAGTACACTGACACCAGTACACATAGGCACATATTCCACCCCCCTGTCACCCCCAGATCACCCCCCAGATCACCCCCCCCCCCCCCAGTCACAGTGTCACTAATTGCAGTGATCATTTATTTACTGATCACTGCATTTAGTGTCAGTGTGACTGTAATAACTGTCAGTGCAGTTAGTTTTAGGTCCAAGGTAGCCCCCCACCCCCCCTAATAAAGGTTTAACCCCTTGATTGCCCCCCAGGTAACCCTTTCACCCCCTTTTGCCAGTGTCACTAAGCGATCGTTTTTCTGATCGCTGTATTCGTGTCACTGGTGTCGCTAGGTAACCATTTTTTTTTTTTTAGGTAACCGCCATGTTTATATAGGTTCATAAATAGGTTTATAGGTCAGGTACCCCCATATTACAACCTAAATAAAGGTTTTAACCCCCTGATTGCCCCTAGAGTTAACCCTTTCACCAGTGATCACAGTATAACTGTCACTGGTGACGCTGGTTAGCCAGTTAGTTATTTCGTTATTTAGGTTCCCCGTCAGGTTTTTATATAGTGTCAGGTACCCCATATATTACCTAATAAAGGTTTTAACCCCCTGATTGCCCCTAGTTAACCCTTTCACCCCCTTTTGCCAGTGTCACTAAGCGATCGTTTTTCTGATCGCTGCATTAGTGTCGCTAGGTAACCAGTTTTTTTTTTTTAGGTTAACCGCCATGTTTATATAGGTTCATAAATAGGTTTATAGGTCAGGTACCCCCATATTACAACCTAAATAAAGGTTTTAACCCCCTGATTGCCCCTAGTTAACCCTTTCACCCCCTTTTGCCAGTGTCACTAAGCGATCGTTTTTCTAATCGCTGCATTAGTGTCACTGGTGCCGCTAGGTAGCCAGTTTTTTTTTTAGGTAACCGCCAGGTTTATATAGGTTCATAAATAGGTTTATAGGCCAGGTACCCCCATATTACAACCTAAATAAAGGTTTTAACCCCCTGATTGCCCCTAGAGTTAACTCTTTCACCAGTGATCACAGTATAACTGTCACTGGTGACGCTGGTTAGCCAGTTAGTTATTTAGGTTCCCCGTCAGGTTTTTATATAGCGTCAGGTACCCCCATATAATACCTAATAAAGGTTTTAACCCCCTGATTGCCCCTAGTTAACCCTTTCACCAGTGATCACCGTATAACTGTTACGGGTGACGCTGGTTAGATAGTTTGTTTTTTATACTGTCAGGGCACCCGCCATTTATTACCCAATAACGGTTTAACCCCCTGATCGCCCGGCGGGTGATATCAATTAGGTTTTAGGGTCAAATAAGGTCTGCGTCGCCCCAGGTTAGTGCCAGCACCGCAAACACCCACGCACAAAGCATACACCTCCCTTAGTGGTACAGTATCCGAACAGATCAATATCTGATCTGATCAGATCTATACTAGCGTCCCAGCAGTTTAGGGTTCCAAAAAAACGCATTGTTAGCGGCATCAGCCCAGATACCTGCTAGTACCTGCGTTTTCCCCCTCCGCCCAGCCCAGCCCAGCCCACCCAAGTGCAGTATCGATCGATCACTGTCACTTACAAAACACTAAGCACACATAACTGCAGCGTTCGCAGAGTCAGGCCCGATCCCTGCGATCGCTAACAGTTTTTTTTGTGGTAGCGTTTTGATTCAGTCGCTAACAGTCAGGAGCTTTTTTACCTGTAAATCTCAAAAAAATAAAAAAATAGTTGTCGTTTTATTGTTCTCTCTCTATTGTTGCTCTTTTTTTACTCCATTCTATTCTGCAATGTGTTTTATTATGTTTTATCATGCTTGCTTTTCAGGTATGTAATTTTGTTTACTGTGTTTTAGTGTTAACCATTTTTTTTGTTTTCAGGTGCGCCATTCAGTTGCAGCGCGGATTTATTTATCTTGACAGCAACAGTGTTTGCTCCCACGATACATAAAGACGCGACTCCAACACTGTAGGAGGTGATTTCACCACCACAGTTAAAAAAAAGAGCATATATGCCGAAGCATGGGGGCAGCAGGGGGGGGGGGGAGCGATTGGCTCCTAATGCTGCGTACATACGGTCGAAATTCCGACGGAGCCTTGCCCCGTGGAAAAGTGCAACCGTGTGTACATGGCATAACTTTTGTGGGAGGATGCCCCCATGCTTCGGCATATATAAATGGTGCATGTATGCCCATCATTAGAAGTGGGTGGATGAAGGGTGGTATTCTAATGGTGGGCATACCCACCAATCAATCTCTTTTTTTCGTTCAGCCAAGAGGCTGCATGAAAAATAAAGATTACAATATATGTCCAGTATGTTGCTGGACTTTGAATGGTTATACCAGAATGATGCCTGCAGGTTTAGGTATCATCTTGGTATCATTCTTTTCAGCCAGTGATCGGCTTTCATGTAAAAGCAATTCTAGCGGGTAATTAGCCTCTAGACTGCTTTTACAAGCAGTGGGAGGGAATGTCCCCCCTCCCGGATATAAACCGCGCCATTGGGAAATTGGGAAAGCGTTTTATCACACCGATCTTGGTGTGGTCAGATGCTTTGAGGGCAGAGAAAGATCTAGGGTCTAACAGACCCCAATTTTTTCAAAAAAAGAGTACCTGTCACTGCCTATTGCTATCATAGGGGATATTTACATTCCGTGAGATAACAATAAAAATGATAACAAAAGAAAAAAATGGAGGGAACAGTTTTAAAATAAAATAAAAAAGCTAAATAAATAAAAAAAATTAAAAAAAAAAAAAAAAAAAAAGCACCCCTGCCCCCCCTTCTCTTGCGCAAAGGCGAACACAAGCGTTGGTCTGGCGTCATACGTAAACAGCAATTGCACCATGCATGTGAGGTATCACCGCGAAGGTCAGATCGAGGGCAGTAATTTTAGCAGTAGACCTCCTCCGTGAATCTAATGTGGTATCATGTAAAGGCTTTTAAAGGCTTTTAAAAATGTATGTAGTTTGTCGCCACTGCGTGTTTGTGCGCAATTTCAAAGCATGTCCTGTTTGGTATCCATGTACTCGGCCTAAGATCATATTTTTTATTTCATCAAAAATTTGAGCAATGTAGTGTGTTTTAGTGCATTAAAATAAAAAAAAGTGTATTTTTTCCACAAAAAATGCGTTTGAAAAATCGCTGCGCAAATACTGTGTGGAAAAAAAAAATGCAACACCCACCATTTTAATCTGTAGGGCCTTTGCTTTAACAATATATATAGTGTTTGGGGGTTCAACGTAATTTTCTTGCAAAAAAAAAAATATGTTTTCATGTAAACAAAAAGTGTCAGAAAAGGCTTTGTCTACAAGTGGTTAGAAGAGTGGGTGACGTGTGACATAGGCTTCTAAATGTTGTGCATAAAATGCCTGGACAGTTCAAACCCCCCCCAAATGACCCCATTTTGGAAAGTAGACACCCCAAGCTATTTGCTGAGAGCAATGTTGAGCCCATTAAATATTTTTTTTTTTTGTCCCAAGAGATTGAATAATGAAAAAAAAAAAAAAAATATATATTTTTTTTACAAAAAGTTGTCACTAAATGATATATTGCTCAAACATGCCATGGGCATATGTGGAAATACACCCCAAAATACATTCTGTTGCTTCTCCTGAGTACGGGGATACCACATGTGTGGGACTTTTTGGGAGCCTAGCCGCGTACGTCACCCCAAAAACCAAGCACCGCCTTCAGGCTTTCTAAGGGTGTAATTTTTTTATTTCACTTCTCACTGCCAATCACAGTTTCGGAGGCCATGGAATGCCCAGATGGCATAAAACCCCCCAAAATGACCCCATTTTGGAAAGTAGACACCCCAAGCTATTTGCTGAGAGGTATTGTGAGTATTTTGCAGATCTCGCTTTTTGTCACAAAGTTTTGAAAATTGAAAAAAGAAAAAAAATATTTTTTTTTCTTTACTTTCTTCATTTTCAAAAACAAATGAGAGCTGTAAAATACTCACCATGCCTCTCAGCAAATAGCTTGGGGTGTCTACTTTCCAAAATGGGGTCATTTGGGGGGGTTTTGTGCTATTTTGGCATTTTATGGCCTTCGAAACTGTGATAGGTAGTGAGGAGTGAAATCAAAAATTTGCACCCTTAGAAATCCTGAAGGCGGTGCTTGGGTTTCGGGGCCCCGTACGCGGCTAGGCTCCCAAAAAGTCCCACATATGTGGTATCCCCATACTCAGGAGAAGCAGCAAAATGTATTTTGGGGTGCAATTCCACATATAACTATGGCATGTGTGAGCAATATATCATTTAGTGACAACTTTTTTTTATTTTTTATTTTTTGTCTTTATTCAATCACTTGGGACTAAAAAAAAAAATATTCAATGGGCTCAACATGCCTCTCAGCAAATAGCTTGGGGTGTCTACTTTCCAAAATGGGGTCATTTGGGGGGGTTTTGTGCTATTTTGGCATTTTATGGCCTTCGAAACTGTGATAGGTAGTGAGGAGTGAAATCAAAAATTTGCACCCTTAGAAATCCTGAAGGCGGTGCTTGGGTTTCGGGGCCCCGTACGCGGCTAGGCTCCCAAAAAGTCCCACACATGTGTTATCCCCATACTCAGGAGAAGCAGCTAAATGTATTTTGGGGTGCAATTCCACATATAACCATGGCATGTGTGAGCAATATATCATTTAGTGACAACTTTTTGAAAACATTTTTTTTTTTTTTTTTTTTTTGTCTTTATTCAATCACTTGGGACTAAAAAAAAAAAATATTCAATGGGCTCAACATGCCTCTCAGCAAATAGCTTGGGGTGTCTACTTTCCAAAATGGGGTCATTTGGGGGGGGTTTTGTACTTCCCTGCCATTTTAGCACCTCAAGAAATGAG
Organism: Lithobates sylvaticus; assembly: GCA_028564925.1. NCBI lineage: Eukaryota > Metazoa > Chordata > Amphibia > Anura > Ranidae > Lithobates > Lithobates sylvaticus. The sequence goes on from CM053031.1 coordinate 260,978,556, forward strand.
ATAGGCAGTCATAAATTAAAAGCGGTGTAAATTCCAGAAAATGTACTCTAGTTTGTAGACGCTATAACTTTTGCGCAAACCAATAAATATACGCTTATTGGCATTTTTTTTTACTAAAGACATGTGGCTAAATACATTTTGGCCCAAATGTTTGATTAAAATTGAGTTTATTGGATTTTTCTTATAACAAAAAGTAGAAAATATTTTTTTTTTTTCAAAATTTGCAGTCTTTTTCCGTTTATAGCGCAAAAAATAAAAATCACAGAGGCAATCAAATACCATCAAAATAAAGCTCTATTTGTGGGAAGAAAAGGACGCCAATTTCGTTTGGGTACAACATTGCATGACCGCGCAATTACCAGTTAAAGCAGTGCAGTGCGAAATTGAAAAAAGACCTCTGGTCCTTTGGCTGCCAAATGGTCCGGGGCTGAAGTGGTTAATGAATTTTTTGAACACTGGTGGACTTCATTTTTCACAATTTATATAATCAATTATCAAGGTGGGTATGCCACACAATTATAATACCTCCCTTCATCAACCCACTTCTAGTGATAAGCATACATGCACCATTTTTTTTTTTTACTCGCCTCTAAATGGCTGTTGCTAGGGGGTCCCTCGTAGTCTGCCTCCTTCAGTGCCTGGGCTGGTGACATCAATCTGGGACACGTGACAGGTCCCAGATGACTGCGCGGCAAATCACGGCATGCAGTGCCGCTCACGCATGCACAGTTACAATGCCGTCGAACGTAGGGGGAGACGAGCGTGGATTCGATCCCCCGCATCGCTTGACCCTGGAAAAGGTAAGTGTCCGATTTATTAAGTCAGCAGCTGCAGTATTTGTAGCTGCTGACTTTGAATTACATTTTTGTAGAATGGGAACTCCTCTTTAATAATAAAACAAAGTAACATTACAGTTTATATATATATATATATATATATATATATATATATACACACACCGAAGCATGGGGGCATCCGCCCCAAAAGTTAAGAAGCAAATCGCTCCTCCACCCCTGCTGCCCCCATGCTTCGGCATATATGCTCTTTTTTTTTTTTTTTTTTAACTGTGGTGGTGAAATCGCCTCCTACAGCGCTGGAGTCGCGGTTTTATGTATCGTGGGAGCAAACGCTGTTGCTGTCAAGATAGATAAATCCGGACTGCAGCTGAATGGCGTACCTGAAAACAAGAAAATGGTTAACAATAGAACACAATAAAACATTGCAGAATAGAATACAGTAAAAAAGCGGAACAATAAAAACGACCACTTTTTTATTTTTTTATTTTATACTTTTTTTGAGTTTTTTTTTTCTTAGTTACAAATAAAAGTGTAACGATTCGATTCCAGCTTCAGCTCTCTCAAAATGCGATGGCATCTTGGGAGATTCTGTGAAAGTGTGTCCTAGTGCTGTACCCTATGCTAAAAACTCCACTAGTGTATGGTAGCGTTCAAAACATTCACCAATGCAAAGACTAGGATTGTCAGGGCAAGAGGGACAAAAATAGTGTGTCACGCCTATATCTGTGCTTTCTTCAGACTCGACATCCTTTGGGGGGCTCGTTGGGTAGGGGTACTCGGGAGGACAGAAGGAAAATGCCTCTCACGCAGCCGGCTTACTGCATTTGGATCGGGAAGGTGAGGTGGAGCACCGTCTGGAAACAGAAGGGCTCTGACGATCTCTTCCTGGAATTTAAGGAAGGATCCAGTCCGTCCTGAAGCTCTGTATAGCATGAAGGGAGGACAGAACGAAATTTTTTTATTATCCATCCACTTCACAGCGAGCAAATTATTACACTTGAAGCAGGCTCTCTTCCCCCCAGCCTAAGATGGGAATCTACAAGCCACTGGGGTAAGCCCCTGCGATTAGGTCGCACGGTGCTGCATGCGCCAATCTGATGATCAAACAAGTAACTAAAAAGTTGCACGCTCCTGTAATAATTGTCCACATAGAAATGGTACCCCTTTCCGAATAAGGGTGACACCAAGTCCCACACAATCTTGCCAGCACTCCCTTTGTAATCTGGGCAGTTCTCCGGCTCTACGTGACTATCTCTTCCCTCGTAAACCATAAAACTATATGTATAGCCTGTGGCCCTGTCATAGCTTATACATCTTGACCCCGTATCTGGCACGCTTGCTGGGAAGATACTGTTTGAAAGACAAGCGGACAGAAAATGTAATCAGAGACTCATCAACGCAGACAACTTAATGGGGAGTAAACAAAGCTGCAAAACGTTCGTTGAAGTGGTTTACGAGGGGCCGAATTCATTGTCATTGAAGTGCATGAACCGCAAGATCTGCTCGTATCGTACCCTGGCCATGGAGGCAGAGAACAGGGGCATATGGTAAATAGGGTCAGTGGACCAATATGACCGCAACATACTAACTTTAACTATGCCCATGTCAAGGCATAGGCCCAGAAAGGTCTTAAATTCACACCGTAATTGGTTTCCAATCTCTGGCAAGGGACAACTGGGGATTAGTGGTGATTGAATTGACCAGCATAAAAATTATTTTGGTCCACAATAGATCAATAGAGATCTTCCATGAAAAACCGTGAATAAAAATCAAGTGACGTAAAATCAACTGTTTCCACCTGAATTCCGGTTTGGCCAGTGAATGGGGGAAGTACGGGTGCTGCAGAAGTGGTGGGCTCCCAATCAGGATTGGCGAATTCTGCAGGAAGGACAATATGGGCATGACGGGCCTGTCTTTGTCCTCTTGGTGGCAGCGGGACACTACTTGTACTTGCCACCTCGCCAGCTTGAACTGCACTTATGGGACTCGCCACGTCACTACGTGATACTGCAGTGCTGGATGTACGACCAGGGTGTACTAGGCCGCTGGTGCTTGCCAGTTCACCAGAAGGATGAGCGGCACTAGTACTTATCTGCTCCATACGAGAGCCCTGCGGGTTCTTGCACCTCTACAGCAGAAGAACGGGGTTGGGTACGCCTAACCTTAGCTCTGACGACGGAGTTGTGGTCCCTGCCATCTGTCATGGAGCCACTGTCTACAGGATCGTATTCTGAATCTGACAGATGAGTGACTTCCTCTTCACTATCTGTCATGCTCAGAAACGTGTAGGCCTCTTCACTACTGTACCTTCGATTTGCCATTTTGGGCTAAATTTAGTGGTACAGTAATAAGATTCACAGGAAAAAAAGCTCCTAGGCTGTCAGCAACTGTATCAAACGTTACCAAAAAAACTGTTAGCGATCACAGGGATCAGGCCTGCGAACGCTGCCGTTGTGTTTTAGTGTTTTGTAAGTGACAGTGATCGATCGATACTGCACTTGGGTGGGCGGAGGGGCAAAATGCAGGTGCTAGCTGGTATCTGGGCTGATCCCGCTAACACTGCGTTTTTGGGAAGCCTAAACTGCTGGGGACGCTAGTATAGATCAGATCAGATCAGATATTGATCCGTTCAGATACTATACCACTAAGAGAGGTGTATGCTGCGTGCGTGGGTGTTAGCGCTACTGGCACTAATCTGGCGCTGCCTGGGGCAACGCAGACCCCGACTGACTCTAAAACCTAAGTGATTTTACCCGCCCGGCGATCAGGGAGTTAAACCTTTATTGGGTAATAAACGGCGGGTGCCCTGACGCAATAAAAAACTAACCAGCGTCACCCATAACACTTATACAGTGATCACTGGTGATAGGAGGTGAAAGGGTTAACTAGGGGACAATCAGGGGGTTAAAACCTTTATTAGGTAGTATATGGGGGGTACCTGACACTATAAAAAGCGGACAGTGAACCTAAATCACTAACTGGCCACCTGTGACACTAATACGGCGATCAGAATAAAGATTGCTTAGTGACACTGGTGAGGGGGTGAAAAAGTTAACTGGGGGGGGGGGCGATCAAGGGGGTTAAACCTTTGAGGGGGGTTAGGGGGGTACCCTAGACCTAAAGGGGCCTGCCATTAACTGCCCTAACACTTTTTTTACAGTCACAAATGACACCAAATGCAGTGATCAGTAAAAAAATTAACACTGCAATCGGTGACACTGTGACTGGGGGTGATTGGGGGATGATTTGTGTGCCTATGTGTACTGGTGTTAGCGGTCTGTTGGTGCAACTCACTTTTCACTTCCTCTCTCCACGGCTCCTGAATCAAAAAGGTAGCGCGAGTCGAGACGACCTCACTTCCTCTGACCTGTGTTTACGGTTCACAGGCAGAGGAATCTTCCCATTCGTCAGGAGCGATCGCGAGGGGGTGGCCATGAATCGGTTGCCTCCCCACAGCACAGTTTGCTCTGGAACGAAGCTGACCGCCGCAGGCAAGGGGGGGGGGGGGGGGGGGGGGGGGGGGGGGGGCCCGAAGGCCCCCTGTCCGCTGGGAGGCAGGGACGTACAGGTATGCCCATATGCCTGCCCGTGCCATTCTGTCTACATATATCGTTGTACGGTGATCGGCAAGTGGTTAAGATAATTCCCAAATATGCCATGCTTTCCTCTTCCAAAACATAAGGGTAGGTGTGTTGTAGCCAATTAGTCAGTGTTCCTTCAATACCAAGGTCAAATATGAAATTTTGATGCATTAACATTGTAGTAGGAGACATTGCTGAATTGTAGTAGGGTATCCTGTACCGCAGCCAGGGAGGATTGAGGATTGGAACGCATAGGGATAATGTCATCAGCAAAAAGGCTGATTTCATGTTTCTCATAACGTAACGAACAGGATACTTTTTTTTATACAAGTACATGGCACAACAGGCACATATCAGGGATATGAAATGTTGGGGTAACACATTATTTAATGTAAATAATATCGCCATTGTGTACAAGCTTTTATAAAAATTTATTTCTGCCTACATATGTGAACCAACTCAACATCAGCAGAAATGACATCACCTTGGGGTATCTACTTTCCAAACTGAGGTAATTTTGTGAATGTTCTTAGTGTCCTGACATTTTTATTTCCCACCCCATCTCCCCCTTTCCCCCTTTTTTTTTTTCCTACCTTTCTGTCCTTCCCTTCTCTCTTCGTCCCCCCCTTACCCTTTTCCCCTTCCTTTCCTTCCCTGCCCTTCCTCCCTTTTCCCTTTTTTATATCCTTGTTTTTTTTTTTTTTTTCCTTACCCCCCCTCATTTCTTTTATCCTTCTTTCTTTTTCTCCTTCCCTTCTCTTTTCTTCCACATTCTTCCCTCCCCTCTACACTTTTTTTGTTTTTCTCCTCCACCCCCCTTTTTTCTTCTTTTTCCCTCCCCTCTTCCCTTTCCCCCTTTCTTTCTTGTGCCCAATTGTTGGCCCCGCCTTTTTTTTTTTTTTTGATAAGGCATCACGGATGGTCATTGATAGGTGGCACTTATGGTCACTGATAGCTGGCCGTACTGACTCTAGGCGGCCCAGGGTGTAATGGGCTATACACCCTTTTCCCCTCTTCCCTTCCATTTCCCCTCTTTCCCCACCCTCCTTTTTCTCATTTATGTTCCCTCCTTTTCCACCCCACCTCCTCCTCCCCCCCCCTTTTTTTCCTACCTTTCTGTCCTTCCCTTTTCCCCTTCCTTCCCCTTCCCTGCCCTTCCTCCCTTTTTATTATATCCTTGTTCCCCCCTCCCCTTACCCCTCTTTTTCTTTCCTTTTTTTATTCCTTCCCTTCTTTTTCCTTCCCCATTTTTCCCCTTCCTTCCCCATTTTTCCCTTTCCTCTACCCTTTTTTTTGTTTTTTTCCCTTTTTTTCTTTTCCCATTCTTTTCTTTCCCTTCCCTTTCCCTTTTCTTTTCTTTCTTCTCCTCTCTTGGTTTGTCTCTCTCTCTTTCCCCTTTTTCTTTTCCTTTTCTCTCTCTTCTCTTCTTCCTCCCCCCCTCCCTCCTTCTTCCTTCTTCTCCCTTCCTTCCCCCTTTCCTTTTCTTTTTCCTCTTTTCTTTTTTTTTCGTTCTTCTTTTCTCTTTCCCTTTTTCTCCTCTCTTCCTCTCTTTTCCTCTCTGCTCTCTTTTTTTTTTCTTCTCTCGTTCCCTTTTCTCGTTTTTTTTCTCTCCCGCTTTTTCTTCCTGCCCTTCCTCCTTCCTTTCCTTCTTTTTCTTCCCTTCTTCTTTTTCCTCTTCTCTTCTTTCCTTTCTCTCTCTCTCCTTCTTTTCCTTCCCCGTTTTTCTGCTTCCTTTCTTTTTTTTCTTCCCTTTCCCTCTCCTCGTCTCCTCGCTTTTTCTCTTTCTTCCTTCTCTTCTTTCCTTCTTTCTTCTTTTTCCCGCCCAAGTTTCCTCCCTCTCTTATTATATCCTTGTTCCCCCTCCCCTTACCCCTCTTTTTCTTCCTTTTTTTAAATTTTTCCCCCCTTTCTTTTTTTTGTTTTCCCACCCAAACCCCCCTTTCCTTTCCTTTTTTTTTTTCCTTTCCTTTTTCCTAACTTCTTCTCTTTCCCCTTTCTTTATTGTGCCCAATTGTTAGCCCCCCACTTTTTTGATGAGGCGGCACTGATGGTCGCTGATGAGGCGGCACTGATAGCTGGCCGCACTGGCTCTGGGCTGTCTAGGGGGGTGCAGGCTCCTTGGTTGCCCAGACCCAACTTGGAGCCACAAGCAACACTTCTTCAACATGGTGGGGGTTTGGGTACTTTGCCAGATGGGTCCCCCCACCCCCTGGCAAAGCACCTTGTCCCCATGTTGAAGATGACAGGGGCCTCTTCCTCTTCATTCATAGGAGCTGAGCCTGCCATCATCACTGTTGGGGAGTGATTTCTCGCCTGCGGCTTGGTAGCTATGGTGTCCTCTTGCTGTCTGTCTTGTTACTTCAGAACTCCTCCTTCCATTGCTTAATTGGGCTAGCTGGCAATGCAGTCATTGGAATTGGAAATGGATCTTCTTGCATTTTTTGTTTGCATGTCTATATCTTGTTCCTGTTCTTAATCCTCTATATCTTCATACGATTCATATGCTGTTTTTTTTTTTTCCTTTGCGTACGAATTAAATATTTTGGCATGGGCTTGTAGTCCTCCTCCTTTCTGTCCCAAACTTTCTCTGGCATAGGTTGTGTAGAAGATGTTAGGTTAGTGCCTCCTGTTTTTTCCTCCTCTTCTTTCGGTTGGATGCCTGTCTTTTTCTTTTTTGGATGATAACGAGACCTTTTGAATCTGGTCCTGCGGTAAATCCGTTTCCATGTCATACGCCTTTTATCTTGTGGTTCAGTTTTCAGAGGTAGACCTGTTGCATCCGTAGGTTGCATCGGTTGTTTGCATTCGTCAGTGTCACTAACTACATCTGGCTTCTCTGGTGGCTTCATGGGCATGGACCCCTCTTTGGTCATTTCAGCTTTAGGTGCAGTCTTCGGTGATAGATCTGGTGCACCTATAGGTTGCATCAGTTGGTTGCATCCGTCCATGTCGATCACTACATCCGGCTTCTCTGGTGGCTTCATTGGCATGCACCCCTGTTTTGTAATTTCAGCTGGGGTTACAGTCTCCAGAGGTAGAACTGTTGCATCGGTTGGCTTCATCTGTATGTTGAATCTGTCCATGTCAATGACTACATCTGGCTTCATGGGGTATTACAGCTGTGGGTACAGTCACCGGAGGTAGAGCTGGTGCATCAGTTGGGTTCATTGGTTGGTTGCATCCGTCCATATCGATAATTACATATGGATTGCCTGGTGGCTTCTTGGGTATGCGCCCCTCTTCCTTCAATTTTAATTTCATGTTGGGCCTCAGATTCCAGTGCAAACATCTGTAACGGGTTTATCGATGCCCTTTCATTCGGCTCACTTACGTGCAGATAGCCAGTGTCATCCAGACGGATTATTGGTGTGAATGCATCAGCGCCGTTGGGCTTCACGCTCCACTCCAGTTCAATCTGATAACCCCCGCTGGGATCATCCACTTCAAAAGAGCACGGGATTAGCAGCCGCTGTCCCTCGCTAGCGACCAGATTATGATGTTCTAACTGGACGCTTGTAATTGTCTAGGGGGGGTTGCAGGCTCCTTGGTTGCCCAGACCCAACTTGGAGCCACAAGCAACACTCCTTCAACATGGGGGGGTTTGGGTACTTTGCCAGATGGGTCCCCCCACCCCCTGGCAAAGCACCTTGTCCCCATGTTGAAGACGACAGGGGCCTCTTCCTCTTCATTCATAGGTTCTGAGCCTGCCACCATCACTGTTAGGGAGCAATTTCTCACTTTGTTCTTGGGCTGTCCAGACCCAACTTGGAGCCACAGGCAACACTCCTTCAACATGGGGGGGGTTTGGGTACTTTGCCAGATGGGTCCCCCCACCCCCTGGCAAAGCACCTTGTCCCCATGTTGAAGACATAGGAGCTGAGCCTGCCACCATCACTGTTGGGGAGTGATTTCTCGCCTGCGGCTTGGTAGCTATGGTGTCCTCTTGCTGTCTGTCTTGTTGTTCCTTCAGAACTCCTCCTTCCATTACTTAATTGGGCTAGCTGGCAATGCAGTCATTGGAATTGGAAGTGGATCTTCTTGCATTTTTTGTTTGCATATGTCTATGTCTATATCTTGTTCCTGTTCTTAATCCTCTATATCTTCATACATCTTCATACGTTTCATATGCTGTTTTTTTTTTCCTTTGCGTACGAATTAAATATTTTGGAAAGGGCTTGTACTCCTCCTCCTTTCTGTCCCAAACTTTCTCTGGCATAGGTTGTGTAGAAGATGTTAGGTTAGTGCCTCCTGTTTTTTCCTCCTCTTCTTTCGGTTGGAAGACTGTCTTTTTCTTTTTTGGATGATAATGAGAACTTTTGAATCTGGTCCTGCGGTAAATCCGTTTCCATGTCATACGCCTTTTATCTTGTGGTTCAGTTTTCAGAGGTTGAACTGTTGCATCCGTAGGTTGCATCGGTTGTTTGCATTCGTCAATGTCCCTAACTACATCCGGCTTCTCTGGTGGCTTCATGGGCATGGACCCCTCTTTGGTCATTTCAGCTTTAGGTGCAGTCTTCGGTGATAGATCTGGTGCACCTATAGGTTGCATCAGTTGGTTGCATCCGTCCATGTCGATCACTACATCCGGCTTCTCTGGTGGCTTCATTGGCATGCACCCCTGTTTTGTAATTTCAGCTGTGGTTACAGTCTCCAGAGGTAGAACTGTTGCATCGGTTGGCTTCATCTGTATGTTGAATCTGTCCATATCAATGACTACATCTGGCTTCATGGGCATGGACCCCTCTTTAGGTATTACAGCTGTGGGTACAGTCACCGGAGGTAGAGCTGGTGCATCAGTTGGGTTCATTGGTTGGTTGAATCCGTCCATATCAATAATTACATATGGATTGTCTGGTTGCTTCTTGGGTATGCGCCCCTCTTCCTTCAATATTAATTTCATGTTGCGCCTCAGATTCCAGTGCAAACATCTGTAAAAATAAAATAAAGATACATTTGGTATTTTTGTCAAGTGAATAGAGTGAGGGATAGGCTCATCTCTGGGGACAATAATAAAACCCCCAATAATTGCAAAGATGAACCCTGCATAGAGAGCTATAGAAAGTAATAAGTCAACTTACCCAAACACGATTGCTGCCACAGAGAACAGTGGAACCAGGAAAACCACCACTCCTCCAATGATGATCAGGTATAAGAGGTAGCCTTTGTTTTCCAAGACCTGAACGAACTCCTCTATCCTAATTAAGCGACGATCTTCGAAGCCTTCCGTAGTCACCGATTGGTCGGTGTAAGTGTCTGACACATCACCTATACACACACAAAAAAACAATTAAAAATCAGTTTACAAGGTTCATTAGCATATCTGAAATGACACTGAAGTTGAAATAAGTGATACCCCTAAGGCCTCATGTACACTGCTGCTGGTAAATGAATGTTTAGGAGCAGTTGGGCATTTTTTCAACTGCCCCTGAACTCTCCTCTGTTACCTTATCAGTACATGTGCACAGGGTCTTTTATAGTCCTTTCTAGGCAGTTGAGTTTAGAGGCTTTTTCTGGAACCCAAAAAGGCATTTCAAGCGCCAAACGCGGTAACTCGCGTTTAGCAGCGTTTCATTTACAGACTGTTTTTAATTTTAACAAACATTTCACACTCTTCTTGATGCAAACGTGGCTAAACCGACATGTAAAAGCGGCTAAACGGACGTTTTTAGTCTTCTGAGCTAAAAACTTTCAGGATGGGAGGTCAGATGTAGAGAAGCCAGGGTCAGGATGACACGCCCTGGAGCCTACACCTTTTAAATCTAGCTGATAATTTAATTTTCCCATAATTCTGTCCTCACAGATCAACTTTAAATCGCCATATTAATTTTTTTGTTTTTTCTAAAGAATTCCTAACCCCCCTTAGTGCAGCCACCATACTTCCCTTATTTACTGATCCAGTCATTTTTCCTCCTGCAAGGTCCCAGGTAGCTCCTCTTTTTATAGTGAGATAAGTGCCCTTCCTTCCCATGAGTAAGCCATACTCATGTCGCCCTCCAGAGCTTTCGCAGAATAAATGGGGCAGCATAGTGTATTATAAAGAGGAGTCTGCCAGGACCATGTCAGAAGTAAAATCACTGTATTGGAGACTAAGGTAAGTATTATTACAGGTGGGCTGCCAATCCATAGAGGTGTGGGGTTCTGTACATGTCTGGGAGTCTATTATATGCAATCATTTTTTATTTTTTTTTGTATTCTTTCCACATAATACATGTAATGTACTATTTTTGTTTTAGGTGCAAAAGCTTTCAATATAATTTTTCAGCAGCCCACACATACTCTGATATACAGATATACATTTTGGCAGATGACAGAATTGCCATGTTACTAGTCTGGCCTTGTCCATTACTAGGCATAAGCTGGATTTAGATCCAAACTCGGGCTGAACCCAGTTCACCCGAGCCTGCGGGAAGCTGTTACATGATCACATCCCGGCTGGTCCAATATGCAATGTCATTGTCCTACTATGGCCATGTGGTCATATTAGGTCAGTGATGTCACAAGGATCCTCGCCGCACAGCTCATTGGCCAGCAATACAGCCAACTTCCAGGCCTGGACAAAACCCAACTCATTCCTGGTCTTTCGCAAGTCTAAAGGACACCCATAGAAATGGCAATACTATATAACGAATATATAAGATACAATGTTAAATGAATTTAAAAAAAAAACTTACCATGAGTCCCATGACTTTTCAGGACACGAATATTGACCTTTTCAATGCCTGTCTTCTCTATTCCGTTCAATGCCATGCGAACCTGATACATTCCGCTGTCATTGAGGTCAACAGGATTGATGACCAGGGAGCAGTGTCCCTTGTGCACTTGCATCGGGTTTATCGATGCCCTTTTATTCGGCTCACTTACGTGCAGATAGCCAGTGTCATCCAGACGGATTATTGGTGTGAATTCATCAGCGCCGTTGGGCTTCACGCTCCACTCCAGTTGAATCTGATAACCCCCGCTGGGATCATCCACTTCAAAAGAGCACGGGATTAGCAGCCGCTGTCCCTCTCTAGCGACCAGATTATGATGTTCTAACTGGACGCTTGTAATTTCTGCACCTGGAGAAAGAGGGGGAAAAAAAAGGTTATTACTCTTCATAAGTCTCAATTAAGACAGCAAATCACAAAGTTAAATATTGTCGGGGGCAGTGATCACTTTGGGAGATGTTAAATACTTTGAACAATTATAGTAACTGTTCTTGGCCTGCATGTCCTTTAAAATTATGAAATATCACATTCAACTCTATACAATAAATAAGGATTGCAGTTTAACTTCCTATAGCCCTGCTCACACTATTGTGTTGCTGTAACAAATGGACTACTGTAACACAATGCATGTGAATGTGGAAGCGCTAATGCAGTGCAATAATGTAAATGGGGTCATCAGCCCTGAAACTACTTTTTAAATTGAAGTGTAACTCTGGGCAACATAGAAAAAGACAAATATGCTGCAGTATGTCACTAGTATTAGCACAGCGTTTTCCACTTTCTTTAGGGGCTGGTTCACTGCAGATGCTTTCCGGTGTGTTTTTAAACTGCATCCAACATGCATGCACACAGTTTTTGCCATGTATTGCAATGGCCCTAGTTCACACCAGTGCATTAATTTCCAGTGCTTTCAGCTAAAATACAACCTGATGCTTTTTTTTTTGTCTAGGATGCATCAAAATGCATGTAAATGCACCAGAATGTACATTGTCCTATATGACAATAAAGATTTTTCAAGTGTCAAAATTAAACATACAGGGGGGAAAAAAAAATCGCACTGGAACACATTGAAATCACACCAAAACTGCATAAAAAACACATGTAAATGTGTATGCAAAAACGCATCTGTAAAGGAGAAATAGTGTTGTGAACAAGCCCTGATGGAGTGACAATTATTTTTATTCTGCAGTAAAATCACATAGCAGTGTCGCCCCCCTGTGGTCTTAGATGGATGTGAAATTCTATATTGTAAATTCAATCCAAGCTTTTATAAGCTATTAAAGTCATATTTTTAATTAAATATAGGGACTATTTATTTAGTTTCTTATGAAAATAGTGTTTAGTCATATAAATAAAGGCTGTGACTCTGCTGTAGGTAACATTATTAGACTAATCAGCCTTTTATTTTCTGAAAAAAAGGTTTTGGCCATATAAATACAATGTGATTTCTGCAGGCAGCTGTGTCAGTTAAATCTGCCCTCTTCTATCTCCAACTGACACTTTGTCAGCACAGCTGGACCTGATACAGGAATTTGAAAAATAACAAAACTATTGTCAGAATCATGTGATATTGGCACTATATTGGGGGGAGGGGAAATCTGTGTTAATGTCCCAGCATGTCTATCACAGAACAACAAGCATTCTAACACACCCTGTATAACATTTAACACTGATCTCTAATACATACCTGTTGCAAGGTGCAGAAAAAAAAATAATGATAATAAAATTATCACTTTGTTGATCATCTTTAATCGATGATGAGCTTTTTCCAATGAAATTGTATTCAATTATAAATTTAGACCGATTAACAAATCTCTTTTGAGCAGCAAATAATATCCGTCTTACTCCTAGAGCAGTCAAGTCTAACTAACACTGAGCTCTGTCCTGTGCAGGTATTTAAAAGCTCCCTTCACTATGATGTCATCAGGCAAGATCAAACAATCTCAGATGTTTCCTTCACTATGAGGTCATCACCAGGCAAGAGCAAACTATCTCAGATGTTTCCTTCACTATGAGGTCATCACCAGGCAAGAGCAAACGATCTTGGATGTTTCCTTCACTATGAAGTTATACCAGGCAAGAGCAAACAATCTCAGATGTTGTTTACTACATTTTATCATCCATTCAGATTCTGTAACAGATCAACAAATCAGATTAAGTTTGTCCTTTGCACACATGGTTCTGGGCAGTTGAATTCTGATTGATTGCTCTGAATTTTAAAATTAAATGAGCTTGTAAACCCCTAATGGTGCTTTTTTTTTTTTTTAGTGATTACATTAATATTCACCTGTCACTGGGATCGATTTATAATAGACAATGAGACTTTATTTAGTCCACAGCGCTGTCTGAAGGCAAATGGCAACTTTGCAGCCGAATTGATCGTATTTATAATGATTTTGGTGATGGATTGGAAATGTTTCTATAGAGAGGAAGCTTTGTGTATTGTGATCTTCAATGTAATCCAAATTCAGCTGTATTCTGGATGGACTGTTTTTATAGAGGAATTCTTTGCAGCCATCCAGTTTTAAAATATATAGAAAATCCAATCGGTTACAAGGGTTCATTCACATCTATGCATGTTGCTTTTGAGCGTTTCTGCCATGCTTTTTGTGCAATTTGTGTGTTAGGCAACTTTAAAGAGGAAGTAAAGCCTCCTCCCAAAAAGAATAAAAAATAACGGAACCTGCAAGGCAAAGGCATAATGAGCTAGTATGCATAGCATACTAGCTCATTATGACTAACTTACCTGACAACGAAGCGGTCCTCATTCACGACCTTCTCCGCCGACATCAAGCCCGGAGTGACTTCCGGGTCTCGCCGCTCCAACGCTGTCATTCGCTGGATCGGCGATGACGTCACTCCCGCGCATGCGCACGAAAGCGGCATATCGCCGTGATCTCGGCATGCGCAGTGCGCCTGCGCGCTGCTGTCTACGGCGCATGCGCCTTGGACAGCGATGCCTCTTTTTTTCTAAATATTTCCTAAACCATGTAGGTTTAGGAGATATTTATTGGACCTACAGTTAAGCCTTAATCTAGGCTTACCTGTAGGCCAAAGTGGTTTGTAAGGGTTTACAACCACTTTAAAGGCAAAAATCACAGTAAAAACCCACTACATGCTTTTCTGTAGCTTTTCCATTTGCCTTATATACTCGAGTGTAAGCCGAGTTTTTCAGCACCTTTTTTTTGTGCTGAAAATGCCCCCCTCGGCTTATACTGGAGTCAAGCACTTTTCTACAGCAGAGAGTGACATTTTCCGACCGGACTTTGGGCCACTTGGTGCTAGGAACCCCAAATTTGGTGTGTAAACCCAGTGGAACTAGCACTACAACATAGCGAGGTTCCTAGCACCAAGTGGCCCCGAGATACAGGGCCCCAAAGTCGGTCAACTGTGTCCATCTGCAGCAATGTCATTTCAGAACCCTTTGGATCCAGAGACCCCAAATTGTGGCTGCAACTAGGGGGCATCTAGGAACCCTTAACTACCAAGTTTGAAGTACGGGGGACCTATGGTATGCAAATGGGCACAGTGAGGCATGCAAATGGGCATTGTTGACCCTTTTTTCCACTTACAGTAGTTGCGCATTTCTCACCTTAGGCTTATACTCGAGTCAATAAGTTTTCCCATTTTTTTGTGGTAAAATTAGGTGCCTCGGCTTATATTGGGGTCGGCTTATACTTGAGTAAGTCTATTTAACCAAAAAAGCTAAATAAATTACCATTTTGCTTTAAAAAAAAAATATATAAGTCCCTGACCCTTTCTGAAAATGAAGAGAAACAAAAATGCATTGATGTGAGCGTGCTCCATAGGAGCCCATGTTAAAAATTAACGTCCTGCGTTTCTGAAAAAAAAAACATGCGACCACTGCCAGTCAGGAAATATCCGGTATCAGGTCAACTCGGGATCAATCAAGATGGTACACAGCGAATGCCTGGGACAGACTGACTTATGACAAGATCACAGCACTCTGAGGATTGTACTGCGCCACTGTGCCTGGGAGCACTTCATCTATCTGAGCAGACAGCAGAAGAACGGAGACCAATGGCTCAGTACCAAGCAAAGATCTCATTCGCTGTGTACCATCTTGATTGATCCCGAGTTGACCTGATACCGGATATTTCCTGACTGGCAGTGGTCGCATAAGAGATACCCTTTATGAGCTCACAGGATTCCGCTTTTGTGCCACACTATATCCCTGGCTGGGGTTAAGAGCCACCTGCCTATACGGGTCCCCTGTAATAAGGGACCGTCTAGTTCCGGTAAGCAGACAAGTGTGCCTTTACGGTGGAGGTCTTTCTCACTTTTTAGTGTGTTGTGAAATTCACGTCATATTTCCTTATTTGGAACATTATTTACTGCTTAGTGGACTTATATTTTTTAGCTTGAATGCCGCACCGCGAGATATAAAAGCGGTGCTACAAGCCCAGCTGGGTGTTCACTATTGATTAAATACTTTAGGTGTTTTTTTCATTATACTCTATTGGAACACCATTTTTTTACTTTTTACTTTTTTGGTTGCATTATTTCATCCATTCACTTAATTACCACACTTTGAGCTTTAGTTGTGGTGCTACAAGCTCAGCCGGGTGTTTTCAACTATTGTGCACTTTTGGTGTGTTTTTCTTATATAACTCTTTACGTATTACCATTATAGTATTGTGGTATACACATTCAATAATTAGAATGTGTATAGTAATATATAATTCCTTTATGCAATAGTCACACTTATTTTTGCATAGTAATATTTTACACATTTATATTCAATTACAATTAGTGTGTTAGTTCATCTTTTCAGCGCAGCTCCTTCCCTTTTTCATTTCCAATTAATGTAGTATAACATTTTGAGCAGCAGCTTTGATTGTAAGGATAGTACAATTTTTTCCTTTCTAATTTAGACATTAATGGCTGTGTGTTGAGTTATTTTGAGGGGACAGCAAATTTACACTGTTATACAAGCTGTACACTCACTACTTTACATGGTAGCAAAGTGTCATTTCTTCAGTGTTGTCACATGAAAAGATAGAATAAAATATTTACAAATATGTGAGGGTGTACTAACTTTTGTGAGATACTGTGTGTGTGTGTGTGTGTAATATATATATGTGTATATATAGATAGAGAGATCTCTCTCTCTCTCTCTCTCTCTCTCTCTCTCTCTCTCTCTCTCTCTCTATCTATCTATATCTATATCTATATATAAATGTGGCTCATTATGTCTGTCTTGCAGGGGTTAGTTAATTTCTTTCAAAGTGGGTTTACAACAGTGCTCGACGAATACCGGTCGCATTGGCGACTAGAATTAGCGACCTGGGGCAGCACAGCTGGGGGTATCCTGTCTCCAAAATCCCCCCCCGCCGCACGCGCGCGATCGCGATGGGCCGCGCCGGCCGGTAATTGAGGCCCCGGCTTTGCGGCCTTGTGCAGTCCTATGGTACCTTCTAGAATCTGGCGCCCTCTTGTGGTGGCCGTTGGTATGACACCCAGCAATGCTAATCGAGCCGTTTTGTTTTCACTGCCTGCCTATCTCCTTCACTTAGAACCCCCAAACATTATATATATTTATTTTTCTAACACCCTAGAGAATAAAATGGCGGTCGTTGCAATACTTTCTGTCACACCGTATTTGCGCAGCAGACTTACAAGCGCACTTTTTTGGGAAAAAATACTTTTTTTAATTAAAAAATAACACAACAGTAAAGTTTGCCCAATTTTTTTTTTATATTGCGAAACATAATGTTACGGCGAGTTTTTTTGGAAAAAATTCACTTTTTTGAATAAAAAAATAAGACAACAGTAAAGTTAGTCCAATTTTTTTATATATTGTGAAAGATAATGTTACGCCGAGTAAATTGGTACCCAACATGTCACGCTTCAAAATTTTGCCCGCTCGTGGAATGGCGACAAACTTTTACCCTTTAAAATCTCCATAGGTGACGTTTAAAAAATTCTACAGGTTGCATGTTTTGAGTTGCAGAGGCGGTCTAGGGCTAGAATTATTGCTCTCGCTCTACTGATCACGGCAATATCTCACATGTGTGGTTTGAACACCGCTTTCATATGCGGGCGCTACTCTTCTGCAAACAAGCTCGGCAGGACGGGCGCGTTTAAAATAATTTTTTATTTATTTTAACTTTTAATTTTTTCACTGTTCTTTTGAAAAAAAAATTGAGTAACTTTTATTCCTATAACAAGGAATGTAAACATCCCTTGTAATAGGAATAGGGCATGACAGGACCTCTTAAATATGAGATCTGGGGGTCAAAAAGACCTCGAATCTCATATTTACACTAAAATGCAAAAAAAAAAAAAAAAAAAATTTGCCATTTGAAAAAAAAAAAAAAAATTGTCCCTTTTTTTAAGAGCTATGGGCAGAAGTGACGATTTAAAGTCGCTTCTGCCCTGCAATGACCTGGAGACAGGCGGGGGCCATCTTCCCCGCACTCGTCTCCATGTCGTTAAAAAAAAAAAACCTGGCTCCTAACTTTTTTAGCTGGCTCCTAGATTCCAAGCAAATTTGTCAAGCCCTGGTTTACAACCACTTTAAAAATGTTGGTGCGTGAGGAAATGGGGATGGGGGCGCTTTAAAAATGTGGTGTTTTTTTTTACATGGTCTCTTAAAAAAAAAAAAGCTTTCTTTTGGTGGCATTTGATCACCTCTGCGGTTTTAAGTGTTCGGGCTATAAAACAAAAAAAAAAAATATATATATATTTTTTTTTTTTTTTTTTAAATGCTATATTTTTTTTACTTTTTGCTATAATAAATATCCCCCAAATTTTTTTTATAAAAAAATGTAATTTCTTCCTCGGTTTAAGCCGATATGTATTGTACATTGATTGGTTTGTGCAAAGGTTATAGCGTCTACAAAATAGGGGATTCATTTATGGCATTTTTATAAAAAAAATTTTTTACTGGTAATGGCAGCGATCTGCGATTTTTTTTTTTTTTTTTTTTTTTTTTATTGTGACTGCGACATTATGGCATACACATCGGACAATTTTGGGACCATTGTCATTTATGCAGCTATCAGAGCTACAAATAGCCACTGATTACTGTATAAATGACACTGGCAGGGAAGGGGTTAAACACTAGGGGGCGATCAAGGGGTTAAGTGTGTTCTAGGGAGTTATTCTAACTGTGGGGGGATGGGCTCACTACAACATGACAGAGATAACTTCTCCCGAAGGACAGGGAGCAGTAGATCCCTGTCATGTTGCTAGGCATAACGGAGAAATGCCTTGTCTCCCCGTTCTGCCTCTCCTCGTCGCCGGCCGCTGGTGAAAATTGAGTTTGCAGAACCCGCGCGCACGCTCCTGCAGCAAATTTAAAGGGACGTACAGGTACGCCCATCTGCCTGCCTATGCCATTCTGCCGAGGTATATGTGTGTGCAGCGGTCGGCCAGTGGTTAATGTGAGATACGTTAAGTTCAGCCTTGCGTCTCAAAATGAAAAAATCATTTTTTCTACCTTTTAATTTTTAATTTCTAGTGCCGTCACTTGACTTCAATTCTACTTCCTTCCAAGACTAAAATCAGCCAGTGGGTTTGGTTACTGAAAGCTAGTGACATCACTTCCTGGGAGGGATACTGTTCCTGTGTAGCCAGTGGGCGTATACAGGATGGAAGGAGCTAATCATAGGTTCCTGCCCAGTGTTCTCTCATTGTATGTCCTAATTCATGAGAAAATTAAGAATCTTTATAGATCCCCAAAACGCATGTCCCCCACATATATATAAAACAGTAAAATCACATGTCCTAATGATCATTTCCGTACATATGTCCGTGATCACACAAACCAATTATACGTTTAACGGGATTTTTTTTACCAAAAACATGTAGCAAAATAAATTTTGGCTTAAATTTATGACAAAATTAGATTTTATTGGATTTCTTTTAAAATGGAAATTTCCGTTTTTGTTTTTTTTTGCTTGTATCGCAGAAAAAAAAAAAAAAAAAAAAAAAAAAAAACCCGCAGTCCTGAATAAATACCACCAAAAGAAAGCTCTATTTGTGCGAACAAAATGATAAAAATGTAATTTAGGTACAGCATTGCATGACTGCGCAATTCTTATTGAAATTACGAGACCGCCGAAAGCTGAAAATTGGTCTGGGAAGGAAGGGGGCGAAAGTGCCCATTATTGGTTAAAGTGAGAAAATTTACCATTATTTAAAAAAAAAAATAAAATAAGGTAATTGGGGAAGTAGATGGCAGCAACACATCTCAAAAAAGTTGAAACAGGGCAACAAAAAGTCAGAAAAGTAAATGACACTAACAAGGAAGAGCTGGGAGAACATGTTGCAACTAATTAATTTGTTGGTCAGTAACATTATTGGATATAAAAAGAGCATCTTCAAGAGTCAGATTGTCTCAGAAGAAAAGATGGGCAGATGTTCACCAATCTGTGAAAAGCTGCGGCTAAATATTGTCGTTGCAATTTAAATTTTTTTAAACAATACAGAGACAATATTTAGAGAAAAACCTGCCATCACAGCAAAGAGGAGAAAAAATAAGACCCCCCCCCATCATTATAAGTCAGAATCGGAGTCACTTTGCCGACTACCAGTTTCCATATCAGATTCTGCAGATACAGGATCAGGGGGAGGACGCCTTTTAGTGGGCGGGTCATCTCCTGAGCCAGTCGCATACTCCTTTTCCACTCTTTAATTTCTTCTCCAGTTCCTGGGCCTCTAGAGAATAGCAGTCGGCATCCGAACCTATTCAATACATGACAGTGCAGCGCTATTAATTAACCCTCTAAAAATACAAAGTCCTTTTCAAAGTAAAACGTAAAAAGCTAAGATAAAAATATTGAGACAGTTAATAGTGACGTTCTCCTCTATGGTGGTTAAAAATGCATGCAGATATCCTTATGGTGCAGGCTACATCCGTGATTCCACCACCAGCTAGCCAAACCGCTCGCCTCAGATCGTAGACCCCTGAGCTAACAGATGAGTCAAATGCACGTCTTACCACTGACAGTGGTCATAACCAAAGGTCTGGGTGGACAGATGGGTAGAATGAGACTTCTTTTTACTTTACACTGCCTCCAGTTGTCACTCTCGCTTTCCAACCATGGTGCCATAAAATACAATAAAGGATATATAGTGCACACTGTATTGCTAAAATTCGAATTTATTAAAAACGACAGGTACTCACATACAAAGCACTATTTCCTAGTGCTGGAGTAAAAAGCATGTAGTCTTTCCAGACTAGATTTTTCAATAAGGTGGCTGCAGTGACGTTCCAGGGTCCTCCCGCACGTGTATCGTCCTAAACGAGACTTCCTCAGTGGATATAGAGGCCCTTACATCCATTACTATTTATAATAAGCCACCAATATAACACACGTGAAATTGACCCCCATCAGCGATCACCATCCAATCAGCATGGGACGCCAGGAGGTCAAACTAAACACTTCCTACTATGCCCAGTACAAGGTGAAGAACACACCCACTATAAAAATGAATGAATGACAAGAAAAAAAAACACACCCCCCTCCGATCAGCTACTATTATAAACAGTAACCGCATAGAGGCTGTGTACGCTTGTATGCCCTGCTAGTGGATAAAGCCCACATATAAACACAGGAATATATACAATATTTTATAGCACTAAAAATTACTTCAACATGTGTACATTTTGTCAAAAGTTATAATAATCACCAGAAAGAAAATTGTGTGTGTGTGTGTATATGTGTGTATATATATGTATAATATTTTTATATATATATAAACGGTCCGAAATGAAACAATTTAGATCAAATTCAACATTGAGCCCCGTGGGTACCCCTACATGGGTCTCATAGACCCAGGACTCACGGCGGCTCAATTGTCGGATAAAATTACCCCCTCTCCAATGGCGATTAACCTTCTCCACTCCCCAAAATTTAAGTTTAGCAGGGTTTCTACCGTGGAACAGTTTAAAATGTTTGGAGACATTATGCGTAACTACGCCCTTTTTTTATATTATTTACATGTTCTCCTATCCTTATGTGTAGTGTTCGCGATGTTCTCCCCACATATTGTAGGCCACATTTACATTCCATCATGTATACTACCCCTGACATAGAGCAGGTAATCAGGACCTTGATCTGATACACCTTCTTCGCAGTGGCCATAAACTCTTTCCGTTTCTTTATATTTCCTCTAGCTTTTTTACAGGGTGGACACTGTCCACAGGCGTGAAATCCTGTCAGGAAGTTAAATATCCTGTTTTCAAATAGGATGGGTGGATCAATTACCCCAGGAGCCAATTTATCTCTAAGGGCTTGTACACACGATCGGACTTTTTGACAACAAACATGCAAATTGGCTGTTTTGGACCAACTTTTTCAGTTTTCATCGGACTTTTGTTGGCTGTGCGAACGGACCAACTTTCTGCCAACAAAAGTCCGATGGAGCAAAGTCCGACCGTGTGTACACAAAACCATCAGACTTTTGTACAAAGTACAAACACGCATGCTCAGAACCAATGCAAAAGATCAGAGAACAATACAGAAGTTGACCAAAGGTGGCGCTGGAGTATTTGAACGTCCTCTTTTGAAGTGTCGTCAGTACGGTGAAACGTCACTACGTTCATGTTTGTTGCCTAAAAAGTCTGATTGTGTGTATGCAATACAAACTTGGGGCCAACGCCCTTTGTACAATAATCCACGGTAAAGTTTGTACAAAGTCCGATCGTGTGTATGAGGCTTTAGGGTGGGAGCTTTCTTATATACAAATTGGGGATGTTCAGGAAGTGCTGATCCAAGTACCCTATCCTGTTTGAGAATGGGCCAATACTTACGAACGATCTTTTTTCAAATTGTTTGTATTGTACATTATAGTCTAAAACCATTCTAATATTCATAGGTGTATCCTGCTTATCTCTGGGACCATCAGATACCAGTACAGTCCTATCAAGTTCCCGAACAAATTCAATATTTTCTACACTAGTTCTGTCATACCCCTTTTGTATAAAGCGGGCAGACAGAACCTGGGATTGAGAAAGGTAATCTGTTTTGTGCGTTAAATTTCGCCTAATGCGTACAAATTGTCCCCTCGGAATGTTGCACAACCACCGGTCCCGAGGGGAATAAACGCATTACGATCCGTTGGTTTAAAATGGTTCATCATTTTAATCTTATGGCCTTTACTTATATCAAGATCTAAAAAGATTATCTGATCAGGATTCACATTCCAGGATAGAACTATATTTCTATCGTTACTATACAGTTTCTGCATAAACAACTCAAGATTTGATTTCTCCTCACTCCAGATCATAAAAATATCATCGATATCACATTAATGTAGAAAATGGGAGCCTAATCCCCAACTAGGCTACATCAGAAAAGGGGGGGCAATTGGACTATCGTGGTACAATAAAAATTATATAACAGATAAATGTATAAAAATTACAAAAGATTTTATTGATGCCAAGAAACATTTAATAATTAAAAAAAATAAAACCTCATGACTATACACAGTATGTCACCAGTGTGTATTCATAGTAGAGTAGTACACTTGATCACAGATATAGTTATCCTCGACTAGTTTTGTATGCATTATCCGCTTCATCTGGAGGTTATCTGTGATTAGATCAAAAGAACACAATATAGTATAATAATCGGCAGGTAAAATCATAGAAACATATCATACAGCATCATATTTAACCACCTGAGACCCAGGCCAATTCTGACATTTCTCTCCTACATGTAAAATTCCAAATTTTTTTGCTAGAAAATTACATAGAACCCCCAAACATTATATATGTTTTTTTAGCAAAGACCCTAAAGAATACAATGGCGGTCGTTGCAACTTTTTATCTCGCACGGTATTTGCGCAGCAATTTTTCGAACGCGTTTTTTTCAGAAAAAAAACAGTTT
This sequence comes from Lithobates sylvaticus, assembly GCA_028564925.1. Taxonomy (NCBI): domain Eukaryota; kingdom Metazoa; phylum Chordata; class Amphibia; order Anura; family Ranidae; genus Lithobates; species Lithobates sylvaticus. The sequence goes on from CM053031.1 coordinate 261,001,502, forward strand.
CCTGCTTTAAAAAAAAACAAAACAGTAAAGTTAGCCCAATTTTTTTGCATAATGTGAAAGATGAAGATACGCCGAGTAAATAGATACCCAACATGTCACGCTTCAAAATTGCATGCGCTTGTGGAATGGCGCCAAACTTTGGTATTTAAAAATCCCCATAGTCGACGCTTTAACATTTTTTACTGGTTACATATTTTGAGTTACAGAGGAGGTCTAGGGCTAGAATTATTGCTCTCGCTCTAACGTTCGCGGCGATACCTCACATGTGTGGTTTGAACACCGTTTTCATATGTGGGCGGGACTTACGTATGCGTTCGCTTCTGCGTACGAGCTCGCGGGGACAGGGCGCTTTAAATTTTTTTTCTTTTTTATTGTTCATTTTATTTTATTTTTTAGTTCAACAACTTTAAAAAAAAAAATATTTGATTACTTTTATTCCTATTAAAAGGAATGTAAACATCCCTTGTAATAGGAATATGACACGATCGGACCTATTTACAGTGAGATATGGGGTCAATAAGACCCCACATCTCACCTCTAGGCTGAGAAGCCTAAAATCAAAAAAAAAAAAAAACGATCACCGCTTCCCTGCCGAGGCGGCGCCGTTTTTTGAATGCAGAGGCCGGGCGTGACGTCATAACATCGCGCCCGGCCTCCGAACGATCATAGAGACTCCGGCGACCATCTGGTCCGCCGGAAATCTCTATGTGCATCATCCGGTGCCGGCGGATCCCGAGTCCGACTCACCGATAGAAGAGTCGGTAGAAGCACCGGAGGGCGGCGGGAGGGGGGGGCGTCCCCTCCCGCCGCCCGTAAGAACGATCAAGCGGCGGAACAGCCGCTATGATCGTTCTTATGGTGCAGGGAATCGCCGGCTGAAACCGGCAATATCTGAATGATGTCTGTAGCTACAGGCATCATTCAGATATACCCCTGAGACCAAAAAGACGTCATATGACGTATACTGGGTCTCAGGTGGTTAAAAAATCTTAAGAAATAAAAATGGGGATAGAGCACAGCTGCTTACCCTTACTTCAGCAGACAACAGGCGCAGAGTGCTGCCGCCTAATAAATGGCCCCCCACAGCAACTCGGGGGAGCTACTAAGTATGATGATCGGAATCTGGGTAAATAGGTAAAAATGGTGGATGCAGCACGCACTGCCAATTCTCGCGCATGCGCAGGAGGTACAGCTCGCCACGCTGTACACTTCTGACTTCTACACTATTATCAGCCATATCACTATTATGTACACCTGCACCCCCTTTGTTCTGATGCTTGATGAGCCCACATGAATCCCGGGTGGTCAAAGAAGACAAAAAAAATAACATAAAAAGTAAAAGCAAGCAGTGTATTTTGTGATTTGCTTCCTCCCCATTCCTTGCCAGCCTCCCAGGTATTTGCCAAGCCCTGCTTTACAATGAATGTGACCTTATATTAAAGCGGAGTTCCACCCATAAAATAAACTCAGGAAAAACATTTGGAAATGTTTTTTTTTTTTTACTCACCCCTTCAGCACTGTTGCTATGGGGTCCTTTGTATTCTGCCACTTCCTCTCTATGGCGCCTGACGTCATTTCCCTCGGCGCCTGTGCTTGCTAGTGCTCCTGGGAGATGCCGCCTCTTGTGATGGCAACGTCAGAAGTGTACGGCGTTGCGAGCTGTACCTCCTGTGCATGCGCGAGAAAGGGCGGTGCATGCTGGTCGCTCAGCTGCACCCAATCCAAAATGGCAGGAGACAATAATAAAAGATATATCTTTTGATTGCAAATCGGCCATCGAGCGGCGATAGATCATAAAAACGTGTATATATGTGTGTGTGTATGTGTGTGTGTGTGTATATATATATATATATATATATATATATATATATATATGTATGTGTGTATGTATGTTCTAATCCAAAGATGTTAATCTTAAAAAAAAAAAAAAAATTGTATACAGTTGGAACTCTCCACTTAAACCACATGCCGACCAGCCGCAGCAGTTGTACTGTGGCAGAATGGCATGGCTGGGCGAAACGACGTTATGTAACCTCGCTTCGCCCTGTGGCCACTAGGGGGCGCGCAGACCGCTGGGCTCCCGCAATCGCTCTGGGCACACAGAGAACCGTTATTAATAAAAATGCCATAAAACTATCCCCTATTTTGTAGACGCTATAACTTTTGCGCAAACCAATCAATATACGCTTATTTTTGGTAAAAAAAAAAAAATGTAGAATACGTATCGGCCTAAACTGAGGATAAAAAAATGTTTTTTTATATATTTTTGGGGGATATTTATTATAGCAAAACGTAAAAAAGAATGCGTTTTTTTTCAAAATTGTCTTTTTTTTTTTTGTTTATAGCGCAAAATATAAAAACCGCAGAGGTGATCAAATACCACCAAAAGAAAGCTCTATTTGTGGGAAAAAACAGATGTCAATTTTGTTGCGGCGCAACTTCGCACGACCGCGCAATTGTCAGTTAAAGCGACGCAGTGCCGAATCGCAAAAAGTGCTCTGGTCTTTGGCCAGCCAAATGGTCCGGGGGTGAAGCGGTTAAGCTTACAATTAGCCATTTACTATTACCACAAACAATTCTCCAGCATTTGTACATCTTGTTCTACAAGCCTCGCCAGTCCCGTCACCCCACATCTGGGCCGTTTCCATTACTGCTGTATTTAGGTCTAATTACTCTCTGTGTCTATTCTGCAGCGATGCCGATTAATTATCAGACTGTTAATTAGAATTACAGATGTTATTACTGGGAAGGGTTCGATCATAAGAGAAGAGACTGAAATTAGATGGTGGCAGCAGTTGCATGTAAGCCTGGATGAGGATCTTTTATCTCTCCAGGATACTAGATGCTAAACACACGCTACAAATCTGCAATGGGGGCCAAGGACAAGAGCCTGGAGACACATAAATGGTAAAACAAGCAGTGCTTAATGAACCAATATGTCTGCTGCCACTAACGGGAATGACTGCCAAATAAAATACCATCACAACCTACCCATAGTATACCCCATCATCTACTTTTCTGGGTGTTCTGCAGTTTCTAAATTTTTCATTCTCAGTCTTCTTGTGCACAGCTCTTCACTTTCCTCTGTCCTAGCTCCACTCAATTTTTCAAAGTTGGCTGGTCAACCTGTACATGGCTGACCGCGTTGTACAAAAGAAAAAGGACAGCTTGAATCAATTTAACCTCCTGGTGCCAAACCTGTGACCCAAGGGCCACATCTGGCTCACGTGTACGCGTTTTGTGGCACTGGAACCCCCCCCGGACCGTTTTTAAGGCAGGGCAAAAGGGGCAGCTGCCCTGGGCCCCATCATTATTGTGGGGCTCAAAGCAGCTGCCTCATACTTGCCAATTATCCTAGTTTAAGTTCCCTTATCCCTTGAAGTTTTATTCCAATATTTGTGTGAATTTCTGTTACTAATCCTGCCCAGCTTTGCTCTACATGATTCAGAATTTGCCACAGTGTACTGCCTCCTATCTAATCCCATCCCCCCCATTGCCACTGATCCCAGGAGTCATAGGACCATGGTGTGCAGACAGTGAGGAGATGATGTGCTGTAACCTCTAGCAAACAATCATTGAGCAGTATGGATATGCAGTAACCTCTAGGAACCAATCGGTGAGCAGTATAAATGTGCAGTAACCTCTAGCAATCAATTATTGAGTGGTATAGATGTCTAGTAACCTCTAGCAACCAATCAGTGAGCAGTATTGATGTACAGTAATCTCTAGCAAGCAATCAACAAGCAGAAGTCATGTGCTGTACCCTCCAGAAAATAAACAGTGACCCATAATGTGTGCTGTAACCTCTAGCAGCCAGTCAGTGAGCGGTAATGATACACTGCAACCTCTGGCAACCAATCGCAATCGTTGCCTGATCTCATTCAGTAAACTGATTTTGAGTCTAGCTGCTATTTATTGTATGTCTCAAAGCATGTGGAAAGCGAAATTGCAGGGGGGTCCAAGAAAATGTTTGGCCAGGGTCCAATCAATATGAAAGACGGCCCTGCCCCCCCCCCCCCCCCCCCTAGTCTGTAGTGGGATGGGGAACATTGATATGTAAGGAATTAATAGTAGGTATCTCAACTGGCCTCATAACTTGCCTCCAGTCTCCCGCAGTCTTCTACAGAATGCCTGCAGTCCAACCTGTAGCATGTCCCATATCTTTGACCACCATTGTCTGCAATCTCTGACAGTCCTCTGTAGCATTACATACACTGAAGATTGTGCATACCTCCCAACTTTTTGAGCTGGGAATGAGGGACACCTATCAGCAAAAGTATGCAGGCATAGGACACACCCCTGGCCACGCCCCCTTTAAAGGAGAATTGTACAAAAAAACAAGATTGGTTAAACCCACAAGTGTTTTTTTTTTTTTTTCATCATTACTATTCCTTTATATTGGCTTTTGGAATTTACAAATGCAGCAATTTAGAAATCAGATGAAAGGTTTAGCACTGGGAAACGCTTTTTGATAGATAAAAAGTGCATTTTATATACATCTATATGGATCAGACCAAAATGAGGAGGAATGAGGGACAGAGGAACATTGCTTCAAATCAGGGACAGTCCCTCGAAATCAGGGACAGTTGGGAGCTATGATTGAGTACAGCGAATTGGTGGTGTCAAGGGCCGCAGTGGCTGCCCCCAGTAATTGACAACCACTGCTGTAACCTGACTGTATCTGTTTGCTTCAGCCCTAACCGAACTGTAGCCTCCCTGGAGGTCTGATTATATCCGATTTTTGAATCTCAAAGCGGTAAATTGTTTTGCATAGAAATTTGGCATTTTATATTGTAGGCCTGTATATCTTAGGAATAACACACTTAAATCTGTCCAACCAAGACTCTAATAGACATCCCAGGTATAATAAAGTGTGAAACACGAAATCATAAGTTATAATAACTATAAATAATTAAAAAAAAAAATAATAATAAAATTTATTTCCCCACGAATCACTATCGTTTTAATTCTGCAAGTGTTCTTATTTACTATGGCTGTTTTCTAGCTGGCCTAAAACCGCCTTTGATGTAAAGGGACACTTTTTGGTTGCCATGGACAATCTCCAGTTTTTAGGCAGGAAGAACCGTATACCGTATATACTCGAGTATAAGCCGAGTTTTTCAGCACTTTTTTGTGCTGAAAGTGCCCCCCTCGGCTTATACTCGAGTCAAGCACTTTTCTGCAGCAAAAAAATACATTTTCCGACCCGACTTTGCGGCCCTGTATCTCGGGGCCACTTGCTGCTAGGAACCCCAAATTGGTGTGCAATCCGAGTGGAACCAACACTACAACATTTTCGAAATTTGGGGTTCCTAGCACCAAGTGGCCCCGTGATACGGGGCCCCAAAGCCGGTTTGGAAAATGTCGTTCTCTGCTGCAGAAAAGTGCTTGACATTTTCTGACCCGACTTTGCGGACCTGTATCTTGGGGTTCCTAGCTCAAAGAGGCCTCGAGATACAGGGCCCCAAATTCGGTCAACTGGGTCCATCTGCAGCAATGTCATTTCGGGACCGTGCAGCTAGGGGGCATCTATGAACCCTTAACTACCAAGTTTGAAGTTCAGGGGACTTATGGCTGCAAATATGCATAGTGAGGCTGCAAATGGGCATTGTTGACCCTCTTTTTCACTTACAGTAGCTGCGCATTTCTCACCCTAGGCTTATGCTTGAGTCAATACGTTTTCCCATTTTTTTGTGTGGTAAAATTGGGTGCCTCGGCTTATATTCGGGTCGGCTTGTACTCGAGTATATACGGTATATAATATAAAACTGCATGCAGGGCACTGGACAAAGCACTATGGACAATAGATGTGAAATGATTTGACACAGTACAGGGGTTAGAAGCTCATTGGTTTCTATGCAGAAGTGAGCCTGATTTTGCACTTTCCAGCTTAGTAAGTAAACCCCATTGAGTACTTAAAAGTGGGGTATGCCTGTAATGTAATCTGTAATGAGAGAGAAGAGCTGCTGCAGACGGGCACAGCGTTGGCCCAGGTAAGTGTTTAAGGGGGGGGGGGGCAACTTTTGAAAGTTTGTTTACTTTAATGTAGAAAATGCATTAAGGTGAAAAAAAAGAAGCCTTTTGCCTTAAACACTTTAAGTTTAAATTGGCTAAATATATTCTAGAATGCAAAGGCTTGTAGGTTTCCCTCTTATTCTGGGCACACATGTCCGGTGTAAATGTCCCCTCTGTTTTCATTTTCAAATTTCCTAAGCAGCTGTTCAGCAGTTCAGCTGCGAGTCAGATGCACTTCATATATGCAAAGTTTTGGAGCCGGTGGCGAATGGCGTCTTTAACATTAGCTCGGGGTGAATTTTCACTACCAAAAGTGGTAACCCTGAGCCACACTCAGGATCGCATGATCCAGGCAAAGTTACTTACCTTGTCCCCAGGATCCTGCGATTCCCACCCCCCCCCCCACCCGTGTGTGCGAACCGCGTCCTCCGCTTGATCTATCACAGTGCCGGGCTCTGTTCCCTGCGATCGTCGCAACGCACAGGGACGGAGCACGGCACCAAATTCAAAGTCCCTATAAGTCCCTGTACCACCCATTGGGCTCCATGCTCCACACCTGGTGGGAATGTGCACCTACACAAGGTTTTTGGGAATGCATTTTTTGAATATATGGTGCTGTGGTGGATGCTCATACTCCTATCTCCCTTTCCACCGATCTTCCCTCTCTACTTCCCGGTTCTTCTTCCTCATTGCAGCCAGGAATCTGAATGCCAGACAATGGAAGTCTGTAGACGGTCCTACCACTTTAGAATGGATGGCTGAACGTACTCGCATTCAATGTTTGGCAGAACTGGTAGCACAACATCAAGATAAATACTCTGCTTATATGGCCACGTGGGCTGTTTGGATTCCCTTTTTAGACTCTCCCCGTTTTCATACCGGCTTCTCTTGATTCTGTACCTTTTAAGTTTGAGGCTGTGATTGTGATCCCTTTGCCCGCACCCCATCACTTTTTTTTCTTTTCTCACAACTTATTCTGCCCTTCCTTTTCCTCTCTTCTCTCCCTTTCTCCTCCTTAGCCTCTTGAAGACAGGTGCTAATTTTAATTTGCAGTCCACTATCCTCCTGGGAGTTTTGAGGGTTTATCACCTCTCCGCCTCGAAGTAGCCTTTCCCTTTTTTGATTCTCCTTTTTTAATTTTTGTGATTTAGTTTTTTCCAGGAGAATTATCTTTTTTTCATTTACAGTCCATACCGGCTGATGCTTGCCGACCCTTGCTGAGACCTCCGTGACACACCGACTGACAACACCTACCACTGTCCTCCTGGGGGTGTTGAGGGTTTATCACCTCTCCGCCTCAAAGTAGCATTTCCCTTTTGGTTCTCCTTTTTTAAGTTTTTGTGTTTTGTTTTTTCCGGGAGAACCGCCTTTTTTATTTACTGACTACAGTCAATACTGGCTGATGCTTGCGGACCCTTGCTGAGACCTCCGTAACACATACTGACAACACTTACAATCCTACTTGGTTTATGAAATCAAAATAAACCGCGCTAAAAAGATGATAGGGAAAAAAATTAATAAAAATCTTAACCTAAAAGGCTGCTGCTAAAAGTGGGATACACACACACAGGATATACAAAATGGATAAAGCTGCGCCAAAAAATTTTTTTTAACATACATGAAAAAAGAAAACCCAAATGACCAAATGATAATATGCCAAAAAATGAATTACATACACAATATAACTACAGAAGAGTGCATAAGGTATGGTGAATAAAGTCCAATGGGAACCACATTAATCCTGATTAAGTGTCTTCCTTGGTATTAAGCCAGGTTGTATATAGTAGGCAGACTGCTGATTAGATGGTATATGGAACACCGCTGTGACAAGCATACAAGAGTTTTGTGCAATCCCATCCACCATTTGAATTTGGCGCTTACCAGATATCTAGTAATAAAAGGCACTGCCTATGAAGCCTGCAACATCCCAGGTGGGAACGGGGAACGGAGCCGTTCCCCATTGACAACGTCATCTGTGACGAAACGACGTATGGGAAGGCACGCAGTGACGCTACCACGGAGATCGTGAACGGGGGACGGGTTTGCACTGACCGGCCGGCAGTGTGTGTATTGTGCTCGTTATTCTTCATATATGTGTAAGTGTTTTTAATCTTTTAAAATAAACAAGTGTCTAGCAGTATTACGCTATGGGCGGTCCCTTGTTTTTATGTGCCTGAGATAACTAGTTGGATGTCCTTGAGCGGAGCAGAGGCTGTGGAGGTCCTTCTTGTTCTCTGGAGTGGTTGCCCTTGATCTGATCGGTCTCATCAATTACCCCCCACCTGGGATGTTGCAGGCTTCATAGGCAGTGCCTTTTATTACTAGATATCTGGTAAGCGCCAAATTCAAATGGTGGATGGGATTGCACAAAACTCTTGTATGCTTGTCACAGCGGTGTTCCATATACCATCTAATCAGCAGTCTGCCTACTATATACAACCTGGCTTAATACCAAGGAAGACACTTAATCAGGATTAATGTGGTTCCCATTGGACTTTATTCACCATACCTTATGCACTCTTCTGTAGTTATATTGTGTATGTAATTCATTTTTTGGCATATTATCATTTGGTCATTTGGGTTTTCTTTTTTCATGTATGTTAAAAAAAAATTTTTGGCGCAGCTTTATCCATTTTGTACTTGGTTTATGACCTCCCATTATGAAGCAGACTGTATGGATATACTATGTTTCCTGTTTTTTATATTATTTTGGTTCACATATATTGTTACATGTACTTTTTGCCTGTAGTCGTTTTTCTTTGGTGGCTCTTTTATATGTAAGTCCCCAGGCTACTTTGGACTGGATTCATACAATAACTATTGTACTCCTCTCTTGTTTTTCTCTGGAACCACCTTGATTAGGCTTTCTTTCTTGTCTTGTCTGTCAGTTGTTTTAAAATGAATAAAGTCTTATGCCACGTACACACGAGCCGAATTTCCGTCGGAAAAATCTTGGATGGTTTTTCCGACGGAATTCCGCTCATACACCCGGTCACACAAAAAATTGCTGAACTTTCGACCGTCAAGAAGGCGGTGACGTACAACAGCACGACGAGCCGAGAAAATTAAGTTCAATGCTTGCGAGCATGCGTTGAATTGTTTCCGAGCATGCATAGGAATTTTGCTCGTCGGATCTGGTACAGACGATCGGAATTTCCGATCAGAACTTTTTCCGAACTAAAAATTGAGATCCTGCTCTCAATCTTTTGCTGGCTGGAATTCCGCAAGCAAAAGTCCGATGGAGCGTACACACGGTCGCATTTTCGGACCAAAAGCTCTCATCGGACTTTTGCTGGCGGAATTTCCGCTCATGTGTACGCGGCATTATTGTTTAAATAAAGGCCCAGCAATAACATTTAGGTAACCTGTTAGTAACATGCCAAGTCTCTCCAAATAAGCTCTTAAAATGCAACGGTATAATATAATAAACAGACCCTTTCCTTTTTATTATTAAGAAAAATAAATCCTATTTATTACAAGCAGCCATATAGGGATGAAACTTTTCATACTGTACATTCACCTTGGTCCCAATTTATACTGCTACATATCTTTGGTAAAAATAACCCAAATTAGTGGATATTATTTGGTCTTTGTGAAGGTTATAGAGTCTAAAAACTGTGGTGCGAATCATATAAAATTTAGCACACCTGATGCACTGGTGGCCTATCTCATTTCTTGCCACCCGAACAAGCCAGGAAAGTACAAATACCCCCCAAATGACCCCTTTTTTGAAAGTAGACATTCCAAGGTATTTAGTAAGAGGCATGGTGAGGTTTTTGATGTTGTCATTTTTTTCCCACAATTCTTTGCAAAATGAAGATTTTTATTTTTTTATTTTTCACAAATTTTTCGTTGTAATAGGTTATTTCTCTCACATGGCATGTGTATACCACAAATGACACCCCAAAATACATTCTGCTACTCATGAGTATTACAATACCACATGTGTGAGACTTTTACACAGCCTGGCCACATACAGAGGCCCAATATTGAAATAGCACCATCAGGCGTTCTAGGAGCATAAATGACACATCTCATTTCTCAACGACCTATTACACTTTTGAAGGCCCTGGAGCACCAGGACAATGGAAACGCCCACAAAGTGACCCCATTTTGGAAAGCGAACACCCCAACGTATAATCTATGAGGCATAATGAGTCTTTTCAATGGTTCATTTTTTTTCCAGAAGTTTTGGGAAAATGTGGAAAAAAAAATTAAAACGCATTTTTTTTTTTACGCTAAGTTGTTGATTTATAAGATATTTCCAACACATAGCATGTACATAGCAAAAATGACACCCCAAAATACATTCTGCTACTGCTCCTGAGTATGGTGATACCAAATGTGTGAGACTTTTACACAGCTTGCCCACATACAGAGGCCCAACATGCAAGCAACACCAACAGGTGTTCCAGTGACACACAGCATGCACATACCAAGAATTACACCCCAAAATACATTCTGCTGAGCAAAGAGTAAACAAAAGATTACCTGTGGTTTTAGTAGCGCAGTTGTCCACAGGAGGATAGCACTGGTCCAGGCAGCAGGCAGGAACTTGGTCAGCAAAAGCGAACACAATTTTCCAGGCAACAGGCAGGATTACTGTCCATAGTCAATACAGGCAGCAGGCAGGGATACTGTCCATATACAATCCAGGGTCAGTGCAGGCAGAGATTGTCAGCAGTGCCAAAATATTGGTCCTGGTAGTAGGCAGGAACATGGTCCATCCATGTGGTGTGGTCAGTTCATGCGACAGGCAGAGGCATAATGGCATTGGTCCTACAGGCAGCAGGCAGAAGTAGGGCCTCGTTCAGGACAGAATGGGGACAGGGGTAGAGGCTTCCCCCACCCAAATCTCTTTGAAGCCCCTGAGTCTCCAGACCCTAATCTAGGAATGAGAAAACAAATGAAATAGTTTTCTTCATCCAGAAAACAATTCTGGAGCCCCTCACATATGTGAGACCCCTGTGTTATGAATCCCACTAGTCCACTGGCAGGGTACAAGATCAGTCCATGAGGCAGGCAAGAGGCATGGGCAAACAGTCCAGGGTCAGTTCCAGATCAGGCAGAGGTATGTACAGAATCGGTAGGCAGAAGTGTGGTCGAACAACAAGCCAGGGTCAGTTACAGAGCAAGCAGAAGCATAAGGGGTGTGAAGGTAAATGGCAGGAAGTGAGGGTTATGTTTACCATACTTCACTAATAATGTAGTGAAGTATGGTAACGGCGGAAACAGTCAACTACGCAGAGGCCTGGTTGGGAAGGACATTGGGCACAATAAGTGGTGTCTCTTCTCAATCCTCGTTTGGTGCACACCCGGCATTTTTTCTGAAATTTTTGGCCTGTTGGTCTGGGAGGGATTTTATCTGGAAAGTGGCGTTCAGAGAGTCTGCTTATGACATCGGATCAAATGTTTTGTGGTGGGCCGTTCGGGTATATAAGGGCAATACTGATTTCCTCCTGGTAGGCAAGGAAGGGTTTGGGTCTTTCAGTGGAGTTGCGGTAGATTATATAGGTGTTGTATGTGGCCAAATTAAAGAAATAAATTGAAACTTTTTTATACCACTGGTATGTTCTTCTTGTGGCAAGGTAGGGTTCGAGCATCTGGTCGTTGAAGTCGACACTCCCCATGAACATGTTGTATTTGTGGATACAGAGTGGCTTTTGTATTGGGCCAGTCCTCCTGGTGATCTCAACGAATGTTTTGTGGATCAAAGAAAGCATATACACATCCCTTCTGTCCCTCCATTTCACAGCCAGAATTTCCTCATTACGTAAGCTCGCCGTCTCCCCTCTTCTCAGCTTCTTGTTGGCGAGGCTTTGAGGAAAGCCCTTCCGGTTCGTCCTTATGGTGCCACATGCTGGAATGTTCATTCTGTGAAGGTTTCGGAACAGGGGCAAACTTGTGTAAAAGTTATCCACATAGAGATGGTAGCCTTTCTCCAGGAGTGGGAGTCCCCAAACATCTTTCCCACTCGATCCAATATATTCTAGGCAATTAGGGGGATGTAGCTGGGTGTCCTTCCCTTCTTATACCATGAAGGAATATGTATAACCTGTGGCTCGGTCGCACAACTTATACATGTTCACCCCATAGCGGGCCCTTTTGGTGGGGATAAATAGTTTTAAGCCCAGCCTGCCAGAAAATTTTTATTAGGGACTCATCCACACATACGTGTTGGTCTGGGGTAAACAACTGGGGGAAGATCTCAGAAAAATAATTAGCGGCCGAATTTCATAAAGCTTATCAAAATTTGGGTCATTTCGGGGAGGGCACTGGGTATTATCATTAAAGTGTAGGAATCTCAAAATCATGAAATATCTGGTCCTGGGCATGTGGTACATTTTTTATTGTTTAGTCCCATACAGAATGTGAGGCCCAAAAAAATTCTAAACTCCTCCACTGTTAGGGCTCTCCACTCGTAGGGACGGGCATAAGAGGACGTTGGGTTACTTGCTATAAAAATTGTTGTGCATACAGGTTGCACTGGGCCACAATCGATGCAAGCATGTCCTCAGTAAAAATTTAATTGAAGAAATCTATCGGTGAAAAATTTTCTGTGTCCACCTGGACTCCTGGGTGGGCAGTGAAAGGGCGAACGTTAGCTTCTCCTGAATTAGGAGGAAGCCACAAGGGGTTTTGAAGGGAATAGGGAAGGCTAGCATGGGACCTAAACCCTTTGGGGCTGAGGTGACACCCCACTGGACCTTGGCCTTTGCCGAGGTACTGCGGTGCTGGTGGATGGCACTGCGGTACTGGTGGAATGCACTGCCTCACCAGTACGCCTTCGTCTGGCGGGCGGACTCTCATCTTCCTCCTCTGAGGCTGTCATTGTACCACTACTTAGGACAGGCGCATAGTCCATGTCAGACTCAGAACATGAATAGGAGGAGGAATCTGAAGCGGAGAGCTCCCCGTTGCTCTCGTCGGCCGCAAGAATGTCGTAAGCCTCCTCGGCTGAAAATAATCTTTGTGACATGCTGATCACAAATGGCACTGATATGTGACACTGATGTGGCAGGTGACACTGATGTGGCAGGTGACACTGATGTGGCAGGTGACACTGACAGGTGACACTGACAGGTGACACTGATAGGTGACACTGACAGGAGACACTGATGTGGCAGGTGACACTGACAGGAGACACTGATGTGGCAGGTGACACTGACAGGAGACACTGATGTGGCAGGTGACACTGACAGATGGCACTGATATGTGGCACTGACGACAGGTGGCACTGACAGATGGCACTATGTGGCACTGACGACAGGTGGCACTGACAGGTAGCACTGACAGGTGGCACTGATATGTGGCACTGACAGGTGGCACTGATATGTGGCACTGACGACATGTGGCACTGATATGTGGCACTGACGACACGTGGCACTGACGACACGTGGCACTGACGACACGTGGCACTGATATGTGGCACTGACGACACGTGGCACTGATATGTGGCACTGACGACACGTGGCACTGATATGTGGCACTGACGACACGTGGCACTGATATGTGGCACTGACGACACGTGGCACTGACGACACGTGGCACTGACGACACGTGGCACTGATATGTGGCACTGACGACACGTGGCACTGATATGTGGCACTGACGACACGTGCCACAGATATGTGTCACTGACGACACGTGCCACTGATATGTGGCACTGACGACACGTGCCACTGATATGTGGCACTGACGACACGTGCCACTGATATGTGGCACTGACGACACGTGCCACTGATATGTGGCACTGACGACACGTGCCACTGATATGTGGCACTGATATGTGAGACTGACAGGTGGCACTGACAGATGGCACTGATACGTGGCACTGGTGACAGATGGCACTGATACGTGGCAGTGATGACACGTGACACTGGCAGATGGGCTGGCAGATGGCACTGTATGTGTACTGATGGCACTGTAAAATTTATTTTTCAATTGGTAACACTCACTGACTCCACAGAACGCTCTCTCTCCTCACACGCTGTCTCTGTGAGGAGAGAGAAAGCCGGCAATATAGGATGATCTCATATGTTTACATTTTAGATCATCTCTCATTGGCTGCTGAGATCGCACTGTAAACGGCCCCTGTGATTGGCTGTTTACAGTGATCTGTGATTGGCAATTACCGACGGACACGGCCAAGACAGATTTTCCCCGCCGCGGGGAGGGTGTAAACAGGAGGATGTCCTCCCGGCACGGAGCGTCCGCGTTGAAGCCGTCTTTCGGCTATAGCGCGGGCGCGAAGTGGTTAATTATATTTTTCTATTTCTTACAATTCTATTTTTCATTATTTTTTACAATATAATTTTTTTATCATTTAAAAAATCAGGGGGAATCAGCACCAAGCAGGGGTAATTAGGGTGTTCCCAGGCACACCCTGTGCACACGCCTATGTCTGTAGCCTACATACTGTAGATAGCCAAGACCAATGTAACTGATGAGAGTCAGAACTAGTTAGGTGGTAGATGGGTCCATTCTCTTAAAAACTCTCTTCCCCCACAGGCTACTATTCACCATCCTTGCAGAGCTGTTCTGCTCATCCATTGAAGCCCAGGGTCTAAGCACAATTCCATGTATGTGCGTGTTGCAGGGTTACTGACCTTCCCTCTACCACGTAAGAGTGTTTAAGTGTAGCCATTGGTACCTAAATCTCTGCATCTTTGGAGGAAAGGCAGAACTTTGTATATACTGTATACACTATATTACCAAAAGTATTGGGACACCTGCCTTTACACGCACATAAACTTTACTGGCATCCCAGATGTCTTTATGGTCGTTGCTTTGTGCACTGGTCCAAATCATTTGGTGGAGGGGGGATTATGATGATGGGACGATTTTCAGGGGTTGGGCTTGGCCCCTTAGTTCCAGTGAAGGGAACGCTTAAGGCATCGGCATATCAAGACATTTTGGACAATTTCATGCGCCCAACTTTGTGGGAACAGTTTGGGGATGATGACCCCTTCCTGTTCCAACATGGCTGCGCGACAGTGCACAAAGCAAGGCCCATAAAGACATGGATGAGCGAGTTTGGGGTGGAGGAACTTTACTGGCCTGCACAGAGTCCTGACCTCAACACGATAGAACACCTTTGGGATGAATTAGAGTGGAGACTGCAAGCCAGGCCTTCTCGTCCCTGTGCGCACACCTATGGTCATTAGTACAGTGACAGTACAGTAACAGTGCATATTATTTATTGGTGTCACTAGTCCCCAAAAAAGTGTCAAAAGTGTAACTTTGTGTCCGATTTGTCCGCTGCAATGTCCCAGTCCTGCTATAAGTCACTGATGGCTGCCATTACTAGTAAAAATAATAAATAAATACAAATTCTGTGAATCTATCCCATACTTTGTAGATGCTATAACTTTTGCGCAAACTAATCAATATACGCTTATTGATTTTTTTTTACCAAAAATATGTAGCAGAATTCAATTTTTTTTTATTGAATATGTATTATAGCAGAAAGTAAAAAAAAAAAAAAAAAAAAAAAAAAAAAAATATATATATATATATATATATATATATATATATTTTATTTTTTTTTCCAAAATTGTCTTTTTTTGTTTATAGTGCAAAAGCTAAAAACCACAGAGGTGATCAAATAACACCAAATGAAAACTCTATTTGGGGCAAAAAAAGGATATCAATTTTATTTGTGTACAGCGTCGCACGACCGCGCAATTGTCAGCTAAAGTAACGCAGTGCCGTATCGCAAAAAATGGCCTTGTCATGAAGGGGAAGGTAAACCTTCCGGGGGCTGAAGAGGTTAATTACATTGTTTAAATTGATTTCTGTTGCGTTTATAGAGGTGGGGATAAGTACAACAATGTATACAAGTAGGAGTACAGGCCGCTGTGCTGGGCGCTCAGTAGGCTGCTCCATGCCCCAGCGAATCCGCACCACAGAGCGGGAAACCAGAGAGAGAAGACCCATCCCCCACCCCCCATATAAATCCTCCCACCGACTATACTGGTTATCATGAGGGGGCAGCAATGTCGTCTATTCCTGAGACTTTGTACACCACCCTGGAGGAGGGGGGTTTATACTGAGGGGAGGGGGGTATTTATTAATCTTGGGGGGGATTTATACTAAGGGGAGTATTAATATTGGGGGGTATTTATACTAAGGGGAGTGCACTGGGGTGGGGAGGGGGGTATTAATGTTGGGGGATATTTATACTAAGGGGGGTAATTTATTAATGTTGTGGTATTTATACTAAGGGGAATACACTGGGGTGGGGAGGAGGGTGTTTATAATAAGGGGGGTATTTACACTAAGGGGAGTGCACTGGGGAGGGGGGTTATACTAAGGGGGGTAATTTATGAATGTGGGGGGTATTTATACTAAGGGGAATACACTGGGGTGGGGAGGGGGGTATTTATTAATGCTGGGGGGGGTATTTATACTAAAGGGAATGCACTGGGGTGGGGAGGAGGGTATTTATACTAAGGGGAGTATTTATACTAAGGGGAGTGCACTGGGGGGGGGTTATACTAAGGGGGTAATTTATTAATGTGGGGGGGGTATTTTATACTAAGGGGAATACACTGGGGTGGGGAGGGGGTATTTATTAATGGGGGGGGGGGGTATTTATACTAAGGGGAGTGCACTGGGGTGGGGAGGGAGGTATTTATTAATGTTGGGGGGTATTTATATTAAAGGGAATGCACTGGGGTGGGGAGAAGGGTATTTATACTAAGGGGAGTGCACTGGGGGGGGGGGGTTATACTAAGGGGGGTAATTTAATGTGAGGGGTATTTATACTAAGGGGAATACACTGGAGTGGGGAGGGGGGTATTAATGTTGGGGGTATTTATTTTAAGGGGAGTGCACTGGGGTGGGGAGGAGGGTATTTATACTAAGGGGAGTGCACTGGGGGGATTTATACTAAGGGGGGTGCACTGGGTTTGGGAGGGGGTATTTATTAATGTTGGGGGGTATTTATACTAAGTGGAATGCACTGGGGTGGGGAGGAGGGTATTTATACTAAGGGGTGTGCACTGGGGGGTATTTTTACTAAGGGGAGTGCACTGGGGGGGTTATACTAAGGGGGGTAATTAATGTGGAGGGGTATTTATATTAAGGGGAATACACTGGGGTGGTGAGGGGGGTATTTATTAATGTTGGGGGGTATTTATACTAAGGGGAATGCAATGGGGTGGCGATGAGGGTATTTATACTAAGGGGAGTGCACCGGGGGGGGAATTTATACTAAGGGGGGTAATTTATTAATGTAGGGAGGTATTTATACTAAGGGGAATACACTGGGATGGGGAGGGGGGTATTTATTAATGTTTGGGGGGGGGGTATTTATACTAAGGGGAATACACTGGGGTGAGGAGGAGGGCATTTATACTAAGGGGAGTGCACTGGGGGGGATTTATACTAAGTGGGGTATTTATTAATGTTGGGGGGATTTATACTAAGAGTGCACTGGGGTGGGGAGGGGGGTATTTATTAATGTTGGTGGAGTGGGTATTTATATTAAGGGGAGTTCACTGGGGTGGGGAGGGAGGTATTTATTAATGTTGGGGGTATTTATACTAAGGGGAATGCACTGGGGTGGGTAGGGGTTATTTATACTAAGGGAAGTATTTATTAATGTTGGGAGGTATTTATACTAAGGGGAGTGCACTGGGGTGGGGAGGGGGGTATTAATGTTGGGGGGATTTATACTAAGGGGGTAATTTATTAATGTTGATGTGGGAGGGGGTATTTATACTAAGGGGAGTATTTATTAATGTTGGGGAGATTTTTTTACTAAGGGGATTATTATTGTTGGGGGGGGGGGGTATTTATACTAAGGGGAGTGCACTGGGGGGGGGGGGAGGGGGGTATTTATTAATGTTGGGGGGATTTTATACTAAAGGGAATGCACTGGGGTGGGGAGGAGGGGATTTATACTGGGGGGATTTATACTAAGAGGGGTAATTTATTAATGTGGGGGTATTTATACTAAGGGGAATACACTGGGGGGAATTTATACTAAGGGGGTATTTATTAATGTTGGGGGGGGGGTATTTATACAAAGGGGAGTGCACTGGGGTAGGGAGGGGGGTATTTATTAATGTTGGGGGGTATTTATACTAAGGGGAGTGCACTGAGGTGGGGAGGGGGGTATTTATACTAAGGGTGGTACTTTATTAATGTTGGGGGGTATTTATACTAAGGGGAATACACTGGGGTGGGGAGATTTGATATCACACATACACTACGCTGTGCAGGGATAATCAATGCTTTCCTAGCTGCCAACAAGCTCTTCCCATCATTTATTCTGGACGAATGCTTAGTGCAATGGATCTGGCCTATCAGTGGAAGTCATCTCCTGCTGTAAGGAGAAAAAAAACAATGCAACAGGTGCCTCTTATGCCGCGTACACACGAAGGGACAATCCCGCGGGATTATCCGCTGGACTGAAGTCCAGCGGATAATCCCCTCGTGTGTGGGCGCCGGCGGACTTTTTGGCGCCAAAGTTTTAAGTTTGGTTTTAAAATTATCCGCTGGACTTGGCAGTCCAGCGGACAATCCCGCCGTTAGTAGGCAAGTCCGCGGGACTTTTGAAAATGAACGGACTTGCCCACACACGGAGCAGTCCGTTCATTTCGAACGTAACTTCAGGTACGTAGCTAGCGTAGGCAGTAAATGCCGGCGCGCTAGCTCCGTCACCTGTCATGGATTTAAAGGGAATCCCCACGCCGAAAAACGGCGTGGGGGTCCCCCCCAAATCCATGTCAGACCCTTATCCGAGCACGCAGCCTGGCAGGCCAGGAAAGGGGTGGGGACGAACGAGCGCCCCCCCCCCCCTCCTGAGCCGTACCAGGCCGCGTGCCCTCAACATGGGGGGTGCCCTGGGGAAAGGGGGGCCGTGTTGATGAGGACAAGGGCCTCTTCCCGACAACCCTGGCCGTTGGTTGTCGGGGTCTGCGGGCGGGGCTTATCGGAATCTGAGAGACCCCTTTTATAAGGGGGGCCCTCAGATCCCGGCCCCCCACCCTATGTGAATGAGTATGGGGTACGATGTACCCCTACCCATTCACCTAAGGTGTAAAATGTAAAGTAAAAAAACACCCACACTTTTGAAAAAATAGTTTATTGCACTGCTCCGGGGGTCTTCTTCCGTCTTGGGGGTCTTCTCGCCGGACTCCCCCGCCATTTACCAAGCTCTTTTTACCGAGCGGGGGAAGTCCGGCTACCTTCTTCGTCGTCGTCGCCGCCGTCGTCTGGGGGTCTCGATCCGCCTTCGGGGGTCTTCCGGGGGTCTCTTCTGTTCTTGCGGCGGTCGTCGTCTTCCGCGCCGCCGGCGCCTTCTCCTTCTTCTTGTCCTTCTTCTTCTTCTTCTTCTTCTTCTTCTTCTTCTTCTTCTTCTTCCGATGTTGACCCGACGCTCTCTCTGCCCGGAATGCCTGTGCCGCTCTGCGCAGGGACTTATATAGGGGCATGGAGACAGGGTCACATGTTCATGTCACATGGTGACCCCGCCCCCTTGTGTTGTCACAGTCCCAGAGGATGCTGGGACTGTGACATCGCAAGGGGGTGGTGTCACCATGTGACATGAACATGTGACCCTGTCTCCATGCCCCTATATAAGTCCCAGCGCAGAGCGGCACAGCCCTTGCATTCAGTGTGAAAGGTAGGGACAAGGTGCTTTGCAAAAGGGTGGGGGGCCGCACAATGTTTAACAGTATTGTAGACCCCCTTTCCCCAGGGCACCCTGCCATGTTGAGGGCACGCGGCCTGGTACTGCTCATTGATACAGAGGGGAGGGGGTTGCCAATCTAGGTCAGGAAGTAGCCAGGCGCTCGTTGTTTTCACTTTTAAGGGATAAGTTCCCCTTTTAAAAAGCTGTATTTCCCTTTTTTTTTTTTTTTTTAGACTGTGGCTTTTGTAGACTGTGGCTGCAGGGGGGCCAATGTGCCAGGCGCCTTGGGGAATCCCTTTAATCGCTAAAGGAGAACTCTGAAAATATCTGACACGTTGCCGGAAGGAGACGGCCCATCCTTCCAACACACACGTGGGGACCCCGGAGACCCGCAGCCCTCCGAGAGGTGGATGGGTGTCCAGACGACCTGGCGACCGGACTAGCCACTTCCCAGGCCCGCCGGTAAAAGAGCTATGGTAAAATGGCGTGGATGTTTCGGGACACCCCCACGCCGCCAATTATTTTATCTGGAGTCCCTTTAAATCCATGCCGCTACGGAGCCAGCGCGGCGGTAATCACATCTAGCTACGTATCTCTTAAAGTCACGTGCGAACGACTTGCCGATGAGCGCAAGTCCGTTCATTGTCAAAAGTCCCTGCGGACCTGCCAGCTGCGGATTATCCGTCCGTGCGATGTTGGGCAAGTCCGCATATTTGGGCAAGTCCACCACTACGTTAATCGAAAAGTCCAGCGGACTTGCCAGAGCGGAATCCGTTCCCGCGCGGATTGTCCTTTAATGTTACTAAGGACCCAGCTGGAAAGTCCCGCGGGATTGTCCGCTGGACTAAGTCCGCCGGCAAAAGTCCGCACGTGTGTACGCGGCATTAGTAAGACTGTTTTGAATTTAATAGCCAAATGCTATTACATATATGCTTACACTCACATGTAAGGTTCTTGTTATCAGGCACAGGGGAGTCTTGAAAGCTTGAGAAAGGAGCGCGCACCTTGTGTATTCCCTCGGTGCCCATGCTCAGAAATGCGTCGCTTTACGGCAGTACAGCCACTTTACTGAACTCTGCACTCCAGCCCTCTCTGTGAGAGGAGTTAGACCCCTTTCACACTGAAGGCACTTTTCACGCATTTTAAAAATAGCGCCTGAAATGCCCCTCTCAAGCCTCCCAGTGTGAAAGCCTGAGTGCTTTCACACTGGGGCAGTGCGCTTGCAGGACTGAAAAAAAAAAAAAGAAGTCTTGCAAGCAGCATTTTTGGGGCGGTGTATACACAATGAAATCGATAGGCAGCGCTGCTGAAGCGCCGCTTTTTTGCGGGGGGCTTTTAACCCCAAAGAAGGGGTTGTTAACAAGGGGTTAAAAGCTCCCTGCACAGCGCCGGTAAAGCGCCGCTAGTTTTAGCGCGAACACTCAGTCGGGTCTGAGTGTGAAAGTAGCCTTAAAGTTCCTGCCAGATTTCTTTGTCTTTGACCTCCATTGGGAAGATTTTCTTCCTGGCCCTGTGCCGCCCATGCCCCACACTAAAGTGAGAACCTCTAGGCAGGATGTGTGGAATTTTCAGGTGTGGAATTGTTATGCCCATTCCAGCTGTGGGCTGATAACAGGCAGCCTCACTATATACATAAATAAAATTAACACACAAATTTGGCATCAAACAGCAACCACATTAGCGGTAATCTGTAAGTCAGTAACGCCATCTAGTGTCTGATGAGAAGAATGAAGTGTTATGTTTGACAGTTCATGAATACAAAGGAGAACTCCCGTCAATAAAGCTAAAATACATGGTTGAAACACCTACAGTAAATATAAAAAAAAAATGTTAACTCATATTAATGTGATGTATATGCGTTTGAGATTAGTAAAATATAGTAAAGGGTTAAAAGAACATTTGCACTTTGTATAATGCCAAATACAGAGACTTAGACCCCTTTCACACTGAGGCAGTTATCAGGCATTTTAACATTATAAAAAATGTCCCGCTAGCACCCCAAAAAGCGCTGCTAAAGCACCATAAAATACGACCATCGCTTTAGCACTGTTTTAGCAGCACTGCAGTGTGAAAGTAGCCTTATAGTAGGAAGATAGAATCATTAAATCATTATGCAAAAGAAAATTTACCAGCCAATAGTGTCACAGCTTAACATGTATGTAGACCCTAACAATGTTAACATGTATGTAGACCCTACAAATGTTTGTTTCCTTTTGGTTTTTAGTTATACAATTTTGTTATACAAGTGAAAAAAGAAAAATAAAGCCTGTTGTGCCTGCAAGAAATATTTTGAGCTGATACCAGCTCTTTCTCTCCCTATGTTATGGAGTGACGTTCAAGGGTGACACTGCTCCACCATTGATACAGTAGGGTGAGAGAGGGTTGCCAATCTAATTCAGAAAGTGCCAGGTAAAACTAAAGGAAAAACAGGTTTAGATGCACTTTTAAGGATAAGTTCACCTTTTAAAAAGTGTATTTCCTTTTTATTTTTTTATTTTTTTTTAGTGTAGACTGTGGCTGCAGGAAAGAAATGTGCATGGTCTATGGCCAGCCTTGGGGATAAACCAGTTAAATTCTGACTTCGTCCAGTTCCAGTTTCGGCTGGATGTAGTATTCGTTCGAAATCGATTGCGACTACTTAGGAATTGTATTGCTCCTGCCAGACTCCGTAGCATTTGCATCTCTCCATATTTGAGATTGAGAGATAATTGACCTCCTGTAATGTTATGTGAGTCACTGCTTAGAGGTAATGATATACCCTTACCTTCACCATCAAGGTCACCTCTTCTACCCTTTATACCCTTTATAACTAAAACACCAAGGGGGTTGATTTACTAAAGGGAAAAACACTGTGCACTGCAAGTGCACTTGCTTTAGATCGCTATAGAGGGGAAGCTCTGAAATTAGGGGAAGCTCTGCTGTATTTATCATCCAATCACGTGCAAGCAAAAATTCTGTTTTTTATTTTCCTTGCATATCCCCCTCAGATCTACAGCGACTGCACTTGAAAGTGCACTTGTAGTGCAAAGTGGATTTGCCTTTTCGTAAATAACCCCCACATCTTTTCAGAAGCCTTCTGCTTAAGAGTAATGGACTTTCCCCTGGCACTCACAGATATACATGTTCTGTATTTCATCTCTCTGACTTCTTTTCAATATGCAGTGTTATTTGAAAAGTATTACTGTTTTTACCCTCTATTGCCGCATACACATGATCGCACATTCCGACAACAAAAGCCATGGGATTTTTTCCCGACGGATGTTGGCTCAAACTTGTCTTGCATACACACGGTCACACAATGTTGTCGGAAATTCCGAACGTCAAGAACGCGGTGACGTACGACGAGCTGAGAAAATTGAAGTTCAATAGCCAGTGCAGCTCTTCTGCTTGATTCCGAGCATGCATGGAACTTTGTGCGTCGGAATTGTGTACGGATTTTGTTGTCGGTGTCGGAAATTCTGATGGAAAATGTCCGATGTAGACTACACACGGTCGGAATTTCCGACAACAAGCTCCCATCGAACATTTTCCGTCAAAAAATCCGACCATGTGTACGGGGCATATATCTTTTCAATGTGGACGAGGATTATAATTCCTAGCGTTGTCGTTATTGTAAAACCCTGAAGGAATAATCTTTATCCCTTTTATTATCTTTGTTATTATGTAACATCTTATCCAATGGTTTTAAGAACCCCTTCGGTGTTGAACTCATTAATATGCTCAGTACTTACATTCTTAATTGTTTTTTGGAATAATTCACATAAACCCTTTCTTTTTCTTTTCTGTATTTTCCTTTATTATTTTACTTGAAACATAAAAAAATAAATTATTCTTAAAAAAAAAAAAAAAACTAGGGATCAGTTTTGTGTTAGCTTACACCCTCTAAGCTGTGTTAGAAAAGTTATGGCCCTACAGTTACTGCTGACTAGAGGGGATCTTGCGCTTTCTAATTTCCTAGCTTTCTATTGGGTGGCGGTTCTAGTCACAGTACTTTGGTGGTTCACCCAGCCTTAGGACAATGCAGCTGTAACTTTGAAAATGGTAATAGTGGCATCCTACTGAGAACTGAGCAACTTGCCCTTTAGAGGCCCTCATTTCAACCCCGCAGTAACTTCCACCATGCAAACTACTCTTGTGCCGCATACACGCGATCAGATTTTCTGACAACAAATGTTCAATGGGAGCTTGTTGTCGGAAATTCCGACCGTATGTAGGCTCCATCGGACATTTTTCGTCTGAATTTCCGACAAACAAAATTTGAGATCTGGATCTCAAATTTTCTGACAACAAAATCCGTTCTTGAAAATTCCGATCGTGTGTACACAATTCTGACGCACAAAGTTCCACACATGCTCTTAATTACGAGACGGAGGCGCTCGGTCTGGTAAAACTAGCGTTCGTAATGGAGATAGCACATTCGTCACACTGCAAATTTTTTAACCTTTTAATGCAGCACATTCTCTTCTTCTTTAAAATGCTAGAATAATGAAGTTGTTTTGCTGCTGATATTCACACAGTTCTGAAAAAAAAATTTCTTTCTTATTTCTCGTGATCTCCTGAATAATATTAGTAATTGTTTTCGTCAGATCTCCAGAATAATGTTTTGTATTTTTATAGTGATTTTTTTTTTTAATCAAGATCTCCTGTTTTATTTCTAGTGATCTCCACAATATTTTTTTTTTTTTGTTTTGTGTGTCAAGTTACCACAAACACCATTATTGTTTTGTATTTTTTAACCTCAAGGTTGGTTGGTGTCCCTTGTTAATTTGACATATTTTTGAAATGTACCGGCCTACTTACAAACAAACAGTCCTTTTTGAAGTAAAACACATAGGCAAGTATTTAAAAAAAAAAAAAAAAAAAGCCATTTATTATGGGTCATAACAAAATTAAGAGGAAGGCAATGCTGGATAAACTGGTGAAATTTTCAAAGCCTTTGTACCCCAGGGCACACATCAAAACTCTTTCAGTAGATTGCTTTAAGAAAGGCCTGGATACTTTCCTAAATGTACATAATATAACTGGGTACTAACATTTATATAGGTAAAGTTGATCCGGGGAAAATCCGATTGCCTCTCGGGGGATCAGAAAGGGTTTTTTTCCCCTGCTGTAGCAGATTGGAGCATGCTCTTCTGGGGGTTTTTTTTTGCCTTCCTCTGGATCAACTGTGGATATAGAATGGGGTATATTGGATTGTACAATATTTTTTATTTTTATTTATTTCTTTTTTTTATGGTTGAACTGGATGGACTTGTGTCTTTTTTCGGCCTAGCTAACTATGTAACTATGTAGACAGGAACCAATTTTCTACCAGCATATCTTTGGAGTGTAGGAAGAAACCGGAGTACTTGGAGGAAATCCACGCAGGCACAGGATGCCAGTTATGTTTTTACGATACAACACCGGATTAACCCCTCACACGCCGATCGATCGCGTCATGACAGCACGGCGAGGGCTCACGGCGGCGGACGCAGGCTGTATATACACACACACACACCATAGATATCACAGGGGGCACAGTGTATGTGATACGTGTATGTTATACAGCCTGTGTCTGCCGCCGTGAGCCCCGATCGATCGGCGTGTGAGAGGTTAATCCGAGCCACCTGTATTAGTTTTGAGCAGCTCTGCGCTTGGTTTCTTTTGACTGAAACCGACGCATGCGCAGTAGCGTCAGGGGGGTAGCGTCTTTCAAGGGATAGTGGATTTCATGCTACACCGGCGCGGCTTACTCCCACGGCTCTTCGGCGGCTTTCGGTTGCGGAGGCGGGGCATAACGCGGAGCGAGGATGACGTCATCCAAACATCGATTATGCCAGTCGTAGCATCGATGCAGCATCGTGTATGGTCGATTGGCGATGCATCGATGCTACGATTATTTTCAACAGCCCTACTGAGCATCCCTGGCAACCCTCTACCAAGCTCACAAACCTGCAGCGCCCTTTCACACTTCCTCCCCATTGCTCCTGTGCCAGCTTCCAATGCCCATCCTTCTACTCAGATCCCTCTGCTTGTCCTGTTCTACAGATCAGAGTTTTATACTACAGCTGCAACTCCCCTCTATTCAGCCACTGTCAGAGACAGGAAGAGGATTGAGGAGCTCCGAAAAGTGACACAGGTGCAGGAGGCCTACCAGCACCATGCCAACGGCACCATATGACCTGGCCAACCTCGCAATGGAAACGCATTATACCATGCATCCCAGTTGCATAGTACTGCAATTACTGATTAATAGTTCCTACCCTAAAAAAAATCCCAGCTCGTACTGCAGGTTGGAAACCACGGTTTTAAAGTGTCCCTTGAGTGACAGCTCTGAATCCACTGCAGCTGCTGACATCACATCCAAGATGGCGGCACCCAGCAGCAGTCTCAGGGCTTTTGGATATATACACAAGGATACCACCACCATATAATATATATTTATTTTATATATATATATATATATATATATATATATATATATATATACATACATCTATCTATCTATCTATCTATCTATCTATCTATCTATCTAGAATTGTTTTATATATTTTTTTTTTTTTACATAAGTAAAGGCTGAGACAAAGTGATAAAAATATAGGTTTTATTTTACGTAAAGAATAGCTTTATAGACACAATTGTTTTTTATTTGATGGTGAGGAAAATCCAAAGTTATTTAAAATGGTTTGACTGCCCAGATCACATTTCATACAGCAGCTCAGCCATTTTGCCAGCAGCCTAACATAGGCAGCCCACCGATTCGCTGGATCACGTGACATCACAGAGACACAAGGC
Organism: Lithobates sylvaticus; assembly: GCA_028564925.1. Classification (NCBI taxonomy): domain Eukaryota; kingdom Metazoa; phylum Chordata; class Amphibia; order Anura; family Ranidae; genus Lithobates; species Lithobates sylvaticus. Next base: position 261,027,936 of record CM053031.1, read on the forward strand.
AGTGAATAGATAGGCTGCATTCCTACAGATGACAACTCCCTTTGCAAATTGGCTGACAAAACGTTGCCGCAACCGTCCCTTTAAACTCTTGTCCGTTAGTGTGTTGTTGTCAATTTTTTTAACATAAGAATTCCAACCCATTGCCAAGTGGGCGTGTTAAATCTAAAAGTGTAAAACAACCGCGTCGCTTTTATTTATTTCGGCTTGTAGGCACACAATGCGTTCGCATGTCAATTCCGTTTGTCCACAGTTCCCCTATATAATGGGTCAACTCGTCAATTTGAAATACACCCACAGACCCAATGTTATTATCTCCTCACAGGCACAACTACTGCAAATCCACAAGTTTGATGCTTTTTTTGTTTTTAATTTTATGACATAAGATCTCAGAGTGACACAAGTTATAGCATCCTGGGAAAAGAGTGAGTGACGGAGATGGGGGTGACCAAGAGACGGTGAACCACGGGGAGCATGGTGATGAATTTCGACCTAAGAAAAGACAGGAGGACGAAAGCCTTGCTTTGGTGAGTGTCTCGTGTTGATTGGTTGTGAAACAGAATGCTACAGGCGTGTCCTTAGTAGCTTGAAGTCGATTTAGACCTAGTCACCCTGCAGGACGGACCTAACAAATTATAAGGACACAGCAGCTGAGAGGTATAACTCCATTCTGTAGTGTTATTTTGTACGTTGCCACGCCCGCAGGTACCTTCCGCTTTCATAGCAAGAATGGGTTGGTAGCATTCATGGCTTGGGTGTTCGAAGGGGGGATGGCAGTGCTGTGATGTGGCAAGGTGGCTGCCATGTTTATGTTCATCCCTGCTGGCGGTACGGCGGGTAGCGTTGACATGCCCAGTAAAGGGGGTGGTATGGAGGCCTCGTTGGCCATTGCTGGCATGTTGTTGAAGGACGGTGCGACTCCCATCATGGGACTGGAGCGCAGCTGGTTTAGGGTCAAGGCTTGAGGCTGGTTGACCTGGAAGGGGTTGATAGCAGGAGTAGATGCTGGAGCAGTTTGTCCTAGGAAGAGAAGAGACGGAATTCATTAGTGTGGCCGGAGCTAGGGCTGGACACAGTACAAATAAACCTCAGCTTACAACTAAATAGATGAACAAAATACTGTACATATATGGGAGCTGTTTTACCGCCAAAAGTATATGCATTTAAATCAGTCCAGTCCTGACTGCTCTGCCACACAGCATAGCCCTGTCTGGCAAGGCAATGAGACCTGTTTTTTCTCTGCTACCCTTCATTTACACCCAGTTATCATCCCTTCCCTGCCTGTGACTGAACAGTGAAAAGAGAAGCAGCAAACTAATGAGCTCGTCACTCTGCTCTCATCTCCTATCAGTACATGAGCACTACAGCACAATTGATTGACTCTTTGAGCATCCTATCCCAGTCTGGACTCTGCTGTACTATAACAACCTTGGATTGCGAGCATAATTTGTTCCGGAAATGAGCTTGGAATCCAAAGCAGTCGTATATCAAAGTTTCCCCATAAGAAATAATGGGAACTCAGACGATTCGTTCCACAACTATTTATTCCTAAGTCCTTCAGTTTATAGTTCATATACAAAGATTATAGCAAATTAAGCGGACCTTCAGTAATTTTTTAATCTTTCCCTCTATTAAATCTTCTTGTTTTTTAACTTTGGATAGTAAAACTTTTTTTTTCTGCCAGTAAACACCTTACAGCCCACTTCCTGTCTCTTGTCTGGTAAAAAGCTTAGGGTTATGACATCATTCACAGCTCTCTCTCTCCTGAGAGTTTGCCAGGAAGGGATGAGGGATGAATCATAAGAGAGCCAATGAAAGCTGCAGAGCTGGAGGTGTGCCTCTGTGTGTCTGTGTAAATCCAGGAAGCGAACAGGCAGCAGATTCAGCTGCCCACAGTTAAAATGGCTGCAGCCAGACTCAGTGGAAGGAGATTTCTGCAGCATATTTGGCAAGTACAGAATCGCAGTATTTATAAAATAATATGCAAAGTGGTTGGAGAGAAGCTTCAGAATGGCAAAGATGTTTTATTACAAATTATGTGAGCAGACTGCAGTTCCTCTTTAGGTTGTGTAACCATAAAATGTCCATCCACAAATGGAAGCCTCGGCAAGGGGATTAGAAGCAAAATCCAGCCGGAGCTACAGAGTATAAAAGAGAAGAGGCACCTCTAAGTGTAGCAATACGGTTACATTTAATGAAGGTACAAAATTTAGCAACTCACATGGTCGATGATTAAAAGAAGCACATCTAAGTATACAGGCTTCCGGGGTAAAGCTGTCCACATAGACCATCCCCCGCACTGCCGGATCTCACTGCTGTCAGTCTGCAATCGTTATCGGGAAGACTACCGTGCAGTAGAGCGATCTGAAAGCGAGGCTTGAATCGCTCGTGGAGCGCAACGTGGAAGGGATGATGTCGATGGCGGTGCGGAGGATGGTCTGTGGACAGCTTTACCCCGGATGCCTGCATACTTAGATGTGTCTGTTTTAATCATCAACCATGTGAGTTGCTAAATGTTGTACCTTCATTAAATGTAACCATATTGCTACACTTGGAGGCGCCTCTCTTCTCTTTTATACTCAGTTGTGACATGACGCTACTTTTATATCAAGACATCACTTGTATATCAAGTCAAAAGTTATAAAAAAAATTGGCTTGTCTTGCAAAACACTCTCAGACCAAGTTACTGTCAATCCAAAGTTTTACTGTATAAGTAATTATCCTGCTTGCATTTAAAAACATTACAATAAAGATGTGTAAATGAATATAATGCTGCAATGTTTGTGTCATTTATATCTGCCTGAAGTTCAACTTTAAAATCACCTTTACAGAAAAATCTGTAAGGTGAACTTACACAGAACCCCCTCCCAGTCCCGCTGACCTGCAGCGCAGCAACCTCCCGTTCTGAGCCCCAGTATAGCTGCCTCGGGGGTCCGGGGCTTAGAAATCCCCTCGCCATTCGCTCTTCTTATTCCCTGCTCAGAGGACGGGCTAGGCAGGTTCTGATTGGTCGGCGCCGACCAATTGGAATGCTCCTAATTATCCCTCCTGACGGGGTTGTTTAGGAGATTGAGCTCTGGAGATTTCTAAGCCCCAGAGCCGTGGGGTGGCTATACCGGGGCTCAGAACGGGAGATCGCCGCAGGTCAGCGGGACTGGGGGGGGATGGGGAGGGGGTCCTGTGCAAGTTCACCTTACAGATTTTTCTGTAAAGGTGAACTTATCCTTTTAAAAGGAGAAGTCCAGTCAAAACGCGTTTGGCTGGACTTCTCCTGTGGATCACAGGAGTGCAGTTAGCAGCCCAGCGTTCCAGTGAGCGAGGAGGGGACAGAGCAGAGAGCTGACTGACAGTCACCAGATCTCTGCTCAGGGAACCGCGAGAACCAAGCGATCGGCAGCGTTTGAACGCTCGCTTCTCAGTGTAATGCCCCGTACACACGAATGGAAATTCGGCCAGCAAAAGTCCGATGTGAGCTTTTGGTCGGAAAATGCGACCGTGTGTATGCTCCATCGGACTTTTGCTGGCAGAATTTCTGTAATACATTGGCTCACTTTCATAAGACTATTTACATTAAAAGGTAACCTGAAGTAACCTAAAATATTTCTAATCTAAGGCCCTTTTCACACTGAGGCGCCTGTAAACTGCCAGTAAAACACTGAGCACTTTTGAAGAGCTTTTCTGGCGCTTTTGAAGCGCTTTCCATTCATTTCAATTGAGAGGGGCGTTTTTTCACTGCCCCAAGCATTCATTGATTTTAATGAAAATTGGTTTTCGTGAGCTTTTCAGGCGCTTTTTTTAGCGTGAAAGCGCCTGAAAAAGCACTGCAGTGTGACAGGGGTCTAAAGGAAAATGGTAAAACAAAGTGTACGTATCCTTTTCCTCTCCCTATTCCCTGACCTAACCTAACCCACCCTCCACAGATGCATACTTACCTTAATCCAGTGGCTGCAGATCTGCTGTTTGTTTACATCCAGCCCTGCAAGTCTTCACTGTACCTATTATTTTCAACCCCATAGAGCACTATTGTACTATCTCTGGTTATATCTGTCCTCAGGGCAAAGACCGATAGAAGTTTAATTAAAGCTAGCATGAGAAACCGTAAATTGCATGAGAACTGTAAACTGCATGTGAAACCATAAACTGCATGAGACCATACCTACCTGGAACCCCCCCAGAAAATGTGCCAATATTACACCATAAAACAGGTATTTCCCTGTATGATTCTCCGACCTAACCCTAAGGCCCCTTTCACACTGGGGCGGTTTTCAGGTGGTACAGCGCTAAAAATAGCGCCTGTACACCGCCTGAAAAAACCGGCCCCTTTCACTCCAGTGTGAAAGCCGGCGGGCTTTCACACTGGAGCGTGCGCTAGCAGGACGGAAAAAAAAAAGTCCTGCTAGCAGCATCTTTGGAGCGGTATAGGAACGGTGTATTCACCGCTCCTACCCATTGATTTCAATGGGACACCGCGGTAATACCGCGGCAATAGCGTTGCTACGGCCACGATTTGCGGGGGATTTTAACCCTTTTTCGGCCGCTCGCGACCGAATACCGCGGCTTAAACGACGGTAAAGCAGCGCTAAACATAGCGCTGCTTTACCGTCGCCGCGGCTCCCGCCCCAGTGTGAAAGGGGCCTAACTGCATTTAATTACTCCATGTGCAGTCACATGTGAACAACTGCGGAGCCTGTCATTGATTTGCATGGCTGATTGGTTGCAGCTCATGAACACCTGGCTGTACAGACCGCAGAAATGCTGAACTGGGTGTAGTATGCCCTGGATGGCCGTGTGAATGAGTGAAAAGATAAGCTGGTTGCAGCTTTATCAGGCCGGACTAGTGAAACGGTGGAGCCGGGAGATGCAACTACAAATGTACAATGAGAGGAGAAGTTGTCTATTATTGCTATGAGAACATTGTATTGGGACACATACTTAGCCGCAGAGGGCCCCAGCAGGAGACACTAGCACTAGTACAGCTCACAACATACATCGAATCCCCACCCCGTACAGCCCCTGGGTGTGTTTATGTAAATAGGCCCAGCTCCCAACGTCCTCTAGGGCCCTCTCCCCCCCCCCCCCATTCGCTTCTTATACTGTATGGGAGGGTGACCACATGCAGAGATATCCCCCCTCCCCCTGATGCTGGCGTACTAGGGAGAAAGAGGGAGGACGGACGCCCCTTCCCCCGGTGTGAGCACAGGCGAAAGCCCCCCCCCCCCCCCCCCCCCCCCCCCCTGAAATGCGTGATGGAGCATCTTCCTTCTCCCCACTCTTTTTATTTACCCCCTGTTTGTCACTTTTTTGTATATTTTTGTTTGGTGTTGTCACGGTTTCACAGTGTGATGAGTAGGGTGTTCGGTCCTCGGGCCAGCCCTGAAAGTCTTGGGAGGAGGTGGACATGGCCTTCTGGCTTAGTTCGCCTTCTCTCATGGGGTCTCTCTTCGGGAGAGCCCCACCAAGTACTTGGGTGGGTCTGTTTCGGCAGACCCTCCAGAGAAAGGGGTCCGTCTGGTTTCGGCCAGATGGACCATGTGAGTACCTTAGTCCCCGTCTGGAGCCTAACGCCCCGGGGGATCAGGGTCAAGGTCCTTCCTTGGGAGGACAAGAGAACACCCGTTGCACTTTTTGTGTTTCACTCTTTATGTGTGTGCACTTTTTTGGCACCGGGTGGAGTTTTTTGGGTGTGTTTCACACGCCATTGGCTTTTCAATCGAAAAATGGAGCATTTAAATGTGGGCAGGCGGCACTGAGAGAAGCGGGTGGACAGCCCCAATGAGGAAATTGAGGGCAGGCTACTCCTCCTACAAATGCAGGCTGACCTGTTGCAGCCTTACACTTGTTTATACATACAAGCAAGCTAACTGTCATTCTTTTAGGGTTTATATCTAATTTAATATAAATGATCTTATAAAGTATAGGGCAGCTCTCTCTTCACTTATGTGCCTTGCAGACCTTCCTATTGCGATGGTATAGCTTAGTAAATGAAACTGGTAGTAAAAAATACTATGTAGCTTATATGTACTAATATGTACCTGTTAGGTTCCTACGAGTTATATAGCTCTAATATATGATACTTTATCTGTGGTACTCCTTGATGTATTGTTCTTTTAAAATGTTAAATAAAGTTTACTGTTAAAGAAGCACAAATAACCAGCAATGGTCATTCATTATAAAAAAACGTGCCCAAGAGATTTATGCTGTCCTGATGGGGAGCCAGAAAGGGTACGGGAGGTTGTGGCAGGATCAGGTCTGATCTCTAAGTGAAGGGATGCAATGGTAAAAGAAGGTGCTGGGAAGGTCGTGCGGCTCCGTCTGTATTGCGAGGGGCCTTATTCTATCTCTGTGAGTAGAAAGGGTGGGGGGAGAGCTACAAGGTATTTCAGGAATCCCCAAAGTAAACAGGTCATTTCCGATTTCCAGGCAGACAGGAAAAACACAGGAAAGGAACTTTCTCTGGAATTAAGAGGCCCTGGCCTGGTGCCACAGGCAATTAGAAAGTCTTTGTGAAACCAGAGAGCAGGGAAGCCTACTATGTAAATCCTGCATGAGGGAACTTCATTGGAGGTCTGAGGGGCCAGTGAGGATTATGAGGTTTAGGACATCCCAGAGCTGGGATTCAAAATAGGAAATGTTTGCAAGGTTTGTAAAGTAACCCTCAGGCATGTGATCCAGCTTCAAAAATGGGATTGGGACGGTTCTCTTGATAAAGCACAACTTACCCCTACCCATTGACACTTACCTTCACCACACTCCCCAGTCGCCATGTTTGTTCTTTGGTGCCACAGGTCTAGTCCCCCCCCTATGTCGAGAGGGTTAAAAGATCTTCTCCCTTCCTCCTTCTGTTTGGACCTAGCAGTTGGCTGACCATGCCCAAACACTGCATCCTGGGAAAAACAGGGTCCCGCGTGTCCCCATACCGGAAGGTACTGAAGGCTCCGATGGGACAGTGTGGCAAAGATATCAAGAGAACCTGTCACTTTGCCATTAATGGAAAGAAGATGACTACACTTTCCATATCTTACTATTGTCCTGGCTCCATACTTTTCAGACTACTAGTTTAGGCCGGCCATAGACTGTTCAAATCTCGGCTGGTTCAGCAGGAACCGGCCGAGATTCTAACCATGTATGGGCCGGTTGAATGCTCCAAGTTGATCGATCAACTTGGGTACAACAAGCCTGCTGGATTTTGCATACAATTATTGTTAGCAGCTAGTATAGCCACTAGCAATAATCACCGTCTTCTCCCATTGGGGACTGCTTCCATGCCCCCAAGCCGGGAGAGGACAATGGCTCGTGGTTGCAGGACAGAAATTCGCTCAGTGTATGGGCAACTTAACATTGCTATGCTGGTGTCACGATCCTGAGTTCTCTCCATTGTCTGCACCCATCTAAGTACCCCCACCCCCTTACCCATCTGCTTTTTAAGGTTCCATGCACCCCAGCTTTTTTTAAAAAAAAAAAAACGCCAGTGTTTCTTTCTACCAGAAAAACGCACAAATCAGAGATGCCTTAACTTATAGAGGCAGGAGGAAGGAAGAACGGGGGCCGCTTTGACTGATTCTCCCAGCGACCACACAGACATAATTTCCAACCGGCCAAACAGGAAGTGTGTCCTGAGACTGGGGCTTCCTGATTGGCCAGGAGGAGAATGAAGAAGACAATAGAGAATATTAATTAGCTATTGTCATACAAGTGGGCGGGCTCAGGGCGCCCACACTTTTTTGAAGCCAATTAGAGCCTCATGCTCTAATCATGTGCTGGGGCAGCGCCCTGCCTTATGGGCCACCACTGGTGAAAGCAGTCCCAGTAGAAGCGACAATTATTTTGAAAGAAGAAAAAGACCAGCTTTAAAGTAATACACACTCAGCTTTAAGCACCTTTAGAATCTGATTAAATTGCATACTGAGTATGCAGGTTCCTTACCTTTTTATCCTTGCCTATATTCAATTTTAAGCTGGTGCTATGGCCACTGTCTCTTGCAGCATCCTTTGGAGCCACCCTTGCATGCAGGGACTAGAACTGTATCTCCTTATACTGTGTGCATCAATAGAAACACGCAGCTTCATAGCAGGCTGGCAAGGCACTCCACCCACCCCAATCTGTAAAAACCTGAAGTTCAGGGAAGCAGCACTTGGGGAGCAGGGGTCAGCAGCATTGATGTTGTAACAAATAGTTTAGTGGATAATGTTTATTTTATTTTCAATGTGATGAACGAAAAAAAAAATGCTGAGGGTTTATTACTACTTTCAGCTTAGTCCACCAACATACCAAATCAAACACTTTTGACAACTTGCCAAAAGTGATGATGGTTTACATAGGGGGCGTGACTTCTAACACCATTAATGGCTTTTAATTTTAAAATGCTCATCATCCATGATGCTTATTGTTGATCTCTGTGAATTTCGCTTGGTCTCTGTGTCGCACTGTCCACCAGTGGTAGTCATTCTAAATCTGAAACATTTCGGTCAATCTTCAATAAATGGTCTTTGCGTTGTGTAATAACTTTCCACCTGGTATAAATTGCTAAGCATTTTTAGAGATTTCTGCTTCTAGCAGCTGCTGGCAGTTAGGGCATTGAACATTCCCAGACCAGAACATCAGCGGGTCAATTGGGCATGGTACTGCTCCTAAGCAGTGTTCACATTCCTGTCCTGAAAACCATATCTGAGAACTGCACTTGGCTGCATCTTCTCATCTAGACAGGGAACTGTTATGGGCTAGAGAAGAGGGTATGTTTACAACTAGACTGAGCAGAAGCTAGGTTTAGGCTTCAAGCGATAGGAAAAGAAAATGCTGCTCCAGGTGAGTGATGGAACCAGGTAGGCTGGGGAATGGACTCCTCCCAAGGGTGCTAGCCTCGGCTCACCGGCCGTGCAATTTGGATAAAAGGAATGGATGGCTGCACACCGAGGTAGTGATGAATCTCTTTATTGTAAAATCTGTTACATAAATAACACTACAGGACAGGCAAACAGGTACAGGTAGACGCGTTTCACACAGCGACACTGTGCTTATTCATTACCAGGTTTAGGCTTCAGCAGAGCCAAAGATGAGGTTTAGGGTAGAACAGAAAGAATGGATATGTTAAGGCTAGGGCAGCGAGACTCAGGCTAGTTTATAAGGTATGCTATCTTTGTAAAAGTTAAGGGTATGGTTAAAATCAGACTAGGTTACAGGATATAATTAGAATTACAAAGGACAGAGGGTAGAGGGTATGGTTAAGATAAAGTAAAGCAGAGGATATGGTTAGGATTAGGCTTCGTCAGATTTGAATAGGACTCTGCTAGGGCAGAAGGTATTGTCTCAATAAGGCTAGTTTAATTTTGTCTTGGCTAGAGCAGACAATATGGTAGAATGAGGCTAAGGCAGACGGTTTGGTTAAAGTGATACTAAAGTCTCAGTTTTTTCCATCTGGGGCGTGGGGGCGTCGGTGGTAAAGCGCTGCCATTTCTAGCGGCGCTTTACTGTCATTTTAGCAGCGGTTTTCGGCCACTAGTGGGGTGCTTTTAACCCCCGTTAGCGGCCGAAAGGGGGTTCAAAGCGCCGCTACCGAAATGCTTTGCAGGCGATTTGGTGACGCTGCCCATTGATTTCAAAGGGGAGGGCGTTTTAGGAGTGGTGTATATACCGTTTCTAAAGCGCCTCAAAAGATGCTGCTTACAGGACTTTTTTAACGTCCCGCAATCGCACTGCTCCAGTGTTAAAGGCCTCAAACTTTCACACTGGAGTGACGGGAGAGACGCTTTACAGGCACTATTTTTAGCGCTATAGCACCTGTAAAGTTCCTCAGTGTGAACGTGGCCTTAAAAATAACAAACATGTTATACTTACCTGCTCTGTGCAGTGGTTTTGCACAGAGCAGACCATATCCTCCTCTTCTCTGGTCCCTCGCTGGCGCTCCTGGCCCCTCCCTCCTGCCAAGTGCCCCCACAGCAAGCAGCTTGCTATGGGGGCACCCGAGCTGCTGCTCTTTGTGTCCATTAAGACACGGATGGTTCAACCCCGCCCCATCTCTCTCCCCATTTGCTCACTGACTTTGATAGCAGTGGGAGCCAATGGTGCCCGCTGCTGTGTCTCAGACAAACAGGAGGGAGAGACGCAAGCAGCCGAGTCTATCGTTCAACATCGCTGGATGGAGATGGGCTCAGGTAAGTATTAGGGGGGCTGCTGCACACAGAAGGTTTTTTTATCTTGTACGATAAAAAAAGTTTCTGACTTTACAACCACCTTAAATGCGAACATACATTTAAAGCTTGCAAGGTAAAGGCATAATGTGCTAGTATGCATCGCATATGAAAGACTTACCTTAAAACTAAGCCCTCCAGTGGCACAGCTGCAGAGGCTTCCATCTTCACCTGGTGTTCCTTCCGGGTTCGCGGGCTACGGCCACTCGAATAGCTGTGCCACAATGATGCCACGGCACAGAGCGTTAAATGGAATGGCACGGGATGCTTTTCCTTCAGAGCACATGCACAGTGACATCACCGACTGCTACTCTTTAGAATATCGCCTAAACGGTGCACGTTTAGGAGATATTCATTCAACCTACAGGTAAGCCTTATTTATTATTATTATACAGGATTTATATAGCACCAACAGTTTGCGTAGCGTCTTACAACTTGGGGGCACAGTACACTTACAATACAAATCAATACAGGAGGAATCAGAGGGCCCTCGTTAGAGCTTACAATCTAGAAGAGAGGGATTATTTAGGCATATCTGTATGTAAAAAATAATGTCTTTACTACCACTGTAACAATATGGCAGAATGTATGTGTAGGAATAGGCAGAAATGTATAACTGGGATTAATTTAGAGCAGAAGGTATTGTCAGGATTAGGCTAGGGTGAAAGGAATGGTTAGGATAGGGTGAAAGGAATGGTTAGGATTAGGATAGGGTGGAAGGTATGGCAGACTAGGCTAGGGTGGAAGGTATGGTCATGATTAGGCTAGGGTGGAAGGTATGGTCATGATTAGGCTTGGGTGGAAGGTATGGTCATGATTAGGCTTGGGTAGAAGGTATGGTCAGGAATAGGGTAGGGTGAAAGGAATGGTTAGGGTAGGGTGGAAGGTATGGCACAGACTAGGCTAGGGTGGAAGGTATGGTCAGGAATAGGGTAGGGTGAAAGGTATGGTCAGGAATAGGGTAGGGTGGAAGGTATGGTCAGGAATAGGGTAGGGTGAAAGGAATGGTCAGGAATAGGGTAGGGTGGAAGGTATGGTCAGGATTAGGGTAGGGTGGAAGGTATGGTCAGGAATAGGGTAGGGTGAAAGGAATGGTCAGGAATAGGGTAGGGTGAAAGGAATGGTTAGGATTAGGGTAGGGTGAAAGGTATGGTACAGACTACGCTAGGGTGGAAGGTATGATAATGATTAGGATGAAGTCTGAGGGAAACCTATGATTAGGGTTAGGCTAGGGTGGTAGGTATGGTTAGGGTTTGGCTCATACATACAGTATGGTCAGGTTTATGCTAGAATGTAAGGTCTGGTAAGGATTATATTAGGGCGGAAGGTATGGTCAGGATTAGCTGCAGTAAAGAGTAGGCTAGAGGGCTAGGTTTAGCTAGTGGAGTTTGACATTACATAGTTACATAGTAAGGTTGAACAAAGACACCAGTCCATCCAGTTCAACCTGACTGAGTGTCCACAATTGTCCCTATCCCTGTACATTGCACACTCACATCAGTCCCTACCCTCAAGGAGCCCACAATCCAAGGTCCACATACATATACTAGGGCCAATTTCTGGACAGAAGCCAATTAACCTACCTGCATGTCTTTGGAGTGTGGGAGGAAACCGGAGTACCCGGAGGAAACCCACGCAGGCACAGGGAGAACATGCAAACTCCAGGCAGGTAGTGTCGTGGTTGGGATTCAAACCAGCGACCCTTCTTCCTGCTAGGCGAGAGTGCTAACCACTACACCACTGCCGCCCACATTCTCCATTTCCTGGATGGTAAACACTGATATTATAAGCAATTTATCATTGGCCCCTATTGAGGACCTGCCATGCTGACTCTTGCTTGCTCACCATCTTCCACCCTAATTCACATTACTTACTGTATCTGCCCCTGCTGCAGATTCATATTATAAAATGGCATTAAGAATACAATTTAAAAAAAAAGGTGAATGTGCAAGTTGCTTGCTTATGAACAGCCACCAAATTTTCTTTTAACAATATGCCAGGAAGTTTGATTGTGATAAACATACTTGTGATCTGCATACTACTTCCAAGTTAGTGAATCAGAAAGCAAATGTCTAGTAATCCCTAGCAACCAATTGGAGAACAGGATTCTGCCTACTATACAGAGCTGGATTTTGGATCGGTAGCCAGGGGTAAGAAGGATGCCTTTCTTTCCTTTGGCTCTCACACAGCATTATCACAAATGTCAATTACCAACAGCTAAAAAACATTTGAGATGTACCTGATGCCAGGAAAGGGTTAAACGTAGGGGCAGGCGGCGCGGGCATCGTCACCAGTGTCTCGAGGTTCACTAAGACGGCGTTGGGTCCCAGGAAGGATTCTGGGGTTTTGCGAGCCTGTTTGCCTATGGTCATGGCCACTGGCTGAGAGTCGAAGAGGTCTGGACTGGTGGTACCACTGCGTAAGGACGGTAATGTAGATATGGAATCTGCTAGAAGGAGGAAGACAAAATGGAGTCAGCCAGAGAGTCACCAATGCCCAAATTCTTTTTTTTTCTTTTAAATAAAGCAACTGGAGGAGATCAAATACCAAGCAGTGTTGTGAGCCCTGCCTGAGTTCTCTCCTGCTGGACTACAGAACTTCCTCCATGTTATGAAAAAGATAAGGAAAGGGTAGAAATTCCGTATTTCAGCACATATTGATTGTGCAGCAGTTAGGACTTTACTCAAATTTTGGCAGGATCAAAAGGTATTTTTAAACTCACGGTTCTTGTATTTAAATCCGTTGCTGTTAACCATCAATCGCCTTTGAAGGTATGGCCTGGGACTGTACAACATTAACCAATAAGGTTTATTGTACTACTTTAAAACTGAAGTTTAATTTGCTTATTCTCGGTCTGCCCCATTAAAATGCTATTGACATTTTTAAAGTAAGCCTATTTTTTATTACATATTTTATTTCAGACCCAATGACGTAATTACTAGATTTTTCGTGCTCTTCTATGTAATGAAGACAGATCATCACCAGCTCCCTGCACCCCTGGGTGAGTGGGTAACCACTGGGGGGGAGCACCCAAAGTCACTTGTATGAACTGTGAGCACAGAGAAGTCACCCGATATGTGGAACTACTAGCCTGGAGTTTTCGAATTCAACATCACACATTTTGGACTTTTTCTTTTTTCCTTTTTTTCCTTTTTTTTCCCTATTCTATTGGTTTATACTGTACATGAAATATTGCCTGTACCTAATATTAGACTGTGTTCGACATGCAGTAACATCATCATGTTTATGTCCTAACCTGTAGACTTTAACATCTACCTCTTGTACGCCATATGATCATATATGCTGGTTTATTACATATCTGTGCACATTATTACTTATACTTTTATGGCGTTTATGGTGATATCATACACTTTTATTTAAGCACGGACATGGATGTATACACTTGTGCACGATTATAACATAGGCCTTTTTCCACTGCTAGCACTTACTATACCCCTGTGAGGGGTGAAGACCCGTAAGGTGTATGGTGATTAGTGCCATTGATAGGTATATCACTATACCCTGAGAAGTCTCTTCTATTAATCTGTGCATACTACATGACTTTGAGAAACTGATGCTAGTCCACATGGATGAGTTCATGTAAAGCACGAACATTTCTCACTTTATATCACTTCATACCTTTATGGTACATGTTTTTAAATAGATATTACTTTTGCAGTTAACAGACATTGGATCGATTTTACAGCATTTAATTTATCACTTTATGCAGCAGCATGATCTAATCAGGTAGATACAGTGAAAAGCTTCAGTGTTTTTTCTCCAGTACAGCATAGCATAATCCCTATTAGCTGGTTAAGGCAGGCATTAAGGCTTGGGTGTTTCTTTGTTCAAGTTTGTATGATGGCCTTTAGATGCACATGAGTGCATGTACATACGTATATATATATACATACATACAACTCTACTATTGACTTGTGGTATAGGTAGCGCCTGAACTCAGTATCTTTTTACATTCTATCAAAGCATTGGGGCCCCTCATTGAGGCAAGTCCCTTTCCTTTTTCCTCCTGGGGTGGCAGCAACCTTGGTACATCCTACCTAAGCGTGGCATCTAACATACAATCCTTAAATATTTAGAGGTGACTGGTGTAGGAGAGCTGAGAATACATTAAGGTAAAAAAATAACTTTTAGCCTTTACATATACTGTAAATTACGTTCAATTCATAAGCAGTTTTCAATGGTTTCAGCAGTAAAAATGGCCTTTTGCCCAAAAAGCCTTTCTCCTTTAGGTGAGAATATGAAATATAATCTGAACCGGGGTTTAAACCCAGCACAGCTACAAAGCCGGTCCAGGAGTGAGGACAGACAAATACCAGCACTGAGTGTATGTAATCAGTACAGCTGCAGCACATTGCAGGAACAAACTCCGTCTTCTTTCTGTGCTCGGGTTTAGGTAGCTGCCTCTTCCTCTCCATATGTCTGCAGACTACAGGGGTTTGTGCACATGTGTGACCTCTGACCCCCTGCACTCCATCCAAAATTCCTCTACATCTCATGCCAGTTATTCCAGCAGATGTTCCGCTCCTTGACACCTGGGATACATCACATTTCACCACCGCCTTTCCAAGCAGATAGAAACCAAAGGAGTAGAGGAAACCAGGAATCCTTGCAGTGCCTAGACTGCCAGTGGAATGTTCCGAACGCAAAACATCTGCGATTCAGATTTACAATGGAACATGACTGCTGGATGAATCAACCGCAAGCAGTGTGTGCAGCTGTGCCTCCACCGCAGCACTGAGGCATGATGGGAGTTGGAGTTCTGCTGGCGGATTGAGGTACATGCAGGGGAGGAGGCCTGGACATTACGGCTCCCTAAAGACTCAGAGAAGCCATGTTGTCTCCTTGTGTTAGGGCCAACATAAACAAGAGCGTTACTTCATTCAGAATCTCATCTGGAAATGAACGCAGTTCCTAGAAACCTCAGCCCTGGGAAAAACAGATCAAGCTACTTCAGAAAGTCATCTGTTTCCGATGGGCTGGGCCAGGTTTCAATGCCCTAAAACTGCGCATTCATTGACATGTCTTTTCATCCGAGCCATTGTTATCTGGTCGGCAAGTGGAATACCGGGGTTATAGTTGCAGCAATATGCCATAACCCCAGTATTGGGGTTTTCTACAAGATAAAAGTGGTCTGAGTGGCAAATTCACTTTTAGAAGGGGTGTCCCACCTCCTGCTGCTTTCTGGTGGTTCCCGTGCTTACCTGACAAATTGGTGAGCCCCAGGACCCACCCAGCACCGATGGCTTGTAATAGAGATAAGTGAAGGCAAGATGGCCTCTGCTCATCTCTATGGCCTTGGAGGACCAGAGTGACGTTATGATGTCACTTCCGATTCCTCCAGGTATGTAAAAGTTTTTTTTTTTTTTTTTTTAAAGCAAAACATCAAACACTTTTTTTTTATATTTTGCTTTTAAAAGTAGGAGAGATTTGGGGTCCTATAGCCCCCAGATCTCTCCATAAAGAGGACCTGTCATGCTGTATTTTTATCACAAAGGATGCTTACATATCTTGAGATAGCATTTAAAGTGATCAAAAAAAAAAAAATATGAAAATGTTAAAAAATTGAATAAGATGCAAAAAAAAAAATTAAAGCACCTCTGTCCCCCCATACTTGCGCGCAGTGGTGAGCGCATACGTAGGTCATGCCCACATATGTAAACAGTGTTCAAACCACAAATGTGAGGTATCACCTTGAATGTCAGAGCGAGAGCAATAATTCTATCACTGGACCACATCTGTAACCCTAAATTGGTAAAAAAGAAGAAACGGCTGCACTCCAAGATGAATAGGAGTCCTTTATTCATCCCATTCAAGTGACACACCACAGGAAAAACGACAATCAAGGCAGACATATTTCACACAGTATCATGTGCTTAATCATGATTAAGCACATGATACTGTGTGAAACATTTCTGCCTTGATGGTCATTTGCAGTGATGTAAGTAACTGAGTTAAAATAAACAGAGTTACATAACGCAGTTACTTTAGAGGGTAACGAGTAATCTAACTGATTACGTTTCCCCTCATGGTAACGCAGTTCCCATTACTTGGGTGGAGTTACCTCAATTACATCTACTGCCACTAGATGGCAGTAGTGTAATTCCGGTGTCCCGCCGGATAAGGACCCCCTGTACTGCGCAGGTGCAGCGCTTGCGCAGTACGAAGGACTACGGAGCTTACGAAAATTGCCGAACCTAAACAGCTCTAAGTAAACTCTATACCACGCAGGCGCAGTTAACATGTAATTGTACGAGGCAATGCCATATGCTCCCGATGCTCGTGCTACTCTGCAAGGGGTGTCTATCGTGTAACCAAGGGGTGGGTCTAGTATTACTGTAACCAAGGGGCGCATTTATTATTATTGTTATATATCGAGCTCTGCCCATTAATTTAACATTTGCCCTCTTCTGTAGCCATCCGCCCCTTACACGATATAATAATAATAATAGACCCGCCCCTTGCTTACACGCTATAACAGATCTGCCCCTTGGTTAGAGTAATAATAGAGCAGCCCCTTGGTTACACGAAATATAACAATAATAATAAATGCGCCCCTTGCTTACAGTAATACTAGACCCGCCCCTTAGTTACACGTATAGAATATATAAAAAAAAAGTCAGTTACTTTTCTGCGTAACTAATTACTTTTCCAATGTAGTAACTGAGTTACTAACGAAACTACTTTTTGGGAGAAGTAATTTGTAGCTTAACTAATTACTTTTTTAAAGTAAGATGACCAACACTGGTCATTTGTCCTGTGGTGTCACTTGGATGGATTAATAAAGGACTCGTATTCATCATCTTGGAGTGCAGCCGTTTCTTGCTTTTTGCAGTTTGTACAGCGGGCGAGCTGTGGCTAGCACCCTTAAGATGAGTCCTTCAATTCACTTCACTCATTCATTCATTTATCTGGATTCACCCACCTGAGCGGTGTTCCTTGTTTTTACCCTAAACTGGTAACTTGTAGAAATTTTTAAAATGTTGCCTATAGAGATTTTAAAGCTGCTCTTCAGTCATTTTTTGTTCTTTCCATCTATTAAATCTTCTGCTCTTGTTGTTTTAACTTTGGATAGTAAAACATTTTTTTTTCTGCCAGTAAATCCCTTATACAGCCCATTTCTTGTTTCTTGTCTGGTCATTAGCCTAGGCTTATGACATCATGCACAGCTCTCTCTCTCCTGAGTTTGCCAGGAAGGGAGGGGGAATATCGTCAGTGTTTGATTGATCGGTAGTAAGTGCAGAGGTGCCGGGGGACAGATGCAGCATTGATCCGATGCTGCATCCACCTAGGTAAGTATGAATGGCCAAAAAAAAGCACTTTTAAGGCCTCATGCACACGGACGTTTTAAAAAACGGGCTGTAAAGCTAGGTCGGACACCTGGAAAAAGCAGCCTAAAAAAACTTGACTTTTACCGTGTTTTGCATTGGCGTTTTTTGCGCGTTTTTAAGCGTCAGCGTTAATTAGGGTTTTTTTAAAGAAAAACACATCTCTAATTTCCTATACAGGGATTACAGTGTCCAATCAACTTTTTGCACCTTTTTTGCGCGATTCGCATTTTTACAGCTCTAGTGCCGCGCCACGGAACGCACTGGTCCTGGGTTTTTTTTACAGCTTAAAAACGCCTATGCCATTTGCAGCTCAAAAACGCCTAGGTGGGCATGAAGCCATAGACTAACATGGACAGGCGTTTTTAAGCTGCAAAAAACGCTCAAAAACGCGGCTGCAAAAACGTCCGTGTGCATGAGGCCTAAAAGGGAAGTACTGTGTCTTTTTTTTTTTTCCCCCTATCGTACTTACCTAGGTAGACACCCGGCACCTCTGCACTGAGAACCGAGCGATCAAACACAGCCGATGGCTCGGTTCTCACAACTTCCCAAGCAGAGAGCTGCTGACTGTCAATCGACAGCTCTCTGCTCTGCCCCCCTGCGCTCACTGGATCGCTGAACCGTGGAGGGGCGGGGAACGGCTGTTTCAGGCTCTCAGCGGCTCGCCGAGACAGGTATCAGTCCAGGCATCTGGCGGACCCAGACTTGCTATTGTCTGGATGACGCGGTGCCTGGACTGAACTTGGTGACATCAGCAGAGGGCGGACTTCAGCTTGCTTTTTGCTAAAAACTAGTCACAGGAGTTCTAAAGGAATTGCATTCCTGTGACCCATAGAAGAAGTCCCGCCAAATGATCTCAGGCTCGACTTCTCCTTTAATTGAAGATGTTATTAGTATGATGATGGGGGGGAAGGGGGACTAGGAAAGGCAAAATATAAAATTAAACTTCAGCTTCAAGTTCAATGTTACAAAAATAAAAGAATAAAATGGGGAGTTTGAAAACACAGTTGTAAGGTGTACAGCCAACATGACAATCTCCATCCAAATTTACGAATTATCTCATATCTCATACAACCTCATCCAAACATTATAACACACAAGGCCAACCATACCCGGTTTAAATGAGATTCCAACCATCAGTGGGCAGTCTGAATGTACCATGTTGATCAATCTATCGACTTGGGTATAACCAGCCTGCTGGATTTGCTTGCGATTATCACAAGCAGTTGCTATAGCCGTTAGCGATAATCACTAGCTGACCCCGCCCTCGCTCATTTGCACCATTTAAGGCCTGCCTAAAGCCATACACGGTACAAAAATCAGAAGGGGATTGTCGTTTGACAGGCTGTTGTCCGAAATTCTTACTGTTAGTTGCTCCTATCGACAATTGTTTTCCAATTTTCGGACAACAAATGTTGGATGACAGGCTAGTAAATTTTTGGTGAACGGCGGCTCCATGTCTGATTTTCGGATGGTCAGTACAGAAATCCATCACACAAAAGTTGAAAGTACAAACACGCATGCTCGGAATCAAGGAACGACTGGGAAGAGTTCGGTCTTGTAAAGTGCCGTTTGTAATCTAGAATTAACATTCCTTAACGCTGCAATTGATGAAATGTCAAAATTGACATCTTCCTTAACCACTTGCCGACCACTGCACGCCAATATACGTCGGCACAATGGCAGCGGTGGGAAAATGGGTGTAGCAGTACGTCTCCGTGGGTCCCACGGACTCGATGTCCGCCGGTGTCCCGTGAACGTGTCACGGAGCGGCAAAACGGGGAGATACCTATATAGACAAGGCATTTTCCTGCTCTGCCTAGTGACACGACAGAGATCTACTGCTCCCTGTCGTCGAGAGCAGTGATCGCTGTCATGTCAGTGGTAGCCCCCCCCCCCACAGTTAGAATCACTCCCTAGGACACACTTAACCCCTTGATTGCCCCCTGGTGTTTAACCCATTCCCTGCCAATGTCATTTGCACAGTAATCAGTGCATTTTTATAGCACTGATCGCTGTATAAATGACAATGGTCCCAAAAGTGTCCGATGTGTCCGCCATAATGTCGCAGTCACAATAAAAAATCACAGATTGCCGCTATTACTAATAAAAAAAATTAATAATAATGAAAATGCCATAAAACTATTCCCTATTTTGTAGACACTATAACTTTTGTTTCCAACCAATCAATATACGCTTATTGCGATTTTTTTAATATGTTTTTTTACCAAAAATTTTTGTATTTTTAAAAAATATTTTTTTTTTTTTTTCAAAATTTCCGCTCTTTTTTTATTTATAGCGCAAAAAATAAAAATAGCAGAGGTGATCAAATAAAACCAAAAGAAAGCTCTATTTGTGGGGGGGGGGGGGGGGAAAGGACGTAAATTTTCTTTGTGTACAACGTCGCACGACCGCTCGATTGTCAGTTAAAGCGACGCAGTGCCGAATTGCAAAAAGTGCTCTGCTCAGGAAGGGGGTAAAATCCTCCGGGGCTGAAGCAGTTAATGGGATATTAATGAAGCTGCTTTGCATGTAGTTATACCAAACGTATTTTAAAAGGCATTTGTTTGGTATGATCTGAAAAACGCGAATCAAGGCTCACCGAACTTCTATTAACACAAAATTAGCAGAATGGGCCCAAAGGGTGGCGCTTGAGAAATGAACTTCCTCTTTATACACTCGTAGTACGTCACTACATTCGTGTTGTTGAACGACAACTTGCGTAACATTAGTAAGTATGCAAGACAAGATCCTGGCACACGCCCTTTTGACAAAAATCAGACGCTCGTTCGTCCAACAATCGCACCGTGTGTACGAGGCTTTAGTCTGAATTCACAAAAGGATTTTATTTTTCTATTTACTGAAGGTATTATTACTGCACACATCAGACACAGTGTTTGTTTACTAAAGGAGTTGAGAATCTACTTGGTAAACTACCTGTATTCACTTGCAATACCTAATCATGGGTATATGAAATAAACAGTGATTTGTTTATCATGAGTGGATGGATAATTAAAGTCAAATCTCACTCAATTTATTCAGATAAAGTTTGTGAGCTAACAATAAATTTAATGAAGATTCTCAACTCCTTTAGTAAATCAGCCTTAAGGCAGTAGTAAACCCAAAACCACAAATGTAATATGTCGCATCTTACCATTAATTCGATTTGGTGGCTGCATTGTTTTATTTTTTTTTAAGCTTTTCCCCTCTGTTTTCACCTGGTGATCTGGCTAGTAACGCACCTCCTGTATTAGAGGCCCCACACTCTGGATGAAGGAGCACAGGGGGCACCTTTGTTCAGCAGCATTGTTAATCTGGGGGGGGTGGGGAGTGTTGGACCCCATACACGCTATTTTCTGATTTACCAAAACTGTATAATATGAGGTCAAAGCTTAAAGCCTCGTACACACGGTACGATTGTTGGCCAACCGAGTGTCTGATTTTTGTCAAAAGGGCATGTGCCAGGATCTTGTCTTGCATACTAATGTTACACAATTGTCGTGCCACAAACACGAACGTAGTGACGTACTACGAGGGATTTCAGCTCTTGAGCGCCACTCTTTGGGCCCCTTCTGCTAATTTCGTGTTTGGTGAGCATTGATTCCGAGCATGCGTGTTTGTACTTTTGACTTTTGTGTGACGGACTTGTGTACTGACAATCAGAAAATCTGACAACCAGCCGTTGTCCTACAAAAATTTATTAGCCTGTCATCCAACATTTGTTGGCAGAAAGTTGGACAACAATTGTCAAAAGGAGCATACTAACGGTAATATTTTAGGACAACAGTCCAATGCCCCGTACACACGTTCCGATTATCGTACGAAAAAAGTCGCTTTCGGACAGATCGTTTGATAATCTGATCGTTAGTACGCAGCTTTCGACAGCCGATCACGACAGTCCGTCCAACCAAATCCGAAGGGACAAGGGAAAACTTTGGTCGTACGACAATCGTGTAATCAGTACAGTATGCGTCCGATAAAAGTCGTTCGACAAACACCACGCATGCTCGGAAACACGAAAATAAACCAGAAGGACACAGGGGTCACACGTATTTGACATCATTGAAAATACATAGCTACGCACAGCGGAAGATTTTTCCAGAATCGTACGACAAAAATCTTTCACACATTTTGCACTGTTGTATTCAATCTTAGTTGTATGCCACAAAATGTGAACGATCTGTCGTACGATAATCGGAACGTGTGTACGGGGCATTAAGCCTCGTACATGATTTGTTGGCCAACAAAACCGTGGGCTTTTTGTCCGAAGGGCGTTGGCCCAAACTTGTCTTGCATACACACGGTCACACAATTGTTGGCCAACAATCACGAACGTAGTGACATACTATGTGGTTTTTCAGCTCTTTAGCGCCACCCTTTGGACTCCTGATAATTTCGTGCTAGTAGAAGTTTGGTGAGTGTTGATTAGCGCTTTTCATTTTGCACATTTCAGTTAGTTTCTGAACGGCCGTTCTTCAACCAGACATGTTGCGGAGATAACGTGTTATTTATTATTGGCCTTGACATTATTTTTTGGTTGAATAATGATTTGATTTGGTATATTTTCTATATTTTTGGATGCATAGAATGCACTTTTTGGTTAAGTACTATTGGCAGATAGCATGTTTAATTTTATTTGTTTTCTTTTTTTAATGCACAATAAAAAAAATTGTGCAGAATAATACTTGGCTATGTGTTTTACTTCAAATGACAGTTTGGGAGTCGGCAGTTACATTTAAAAAAATACAATGGAAAATTGACAAGGGACACCAACATAGTTGTATCTTTGATCTTAAAAACTACAGGATAATGGTTTGTGGTAACTTGCACAAATAAAAAAAAAAAAAAACATAATAATATTATTCTTGATATCACTAGAAAAAAAAGCCTTTGAAAATTTGTTTGCAATAACTCCATCAGTATCACCAGCAAAGCAGCTTCATTTTTATCCCATTATAGAAGAAGAGAATTGTGCGCTGAATTTGGAGATTTCTTAATTTGCCACGAATGTTAATTCTCCATTACAAACGCTAGTTTACAAGACCAACCGCTTCTGGCTCGTCCTTGCTTCCGAGCATGCGTGTTTGTACTTTGGACTTTTGTCTGACGGACTGGTGTACACACGCTCGGAAAATCGTACAACACACATTTGTCTGCGGAAAATTTTGAAACCTGTGATTCAACATTTGTCCGCGGAAAATCCGACAACAATTGTCCAATGGAGCGTACACACGGGCAGATTTTCCGCCAACAGCCTGTCAAACATTTCCCATCGGAAAGTCCGATTGTGTGTACAGGCTTAACAGACAATCCCCTGCCAACAATCGTGTGTACAAGGTTTTAGACTTGCTAATCTGCAATATTATAAATGTTTGCCTTTAGGTTTAGTAATGCTTTAATGTCTAATCACAAACTTTATCACATGGATTTCTACTCCTTATAATCCTTCTAGTTTTAGGCTGGTGGTAACTGATTTTCAATAAAGAGGCAAAGTAGGTATTTGAGGAGGTAATAAAATAAGAGCCTATTTAGACATCCTCAAGGTGGTAATGTATGGTTACGCAGGAGAAATGCGTTACTCCATTGCGGTGCTGATCATTTTGAGTGGAAATCCAAAGCACTAAGGAAACACACCTTCATTGTGTTACAAAAATAAGGTGAGATGGGCTGCCTTAAAACAACACATGCATTAACGCATTGGAATAAAAATAAAGGGCCCCAATACCTTCTTAGCACTTTCTCTGGAGGACACCCAGAGAAAGTAACGTGATTGTAAAGGTTGTGATTTAAAAAAAAAAAATCATATTTGCCTGCTCTGTGCAATGGTTTTGCACAGAGCAGCCTCTCATTTTCTTTTTGGGTCCTCGGCTGGCAGTTCGGGCTCCTCCACCCTGCTGAGTGCCCTCAATAGCAAGTCTCTTGCTTTGGGGGCACTCGAGCAGGCTCAATCCTGAGGTTTTGCTCCTGTGAATGGAAATTGTTGGCCCCGTCCCCCAATTACTCCTCATTGTCTCACTGTCTGTGATTGACAGCAGCAGGAGCCAATGGATATTGCTGCCGTGTGAGCCAATGAGGAGTTAGATACCTGGAAGAGCCGCTGCTCTCATGCACATTTCGGGATCGAGATGGGGCTCAGGTAAGTATAAGGGTAGGGCTGGGGTAGAGCTGCACCTTAATTCATAAAATGCTTCAAGATAAAAAACCTTCTCCCTATAGAACCACTTTAAAATGCATTGAATGTGGAGCTGATACAGTGAAGATGTATTGCATATTACATACCTGATAATTTTGAAATGGACCTGAGGCTGTCAAACTCAGAAAAATCATCTTTTGAGGTCCCATTTAAATTGCTGAATGGGTCAAAGGATGGACCCCCTGTTAAAAAAAAAAGAATGATTAAAGTGAAACTAAACAAACAATAACCTTCTCCAAAAATAATCCATACACATCCAGTACGGCCCTGTAATCTATTTTTCATTAAAGAGTTTGTAAAGTAAGGGTTTTTCTCACCTTAATGCATTCAATGCATTAAGGTGAAAAATCACCTGGTAGTGACCGCCCCCAGCCGTTTTACTTACCTGACCCCTCGAACTTGTCCCACGGGGATGTGCCGTCTCTCTGTCTGGGGTTCTCGGCTGTTGATTGGATAGATTGATAGCAGCGCAGCCATCGGCTCCCGCTGCTGTCAATCAAATCCAATGACGCGGCTGCCGGGGGGGCGGGGCCGAGTCCTGCATTTGGCGTCTATGGACGCCAAATGCTGGACTCGGGAGCGTGCCCGTAAGGTAACCCCCCGGGGGAGCGCTTCTCCCAGGAGGTTATCTGAAGCGGGGCGGAGCCAAGAGACGTCGGGGGAACCTGGAAGACCAGGATTGGTGCCACTCTGCAAAACAAGCTGCACAGTGGAGGTAAGTATGACATGTTTTTTATTTGAATTTTTTTTTTTTTTTTACTATAGTGTCACTTTAAATCGTTTTTTTACAGGTTGAAGGAAAGAAAATCGCTCTATTCCCCCAACACAGGCAGTCCCTGCTGGAAGATCACAGTGATTATTGCTAGCCGCTGGCAGTAATCGCATGTAAAAATCTGGCATGCTGGTTGTACCAAAGTCGACCGATGGATTGACTCGAGTACAATCAGCCTGCCCATAGATTGTTCTAATCTAGGCCGGTCATTGCTGAACCAGTCGACATTCAAACCATCTATGGCCGACTTAAAACTACCCTGTCCAGGGTGACAAAGAGAACAAATAGTTTGATATTCATTTATATTTTAGGAATGAATATCCAAATTATTGCATGCCCGTAGTTATGACAGTTTTTTTTTTTAACTACAGACAGCTGTATTTTTTTGTTTGTTTAGTGCCACAGCGGCGTGCACTCACCTGTGCTTGTGCTAGATTTACTTGCAGGTCCCCAGGGGTCTGCTGTAGGATTAGCTGCTCCCGTGGCAGGGGAGGGGGCCCAGGGGTCTCGGCTTTTGGGAAGAGACTGCGTTGAAGAGACCTTGCTTGATCCCCAGGGGTCGGAGGTGGCAGATGTCTTCGTACCTGCCGTATAAACAGATGGATCCTGTTAGCTCTGAGTGTTAGTGGCAGGCTGTGACATTTCACATGTAGGTGGGGGCATCCCAAGGAGGGAGCCTGCAGGAAGCACATGCCTTCCCTGATAAATGCATGCTAATTTCATGTACAAATAAAAGCAGCAGGGCTTGAGTTTGGGATTTTAAACACTGCTGACATGTGACAAAATGACATTTGTTAATCCTTGCTTGCAGGATAAGCTACAGTGCCAACAGAAAGTAATTTTGCAAATGGTCATGTAGCTGCAGTTTACCCACAGTGTGAAGTGGGTATCTGGCAAGATAGGATAGATAAATATAGATAAGTGGTTTGCAGTCTGCAACCCTTTGTTTCTTATTGTCCCTTGGGCCTCTATTCCTCTCAATCATACTAATGATGGGACACTATTCCTCCCACTGATAACAATGGTGGAGCACTATTCCTCCCACTGATACCAATGATGGGACACTATTCCTCCCACTGATACCAGAGATGGGACACTATTCCTCCCACTGATACCAATGATGGGGCACTATTTGTCCCACTGATACCAATGATGGGACACTATTCCTCCCACTGATACCAATAATGAGGCACTATTCCTCCTACTGATACCAATGATGGGCACTATTCCCCCTACTGATACCAATAATGAGGCACTATTCCTCCTACTGATACCAATGATGAGCCACTATTCCTCCTACTGATACCAATAATGAGGCACTATTCCTCCTACTGATACCAATGATGAGGCACTATTCCTCCTACTGATACCAATGGTGGGGTACTATTCCTCCCACTGATACCAATGATGGGGCACTTTTCCTCCCACTGATATCAATGATGAGGCACTATTCCTGCCTCTGATAATTATGGGGCACTATTCCTGCCACTGATACCAATGATAGGGTACGATCCTTCCAATGACACCAATGATGGAGCACTTTTCTTCCCACCGACACCAGTGATGGTTCACTATTCATCCCGCTGACAGGAATAATGGGACACTACTCCTCCTACTGACACCAATAATGGGACACCACTTATTCCACTGGAACCAATTATTCCACCTACCACAGCAGCCAGGTAATTTTTCACTCCAGCCGATCACAAAGCTGGGAGTATTGTTTGCTCCCACTGACTCTGGGGCATTTTATACTCTTATTGGCCACAGTCTACCCCCCCCCCCCCCTAATTCGGAAGGACAGCAAACAGACAGGCCTTTGTTTAGACATTTTGGGGATCCCTGATTTTGAGGGATTAAGTAAGATCGGCCATACACAATTTCAATCTCAGCCGGTTTGATCAACTTTGGTACAGCCAGCCTGCTGGATTCATTTCCGATTTTCGCAAGTGGCTGCTATAGCCGTTAGCGATAATTACTGTCTTCTTTTGATGCCCCCAGCCACGAGAAGACAATTGCCGGTTCCTCTGTCAGCATTGTCTGTGTTAATAGGGGAATCCTGAGAATTTCTTTCCTGCAACCCGTGGTTGCAGACAAATAAATTTGCACCATGTATGGCCGGCTTAAGGCTTTAGTAGGCTTCTGTTTACTTAACTCTAACAACTTATAAGCTGACCTCTCCACCTCACTAAATATATGGAAAACAAAAGAGATGATAGTCACATAAACAAATACTTTGGGACAGGCCATATGGTCCTCCTTATTGGAGGCTCAGAGTTCAGGCAAAGCTCAGCCTGAACATTCGTCTAATGAGCCCCTTTATATGGGATCATGTGATCAGTGCCTGGGCATCTGGTCATGTGACCAACACTAGAGCGAGTTTTGGAGCAGCATTTTCTCCAGGACAGTATTTCTAAACAGGTTTTATTCTCCATATAGTTTGTGTGACAGGAGGGGCAAGCTGGATGCCATCCTTAAAATTGGTCTTTTTAACATAGAGAACGTGTAGTGAAGCAAGTTTTGGTTTTCATATTTATACCCAGAGCCAAAGTTTTATTAAATTTTTTAACATTTTTTGCAATTTGTGTTACAGATTACAGGGTTACATGATGTGGCTTTTTAATTTAGAAACATAGACAAGAATGTGGTCAGACGGATTCCCATCTTAGGCATAAAGCTTCCTACAAACTTCAAGATCTTTTTCTGGCTACCCTGAGACTTTCCACTGAGGAATGTGTCTGAACTGCCAGTAGAGTGACGTCACCCTCCGCCGAATCCAACACTGGGCTACTGTGCAAAGGGAAAGTAAACAGAGCGGCAGGTGACTCAGTATTACAAGTGGCTGAAAGAAACCCGCGGTCTGCGAGGGCCATAGCAACAAATGGAAATCCCCCCCCCCCCCACACACATTTTCTCTGTAGGCGAGAAATAACAGCAGAGGTTTGGGGAGGGAATATCTCTTGTTATTGATTGATACTTCACGTGTCACTAAACAAAATCCCTATTCTCCAAATCTAAAAAATACAAATCCACTTCCTAATGACCCTGTCATTTATTTTTCACCTAAAAATGGAACGTTCGCTTGTCCGCCCCCCCCCGTTGTCACATTTGTTACCTTTCAGGAGGGAGCAGATACCTGTCTCATACAGGTATTTTCTCACACTTCTGGCAAAAGATTGCGGCGATCTACGCCATGTCCGGCCCCTCCTCCTCCGTCTCCGCACCCCCCCCCCCCTCTCTGTCTTCTGGGAGACACACAGGTTCCAGAAGACAGCAGGGACCAGTCAAAAAACGCAGCACGACTCGCACATGCGCAGTAGAGAACCAGGCTGTGAAGCAGAGTGCCTTCACACTGAGGCGATGCCCTGGCAGGACGTTAAAAACTCCTACAAGCAGCATCTTTGGAGCGGAGTATACACCGCTCCTAAAGCGCCCTTGCCCATTGAAATTAATGGTCAGAGCCGCCGAACCGCCGGTGTAGCGTTGGATATGGCGACCCATCACATTTGGCTACCCGCTGGACTACGCATGCGCAACGCCGCCATATGCGTTCCAACACTGTGGTGATCTGCACTTGCGCAGAATTTTGTGGCCACACCCCTGAGTCCAGGTTCAAGCCTCACCATCCAGTGAGGGGCCCTGTGGCAAAGTGGTGTCTTACAACAGTGTTGGAACGCATATGGCGGCATCATGCATGCTCAGTCCAGTGGTTAGCCAAATGTGATGGGTCGCCATATGTGACGCTACACCGGCAAAGCGCATTGCTTCAGTGTGAAAGCACTCGGCTTCACAGCCTGGTTCCCTGCTGCGCATGCGTGAGTCGCGCTGCGTGTTCTGGCTGGTCCCTGCTGTCTTCTGGAACCAAGGTTGTTACTAGAACTAGTGTCCCCATCGGAAGATCTCCCCTTTATTACTCTTCTGGAGACAACCCAAAATGTGGGATTTTCTTTTACTTTCTTTTCACGTTCAATGATAATGGCAAACGGGACAAATAAAGAGGGTGAATCTTAAAGCGATAGTATACTCTGTTTGTGAACTTGTACCTACAGGTAAGCCTATAATAATAAGTAATGATGACTAATCTGACATTTGTGTGAAACGCTTCTACCTGCTTCAATAAAGAGGATTTTTGGAAATACAGAATACACGGTTTAGGAGATATTCACCCTGCATGCAGCCGCTGACCTCAGCGGCACATGCGCAGTGAAGGTCCGGCGTATTGTGCCGGAATGGAGGATTCCATCGCACAGTGATGGTCC
This sequence comes from Lithobates sylvaticus, assembly GCA_028564925.1. Taxonomy (NCBI): domain Eukaryota; kingdom Metazoa; phylum Chordata; class Amphibia; order Anura; family Ranidae; genus Lithobates; species Lithobates sylvaticus. The sequence continues at coordinate 261,056,687 of CM053031.1, forward strand.
GGTGTACTGTGCCTGAACAGACGACCCGTGGCTCTGGCCACTCACAGCGCTAGAGCCAGCGACTCCAGAAGGAACGGCGAGGCAACATGTCAGCCCCCTCATCGCTGACTGGGTCGGGCTGCGAGAGCTTCGTTCTAAGGTAAGTATTTCATAATGTGCTAGTATGCAATGCATACTAGCACATTATGCCATTGTCTTGCAGGTTTTTTTTTTCTTCAGCACTTTACTACTGCTTTAACAAGTGACCATTAACCACTTTCCACCCGTGCTATACCTGAAATACAGCTACAGCGCGGGCTTACTTAGCTGGGAGGCCATACATAGGTATCCTCCTGTGTTTGCGTGGTCGGCACGCTCTGTGATCATTGTATCCAATCACGGATGTAAACACAAGCCAGTTATTGGCTTTCTTTTCCTCACACTGGGAGCATGAGGAGAAGAGAGCCGATAACCGGCTTGTGTTTTTTTTTTTTTTTTTTTATACTAATTTATACTATATATTAAGATAAAAAACCTTTTTGTGTGCAGCAGCCCCCCTAATTAATACCTGAGCCCCATCTTGATCCAAAAATGTTGCATGAGAGACTCGACTGTCCAGGACTCTCCCTCCTCATTGGCTGAGACAGTAGATTCCTATTCTCCCACAGAACCCTGGTTGACAAAGGCTGACTGATGCCCCGTACACACGAGCGGATTTTCCGTCGGAAAAATCTTGGATGGTTTTTCCGATGGAATTCCGCTCAAACTTGGCTTGCATACACACGGTCACACAAAAGTTCTCTAAACTTTCGACCGTCAAGAACGCAGTGACGTACAACACTACAACGAGCCGAGAAAATGAAGTTCAATGCTTCAGAGCATGCGTCAAATTGTTTCCGAGCATGCATAGGAATTTTGCACATTGGAATTGCTACAGACGATCGGAATTTCCGATCGAAAAATTGAGAACCTGCTCTCAATCTTTTGCTGGCTGGAATTCGGCCAGCAAAAGTCAGATGGAGCATTACAGGGTTGCATTTTCTGACCAAAAGCTCTCATTGGTCTTTTGCTGGCCGAATTTCTGATCGTGTGTACGCGGCATTAGACCTTCAGACATTGTACATTATAGGAGTCACCCATCATGTGTATATGGCCACTTTAAATCATTTGTGTGCTGAACCAATGTTCACCAGAATGCAAGCTCCTACTATACTATATATTGACATCCTCAGAACCACATCACATGGTTTGAAAGAATTCAAAGAGCAAAGTTTACTTACCAAAAGATTGCCAGGGGTCTATGGAGGCAGGAGAGGCAGCAGTTGCCCCCCAAGGGTCAGGTTGGCTGTTTGAGGTCGGTACTGATGCGGCTGCCCAAGGCTCGGATTTTGGAGGGGCTGGGGCCGGGGCCCCGGGAGGCAGTGCGTCTATTAGGTCCAACAACGATGGTGGCTGCTGGTGCTGCTGCTGCTGCTAATTAAAAATGAGTAAATCAATGAACACTGTAAATCAAACATGAATTTATAGCCACCTATGGGCACAAAGATATTGCTGGCCACTCTGGTAGACTTCAGCCACATTGGGCGACAGCGTGCATATCTATGTCCAGCCCACCAATCTGGGTAGGGAGGAAATACAGCAATCAGCTGTGCTGAATATTTCCACAGACTTTATTAGACTTTTGTGATCATGCAGAACTTTATTCATGCGGCCTATTCAAATGTGCATGCACATAAAATTACTCAGAAATGCAACAAATTGTTAGAATTATAACGTGTCCAATTCGTGCTATAAGGAGTTTTGTTCTTAAAGAACTAATCATGGGTTGTTATTTTTAATAATTAGACACTTTAAAAAAAGACGGTGTTGATTGTTCCACTAAGAGCAAAGTGACAGGTTTAAAGCTTAAATGGGGCTAACTCATGGAGAGGGGGAGATGTTCTGTAGTCCAGCAGGGAAGCACTCAGGCTAGGCTGACAACAGTGCTTGGGATTTCAGTGCAGCAGAGGCAATGTTGTCAGCTTACTACAGGAAGTTAGGAGGTCACTGGATTTCTGGCAGATCAAGTATTTTACCTGTACTTTCTGTATTTTAACTGCTTAAAAACCGCCCCACGTACATTTCCTGCGGCAGGGCGACCCTTAAGCGCGAAATCACATACCTGTACGTGATTCTCGTCTCCGGCTTTTGGGGGCAGGCCACCGGAGCCCCGCTCCCGCTGTGATTGGACATAGAGGGAACCAATCGGCGGGTCTGGCGGCCACGATGGCCTTCGGGGAACCCGGCGATCGTTCATAGAGAGGCAGAATGGCGGTCTACCTATGTAAACAAGGCAGACCGCTGTTCTGCCAGAAAGGAAAATGGATATCTCATGTTTCTGCTAAGCATAAACATGGATCTCTGTTTTCCTTTAGTCAAAGCACTCCCCCGTACAGTTAGAAAGTACACATAGGCAACACAGTTAACCCTTTGTATGCCCCTGATGTTAACCCCCTCCCTGCCGATGTAATTTATACCGTGACGGTGCATTTTTTTTAGCACTGATCACTGTATTGGTGTCACTGGTCCCCAAAAAGTGTCACTTAGTGTACAGAGCAAAGTCGCAGTCCTGACAAAAATCGCTGATAGCCTCCATTACTAGTAAATAAAATAAAGTCCCTAAATCTATCCCATAGTTTGTAGACGCTATAACTTTTGCGCTAACCAATCAGTATACGCTTATTGGGATTTTTTTTACCAAAAATATATATACATTTTTTTTTTTTTTTATATAATTATTTATTGGAAATGTTTTATAGCAGAAAGTAAAAAAAAAAAATATTTTTTCAAAATTGTCGCTCTTTTTTTGTTTATAGCGCAAAAAGTAAAAACCACAGACGTGATCAAATACCACAAAAAATAAAGCTCTATTTGTGGGGGGAAAAAAAGGACATCAATTTTATTTACGTATAGCGTCGCACCACTGCGCAATTGTCAGTTAAATTAACGCAGTGCCGTATCGCAAAAAACCCGCCTGGTCAAGAAGGGGGTAAAACCTTCCGGAGCTGAAGTGGGTAAAGAGGCCAAACGCATTTTACACTTTAGGTTGAGATTATCAGTTTTGAAAAGTCCCTTCACGACTGGTTCTCTTTAGACCCCTTTCACACCACGCCGCCCATAGCGTCGGCGGTAAAATGCCGCTATTTTTAGCGGCGTTTTACCGTCGGATTTGTGGCGCATTTCGGCTGGTAGCGGGGCGCTTTTACCCCCCGTTAGCGACCGAGAAAGGGTTAAAACCCCCGGCAATACACCGCAATAGCTGCGTTTTGCCGGCGGTATTACAGCGCTGCCCCATTGATTTCAATGGGGAGCAGCGGTGGAGGAGCGGTAAACACACCAAAGAAGAAGCTGCTGGCAGGACTTTTCCTGACGTCCTGCCAGTGCACCGCTGCAGTGTGAAAGCCCTCAGGCTATCACACTGGAGACAATGGTGCAGCTGTTTTAGGGCGGATTGCAGGCGCTATTTCTAACGCTATAGTGCCTGCAAAACGCCCTTGGTGTGAAAGGGGTCTTAACAATGACAATTAAAGCAGAATTCCATAATTTTACCACCTCCTCCTGATGACACCTATCCTCCACCTTCTTTTTCAAACCCCTAGACATACCATTTTTCTTCACGCCATCTTGCCTGTCCGCTGAAGTCACTGCAGCTTCCTTTCCCTCCTCTGGCGGCTGCGGAAGGCAAGCAATCTTCAAGTACTGCATAGCTGTCTTGTAGAGACATGTGAATGCTGCTCCGTCCCGGAGTACAGTGAGCTTGGCCTGCATGATCAGAGTGAAGGAATGTCATTGCACACAAAGCTTTGGACCCTTTTCGAGGAATCCTTGATTTTTGTGGTCACATGATAGACATAAAGCAAAGTTGTGAAGCCACGCAGGGCCCCTTGGTCACTTGCCTGACTAAAGGGGCCCTGCGTGGCTCCGAAACTTTGCTGTATGTTAATCATGTGACCACGAAAATAAAGCTTTGGACCGTTTTGAGGAATCCTTGGTGTGCGGATGGCATTCCTTCACTCTGATCATCAACAGATCCCAGCCTGTTGTCATTACAGCACCCAGCATTACTGAGCAGCCAGTTTATTGAATGTGTGGGTGGGGAATATTATGCTTGGATGATGACGCATTGCCTCGGGGGGGGGGGGGGGGATGTAAATAACAGGCTGGGCTCACAGGAGATGGAAAGAATGTAGAGTGTGGTTCTGCCATGAAGAGGACTGCTGGTGCAGGACCGAGGAGGAAGTTGGGGGCAACTTTGGAGCTTAGACAAAGTACATGAAGATTGGTGCTATTTTTTTTTATACAGGATGGGAAATGTAAAAAATAAAAAATAAAAAAAATTCCTGGAATTCTACTTTAAACTTTCTGTTATATTCCTGTAGTGGCCATCAGAAAATCTCCAAGCCTAAGTAGCTGTTCCCTCTCCCAGCAGTGACCTGTACAGTTGCTGCTTTTGCTCAATAGGTCAGTAGACTCGTCTGCCAGAGAAACGAGGACTGTTTTGCTCTATGAAGAATCCCACACCCTCCTCTCTACAGCAGCCCCCCCCCCCCTCTCTTCTGTCCCTTCTCAGAAAGATAAAAATAGGACACTTGTGATGCTTAGAGGAGCCTTACCGATTTCTTTTTTGCCGCTTTGGCGTTGGCTTTCTTACTTTCCTCCAAAGCCATCTGAAGCCGCAAATCGTCACCCCGGCGGATTCGCTCCTCCTGTCAAGACATAAAATACAGTCAGTGCTTTGTTTATCCCACCATTGTGAGGGGACCCCTTTTACCTTCATGACCCCAGAAATAATGAGCAGAAGAAGAAGGCTTTTGCAATTATGCAATTTGTTAAACTGCAGTTGTAACCAAAACTTTTTATTGTTTTCGGTAAAATTGGGAAGCATTACGGCTTTTATCTTTTTTTAATCTTCTGTGTCCTTTAGCCTTGGTTCACATTGATGCGATTTGACATGTCAAATCGCATGCCAAATCGGCGGCTAACCGTCAGAAATGGTGTGACGCGACTTTGCGGCGCGGCACCGATTCGCAAAAGTAGTTTCTGTACTACTTTTGGCGATTTCAGGTGCGATTTCTATTACCTTTTGTACCACCACCCCCTCCCTTTAGAATGTAAGCTCTACGAGCCGGGCCCTCCAGTGTAATGTATGTAATGAGATACAGGAGACTTATAAGGTCACCTCTACTCTCTCCTATCAGCAAGTTCCTTGTCAGCACATTTGCTTACAGCACTTCTGATTGGCAGTCCAGCCTATCCTTCTTCCAGTCTGAGCTCTACTGTACAGGGCCTGCGCAAGGCTAATACCACATTTATTTAAATTACACTACTTGTATTTCAATATATACAATTAACATTTTAAGAATACATGGCGGTTTTAATGTGTGTCTTTTATAGCTGCCTGGAGTTCAGATTTAAAGTTAAAAGCGGAGATTATGGAATTAATAGTAGAACTGGCAGGAATGTCATTTTCCAATGAAACGGTGTGGCTGAGGTGAGTTTGTAGGGAAATGGACACAAAATGAACAGGTTGCATGTAATTTAAACCTACTCCAATAAAAATGTGACACTTCTGCGCCCAGAATTCGGAAGAGCTTACCATAAAGTATTCAAATGCCATAACCACTGTGCAACTCATTTTCCTAAACCTACTCTAGCTTGCACACTATTGGCTGCCCTCCTTCTGCTCATTTTCAGTCTGAGTGAATGCAGTCACTGCTAACATTGGAAGATCTAGTAGAAATTATCAGTGATCTGCTAGTTTCCTAAGACTTAAAGCGGAGCTCCACCCTAAAGTGGAACTTCCGCTTATCGGATTCCCCCCCCCCCCCCCTCCGGTGCCACAATTGGCACCTTTCAGGGGGGAGGGGGGTGCAGAGACCTGTATAATACAGGCATCTGCACCCACTTCCGGACGAGATAGCCAGAGCTGCCCCGCCCCTATCCGGAGATGCCCCGTTGTGTCTTGGGAAACACAATTCGCAATAGAGACGCGCAGTAGGGAACCGGGCAGTGAAGACGTTGCGTCTTCACTTCCTGATTCCCTGACAGAGGAAGGCGGCGGGGCAGCCGAGAGACGAGCGATTGCTCGTCACATTCTGCCGACACCGCTGGAACCTGGAACAGGTAAGTGTCCATTTATTAAAAGTCAGCAGCTGCAGTATTTGTAGCTGCTGACTTTTAATATTTTTGGTGCGGGTGGAGCTCCGCTTTAACATTAATGTAAATACCTGACAGACTGCAATGGGCAACATCGCCATTCCCTGTCACCCCTATTCATTGTCAGTGAGCCCCGGAGTTCTTACCTGCTCTGCTACCTCTCTGCTCATGGCCAGTGCCAGCTGCAGCTGTAGCTCTTCCTCTCCACTTGTCTGAGGTCGGGCCTGTTCCAGCTCCGAGGAGACCCGGGGAGACGTAGCTACAAGAGACAAACAAGATATTCAGACAGTTTCACTTTAAAGCTAAAATTTCACCACCTTATACTTTTAATACTTTTATACTTTGACTTCCTTGGTTACTCCACCCCCTCTCATCAACATACATATATGTATGTGTGTGTGTGTATATATATATATATATATATAATATATACATATACATACACTTATATATACACACACACTTTCATAAATGTGTGTGTATATATATATATATATATATATATATATATATATATATATATATATATATATATATATTAATAATAATAATAAAAAAAAAAAATTTATTTACTCAACTGAGCAAATTTCAGTGTTTTTTATTTGATTACATTATTGAATAATTTTTATACATATTTTTATTATATTATAATTTATGATTTTGTGTTTCAAATATAATAATAATAATAAAAAAATATATATATATATTATATATACCGTATATATACCGTATATATAATTATGAAAGTGCTACCCACTACACCACTGTGCCGCCCAATGTATATATATATATATATATATAATATATATATATATATATATATATATATATATATATATATATAGCAGCACTACCTGCCTGGAGTTTGCATGTTCTCCCTGTGCCTGTGTGCGTTTCCTCCCACAATCCAAAGACATGCTGGTAGATTAATTGGCTTCTGTCTAAATCGGCCCTAATATGTATGAATGTGAGTTAGGGACCTTAGATTGTAAGCTCCTTGAGGGTAGGGACTGATGTGAATGTATATGTAAAGCGCTGTGTAAATTGACAGCGCTGTGCAAGTACCTGAAATAATAATAGAATATCTCTCTCTCTCCAGGGACAGAAAGAGAACATTTGCCAGGGTTCTATCTTTCCCTAGTCTACTAAAAAAAATGATATACCGTATATACTCGAGTATAAGCTTAGTTTTTCAGCACATTTTTTTTGTGCTGAAAATGCCCCCCTCGGCTTATACTGGAGTCAAGCACTTTTCTGCAGCAGAGAATGACATTTTCCGAACTGACTTTGGGGCCCCGTATCTCGGGGCCACTTGGTGCTAGGAACCCCAAATTGTGTGTGCAAACCCAATGGAACCAGCACTACAACATATCCAAAGCTGGGAAAATGTCATTCTCTGTTGCAGAAAAGTGCTTGACATTTTCCGAACCGACTTAGGGGCCCCGTATCTCGGGGCTGCTTAGTGCTAGGAACCCAAGCTTTGGATATGTTGTAGTGCTAGTTCCACTGGGTTTGCACTGGGGTTCCTAGCACTAAGTGGCCCCGATATACGGGGGACCAAATTCGGTCAACTGTGTCCATCTGCAGCAATGTCATTTCGGGACCCTTTGGGTCCAGAAACCCCAGCTAGGGGGCATCTAGGAACCCTTAACTACCGAGTTTGAAGTTCAGGGGACTTATGGCTGCAAATGGGCACAGTGAGGCTGCAAATGGGCACAGTGAGGCTGCAAATGGGCATTGTTGACTGTCTTTTCCACTTACAGTAGCTGCGCATTTCTCACCCTAGGCTTATACTCGAGTCAATACGTTTTCCCAGTTTTTTGTGGTAAAATTTGCTTTTTGGCTTATATTAGGGTCGGCTTATACTCGAGTATATACGGTATCTGTGCTACTACTAGAGATCTCAGCACATTTCCTGTCCTGGGGGCAATATTATCATCAGAACAGGAAGTAAGGGGAAATCTCTCCAATGGGTCCACAGAGAGCAATTGGGCTCCATTCAAAAAATGCAGGTGCAATGGACCATGCATGTTTAAGGCAGCCCATTGGGCTCTATGTGTAAGATGCGTGCAAAAGAAATCCCTCACCCTGCGCTCATGAAAACACAGGCATTAGCAGATGCGCGGACACCATTTAACCAAAACTCAGGAAATACTGGAATTTTGGTTAATTTAAACAGATTTTATTTTTTTGGATCAGATTAACCTCTTGCCCACAGCGCTATAGATGAATGACTGCTGTAGCACGGTGGCACATTTCCGGGAGGGCGTCTATTGATGTCCTCCCAGAACCCTGCCTTCAGACACAGCTGATCACAGATTGGGGTAAAGAGAAAATCTACCAAACAAGATCCCTGTCCTGGCACAGTGGCCGGTCTCCATCATATGGGTGCGTTGTGTATGTTTATACATCCGCACAGAGGTCTGAGGGCGTTGCGTGCCAAACCATCGTGTGATCCATGCAAGGCCTCAGCATGAGAAAATCTGGGAATTACAGAACGCTGACTCCCCAGCTGACTATTTTAGAAAGAACACCAGAGCGCCCCAGAGACAGGAAGCAGGGGCAGGGTTATTGGATGTACGGGGTCACTAGGCCTCATTCCCGGAATTCCTATCACAGAAAAACATGCAGAGCTGCAATCTGCTGCAGAGATTAGACAGAAACCTGCACTGATGTACTGGGTACCCCATATTGGGTCTTCCCAACAGTACTTGGGTTCCAATGGAGCGATTTCCTGGCAGGAATTGAGGGAAATTCTTCCCAAAGATAACTCAGAAAGCCATAAAAATCTGACATTTACACTTGCGGTGCTCTCTGATGAGCGATCCATGTTTGGATTGCTCTTTAGGCCTCATGCACACAGAACATCAACAATACTGACTTTTAATAATCGGACACTTACCTGTCCCAGGGTCCAGCGATGCAGGGGAACGAAGCCCCGCTCGAAGGCGCCGGCATTCTTACTGTGGGCACCCGGCTGTGGCTTCACACCCAGGCACCCACTGCGCATGCGCGAGCGGCGCCGCACGCCGTGATATGCCACGCAGTCATCTGGGACCTGTCGCGTGTCCCAGATGAGTGACTGTGCCGAGGGGAAGTGATGTCACCAGCCCGGGCACTGAAGGAGGCAGACTGAGGGACCCCCTAGCAACAGTCATTTAGAGGTAAGTTAAAAAAATAATTTTTTCAATTATTTTTATTTTTATTTTTTTTTTAGGAATTTTAAGCTTTTTATTTTTTTTCTGGGGGGGGGGGGGGGAAACACCACTTTAATGCATTCTATGCATTAAGATGAAAAAAACTTCAGTGTGCAGCAGCCCCCCTAATACTTACCTGAGCCCCATTTTGATCCAGCAATCTAGCTTGAGAGACTCGGCTGCCCAGGACTCTCCCTTCTGATTGGCTGAGACATACAGCAGGTGCCATTGGCTCCCGCTGCTATCAAAGTCAGTGAGCCAATGAGAAGAGAGAGGGGGGTGGGGTTGGGCCACGGCTCCATGTCTGAATGGACACACAGAGCTGTGACTCGGCTCGGGTGCCCCCATAGCAAGCTGCTTGCTGTGGGGTCACTCAACAGGATGGGTGGAACAGGAGCACAGAAGAGGGACCCGAGAAGAGGAGGATCCAGGCTGCTCTGTGCAAAACCATTACACAGAGCATGTAAGTATAACATTTTTGTTATTTAAAAAAAAAAAAAAAAACAAGACTTTACAATCATTTTAATGGCCAGAATAAATCATTATTCTTGCCAATAGAATGCATTAAAGCGGAGCTCCACCCGCACCAAAAATATTAAGTCAACAGCTACAAATACTGCAGCTGCTGACTTTTAATAAATAGACACTTACCTGTTCCTGGTTCCACCGGTGTAGGCAGAAGATGACGAGCGTTCGCTCGTCTCTCGGCTGCCCCGCCGCCATCCTCTGTCAGGGAACCAGGAAGCGAAGCTTGCGGCTTCACTGCCCGGTTCCCTACTGCGCATGCGTGAGTCGCGCTGCGCGACTTTATTGGTCCCCGTTGTGTCCTGGGAACTGTGTGTTTCCCAAGACACAACGGGAACCCTCGGATATGGGTGGGGCTTATACCTGTATTATACAGGTATCTGCACCCCCCTCCCCCTGAAAGGTGCCAACTTTAGGGTGGAACTCCGCTTTAAGGCCAAATACACAAAACTGCTCCAGGGGAGGAAAACACAGCTGAAAAAAGCCTATCTGAAGCGAAGGCATCTAGGGGAGGAAGAAAAATGTCCTGTGTGCATCAGGCCATAGAGAGCTTTGGACAGGAAGTGAGGAGGCTCGTCGACTGCAATAGGGGGGATAATTCCTGACATAAAGCATCACCGCCAACATGTGTACACCCTTGGCCACTGCCTTTCCAGCTGAAGGGGGAGCAGGCGAGGAGTGGTGAAATTATGGCTCAATAGTGTAGTTTTACCGCACCCATTTGTGACATGGTGCATTATCCTGCTGGAAGGAGCCATCAGAAAATGGGAGCACTGTAGTCATAAAGGGATGGACATGGTCAGCAACAATACTCAGGTAGGCCGTGGTGTTTAAACGATGCTCAATTGGTACTAAGAGGCCCAAATTGTGCCCAGAAAATATCCCTCACAACTTTACACCACCACCAGCCTGAACCACTGATACAAGGCAGGATGGATCCATGGCTTTCATGTTTACACCAAATTCTGACCCGACCATCTGAATGTCGCAGCTGAAATCAGACAAGGCAACATTTTTCCAATCTTCTCTTCTTCTTGTCCAATTTCGGTGATCCTGTGTGAATTGTAGCCTCAGTTTCCGGTTCTTAGCTGACAGGAGTGGCACCCGGTGTGGTCTTCTGCTGCTGTAGCCCCATCTGCCTCAAGGTTCGATGTGCTGTGCATTCAGAGATGGTATTCTGCATACCTTGGTTGTAACGAGTAGTTATATGAGTTACTGTTGCCTTTTTCTATCATCTCGAACCAGTCTGCCCATTCTCCTCTGACCTCAACAAGGCATTTTCTTCCACACAACTGCCGCTCACTGGATATTTTCTCTTTTTCGGACCATTCTCTGTAAACCTGAGAGACGGTTGTGTGTGAAAATCCCAGTAGATCACCAGTTTTTGAAATACTCAGACCAGCCCGTCTGACACCAACAAGCATTCCATGTTCAAAGTCTCCTTTCTTCCCTATTCTGATGCTCGGTTTGAACTCCAGCAAGTCGTCTTCACCTCATCTAGATGCCTGAATGCATTACGTTGCTGCCATGTGATTGGCTGATTAGCAATTTGTGTTACTAAGCAATTGAACAGGTGTACCTAATAAAGTGGCCGTTGATTGTATAGTAGTGTGCAAAGGGTTAATTCAGAGTTTACACCTTCCTTCCTGCGGTCGGTCGGTGACAACAATCCAGCATGAGGATGGCTGGAAAGGGCAGAGAATAATACTCACCTGTTTCCATGGCATTGCTCCATCACTGGCCGGATGGGTGAGGCGTCACTCCCTGGCTGACGGAAACGCCGCGGAATCTCCCTTACCAGCCAGGGAACGCCGCTTTCACTCATCCAGCCAGCGAGGAGGCATCGCCATGGAAACACTTGTGTATTTCTGTGCACTCTGTAGAAATTCTGTTGCTGGCAAGTTGTCACCGGTGATCACAAGTGTAACCCTTTCCTTCTCTGGTGAAGGAAATGTCATGTACAGCTGCCAATACAATTTAAAGGCTGAATGAGGCCGTGTTTAGGTAAATGGCTGCATGGCTTCCACTGCCACGTTCAGGGAGAAGAGCGCAGGAAAAACGCAGAAGCCATTGGTGTTTACCCGAGTGCGGCCACATACAGCTGTTCACTGGAATTGGTGACTGTACTGTACGTGGCACGCGCTTCTCCCCGGTGCAAGAAAGTCCTCAGCACACAGGAGCTGCTAAGTGTCCGTGTACATGAGGCCTATGTAAGGCCTTTGTTGTCACCAGCACTGCTTGGTACAAAATTTAGGCCCCGTGCAGAACTTCCTGTTTTTTGTGGTGTGTACACACACACGTGATCTGATGTGTGTTGCATTAAAGTGCAAGTCATGCTAAAAACTTTGGAATAGGAGCCCCTGTCTGGCTTTTACTCCTGTCTGGGGCTTGGTTAAAGCGGAGCTCCACCCAAAAGGGGAAGCGCCGCTTGTTTGCTTCCTCCCCCCTCCGCTGCAATATTTGGCACTTTGAAGGGGGAAGGGGGGAGCGGATACTTGTCAAAACCAGGTACTCACTCCCACCTCCGCGTAAGATTGCCGTAATCGATGTGCAGCGATCTATTCAATTTCCGGCCCCTCCTCCTTCCACCAATCCCCGCCCCCATCTTCTGGGAGACACACAGTTCCCAGGAGCCAGGGGTGGCCGACATCGTGGGAACCCTGGATGGGTAAGTGTCCTTATATTAAAATGTACTTTTAATTTTCTTTCCCCCAGACTGGAACTCCTCTTTAACCACTTAAAGACTGCCTACTGCAGATATAGGCTTCTTTCACACTGAAACGTTTTTCAGGTGCTACAGCACTAAAAATAGAGCCTGAAAAAAGCGGGTCCTTTTACTCCAGTGTGAAAGACGAAGGGCTTTCACACTGGATCGGTGCGCTAGCAGGACTTTGAAGTGGTGAAGGAGCAGTGTAGTCACCGCTCCTACCCATTAAAATCAATGGGGCAGCGCGGCAATACCGCTTTGCGGGCGGTTTTAACCCTTTTTCGGCTGCTAGCGGGGGTTAAAACTACACCGCTAGTGGCCGAATACCGCTGCCACTATGTCGGTAAAGCAGCGCTAAATATACCGCCCCAGTGTGAAAGGGGCCATAGGGCGGCTCTTTTGTGCCAAACAATATACCTGTATGTCATTTCATGCAATAGATACTGTGGGCACGCGCCCATTGGACAGCGGGGGAGCCAAACAGCAGGTCCGGCGGACCCCATGTCCATCAGCCTCCCGCAATTGTTCCCCAGAGAGGCAGAACGGCGATCTACCTATGTAAACAAGGCAGATCGCCATTCTGACAGGGGAGAACAGTGATCTTGTGGTTCTGCTAAGCAGGAACACGGATCTCTGTCTTCATCCAGTCAGACCATCCCCCACCTAGTTGGCAAGCACCTCCTAAGGACACACACTTAACCCTTTCATCACCCCAGGTGTTAACCCCTTCCCTGCCAGTGTTAGTACAGTAACCGTGCATATTTTTTAGCACTGATCATTGTAATAATGTCACTAGTTTTCCAAAAAAGTATCAGTGTCAGGTGTCTGATTTGTCTGCCGCAATGTCGCAGTCCCGGTAAAAAAAAAAAATTTTGATCGCCGCCATTACTAGTAAAATAAAAACTATCTCATAGTTTGTAGATGCTATACTTTTGCGCAAACCAATCAATATACGCTTATTGGGATTTTTTTTTTTTTATACCAAAAATATGTAGCAAAATACATATTGGCCTAAATTGATGAAGAAATTAGACGGTTTCAAATTTTTTATTGGATAGGTTTTATAGCGGAAAGAAATCTTTTTTTTTTTTCAAAATCGTTGGTATCTTTAGAGGTGTTCAAATACCACCAAAAGAAAGCTCTATTTGTGAGGAAAAAAAATGGCATCAATTTTGTGTACAGCGTCGCACGACTGCGCAATTGTCAGTTAAAATAACACACATGCCGTATCGCAAAAAATGGAGGGGTAAAACCTTGTGGGGGTGAAGTGGTTAAAGAAAAACTGCAGCCCCCCCCCCCCCCTCTCCATTTTTCTTCCCTACATGGTTTCTACATTCTTCAGCACTGTAAGTATACTCGCCTAGCTAGCGGGTCCAGCGTTGAGCTGCTGTGATCCTCCTCGGGGTTGGGATAAGGCTTTGATGGAACCCCCCCACCCCGATATCGGAGCAGCAGAGGGGGAGCAGGATGGAGAGGAGGAGAGTGCTGCGGGATGGTAGAGGTCCGCTTTAAGTCAGACTCTCCCTCACTTCCTGTTCCAGTGACTTTGGTTTGCCAGAAAGAAAGTAATGGAAAATCTGCATCAGGGAGACATACAGGAATAAAAACCTGACCTTCCCTCACTTTACTAAAAATAAAAAAATAAAAGGAAGTATTTTTATTTCTGTCTGTGTTTCACTTCCTGTCTAGTAAGATGTGGTAAGCAGGACAGGAAGTGAGAGAAAATCTCTCTACAACAGTGGTTCTCGACTCCTGTCCTCAGGACTAAGGATGAGCTCCAGCTTGTTCGCATGCTTCACGTGTAGCGCACGCCGGGAAGTCGGCGCAGCGCTGCACTAATCACAGGCAGTGAGACATTGCCCCGATGCGCGGCTGCAGAGATTCTCACTGCCTGTGATTAGTGCATCGCTGCGCCGACTTCCTGGCGATTCAAACTATGACAAGGAGTATAACTCCTGCTGCGGCTGCGACATGTATACACCCCTGGCCACTGCAGCTAAATGGGTTGTGGTTGGGGTGATAAAAACACAATTTGATTGTGGGGTTTTTACCACCCCCCCCCCCAAACTACAAATGTAAATTAACCCTTACTGTTCTGAGCCCCCTATGAGACTGCTTTCACACAGATGTGCTGTGGTTTACCTGCAGGTGCAGTGCATCTGCAACTTTTCTGGGTTAGCTACGCTTTGCCATAGACATCTATGTGCATTGATGTGCTGTCCATTCCTAATGGCACCAAATTGCATCAATTAAGTATCATGCATTTCTGCAATGCAATAGTATTAATGGGTCCTTAAGGCTGTAAGCTGGTTTTTGCTCTGTAATAGCTCAGAAAACGCCTTGCCTACATCAAGACTGACTTCACTGGTTGTAAGGCTAGAATTTAGGATGACACCCTCAGAGCCTGGCCCTTTATAAATAAGCCAGCATTGGCGGCACTTGCAGTTTCATCTGGACATGTTCCCTTTAATAGTCTGCAGAGTACTTTTTTCTACACCCTTTCTGTATGGGGGGCTACATTTGTTGTTGCGCTTGCATACGCCCGGAGCTGCATGTAGGCAGTCTATAGAGGTGGCTGCAGATGCAGCGGCTGCACAGACAGCTCCGTGTCAAAATTTGACATGTGTAATGATGACTGGTACACCTACTCGGCCCTGCTGGCAGTAGCATTGCCCTGGTGATGCATCTTTCTTCCTATCGTGCCTTACGCAGGGAATTGGATCGGTTAACCCAAATGTTGTTTCTTACTCTGTAAGGTTTTTCATTCTCTGACTTGTCGCATGTATATTGATAATGTTGACTATGCCTTTTTGTTATACATTTTATTACTTAAATAAAGGAATTAAAAAATAAATAAAATAATTTGACATGTGTGCAGCAGCAGGTGCACAGATCCAAATAAAGGCAGTGTGCGTTCAGATCCTTGCACCCGCTGCAGGATGCATGTTCAATTTTGTGGCTGGGTCCAACTCAATAGGCTTCCTGTGCGCAGCTCAGGGTGGATACAGATGCAATAAATAACGTGGCCCCTCACGCAGAATGGGTGTCAACGCACATCTGAATGAAGCCTTAAAGCCCCTCTCCTCTGGATGCTTCCATCTTGGTTTAATAGGTATGGTCGGTCATCCCCGGCCTCCTCCACAGCAGCAGAAATAAATTCCAAACTCTACTAATCACTAAAGCAGGATTCCCATTGCACCATCTGTCTCCTGTCCTTCGTGTTTGCTGTGCCAAGCCGGCAGCCAGCGAGGGGACGGGAGAAGTGGGCACATGTCACCGGCGGCAGATTATCGCTGTCTCCACAGGTTCAATTTATAGCGGAGCCACCGTCTGGATAACAATACCAGTACATTTATGAAAGGTCAGGGTTTGTGAACGTTGAAAAGAGAATTACAAATCTGTTTTATTGGAGGCAGTTCATACCAGCAGGGGAACATTATGTTATAACTTGTATAACTTGCATGCACTGGTGTGCGTTGTGTAGGGCAGTGTGGTGCATTGATACAACACATTACACACTGTTTACTTTGTTTTTTTTTTTACTTAATTGAAGGGCCACAAAATTACATTTCATTCAACGCTATGCACCAAGGTGACACACATCACCGCATATGTATTCTGTGAACAGCGCACATAGCAAACAATGGTTTTCTATGTGGCCTTGCATTGTGCTCAACACACCTGGTGCCTCAGTATTGTGCAGGCACAGCAGCCTATTCATTTGAATTGGCTGCCGTGCCTGTGTTTGATGCAGGAAAAAGGCTCCTGTGCCAGTTTTAAAACGCAGTGGCAGGGAAATCGCATGGTACTTTTGCACCATGTGATTTCCCACACCCACAAATGCGCTGCGTTTTTTGATGTGTGGGGGTGCCATTAAGAATGAATGGCAGTCCCGCTCCTTTCTAAAGAGCAGGATGTTTTGGCTGCAGTTGGTTGCGGGTACAGCAGCGATTCTCGCACCTTCAACCACACGCAATAGTGTGACACAGACCCTATCGAGGGGTTTTGTAGACCGGAAAACATGTTGCATGTAATGGCTACAAAGCCTTCACTTCCTGGCAGGTGACGCAGGCTCACCCAAGTCGTGGAGTCTCAGCACCAGCTGGTTTTCACCAGAGCTCCTGGTGGTGGAGATGGTGGTTCAGTTTGTGCTGGTTCCAGGTCACAGCCTCCAGGATCATCCTACCAAGGGGTGATCAGGGATAGGGCAGGCTACAGTATGGAGACTGTACACTGGTGGATCCACAAAATAATAGTTAGGTCAAGGCAGGCAGCAATCTAGAGAGAAGTTGGGTTCAGGTAGGGGTGGAGGTAGGTAGCAATGAAGAGAGAAAAGTTGAGCTGAAGCAGGAGTCAAGGTACGCGGCAAATACAATAGAAGTCAGATTAATAATGAAACATGGAGCCAGACATATAATACAGCTCTTTTACACCAGCATAGGAAAAAAAAAAAACACATAGAACCAACCACTTCCAGAGCTGATGCCTAAATATTCCCTTGGGTCAGGGGACACACCCAGCATAATTTCAGAGAGCACTGGGAGTCCTGGCAGGGATTCTGTTCACCCCCAATGGAATTACTGGTAGCATTGGAAAGTACTGGCAATGATATTATAATGAGCACCATTGGAAATGGTGGCAAAGATTGTTAGAGGGCCACTGGAAGCTCTGACAAGGATACTGGAAGTACTGGCAGAGATTCTAAAGCAGCATTGGAAGTACTGGCAGGAATCCTGGAAATACAGCGATGGAAGGTGTAGGAGTGTGTCCTGGAAATTTACAGATAGTTGGTGAGACACGTTCCTAACAGAACTAGTGTAGGCCATGCTCCATGTTTGCCATCTCCAGCCCTAGTGTAGCTCCTACCGGCTTGGTCCGGAGCCTCACCAAGCTCTGCTCTAAAAATGAACATTCCAGTTCTGTCACTAACTGTTCCAATACTTAGCTCAGCCAAAAATCAGCTTTACAAAAGTCTGTACTTTGCTCATACTAAAGTAACAGGCTGTCCTTTACAAAAGACACCTCAAGCGTCTATGATCCACTTAGGCAACCGGGCTGCGATGTGGAGAGGCAGCGGAAGTGTCCCTCAGTACCTTGGAGTATTGGGTATTCCTCGGGGGGACTGGCAACAGATTGGAGTGGTATGAGAAGAGAGCACGGCTGCCCTACAGTGCATTCTATAAATAAAAACAGTTACTCTGCCTATTACTGGCAAACAACAAGTTCACTTTAGATTTAGTCCATCTTTTGCCCCCACTTTTTGCAAAAAATAGTAAATGCGGCAACATTGAGTGATCAATGACGAGGCTCTGTGGCTTATGCATGCATTTGCAAATGTGTGCAGACTAAACCCCTGCTTTAAAGCATACTGTTGGACAAGTTATTTGGTTGTCTGCGGGCTAGTCGGTAAGTTGAGCTTGGTTTTTTCCTTGGATTTATCCTTGGCCTTGTTTATACCTGTTGTTAGCCTTCCAATGCTTCTTACTGATAGCCAGCTATATGGAGCAAGTGGCATCTTTTTTGTATCATCGTTGGTCCCAACCACAACCATAGCTCTACCTGCCTGTGCCTGCGTGGGTTTCCTCCAACACTCCAAAGACATGCTGGTTGGTTAAAGGAGTGTTCCGGGAAAAAAAAAAAAAAATTAAAAGCCAGCAGCTACACATACTGCAGCTGCTGGCTTTTAATAAATGGACACTTACCTGTCCTGCAGTCCCTCGATGTTGGCACCGCAGCTGATGTCTCCATCAGCTGTCGGGTACTGCCGCCGCCATTGCGGGTAAGGTAACCCGGCAGTGTAGCCTTTCGGCTTCACGCTGGGAACCCTACTGCGTATGCGCGAGGCCCCGCTCCTCTCTCCTATTAGCCCAGCGGCCGAGGGAGGAGGAGGAGGGAGCCCCACGGTGACGTCACGGCCGCATAGTGGCCGCGGCCGGACTTCTGGAAGTGGGAAAGGCTACCTGTCAAATACAGATATCCTGTCCCCCCTCCCCCCCGAAAGGTGCCAATTGTGACACCGGAAGGGGGGAGGAATCCGATGAGCTGAAGTTTCACTTTAGGGTGGAGCTCCGCTTTAATTGGCTCCTTGGCCCTAATATGTGTATGTATGAATGTGAGTTAGAGACCTTATAATGTAAGATCCTTGGGGGCAGGGACTGATGTGAATGTATAATTTTATATGAAAAGCGCTGCGTAAATTGACATCGATATACAAGTACCAGAAATAAAAATACATAATAAAAAAATGAAGCCTGTAGAGTGTTGCAGGTGCAGTGCACAGCCTCCTGCAAGGTCTTCTCAAAGCCTCAGGTCTGTATGAAGATAGAGACCTGCTGGAGGAAGGGAGTAGGGATCACCAGACTTTAGCTGTGGACCTGGCTTACACAGCTGTGCAGCCAAAAGTGGAACTTCCGCTCATTTGTATTCTCCCCTTCCGGGGCCACATTTGGCACCTTTTCGGGGGGGGCAGATACCTGTCTTGTCTCTTCAATATTCAGTATCGGGACGTTGGCACACTATTACCTGTGTACTCACAGTGTCACCCTGTGAAAGTACACATCTAATCCAAAATTCTTTCCAAATAGGTATCCTGTCCCCACTTCCAGGAGTCCGGGCCGTGGCAAATTACATCACAGCTCGGCTCCCTGCCTCCTTCCCCCACTGCTGGGCCAGCAGAAGAGCGCAGCAGTGACTTGCGCATGCGCAGTAGGGACCCGGCGTGAAGCCGTAAGGCTACACTGCCGGGTTCCCTTACCCGCAATGTCGGCGGCAGCTCCCGACAGCTGATGGAGATATCGCTGGATTCTGGAACAGGTAAGTGCTGGCTTTTAATTTTTGCAGGAGTGGACGGACCTCTGCTTTAATCCCAAAAGATGACAATATTCTGGTGGAAGATGTAACCCTCCAGTCACGGTGGCAAATTTAGTTTTTTTTTTTTTGTTTTGTTTTTTCCCCAATTTATACGTGATTCAATCAAAGTGATTGGAATCCGCAAACAAATGAATAGCCATGACTCAAAATCCACATCTCCGTGTGTGGCATATTGATCAAATGGGTCGTCAACTATGGACTGATTATTCCTAGTGGAAGAGATCAATCGGAAAATAAATCAATCATTTATCAATTATGGCCACCATAAGGCTAGTTTCATACATAACCCTTGAAAAGGCCTCATTGGTGCAAAAAATTCACAGTGTATAGAAGCAGCCAATCAGAAAACAAGCTGTCACTACACCGTCACTTTATGACCACACATGTCCTGATGTATACATTTAAACAGACCAATTCAGCCGTGTGTATTGGTGATCAGAATTCCAGACTTGTTTCTGGTACACTGGGGGGGGGGGTTAATATGTAGGCAGAGAGGAAATCCAGCGTACAGAGGAAGGGAGGCCGGTTACAATGTGCTCTCCCCCACTGGCCTTGGTATGTGCATAGTAAGCTTTACTTCCACTCCTCTGCTGTACATTCCTGTATCTGCATCTCACAGCTAGAACCCCAACAATAGATTTTCTTCAAAGAGTGTAAAGAGACCCTTTCTCTGGAAAAAAAAAAAAAATATCTGGTGAAATGGTACCCCTGGATTTCACACAATCCCCCCCCCCCCTTCCTCCATCCTTAGGTGGGGGTGTGCCCCACCCCCCCTACCCTTTGCCCATATATCTGCTCCAGCTCAATCCTACCTCCCAGTCCATACAGTGGCCGATTTAATTCAAAGGGTCAACTCCTTAGGTGCCACTATCTATGGATCCGATCTTATGTGCTTTACATATCCATAGGCCTTGCACACTATCTTGTTTGTAGCCATGTAAGGTTGTTTTATTACAGATCTGCATACAGGTGTCTCCTCTACAGCAGTGGTTCTCGACCTGAGTCCTCAGGTACCCCCAGCATGCTTTGGAAACTTCCCTTTAGATAAAATAGCTCTTATCAATACCATGTCATTGATATTGATTTAAAGCAGCTGTGCAAAGTAAAGGAAAACCTGAAAACAATGGCCCTCATTGGGGGTACTTGAGGACTGAGGTTGAGAACCACTGAATCTATAAGACCTATTTTAACACAAAAAATGCAGAACCACCTGCATGGGTCGCATTCTGCAGCGGTACCCTCCTGCCTACTACGACATGCCATTTCATTTTTACTTCTGTGTACAGCCTGTGGCTGTACAAGTTGTTGAATGCACTTGTTTAGATGGGCAGTCAGACCGCATGTCTGAATTAGCGCTATGGGACAATGCAATCGGCAGCATAAAAATCCATTCAGCTGGAAAAAAATAATATAAAAATATATCCCATTTAAGTGCAGCAATTTATGCATATGTATACCCAAATACATATGAATGTATATGCATAAACTGAAACAATGGCAGCTAGAAGGGGGAATTATACACACCACACCATGTAAACACCTACGCATTTTTACACGCCTGTACATGTGTAACACGCAAGGTCTTTGTTTTGTTTTTTTTACACAAGACCTTCTGCCAGTCTCTGCCACCAAGATCCTGGGTATGAACATCAGTAAATGATGTCCGCATGCAAGAGTCCTAAGGCTCGATTCACATCTATGCATTTTGCTTTTGAGCGTTTTTGCAGTGCTTTCTGCGGTGCTTGTTGCGTTTTTGGACACGCGTTTTTACTGCGTTTTGCGTTTTTTTTTAAACTGTGGTTTCTTAGCAACCAGATATATACAGTGTAAAAAAAAAAAAAACGCAAATCACGGCAAAATCGTGGTAAAAACGCGGCACTTGTGTTTTGGATGCGGGTCCATTGACTTCTATTACATGCAAAACGCTGCATTTTGCATGAAAAAAAGTCCCCGACCCTTTCCAAAAATGCAGAGGCACAAAAATGCATTGATGTGAACATGTTCCATAGGAACCCATGTTAAAAAATTTCCCTGCATTTCTGCAAAATGCAAAATGCATCAAAAAACGCGCTAGTGTAAATGGAGCCTTAGAGCTTGTCCACAAGAGCAACAGGGGTGGTGGTTAAAAGAAGCAAATGAGACACAGTTTTACCACTCCCTAGCCCCCCCCCCCCCCCCCCGATTGCCAACATTACAGTCTGACAGGATTATACATATGACACGCAGTCGCAGCATTTTAAACCTGGGCTGTGAAGTATGACAGGCGACAATTGAACTCACCTATTGAGATCAATGCTGCTGCACTTGGCGGCAGTCCCACAATAAAAAATAGCTTTTTGGCAATCAAAAAAAAAAGAAAAAACACACCCGCTGCTTTACCGCCCTCCATAAGGCCTGATTCACACCTATGCATTTTTAGTGCTTTCCGCATTTTGCAGATTTGCATTACAGAATGTGTTCCATAGGAAAACATGGTAAATGGACTGTTGTGCAAATCTGCAAAATGCAAAAAGCACTAAAAATGCATAGGTGTGAATCCAGCCTAAAGGGATCCAGCGCAGATCACTTTTCAGAAGGTGGTAAGCACTGCTGCCTGTCTGAAAGAGACCTTGCTCTTCTTGCATATTCATTCTTGGATATTCATTTTACCTATTGTATACACTGTTACCTATTGTACTTAAACTACTGTATCCTCTTCTGTACTACTAACTCTACAGCTGTTAAACAAAAAATAATAAAAATGAATCAAACAAATAAAAAACTATCAACTGCCATAAGTGGGTGAATGGAGGCGCTGTGAGCTTGTCATTGTTTGGTTCCGGTGCACCTCGCTCTATCTAGTGCAGGAAACAAAAATTGGAGCAAATTACTGACCAATAACAGGAACTTATTTCCTCATAGGTGGTTCCTTTATATACACATACATCTGACTTGTTAAAGCATTTCAGTATTATCCATTACGGGAAGCCATGCAATGCTACTGGGCAGAAGAGCAGATAGCAAAATAAAACAACCAAAATGATACATTCTATAAAAATCACATTTACAAAGCAAATTACTTTTATTGGCCTGATTTACAACTCTCCATTTCAGTGAACAAAAAAGACGGGTTAGCAAGCCCAGAGGGTGCTAGGGGGAGCCAAAAAAGTATTTGGTTATAATAGGGATGAAGGTTTTAGTGCCTGTGTCAGGTCTAGATTGTACTCTTTAATAGGGATGAGCTCAGGCGTGTTTGCAGGGTCCACGTGCAGAGCCCGCCAGGAAGTCGGCGCAGAGCTGAGCTAATCACAGGCAGTGAGACATTGCACGATGCGCAGCTGCAGAGATCGGGCAATGTCTCACTGCCTGTGATTAGCGCAGCGCTCTGCCGACTTCCTGGCGGGCTCTGCACGTGGACCATGCAAACACGCCTAAGCTCATCCCTACACTTTAATATAGTTTTCTGTTGTCAATGCAGAATTAGGAGGTTGGGTTGTATGAGAGTTGGGTATGTCATACAGTTTCCTGTCACCATGGCAGAATGAGGAAGTTGGGTTGTGGGACACTTAAGCAAGCCATAGATTATGCAACTTCCTTACCTTCAACCACTGGTTGAAGGAAAGAAAATCATCAGATTAGATCATAGATTAGATTAGATCATAGATCATTAGATCATTAGAAATTCAAGCAATGGGTGGCCTGGTTGGCACCACTCCTCAAAGAATTTAAAATAGAACTATAGGCAAAGTTTTTTTTCCATTTTAGATTTAGAGTACGGGAGGGTTATAACCCCTGTCAGATTTTTTTTCGCTATCTGTGTCCTATTGTGGAGATTTCCCTTCACTTCCTGTCCCATAGCCAAACAGGAAGTCAGAGGAAATCCCTGTAAATCAAGGGAATTCCCTGGGGACCCCCCGGTCACCAAAACTTGGGTCCCCATTGGAAGATTTCACCTCTTACTTACTTTTCTGGGGACAACCCAAAATTCTAGGCAATTTATTTTACTTTCAATGATAATGGTAAACAGGACAAATAGAAAGAGCGAATCTCCCTAATGGGGTATAGACAGCAATAAAAACCTTACGGGTTCTAACCCCTCTATACTCCACCCAAAAATGGAACTTCAGCTTTTCTGGTTTCTCCCCCCCCCCCCTCCGGTGTCACATTTGTCACCTTTCAGCGGGGGGGGGGGGGGAGAGCAGATTCCTGTCTAATACAGGTATTTTGCTCCCACTTCTGGGCATAGTGGGTATCTATGCCCCTTCCCGCCCCCGTCCGCTGTCTTCTGGTATACACACGGGCCCCAGAAGACAGCAGAAACCAGTGGGATAGCGCAGCGCGAGTCGCGAATGCACAGAAGGGAACCAGGAGAATGGCGACGGCAGCACCCGACAGCCGAGGGATAGATTGGCTTCGGGTGACGACATCACGGGCGCCCTGGACAGGTAAGTGTCCTTATTTTAAAAGAAAGTCAGCAGCTGCAGTATTTGTAGATGCTGACTTTAAAAAAATATAAATCGGCGGACCTCCGCTTTAAATCTGAAAATTGATTGAGCCAGGTAGAAAATTCTCAGCCGAACAGTGACTGCAGCCAATCAGAAACCTTCACTTTTCATGTATTCTGGAGCAGCGACTGTTATGCCCCGTACACACGGTCGGATTTTCCGACGGAAAATGTCCTATCGGACAATGTTGTCGGAGATTCCGTCCGTGTGTAGGCTCCATCGGACAAAGTTTTATCTCCTGCTCTCAAATTTTCCGACAACAAAGTCCTATCAGACTTTTTCCGACGGACAAAGTGCCACGCATGCTCAGATCACATTACAAGACCAAAGCTATTGGCTACTAGCCTCTACGTAGTCCGGTCGTACGCAACGAACGTCACCACGTTCAGAATGATCGGATTTTCCGACAACTTTGTCCGACCGTGTGTATGCAACACCAGTGTCGGACAAAATCTGTTGGAAAAAATCCAATGGATTTTGTGGTCGGATTTTCCGACTGTGTGTACGGGGCATTAGAATACAATAGTCTGCCTAGGAGATTTCCTCCATCCACACTGCTTGGCATGGATGAGGGAATCTATTGACGAGAAATCTGGACATCGTGATCCTCTATAGCCTTAGATTTTATCATACATTTACCTGTTGCCATGGCAGAATTACGAGGTAAGATTGTAGGAGAGGTTCGGTAGACAAAAATTGCCATTTAGCATCCAAGAACATTGTATGGAGGATCAGCAAACTCTGCCACAACCCAGCTTCATTAGAGATCCCAAAAGCACTACACACATCAATGTCTAGAAAAGAGGTATTGTATTCTGGTACAGGAGGTGGGAATAGGTTGTTCTGCATGGCGGTGTAGTAATACCTTTCCACAATACTCTAAAACCTTCAGCTTTTCCAATGGAGGCACTCAATGTTGTCCCCATATAGCCACCCAAGGACTTCGCCGGGCAACTGGACATGCAGGTACAATCTGACCACCCTTTGGACTCGGAGCTGTGTCCGCATAAACACAGACGCTGGGTTCAGCTGGGAGTTTGTGTTTAAAGTAATTGTAAAGGCTCAGCTTAAAAAAAATAAACATGCCACACTTACCTGCTCTCTGCAATGGTTTTCCACAAAGTGGTCCAAACCTCCTCTCCTGTGGTCCCCCACTGAGGATTTTGCCTCCTACTGTGGCTGCTCCCATAGCAAACACTTTCTATGGGGGCAGACGTACAGGCTTGCTCCTTAACCGGGCTGTGTGTGTCAATAGATACACACAGTGCAGATCAGCCCCACCCACCACCTCTTTGCTCTGGAGCAGCAGGAGCCAATGGCTGCCACTGCTGAAGCTGTGTCTGTGAGAAGAGAGAGCAGCAATACTGGAAGGCTCTTTACTTTGCATAGAATGCATTAAGCCACATGGGTGCTCAACCTGTGGCCCTCCAGCTGTTGCAGAACTACATGTCCCATGAGGCATTGCAAGCCGCTGACAGTTGCAAGCATGACTTCCAAAAGCAGAGGCAGGATGAGACTTGTAATTCTGCAACAGCTGGAGGGGCACAGGTTGAGCACCCATGCATTAAGGTATGAAAAAATGTCACCTGTGCAGCTTGGGACTGCAAAGTTGCATGACAAGTTGTACCCCATGATGTCCAATGAGTATAATTTATATCTGTGCGACTTCAAAGTAGTCCCTGCACTACTTTGGTCCGAATTTCCACTTCAGCCCCGGAAGGGTTTACCCCCTTAATGACCAGGAAATTTTTTTGCGTTACGGCACTGCGTCACTTTAACTGACAATTGCGCGGTCGTGCGACGCTGTATCCTAACAAAATTGACATGCCCTTTTCCCCCAAAATAATGCTTCCTTTTGGTGGGATTTGATCACTTCTGCGTTTTTTATTTTTTTTGCGCTATAAACAAAGACCGACAATTTTTTTAAAAACTTTTTGCTATAATACATATCCAAAAAATATATATATATATATATAAAGGGAAAAAAATAAGTATTCATCAGTTTAGGCCGTTATATATTCTACATATGTTTGGTTAAAAAAAAAATCGCAATAGGCGTATATTGATTGGTTTGCGCAAAACATATCATGTCTACAAACTATGGGATAGATTTAGGGACTTTTGTTTTTATTGTTTTTACTAGTAATGGCGGCGATCTGCAATTTTTAGCAGGACTGCAACATTGCAGCGGACAAATCTGACCCCAATTTACACTTGGGGACCAGTGACATTATTACATAGAGCAGTGCTATAAAAATGCACTGATCAATGTATAAATGACACTGACAGGGAAGGGGTTAACACTAGGGGGCGCTCAATGGGGTTAACTGTGTTCCCTGGGTATGTTCTAACTGTAGAGTGGATGGGCAAACTGGGAAAACACAGAGATCACTGTTCCCGATCACTGGGAACAGTAGATCTCTGTCATGGTCCCCTGTCAGAACGGGATCTGCTTGTTTACACTGGCAGATCCCCATTCTGCCTCTGTAATAGCTGATCGTCGGTCGCTGGTGAGCATTAAGTCCGCCCAACCCGCAGGCATGTTCCGACAGCGGGCGCGAGCCGGCGTACAGCTACGGCGATTTGCGCAGGAGAGTCGTCAGCGTCTGGTTGGCTAGAGGTTAATGTGACTTGAGGTCCATAGACCTCGAGATTACACAGGCATTGCTTCAAGTCGCATCGAAGTCGCGCAACTTTCAGGTCGCACAAGTGTGAAAGGGGCCTTATTCATCTAGAACAGGGGTATGCAATTAGTGGACCTCCAGTTGTTGCAAAACTACAAGTCCCATCATGCCTCTGGGTGTCATGCTTGTGGCTGTCAGAGTCTTGCTATGCCTCATGGGACTTGTAGTTCTGCAACAGCTGAAGGTCCGCTAATTGCATATGCCTGCTCTAGAACCACCTTTAGCCAATGGGGAGATACAGGGGAGACTGACGCAGATGTTCTGCAGACAGTTCCAAAGCCTGCCTATCTTGGAAAAAAACAGCAGTTATAGGGCACGGTTTTGTAGCTTATTTGATTACTTTATTTCCTCTATAATTTCATGGCCAGGCCTGACCTGGTCTGTCTGCAGCTGCCCATACAGATGATCAGGCCATGCCCATGAGCTGCATATAAACTGGAGAGATTGGGTTGCTGTATAGCAGGGAAATGCAATTAGTGGACCTCCAGCTGTTTCAAGACTACAAATCCCATCATGCCTCTGGGTGTCATGCTTGTGGCTGTCAGTCTTGCTATGCCTCATGGGACTTGTAGTTCTGCAACAGCTGGAGGTCCGCTAATTGCATATCCCTGCTGTATAGAGATCCAGACCTTTCATCTAGATCAGGGACGGTCATGGAGGAGTCACATGATTTGACCACAATAGATGCAGACGGGCAGCCTCGGGACAATCGCCCGGTTTATGTAAGCTGGCATTCACAGGCTGTGCGTCGTATTCTGTTCACCGCTGGCCTGTGGAGATGTAACATGCAGCTCTCCCTGGCTGAGCCCATTCTTATCTTTGAAGCTGGTCACAGACATTGTAGGGTGGTTGGATTTTACCTGCATTGTGTGATCTTTATACAGATAATTACATAAACATGTATGCTTAGACCACTCAAGTGTGCATGTTTATACCAAGGGAGCAGGGGTCAGAAGCATGACCAGACACCTCCATCGCTATGTTTCATAGAAAAACAGGAGCAATCCTCCAAAGATTTGCAACACAGCCTATGGCCATGTCTCTTAAGGTTGGCCAGCAGGGGGGGGGGGGGGTGTCTGGTGGTGTCAACTGGGGCCATGCAAACCATGCAAATTGCCATGCCTGAGACAATACACTCACCTGTGAGGACATCGCACATAACTGCAGGCAGATAACAAAACACAACCATCCATGTTATTATAATATTAATGACCCGTATGCCATACATCCATGTCTACACAAACCAACGTGCTTCAGTCATAGGCCAACACCATGGTGCTCACCTATCAATCCTAGTGCAAAAGTCAGATCGTGAGCTGCCTATAGTGGCCAGATAAGAGCGGACATTTTTAAAAGCAGGTGTGAAAATGCAAGCTGCTAGAGGCCACAGCACAATATTTGATCAAATGTACCAAGAGGTAGATATCCAGTATTCAACCTCTAATGCTGCATACACACGATCGGAAATGCCGCCAGCAAAAGACCGATGAGAGCTTTTGGTCGGAAAATACGACCATGTGTATACTCCATCGGTCTTTTGCTGGCGGAATTCCAGCCAGCAAAAGATTGAGAGCAGGTTCTCTATTTTTTCGGTTGGGAAAAGTTCCTATCCGAAAATGCGATTGTCTGTAGCAATTCGTACGCGCAAAAAATCACGCATGCTCGGAAGCATTGAACTTCATTTTCTCGGTTCGTCGTAGTGTTGTACGTCACATCGTTCTTGACAGTCGAAAGTTCAGAGAACTTTTGTGTGACCGTGTGTATGCAAGACAAGCTTGAGCGGAATTCCGCTCATGTGTACGAGGCATAACACTTATTCTATGGTCTCCATTTTTTTTTTTTTTTTTTTTTTTTAACATTTTGAAATCATGCGTCAGACAGGTCTACTCATACATAAAGGATCAAATGTCACCCAAGATTCACTGTATATTTGCTGACAAATTATCACCTCCCAAAAAGACCAACATCTGTATTTTCTCTCTGTAAAGTGAGGTCACCAACCTGGCTATACTGTCCAGCAGGGGCGCTAGATCACAGGACTGGCTAAAAAGAATGGCAGATAAGAGGCAGCCTCCATAGTAACCACAGCCTGACAGGTATGAACCAGGCCTAAAATATAATTCCCAGTGGGACCTCCCCTTTTCTGTTTTACGTTATGGACACAGTTACACCTTATACAATTTTTTAATTCTATTTCCTTTAGATTTACCTTCAGCTATGTAGTGCAAGGGCCATTCTGATTGCATACATATTGAAAGTGTTCAGGTTTGATTGCATATTATATGGTTTTGGTAAATCTAAAGGAAAGTTGTGCAAGAAAATTGTATAATGTATGGCCAGTCTTACTAAGTCTGCAACTCCAGCGATGACAAATCAATGCTGTTATCATCTTCCAACACCACTGTCTTCTAGTCATTGATACATCAGAAGCAGCTGCCTAATGGGATACCTGGGCATGCAAATACATCATCCCTGGCTGCATTGCTGACATTGTACAAGGTTTTGTTTTTTTTTAGCAGAAAAGACATGCACAGTCTTTTCTGCTAGACCAGGGGTCTCCAAACTTTCTAAACAAAGAGCCAGTTTACTGTCCTTCAGACTTTCGGGGGGCCGGACTGTGGCTCATGAGTAGAAATTGTGCCAGCATGAGTTGGAGTAAACAATGCCCAATTTTTGGTGTCAGTGAGAGCAATAGTGCCCCATTGTTGAGGTCATTGAGGGGAACTGTTCCCCATCGTTCGTGTCATTGGGAGGAATAGTGCCTGATCTTTGGTGTCATTGGGAGGAATGGTCCCCCATCATTGGTGTCATTAGGCCTCATTGTTGGTGTCATTGGAAGAAATAGTGCCTGATCTTTGGTGTCATTGGGGGGAATGGTGCCCCATCATTGGTGTCATTGGGAGGGACAGAGAGTAAACAATGCCCAATTTTTGGTGTCAGTGGAGCAATAGTGCCCCATTGTTGAGGTCATTGAGGGGAACTGTTCCCCATCGTTCGTGTCATTGGGAGGAATGGTCCCCCATGATTGGTGTCATTAGGCCTCATCATTGGTGTCATTGGGAGGAATGGTCCCCCATCATTGGTGTCATTAGGCCTCATCATTGGTGTCATTGGGAGGAATGGTCCCCCATCATTGGTGTCATTAGCCTCATCATTGGTGTCATTGGGAGGAATGGTCCCCCATCATTGGTATTTTTGGGCCCCATTGTTGGTGTCATTGGAAGGAACTGTGCCCCTTCGTTGATGTCAGTGAATAAAATACTGCCCCAAGGGCTGGATATAAGCAAGCAAATGGCCACATTCAGCCCCGGGGCCGCAGTTTGGGGACCACTGTGCTAGACAATACTCTACTTCCCAGCAATTAAAAAAAGTATATCTAAAGTTCCCGTTTAAACCTGTTGCTTTGTCTTGCATTGGTAAAGCACAGGTTGACTTGAAGCTCAGGACAAAAAAATTGCAAATTGCACATCAAATTTGCAACAAAGATGCAAATGGGTAGCTTTCTGTTGCAAATGAATGGAATCGCAGGAATGCAATCGGAACTGCATCGCCATCTGCAAATACAAGGCATTTTGTTCCTGTCCTTCAAGCCATGCAAAACAAAAAAATCAACTAAGCTTTTAACACTCCGCAGACTTCAAGGGATAATTAGTTTGGATTTTGAAAGTCAGCAGGCAGAACGCCATTCTCCATTTCAAAAGACGGCTAAATTGGATTAGCCGGGGGTGATAATGACGGGAGGGTGGAGCTTGGGACTTGCGCATTGTCACACCGCATGTATAGAAATGAGAGATTAGATGCGTGTCTATGGCTCTATGCTACAGATAAGGAAGAAGAGCAGCTGTTCATTTGCTGACTTTCGTTTCATTAGAGGCATGGTGCCGCCCTCAGATAACTTTGATCTGTTTTACGTGCCCCTCCTGAAACTTTGAAAACAGACCTCGATTCATAGCTAAACTCTGGGGAAACAGTTAAGTACACTGTTGAAATATGTATTTATGAACTTTTTTAGCAATCAAAGCATTTGTAATTCTGTTTAGCCAGTCTTATGATCCGGGTAGGATTCCAAGACACTACAGTCAGGTCTATGACGTCTAGTGCTGCAGCAGCAGCACAGCTCATTCCAGAGCACTGGGTCAGGACACGCCTCCTGTCTGCTTATTGGATGATTTAGGAGCAGCAGCACAGTGATGAATCAAAAGCCAGCGGCATTAATTGCCTTTCTTGTCTCTTCCTGGAGCAGTCTGTTGGTCGTTGAGGCTACCCTTCCCCCACCAAGGATGGTCCAATAGGGAGGCCTGGTGAGAGGATGAGATTTGTATATAAATTCAGCTGCAAAAAAAATAAAGGAGAGCGCAAACCTTAAAGCAGAGTTCCTCCCGAAAGTGGAACTACCGCTTATTGTACTCCCCCCTCCCCCCTCCGGTGCCACAATTGGCACCTTTCGGGGGGGAGGGGGGACAGAATACCTATCTTTGAAAGGTATCCTATTCCTACGTCCGAGCCGCGGCCCGTGACATCCCTCCTCCTCTCCCTGTCACTGGTCCAGTAGGAGAGGAGCGGGGCCTTGTGCATGCGCAGTAGGGTTCCCGGTGTGAAGCCGTAAGGCTACACTATCGGGTGCCCTTACACGCAATGGCGGCAGCAGCACCAGACAGCTTATGGAAACATCAGCTGCCGTGCCAACATCGCTGGACTCCAGGACAGGTGGGTGTCAGGGCTTCCGTCCGCTGCGCACGCTAGTGCGCAGGCGCACGGGTTCAGCTTCCCGGCTCATAGCCAGTGACAGGGAGAAGATGCGGCGGCGCGTGCGCACTCGTGTTCCCGCCAAGCGGCGCGCGCGCATGCGCAGTAGCGCGGCATCACCTCATGTGACCTCAACGGCCCTATAAAAGGAGGGCCTCTGTGCCCAGACAGACGCTGGTTCGTCTGACAAGCTGCTTCCTGTTTGTATCCTGTACTTGACCCTTGAAGATTGTCTTACCTGTTGCCAAACCCGGATCGTCCTGACTACTCTGCCTTCTCCTGACCTTGACCTTTGGATTGCCTACTTGGATTTGCTACCTTCTCCTGCCCTGGACCTTTGGCCTGTACCTTGGACTCTCTTCTGAATCTGCCAGTGTTTGATCCCTAGCCTGCCTTGGACTCTCCTGCTCAAGGATACCTTTGCACCTAATCTACCAGTGTTTGACCCTCGGCCTGCATTTACCTAACCTGCCTGTGTTTGATCCCCAGTCTGTTTTGCTGTGTCTCAACTAGGAATTCGTGGACGTACTAACCTGCTCCAGTCTACCCTTCTCTACAACATCAGGAGCCCACGCCTGGTCACCATCCACCCGGTGGCTTGTGCCTCTTGGTGCCAACCGTCCCTGTGTCACCTTCAGGGCAGTGGGCGCCGAGTCGCAAGGGTAACCGCTCTCGGCATCTTGGCCTCGGTGAGTACCTAGTTCTTGACAGTACGAACCAGCCATGACAGAGGCCAACAGAGCGGTTTCTCCACTGGACATGTTATGTCAGCAGGTGTCTGCCCTCACGGAAGCGGTACAGAAACTACAGGAAGGTTATGCTCAAGTCGATACTCGACTCCAACAACTGACCACGGCCGCCCCTCTAGCAAGTTCAGCTTCCGGGTCTACTAGTGGGACTTCTGCACCTCAAGCTCAACCTCCACCTGCCATGATGATGGCCGTGCCTGAACCCAAGGTACCAATTCCAGAACGATTTTCGGGTGATCGCAGGAAGTTCAGGTCCTTCAAAAATGCTTGTTCCCTGTACCTTGCCTTGCAACCCCGAACCTTTTCCTCAGAGATTGTCAAAGTCGGGTTTATCATCTCCCTTCTATCCGAGGAACCCCAATCTTGGGCCCATGGTCTCATGGAACAAAGGAACCCTCTCCTTAATACTGTTGATACATTTTTTGAAGCAATGGGCCAACTCTACGATGACCCCCAACGTAAGGCCACGGCTGAGGCCACCCTGCATACCCTCTCTCAGGGGAGAAGGCCTGTAGAGGACTATACGGCGGAGTTCCGCAAATGGTCTGCCGATACCACCTGGAATGAGGCAGCCCTCCTCTACCAGTATCGACTGGGATTAAGGGAGAGTCTGAAGGACGAGTTAGCCCGGGTGGAGCCTCCTACTTCGTTGGAGGAGTTGATCCAGGTAGCCACCAAACTGGATCGACGTATGCGGGAACGTCGCTCAGAACGTATACAAGGGTCCCGACCAATATGGGTTTCCCCAAGGATGCCAGCTGCTTATCCGACCGTCCCATCCGGTCCATCGGCCCCTGAAGGGGAACCAATGCAGTTGGGTTTAGTCCGTCCCCGCCTTACCCAGGAAGAACGGCAACGAAGACGGAGATCCAATCTGTGCCTCTATTGTGGGGGTTCAGGACATTTCCTCCTGAATTGTCCCATCCGGCCTAGTAAGTTGCCACCTCAGCCTTTCATGAATTGTCAAGCCGTCAATCGGGCCCAAACTTATGTGACTCTTTCTGTTTCCCTACAGCTAGCGGGAAGGAAGATCCGGCTACCAGCCGTGATTGACTCAGGGGCTTGCAGCTGCTTCCTGGATATCTCTATCGCCAAGGAATGGCACATTCCTTGCCTCAACAAGACAAATCCTCTATTGGTCCATTTGGCTGATGGGTCCCTTCCACAATCTGGTCCAGTAACTCAGGAGACTTCACCTATCCTCACCACCACAGATTCCGGCCACCAAGAGTTTCTACGGTTTGATCTTATATCTTCTCCAATGTTTCCAATTATCCTTGGACTTCCTTGGCTGCAAGCTCATGACCCCCAAATTCACTGGAATAGGAAGGAGGTCTCCTTCTCATCACCATATTGTCACCAACACTGCATCTCTCCAACTCCCTGCTCTGTCCTATCGGTCATCTCGACATCAGAGAATCTTCAACACATTCCCCCGGTCTATCAGGACTTTAAAGATGTCTTTGACAAAAAGAAGGCTGACCATCTACCACCACATCGGGCCTATGATTGCCCCATCGAATTGCTCACAGGCTCCGCAATTCCCTTTGGGCGCATATTTCCTCTGTCAGAGACCGAACTAAAGGCCCTCAAGGCCTATATTGATGAGAATCTCGAGAAGGGCTTTATCCGGCCATCCACCTCTCCAGCAGGGGCTGGTATTTTCTTCGTTGGGAAGAAAGATGGTTCACTCAGGCCCTGCGTTGATTATCGAGAACTTAATAAAATTACTATCAAGAACCGATATCCTCTACCACTTATTCCTGAACTCTTCCAGCGGTTCCGGTCAGCTAAAGTTTTCTCTAAACTCGACTTAAGGGGTGCCTACAACCTTGTCAGAATCCGTGCAGGGGATGAGTGGAAGACGGCCTTCAGGTCTCGCTTTGGCCACTATGAATACTTGGTGATGCCATTTGGCCTATGTAATGCTCCAGCCACTTTTCAGCACCTGGTTAATGACATTTTTAGAAAATATTTGGATGACTTTTTAGTCGTGTACCTAGACGACATTCTCGTTTTTTCAGCCACTCTGGAACTACATCGGGAACATGTCAGAAAGGTCCTCACCATCCTCAGAGCCCATCAGCTCTATCTTAAAGCTGAGAAGTGCGAGTTTGAAAGATCTACCGTACAGTTTCTGGGGTTCATCATCTCCACTAAAGGCACCTCCATGGACCCACAAAAGGTCAAGGCAGTGGTAGACTGGCCACCTCCTAAGGATAAAAGAGCTGTACAGAGATTCATCGGTTTTGCCAATT
Source organism: Lithobates sylvaticus (assembly GCA_028564925.1). Taxonomy (NCBI): domain Eukaryota; kingdom Metazoa; phylum Chordata; class Amphibia; order Anura; family Ranidae; genus Lithobates; species Lithobates sylvaticus. The sequence continues at coordinate 261,091,081 of CM053031.1, forward strand.
TTTATAGGAGGTTCATCGCCGGTTTCTCTGCCATTGTGAGTCCAATCACCCAACTGACCCGCCTACACAGCCGTTTTCAGTGGTCCCAGGAGGCCCAGGAGGCTTTTGTCAAACTAAAGACCCTCTTCACGTCTGCTCCTATCCTACGGCACCCAGACCCACTGCTACCTTTCGTCCTGGAAGTGGACGCCTCGGAGTCAGCCACAGGCGCCATCCTCTCCCAACGCCATGGGCCGAAAGCCCTGCTGCACCCAGTGGCCTTCGCCTCCCGAAGGCTCAATCCGGCCGAGAAGAACTATGACGTTGGTGATCGGGAGCTATTGGCCATTAAATCCGCGCTGGAGGAGTGGAGATACCTCCTCGAAGGAGCAGTCCACCCAATTACCATTTTTACAGACCATAAAAATCTTGAATACCTTCGCACTGCTAAACGCTTAAGACCCCGTCAAGCCCGTTGGGCACTCTTCTTTTCAAGGTTCACATTCCACATTTCCTATCGGCCAGGGTCAAAGAACGGCAAGGCAGATGCTCTATCCCGTATCTTCCCAGAGTCCTCGCAGGTATCAGAACCCAGCACCATTCTTACTCCTCAGAACTTTCTACTACTCACACCTACTGACCTGGTCTCCACTCTATCCACCGCTTCGGCTCACTGCAAGGATTCCATTCTGGACACCCTAGAGAGACGTGAAGGTTTATTCTGGCTCCAAGACAAGATTTTCGTCCCTACAGAGGTGAGACCTGTAGTCCTGAAAGCTCTACATGATCATAAACTAGCTGGGCACTTTGGGGTACGGAAAACAGCAGAACATATCTCTCGCACCTTTTGGTGGCCAGGCTGGAGAAGTGACTGCCAAAAATACGTATCCTCCTGTATTACATGTCAACGAAACAAGGGTCCTAGAGCAAAGCCATGGGGGTTACTAAGGCCTCTACCCATCCCAGAACGACCTTGGGCCGACATTTCGATGGATTTCATCGTGGAATTACCTCCATCACAAGGCTTCACCACTATCCTAGTGGTAGTGGATCGGCTGTCCAAAATGAGTCACTTTTTGCCCATGATCGGCACCCCCTCTGCCCTGGAGACCGCCAACATTTTTGTCAAGGAGGTTGTTAGACTCCATGGGGTACCCAAGAGCATCGTCTCGGATAGGGGCCCACAATTCACCTCAAAATTTTGGAAAGAACTTTGCAAGACCTTGGATATCAACATTTGTCTTTCATCTGCCTACCACCCACAAAGTAATGGACAAACTGAACGCACTAATCAAACTCTTGAACAATACTTACGATGTTTCTGTTCTTCCGCACAAGACGACTGGTCCTCTCTATTATCTTTTGCAGAATTTGCATATAATAACTCTTCCCATTCGACCACAAATCAGACTCCGTTTTGGGCTAACTTTGGGTTTCATCCATCTTTTCTCCCTAATGTTGTCTCTGAATCACGGGTGCCCGCTGTACAAGAACGGATAAGTTACATTCAAACCAACTTCAAGAGACTTCAAGACGCCATGCAACACGCCCAGGAAGGATATAAAAAGTATCACAACAAGGGGAGGAAGGAGAATCCTCATTTCAAGATTGGAGAGAAGGTATGGCTGGCAACTACCCATCTTAAAATCGCGTGTCCTGCAAAGAAGTTGGGTCCCAAGTTCATTGGACCATTCGAAATAAAGAAGATGGTAAACCCTGTGGCCTTTGAACTTGCCTTACCCAGTTCCTACAGAATACACCCAGTATTCCATGCCTCCCTACTGAGACCCTTGGTCCCCAGTCCTTTCCCAAACAGAGAAGAAGTTCCTCCTCCACCTATAACAATTGATGGAGTGGAAGAATACGAGGTAGAGTCGTTACTTGGCTGCAGGAAGGTGGGTCGTCAGCTTCAATTTTTAGTAAAATGGAAGGGCTATCCACCAGAGGATAATTCTTGGGAACCATCCAGAAACTTCCATGCCCCAAGATTAATCAAGATCTTCCGACAAGAACACCCTGAATTGATGGAGAGCCTGGGCGTCCGGAGGCCGCCCCTCAGGGGGGGGCACTGTCAGGGCTTCCGTCCGCTGCGCACGCTAGTGCGCAGGCGCACGGGTTCAGCTTCCCGGCTCATAGCCAGTGACAGGGAGAAGATGCGGCGGCGCGTGCGCACTCGTGTTCCCGCCAAGCGGCGCGCGCGCATGCGCAGTAGCGCGGCATCACCTCATGTGACCTCAACGGCCCTATAAAAGGAGGGCCTCTGTGCCCAGACAGACGCTGGTTCGTCTGACAAGCTGCTTCCTGTTTGTATCCTGTACTTGACCCTTGAAGATTGTCTTACCTGTTGCCAAACCCGGATCGTCCTGACTACTCTGCCTTCTCCTGACCTTGACCTTTGGATTGCCTACTTGGATTTGCTACCTTCTCCTGCCCTGGACCTTTGGCCTGTACCTTGGACTCTCTTCTGAATCTGCCAGTGTTTGATCCCTAGCCTGCCTTGGACTCTCCTGCTCAAGGATACCTTTGCACCTAATCTACCAGTGTTTGACCCTCGGCCTGCATTTACCTAACCTGCCTGTGTTTGATCCCCAGTCTGTTTTGCTGTGTCTCAACTAGGAATTCGTGGACGTACTAACCTGCTCCAGTCTACCCTTCTCTACAACATCAGGAGCCCACGCCTGGTCACCATCCACCCGGTGGCTTGTGCCTCTTGGTGCCAACCGTCCCTGTGTCACCTTCAGGGCAGTGGGCGCCGAGTCGCAAGGGTAACCGCTCTCGGCATCTTGGCCTCGGTGAGTACCTAGTTCTTGACAGTGGGTGTCCTATTGTTAAAAGCCAGCAGCTGCAGTATGTGTAGCTGCTGGTGTCCTGTCGGATAGTGTCCCCCGTCGGATACTGTCCGCTGTGTACTGCACATGTGCAGTACGGATGACAGTCAGATTCCGAAAATATCCGAAGATGAACGGCGCCTGCGCCGTGAGTCCAGGTTCAAGCCCCACCATCCAAGTGGAAATAGAGTTAAAATAAAAAACAGCCGAGCGAAGCAAGGCCGTGCCCGAAGCGTGGCGAGGGGCCCTCTAACTCTTTGCAGCCCTATATCTACTTGGATAGTGGGGCTTGCACCTGGACTTACGGCGCAGGCGCCGTTCATATTCGGGGATTTTCTGAATCTCCTAGTCCTCCGAACTGCACAAGCACTGCGCCTGCGCAGTACGGCCCGGACACTATTCGATAGGCGGACATTTTTTGACAGAACACAGGCTTTTAATTTTTTATATATTTTTTGGGCGGAACACCGCTTTTATTACTATATAATTTATAAAGAAGCCAAAGGCATGCTCACAAACTTAAGGACATCACAAGCATTTAAAATCGCAACTCTAACATGGTGGGTCCCAGATCGCTATGTTGGGAAAGCTGACGCGTCTCAGGAGTCAGGCTCCCTTCTTCAGAGCCCTGTGATGTCCTTGAGTCTGTGAGTATACCTTTGGCTTGTTAATAAGTTCTATGGTGATTAAGGTAATGCGCTAGGCATCTGAGGCCCTCTTTATTTTCTTATTGAGTTTCCCCACTTAGAGAGAGCAGCATTGCTGGAGATACTACTGTTGTACAGTTGGATGTGAGGTGGAGTGAGTGCTGAGGCTTTACTGTTTTTGGATAAATTCAGCTGCCTAGAACTTCAGATTTGCAATAAGTTTTAAGATGAAATTAACCTTTTGTAGGATGGTACTGCTACTTTTATGCAGCGTACACACGATCGGAATTCCGGACAGAAAAAGACAGATGAGAGCTTTTCATCGGAAAATGCGATCGTGTGGAGGCTCCATCGGAATTTTGCTGGCTGAATTTCCAAAAGCAAAAAATTGAGAGCATGTTCTCAATTTTTCAGATGGAAAATGTTTCTATCGGAAATTCCGACCGTCGGTAGCAATTCTGACGAGCAAAATTCCTATGCATGCTCGGAAACAATTTGACGCATTGTTGGAAGCATTGAACTCGGCTCGTTGTAGTGTTGTACGTCACTGCGTTCTTGACGGTCGAAATTTGGTGTGACCGTGTGTAGGCAAGACAGTTTGAGTGGAATTCCGCCGGAATTCCGTCGGGAAAACCATCAGAGCTTTTTCCGACGAGAATTCTGATCATGTGTTCGCGGCATTAGGCTACATTCACACCAGCGATTTAGGGGATTTGTGCCAATTTCAGCGTCAGGAATCTTCTGATTCCTGCTGCTGCTGCTGTGATGGGCAGGGTTTGCCCGCCAGCCCTGTTCAGTATGATGACCAGTTGCTGGCAGCTGAAGCTATTTGCAGCTATCAGCACAGCCAGCGATCACCTTCGGTGATCACTGCTGGACACGCACAGTCATCCAGCAGCGCTCACCGCAGGTACTCGCTGGCTGGGCAGACGGCTGCTGATGACCCGCCATTATAGTGAACTGGGTCAGCGGGCACACCTAGCCCTTCACAGCAGCAGCAGGAATCAGAAGATTCCTGACGCTGCAATTTGCACAAATCGCTGGTGTAAATGTAGCCTTAAGGGGAACTCCAGATTTTGTTCATTGTAACATAGACAGTCAACTTTACATTTTACTAAATATGTTCACATGAAGATATCATTTATTTTTCTTCCCCAAGGTTTCAGTTCTAGCCAACGAATCCTCCCCTGGGTGCCGCCAACGTTTCAACTCGGGGCTCAAGGCCTGCCATGTTTTCCACAACCCACCTCCACCACCTGTGATGTCAGACGTTGACATCTATTGTAAACTCGTAGATTCTGATTGGATGAAAACGTTGGGTGGTGAGGACAAGATCAAAGAACATGATAATATTTGTTGTGAAAGCCAAAGCTGGGCTGCAGGAGAGATTGGAGGGGGGGGGGGGGGGGGGGGGGGGGGGGTTCAGTGTCGCTCACTTGTGCAAGTCAGAAAACCAAGACCAACCAACGCACCAAACATCCAGAAATTCTGATGTGTCGCAATTTTTGTAATACAACACACTGCAAAGCATGTTGTTGCTTGGTGCACTGGGGTGTAATTCAAACCCAATGGCACAACATTGCTTTGGCATGCATTATCATAACTTGATACAAGCCTAACAACACAAAAATATAAATGGAGCCTAAGGCCGCCTTCACAGGAGCGATTAGGGGCATCCAACTGATTCAAGCAGCAAAAATCAACAGATTTTTGGGGCTGGGATGATGGGTAAGTGGGCACTCATTCTGTACAAAACAATGACAGGCTGAGAGGAGCTGTCTCTTTTCGCTTGTAACCGCACATGGAACGGTTACCTACATTTAGGGACGGATGTCCAAGTCTGGACTCCTCTTTCTGTGTGAAGTGGCAATCATCTGTCCCTAACTGCAGGTAACGGCTCCATGTGAATTTAACCAGCAGGCAGCCATGGCCACTGCCATCCTGTCATTCATTCACACAGAAAGATCCGCCACAGATAACTGTAAAAACCTGTGATTCTGACTGCAGGAGTCTGCTGATTCTTGCCACCATCCCTAATCACCCATTTGAAGGAAACCTAAATGTCCGATGTACACCAAAACCCCTTCCCCACTCACCGACCAGCCTGTGTCCTCCTCGATTCCCTGCAATCAGCTGGGTGCTAAGGCCCTGGAGTCCCCTCTTGCTCCACTGTAATCTACCATTCAAGTAATGGGCCACACACTGAGGACATTCAGCACACTGCTCATAACCATCAACCCAAAGCCATGCCCCCAACATGTTTCACCCACAACAGGGCTTAATCATGACGAGCTGAACGTCTTTGTATGGCCCATTATTTGGATTACAGTGGAACAAGGCCTAAATATCACCGACACTTTATCAATACTGATTTACTGCTGGTGTGTGAGAGATTGCATTAAGATGAGTGAGTTGTTCCTTTTGGTGTAGTAGTGATAAAACAATATAAAAAGGCCATTTTCTTTCTTTTTTTTTTCTTCTTTTTGTTGGTTATTTCTTTATAGGTATTATATGGAGATGGGTTTTGTTTTTGGGTTGATTAAACGGGGTAACATTTTTGAATTATTGGGCTATATAAGGCAATAAGGGGTCAGCTGATTGGTGGAAGCAGTGGAGAGGCTTAGTATGTTATATATAAGATTGAAATTATATGATTTAGATGAGTAATATAAGCCGGATATATCTGAACTGTTGAGATTATTATTTTATATACTATCAATTATCTGGAAAAGATGTGTCTTTATGTTGTTCTTTTTTGCCTTGTGAAATAAATAAAAGATTTACAAAAAAAGGGGGCATTTCTCTGCTCTAATATTTGGACATAGAGCAGCAGTAAAACTAATACAATTTTAGCACTCTTCTGCATAAACACTATACGAAGCATAGTAAATATTCTAAAAGTAAGGGCCAATAAATCCCATAAGCTTTAAAGTGCCTCTTCAGTCTTTTAGTAAATATGTCAAATACATTTTGTACCAAAGTCCAAGCTTTTCAATAATAAAATAAATCCTATAAAATCCCTAAAAAAACAATAAAAAAAGATCCCCTTGCTGACCACGTAGGACATATGTTTATCACAGAACAATGCGGAGTGACGGCACCAAGGCGTACCGTATGTTAGATTGACTTGAAAGATAAGTGGCTGCTTCTAAAAAAACACAACTTAGGACACGTAGGAACTTGTGACATCTGTCTAAAAATAACACTTTCAGAGACGCTGTGTACCTGGCAAGCTCAATATTCCCATAGTGTGTTCAAGAGTAGAGTGGAATCACACCAGGGATTAAAGTCAATGTAAACCCAAGAACAAAAAATGTATTATATTGCAGTTTACCAGGCCTTGGATATGGTGACTGCATTAGCTTTCAGTTCATTTTTTTCCTTTAGAATCTTTGCCGGTAACACACTTGCTTTCCTAGAGGGACAACGCTCAATCACTGTACTGTATCTGTGGAGGAGCAACGTTGTCACCCTTAGATAGGACTACACACTCCCTCTTTCTCTTTCCAACAACATACAGAGTTGTACTACATCGAGATTACTGGTGGTAACAATGCAACACAGGAAATTATCAGCCCACTAAAGTTCCGGCAGGATCAACAGAGATATGTTCATGTGTACTCAAGAGACATGACAGTGAAGGATTTAGCCCATCCCAGCCTAGTATAAAAAATATCAGCTTAGGATGAACTGACTTTTTAAAGAGACCCTGTTGTCAGACCCAGTCATTCCAACTACAATTACACATATTTTATGCATGTTATCTAAGACCCCACCCCTCACCAAGGGCGTTTTGCAGGCGCTATAGCGTTAGAAATAGCGCCTGCAATCCGCCCTAAAACAGCTGCACCATTGTCTGTAGTGTGAAAGCCAGAGGGCTTTCACACTGCAGCGGTGCGTTGGTAGGAGGTCAGGAAAAGTCCTGCCAGCAGCTTCTTTGGAGCGGTGAAGGAGCGGTGTGTGTTTACCGCTCCTCCACCGCTGCTCCCATTGAAATCAAAGGGGCAGTGCTGTAATACCACCGGCAAAACATATACCGATATTGTGGCGTATTGCCGGGGGTTTAACCCTTTCTCGGCCGCCGCTAGCGGGGGGGGGGGTAAAAGTCCCCCGCTAGCGGCCGAAATGCGCCGACGGTAAAACGCCGCTAAAAATAGCGGTATTTTACTGCCGACGCTATGGGTGGCGTGGTGTGAAAGGGGTCTTAAAGTCTCCCTTGTGTAGACCTCTAAAAGCCCTGAGACTGCTGACTTAAAACTGTCACCCAAATGATACTCTATACCGGACTTTCTCAAAGAGGGTTCCTTCTGGTTTTTTTTTGAGGGTTCCTTTAGCAGTGAGCAATGGGGAATTGATTTGCTACCTACAGTGACCACCAATATAAGGGTAAATCTAAAGCTTTAGGTCTCCGCTCAGGCTTCTGCGGCTGTGACTGATGGATCCAGCTATGAGTCCATCCTAACCCTATACAACCGTAAGCAGAAAAAATATCCCAGGATGCTGTACACCGTGCAAGCCTGCCCATCACACAAGTAACAGAAGCTTCAGCATAGCTTCATCTAAGCCCCCCCCCCCTCCCCAACGTGTTCCACCCCAGGGGGCTTAGTCATGGTGGGGCTCACTTTTCTGTTGACCAACAATGATAGGGGTCTATTCTCCACTGACCACTGTTATAGGGGGTGAATTCTCCAATAACGATTGTAAAAGTTGATTTCTTCACTGACCATCAATGTAAGGGGTGACATCTACACTGACCACCAATATAAGGGGCCACTTCTCCATTGATCACCAATGTAGGGGTCACTTCTCCACTGACCACCTCACTAGAGAGATCTTCCCTCACTTTCTGTTCCCGTGACAACAGGGCAACAAATTGGAGGAGAAGTTGTCAGCAGAAAGGGACAGGCTGCAATAAAAATATTGTCGAATTCTAACCCTTCCATAATTTACAAAAAATATGGTTTTCCCATCATATAGATTTCCCATTGCAGAGCTGACTTTAACCCTCCCCTGCTCTATCCTAAACATAATACATTGTTTTCACTAGAGTTAGGCTTTCTTGAACAAAATACAGGAGTTTGCTGTTAACCCATCTTCTCCATAGTTAGATGTTGACATCTACTTACATCCATGGTATGACGCTGGAGATCCACCTGACTTTCCGTAGTCCTGCTCTGAGTAACTTGTAGACAGGTTAGGTTGACTAGATCCTCGGCCAAAGCTGATCTGATTGTTGCTCCCTACCGCGGTGGACACCTGTGCCATACGTTCTTTGGTCTTAAGTGCCTGGGCTCTCTCGCCTTTCAACCTCTCATCATCCTTCAAAAGGCTCACCAATTGTTTAGACTTTTCCCGTACGTTAATCCCCTGGTCTTTGCCATCCCGGTCGATGTACTGGAAGTCCTTTAGAGTCTGTATGGCGAAGATGTTCTCCTTGCACTGGTGGGACACCCTCTCGGAGCCAGTCTTGATGAGATAGTCCAACAAGGTCAAAGCTTTGTAAACATGCCTCCAGTTCTTCCCATGGTCATTGAGTCTCTTCCAGATCATGCTCATGATTTCGGAAAAGGCCACCACGTTGTAAGTCAAGTCAGCGATTTCTGTCATAAGGGAGCTAGAAGGACCCCATGGGTCATTGGAGGTGGCTTCCCTGACTTTAATCTCAGCTTCTGAATAATTATTCACAATGTTTTTCATCTGCCTCCGAATAGATGAGGTGGTCATTTTTGTATGGTTTAAAAATGTTTTAAAAAATCCACAGTAAAAAATCTAAATCATAAAACAGCCTTGAAAATCCACAGCCGAAATGTCCTCGCGTTCAAAGGTAGAATAGTAAATCCTTTGTGAAACGAATCGTCCACACATGAGAAGGAGCGGGATCCAATTTTCAGTAAAAGCATCTCCTCAACCCTTGTACATTTTGAGACCCTACGAGCTAAAAGGAAAAAAATAAAATAAGGGGTCAGTAGAGTAGTGTTTTTTCCCCCCACAGAATAATATTAAAATTACACATCCAGCATACAAAATCCCCATTGCCCTTCTGTCCCAGCAAAATTTTTCAGATTTTGCTAGTGGCCACTGGGGTTGAGGTTGCACACCGTGTATAGCACACCCCTAAACCCTGCACTCTGTACACAGCACACCCCGGAACTCTGCACGTAACATACCCCTGAACACTGCATTCTGTACATAGCGCACCCCTGCACTCTGTATGTAATACACTCCTGAACCCTGCAATCTGTATGTAGCACATCCCTTAACCTTACACATGCATAGTGCACCCCTAAATGCTATATGCAGTGCACTTCTGAACTCTGCACTCTATAAGAAGCGTAATCCTGAACCCTGCACTCTGTACGTAACGCACCCCAGATACAACCGACCCTTTGAAGGCAACCACACTGCTGATGCAGCCCTTGATGAAATTGAGTTTGACACCCCTGCTATAGGGCATGGAGTGAGAGGAAATCTCCTCTGTGGGGACAAAAGCAACACAATTTTGAAGTTTTGGTATTAAACATATCTATGTTACCAGTAACCTGCTATTAGTCATGAAAGCCTCTTCTGTGCAAACCTTAAAGCGGAGTTCCACCCTAAAGTGGAACTTCCGCTTATCGAATCCCCCCCCCCCCCCCCCCCGGTGCCACAATTGGCACCTTTCAGGGGGGAGGGGGGTGAAGATACCTGTATAATACAGGTGTCTGTACCCACTTCAGGGACTAGCTAGCCCCGCCCCTATCCGAGGATGCCCGCCCATATCCGAGGGTTCCCGTTGTGTCTTGGGAAACACACAGTTCCCAGGACATGCGGGGACCAATAAAGACGCGCAGCGCGACTCGCGCATGTGCAGTAGGGAACCGGGCAGTGAATCACTTCCCGATTTCCTGACAGAGGATGTCGGTGGGGCAGCCAAGAGACGAGTGATTGCTCGTCGTCTTCTGCCGACATTGCTGGAACCTGGAACAGGTAAGTGTCCATTTATTAAAAGTCAGCAGCTGCAGTATTTGTAGCTGCTGACTTTTAAAAAAAAAAAAAAATCATCCTCTTTAACTATTATTTTAATAAGGCCTTGACTTGATGGATAAGCCCTATTCTTGTGGATAAAACTTGCCTACTCACCTCTGTCCAAGGCGAGCGAACTTACTGGCCAATACATCATATGAGCCAGGGGCCCACTGCTTCCAGATCCCATAATCTACACACCATTTGGGACGACTAACGTTATTTCCCCATAGCAGCCTTTCTCTACTAGGGTTACTCCAGAGGTTGCTAGGGGTTCTATGAGCACTGAGCAATTTCAGCCTCTCAGATAAGTAGCCAAATACGTCAATTAGCTTTTATGCCATCTGTAAGGGGGGCATACTTTCCACTAACCACCAAGTAATAGAATCACCAGTGTAAAGAAGTCCTACTCCACTGGCCACCAATGTAATAGAATCCTCTTCCACTGATTACTAATATAATAGAGTCCTACTCCACTGACTACAAATGTAAGGGGGTCCTTCTTTGCCAACCACCAATGTAACAGGGTCTTTCTCCACCCACCAGCAATGTAATGGGGTCCTTCTACACTGACTAACAGTGTGAAGAGGCCCAACTCCACTGACCACCAATGCAATAGGATCTTACTCCACTGACCACCAATATAAGGCCCCTTTCACACTGGGGCGTTTTTCAGGCGGTACAGCGCTAAAAATAGCGCCTGTTCACCGCCTGAAAAAATCCGGCCCCTTTAACTCCAGTGTGAAAGCCGGCGGGCTTTCACACTGGAGCGGTGCGCTAGCAGGACAGCAAAAAAAAGTCCTGCTAGCAGCATCTTTTGAGCGGTATAGGAGCGGTGTGTTCACCGCTCCTTCCCATTGATTTGAATGGGAAACCGCGGCAATACCGCTGCAAAGCGCCGCTACGGCGGCGCTCTGCGGGGGTGTTTAACCCTTTTTCGGCGCTCGCGGGGGGTAAAACCGCACCGCGAGCAGCCGAATACCGCGGTTAAAACGACGGTAAAGCAGCGCTAAATATAGCGCTGCTTTACCGTCACCGCGGCTCCCCGCCCAGTGTGAAAGGGGCCTAATAGTCCTACTCCACCAACCACCAATGTAATGGGGTCCTTCTTCACTGACTAATAGTGTAAAGAGGCCCAACTCCACTGACCACCAATGCAATAGAATCTTACTCCACTGACCACCAATATAATAGAGTCCTACTCCACCAACCACCAATGTAATGGAGTCCTTCACCACCAACGTAACAGGAGCTTTCTCCACCCACCAGCAATGTAAGGGAGTCCTTCTCCATTGAGTACCAATGTAATAGAATCCTACTTCACTGACCAACTATATAATAGTCCTACTACACTGACTACCAATGTAAGGGGGTCTTTCTCCACCCACCAACAATGTAAGGGGGTCCTTATCCATTGATCACCAGTGTAAAGGGGTACTTTTTCACTGACTATCAATGTAAGTAGGCATTATTTCACTAACCACCATGTGAGGAAACTGTACTGTATTCACTGTTGGCTTCTGTTCAACCCCAGTAGCCACATATGGATCGATATTTGGCTTGTCTCTGCTGAACCGGGTGAATTTTGACTCATGTATGGCCAGCTTTACAGTTTCTTTTATCTTTCAGGATTCTATTGGTAAGCTGTGGGGTCTGCACGCATGCTGTGCCCATTATGAGGCCTTTCCGCTTACCCTGCTGGACTTTGTATTTATATTATGGAGAATGTCAGAGGAGGAGCTGGAATTCAGAAGAGAACAGGCGCAGAGTCATGGCATGGAGATCCCACTATAAAAAAAATCCAAGACAAATGAAAACCCAGGGGCTTACTCAGTCCAGCAGGCTCCACCTATAATCCAACAAGCCAAATTAAAATAACGTTCATAGAGAACCCAGAGCCGCACTATCCAAAGAAAGCCTTTCTAATGTCTGCCTTTGCATTTGGGTTTCCTGAGCTGGTTTCAGCCCACTATACATTGTTTCTCAGCCCCATGTTAAGATCCTGTGTCTTTTTAACAACAAGCCGTCACAGGTTCAGGTACTTCCTGTCACTGTGAACAATAACCGAATAAATAAACACAATGACGACGCGTTCCGGAAGAGAACGTGAAACTTAGAGATAAGGGCATGAGAGCCATCGTGCGGGCTTTGCCACTTTTAGGCCTGGCTGCATGGCAAGTTTGGGATCGGCTGCAGATCAGAAAAACTGTGAAGATTACCACTCTTCCATAGTCATGTCAATCTGAAAGAAGCAACCTGATTTTGTGCCATGGCAGAGTGCTACACAATCCCTGTACAGGAATTTGAAGTTTAATCTGCTAATATTTTGCTTTCCTGGTTCCTCCCTGCCTTCTCCTCAACAAGCTGATTAAACATAATTTTTAGGAAAACATTTCCGTTTTCATTGCATACTTTATATCATACCCAATGATGTCATTACTGAGTTTCAGTGCTTCTCTATGCAATGCATCAGCTCATGGCTGGTGGGAAGGGCTGCCAGGTTTTCTCCCTTTAAACATCACAGCACTCTGCCTCAGTAGTCGTCTAAAGAGCCCTCAGCCCTGGTGCAATCAGTGGGCTGGCACTTGGAAGGAGTTCTGCAAATATCAAAATGCTTTGATGAGTGGGTGTCAGTCTGGAGGAGTGGGTGATTCTATGCAGGCTGTTTGTCCATGCAGAGCGCCCTAGATAACGGGCACATGTGATAATAATTCTTCATATTTTTCTTGTTTAACTTAGGGATGGCAAATTGGGAGACAAGACTAGAATAGAGTTTTAGCTTAAAAGAGTAGTATGGGTTTTCGTTTTATTTAAGAATCCTACAGTGCATCTGGAAAGTATTCACAGCGCTTCACTTTTACCACATTTTGTTATGTTACAGACTTATTCCGAAATGGGTTAAATTCATTATTTTCCTCAAAATCCTACAAACAATACCCCATAATAACAATGTGAAAGAAATTTGTTTAAAATCTTTGCATATTTATTAAAAATAAAAAAAGTATTCACAGCCTTTGCCATGACACTCAAAGTTGAGCTCAGGTGCATGGGCATCTGCATGGGGGCGAGCAAGGGATCGGCAAGGTGTCCGTGAGCTGTCCTTGCAGGGTCCGCCGCTGACTTTTCTGAGTCTGCTGCTCTCTGACTCACTGAGACAGTCCCTCCCTCACCCCCAATGCGATGGCTCGAGCCTCGGCTCGGCTCCAGTCACTTCTGTGTATTTGTAGAGAGAGCTGTAGATCCAGGTGGCACGGGCCAGAGACGCGCACTCAAGTGGAGTGAGGTTGGAGTCCTGCCTGCATGCGGAGTGATCTGGGGGATTATATTCTATATACAGGTGTAAGAAGACTAAGTAAAGCGGGATCTATTATATGGGGGACCTACCCTGGCATGGCCTACTCTAAAGGGGGATCTATATGGGGGACAGTGGCCTGGCCTGCTCTAAAGGGGGATCTATGGGGGACCTGCCCTGGCCTGCTCTAAAGGGGGATCTATATGGGGGACCCTGGCCTGCTCTAAAGGGGATCTATGGGGGGCTGCCCTGGCCTGCTCTAAAGGGGGATCTATATGGGGGACCCTGGCCTGCTGTAAAGGGGATCTATGGGGGGGCTGCCCTGGCCTGCTCTAAAGGGGGATCTATATGGGGGACAGTGGTCTGGCCTTCTCTAAAGGGGCATCTATGGGGGACCTGCCCTGGCCTGCTCTAAAGGGGATCTATGGGGGACCCGCCCTGGCCTGCTCTAAAGGGGATCTATGGGGGACCCGCCCTGGCCTGCTCTAAAGGGGGATCTTTATGGGAGTCCCTGGCCTGCTCTAAAGGGAATCTATGGGGGGACTGCCCTGGCCTGCTCTAAAGGGGGATCTATATGGGGGACAGTGGTCTGGCATTCTCTAAAGGGGGATCTATGGGGGACCTGTCCTGGCCTGCTCTAAAGGGGGATCTATAAGGGGGAAGCTTGATCCTTCTATTAAGCTTTTGCATCGGGTTTCTCAAACCTTTGCATGCCTGCGTTTTATGTGATAATGACGAAGCCCCTCCCCTTCAGAACATTGGGTAACCCATCCCCCCCCCCCCCCCCCCCCCCCCCGAAAAATGTTCTTCAGATGGTCAGGTGCATCCTGTTTCCACTTATAATTTTTTAGATATTTCTACAACAGATCTGAAAATGGCTGTGCACCAACGCTCCCCATCCAACCTGATGGAGCTTGAGAGTTCCTGCAAAGAAGAATGGGAGAAACTGGCCAAAAATAGGTGTGCCAAGCTTGTAGCATTATAATCAAAAAGATTTGAGGCTGTAATTGGTGCCAAAGGTGCTTCAACAAATATTGAGAAAAGGCTGTGAATAATTATGTACGTGGGATTTTTTTATTTTTAATGCATTTGCAAAGATTTCAAACAAACTTCTTTCATTATGGGGAATTGTTTGTAGAATTTTGAGGAAAATAATGAATTTAATCGGTTTTGGAACAAGGCTGTAACATAAAATGTGGAAAAAGTAAAATGCTGTGAATACTTTCCGGAGGCACTTTACTTACCCAAGTGGATGCTGCATCTGTCCCTCGTGGCCTCTAAGGCCCCTTTCACACGGGACGGATCCGTAATTATCCTCCCCGTGAACATCTGCTTGCTCCGTTGATCCCCGCTGAGTCGGCAGATGACAGATCTCCGCTCTCCTCTATGGGGGATTGGATGAACACGGACCGTCCGTGTTCATCCGATCCGCTCTACAGACGGATGGAAAAATAGGATGACCATAGCGGGGACAGATGATATCGGGTGTCAGCGGATGTTCATACGCCAACACCCGCTATCCCATAGAGATGCATGTATGTCCGTATTTCATCCGAAAATGGATGAAATGCGGACATACGGTCCGCACGTGTGAAAGGGGCCTTAGACTGAGAACCGAACGATCAAACACCACTGATCGATTGGTTCTCACAGCTCCCCGAGCAGAGAGCTGGTCACTGTCAGTCACCGCTCTCTACTCGGCCCTCCCCCTCAGAATGAATTGCACTTCTGTGATCCACAGGAGAAGTACAGCCAGACGAGCTTCTCCTTTAATATATTGCAGTTTATCTGTGCTAATGCCTCGTTCACACGGGGTGTACTACAGCGCCCCCATGTAAAGCCATGTTTACCCACACAGGGATGCACAGATGTTCAATGCATTATGGTGCAGGCACTCCTATTGATGTCAATTGGGATGCAGCAGCTTCACAGACAAAGGCACTCATCTCAATTTGACATCAGTGTGGGTGCAGGTGCATGGCCCTGAACTTGGACAACATGAGTTCTGGGACCCGCACCATACAGCTGTCAAATGTCCATGCAGTTGCTGTGTCCCAATTCACATCAAGGGGACTGCCTACACAGGGATGCACAGAACACTTGTGCATCCCCATGCAGGTTTAAAACGGCCTAGCACAAATGCTAATGCAGAGCAGACACGGACACAGCCTGCTGTTCTCTATAGAGCTGTCAGATGGAAACGGACTGCCTGTTATCTGATCTGCGGGACGGACAGGGAACCAATCTCCATCCGTCTCTTTTTAGCAGACTGGATCGGGTTCGGCCTGAAAAACTCAGTGTGAAAGGGATCTACAAAACGCCACCCCCTCTCCAGCTTCATAACATGAGGAGGGGGGTGTTCTGTAGTTCACAGAGGAGAACCGAGCAGGGCTGATAACAATGCTTCAGATGACACCACAGAGTGCACAGGATAGCACTGGATTGACACAATCAATGATTTATTTATTTTTCCACATATCAAACAGATACAAGGAAAAGCTTTCAATATATAACCAACCAAAAAGGGAACAAATAAGAGAGTTTACATACACTTTAATATTACTGATGATAATACCGAGTGTTCTCCTAGACAAAACCACTACAAGTCCCAGCATGCCAGGCGATCTCCTGGGGGCTGCACGTGTCCTGATTAATGTAACAGTATCATCTGTCCTGGTCTGTCATAGTCAGACGGGAAGGCAGACAAGCGGGCATTGTGATTGCAGGGAGGAGGAAGAGAATACAAACTTTGCTGTTAGACAGCAAGACAGAGAGTGCTTCATGCTACGCTATAAATGGGGACATTCATGGGCTTTCCTGGATTAGAGAGAGCGTCCTGATTCACACAGCAGACGTGCGAACCCTGCAGAGATTGTGCACATTGTTCTTTTCCAGAGGCGCCCAAAATCTCACTAAAGACTCCTAAACTACATTGTATGGAATTCCAAGCGCTAAAACCTCCTAGAAGCTGTAACATGTTGGTATCATTTTAAAAGACCCTTTCCGCATTTCAAAATGTTCAGCTTTTGTCAAAATACTTGTGTTGAAGACCCTTGTTTAGGTACTCAGGCTCGGTCCACACAGGGGCAACCCGACTTACAGCGTGACTTTGCAAGGCAACTTGGAGGCGACTTTGAGCGACTTACAACGTGACTTAAAGTTGCCTCCAGGACAGGCGACTTTGGCTGTGGCCAATCACAGAATAATCAGCTCTGTGGGAGGGAGGGGGTTGCCTGGGCAAACGTGGGAAGTACCTGTGTAAATTATTTTCTTTTTCCTGTAAAGTTGCTTCATTTAGATGGAGATCCGACTTGGAGACGACTTCTATTGAATTCTATGGGTACAAGTCCCTAGAAGTAGTACAGAAACCTTTTCTGAAGTTCGGAGCGACTTCAGTATTGTACATTAAGATGGCTCTCATTAACTATAATGTAATTCCTAATGTCAAGCGACTTGGGGCGACTTGAGGGCTGACAAGTCGGATCCCAAGTCGTTGTAGTGTGAACCGGTAATCTATAAAAAAATGTCCCCCTTCGGATAGTGTCCGCCCTTAACTGCGCAAGCCTGCGCACTACGCAATAAAACTGATCACATACCATTCTCCAAAAATTGCCGAAACTCAATAGCTGACCATTAGGTTTGCTTCACACCTGCGCACTTAATATTAGATTAGGTCACAGTGTGGGGCAGTGATAATGGCGGATACTTCTATGGGAGTCTGTGAGAGAATGCTGCTTTCAGCTGTGCCTGTTCGGAGACTTTCGGCGTCTCCTTTCCAATGCTTAGTACGCAGGTGCGGCGTATGCGCAGTTCGGAGCGGACACTTTTCGATAGGCAGACACTTTCTGTCAGAACACCTGCACTTATGGTGACAACACTCTGTCCCTGTCTACCATTTACATTCCTATGTTGTCACCTGGGGGTTATTTTACTAAAACTGGAGAGTGCAAAGTTTGGTGCAGCTGTGCATGGTAGCCAGTTCAATTAAGCTTTGAAAAAAAAAAAACTTGGAAGTTGATTGGTTTCTATGCAGAGCTGCACTAGGTTTTGCACTCCAGTTTTAGTAAATCAACCCCCCCCGTCACAAGGACTGCCAATGATGACTGTGAGTGACCTTTGCCATTGCTTCAGTTTGCTTCAGTGCACATGTGCCGATGACGTTGGCACATGCAAATACAGGGGATATCTCCTAAACCATTCAGGGTAGCTTCAGGTAAGCCTTATTATAGGCTTACCTGTAGCAAAAAGTGTGTTGTAAGGGTTTACAACCAGTTTAACAAAATGCAATGCAGCCATCACTGGAGCGCATGTAGACAGAAAGTAGCTGCAGAAGGCCTGAAGCAGTGAGGAAGCAACAGAGGATGACAAAAAGTGCTTTTGTTTTAACAAAATGACAATTGTGGTTTGGCAAACTAAATGTCATTTTGTTAAGGTTTACACCTACTTTATATTGAAGCCGGTGGGTCAGCATGGAACCTAGGCAGCTATTTTTTTTTCTCATGACAGATTTACTTTAATATAGCTTATGTAGCAAATGATATGATGCAAAAAAAAGGATCGGAATTCCGGCCAGAAAAAGACCGATGAGAGCTTTTCATCGGAAAATGCGACCGTGTGCATGCTCCATCGGAATTTTGCTGGCCGAATTTCCGACAGCAAAGAATTGAGAGCATGTTCTCAATTTTTCCAACGGAAAAGGTTTCTATCGGAAATTCCGATCGTCTGTAGCAATTCTGACATGCAAAATTCCTACGCATGCTCAGAAACAATTCGACGCATGCTCAGAAGCATTGAACTCGGCTCGTTGTAGTGTTGTACATCACCGCGTTCTTGACGGTCAGAATTTGGTGTGACCGTGTGTAGGCAAGACAGTTTGAGCGGAATTCCGTCGGGAAAACCGTCAGAGAAGATAAATCTTAAGACAACCCTTGGATAGAATGCTGGTATATACCAACCTAATCGTTCGCTTCGTTCTTCTCAAGACCTCCTGCTCTCTAGTTCCCTCATCACCTCCTCCCATGCTCGTCTCCAGGACTTTTCCAGAGCCTCTCCAATCCTAAGGAACTCCTTACACCAATCTGTCCGATTATCTCCTATCCTACTCTATTAGCTTTTAGATGATCCCTGAAAACCCTCTTTAGAGAGGCCTATCCTACCCATACCTAACAACTGTATTTTCATTTTCTTCATCTGATCATCCCCCAGAGCTATATTACCTTTTGCTCCCTTCTAGATTGTAAGCTCCAACGAGCAGGGCCGTCTGATCCCTCCAGTGTTGAATTGTATAAAATCCTATATTATAATAATAATAATAATGCTGAAGGTCTAAAACGTCTGTCACAGCTTTACTGCTGTCTGCTTTCCCCTCACTTCCTGTCCCTGTAACACCAGGACCAAAAAAGAAGGGAATGGGTATCAGCAGACAGGATCACACAGACAGCAATAGAAAGCTCACTGTGCTTCTAACCTTAACCCACCCTATCCGTTTTTAATTCTACTAACATAGGTGTGCTGGTAGATTGCTCAACCCAAAACAAGAAGGATACGACTTTAAGCCCTCGTTCACATTGAATGCGGCTTTGAAATCATGCGACTTCATCTGAAATCTCACAATTTCAAAGCCGTGTATAAGTGCGACTTTGAAGACATCTGTGTGATTCCCATTGTGCAAAATAAAGACTAGGTTCACACTATCTTTGCATGCGGCTCACAGCAGGGGTCCTGTGTGTCCCCGTTCACCATTTCAAGTCCGATTTCAGCCCGAATTTCTGGCTGAATTCGGACCTGAAATGGACCAAAAGACGCACAGGATCCCTGTGCAAATTCACACCGGAGCCACAGCGGAGAGATATGTGAATCGGCTTCATAGAGAGCCGGTCAAAATCTCCTGCTATTGCGAATTGGATGCGGCTTCCCCGCATCCAGTTCGCAATGGTGTGAACCCAGCCTTACTGGACTTGTACTATAATTGTGGTGCTTTCTTTCTATCCACACTTCATGGCCCATTCTGCTAAAAGGAAATGATGTTCTTGTTGTCTCTGTTCCCACTGGAGCAATTTCTCATCACTTCCAGTGCCCCCTAGTCATTGGAACAGTAAGTAAGAAGGACGCAGCAATAAAATCTCTTCTGTTAGGCCCCTTACACATGAGAGGCTGGTTCTGTCTGTTCCATCGTGCGGTGGATCGCTTTTCAGCATCAGCTTCCAGGCGTTCAAAAGACGATCCAGCAATGCATATTTTGATTTGTTTGAAATATCACGCAGCAATCGTTTGGCTAGTGGTTGTAGTGTGGGCCCAATGACCCCAGTGGGCGACTTAAATTTGCTGCACCAAGAAGCATCATGGCAGCACCATGTGAACCACCTGCTCTCGCTGTTGTGGAAGGCCTAGGTGGGCAGTTGGGGTGGTAAAATCACCCGGTATTACTGCCCCTTTGCCACCAATGTGAAAGGGGCCCTAGAGTAGGCAATACGTGGTGACGTTTGTTGCGTACGACGGAACTACATAGAGGCTAGTAGCCAATAGCTTTGGTCTCGTAATTTGATCTGAGCATGTGTGGCACTCTGTCCGTCGGAATTCTCGACACACGATCGGAAAAAGTCTGAACGGATTTTGTTGTCAGAAAATTTTAGATCCTCCTCTCAAAAAAAACCCGCTAGAGCCCACACACGATCGGATTTTCCGACAACATAATCCGATCGGACTTTTTCCATCAGAATATCCGACCGTGTGTACGGGGCATTATAGAGGCATATGATTGGTGAACATACACGAGCCTCCGTGATCCTAAGTGCTAATTCCCAGTGACAGTCCGAGTCGCGTCTCTTTATAAGGACATAATCCCACAGGTCTGCATCTTGTTAAGTCGTAGAGCAAGTGGGAGCAGGTTCCTGAGTACGCGCTCTTGTCAGCGGAGGAGCCACACACTTTTTTGGGCCGCTTCCAGACACATGGAATTCATTCCTGGAGAATGTCTACAGCAGACTGGCAGTCAAACTCAGGATGTTATGGAGTGAAACGAGTCAGGAGGGGCCACTAAATACACTCAGTCACCCTGCAGGCCTAACTGTGCCACCTATATCTGCCAGAGGCATGGGTTGCCTGGGCATTGTCCGACAACCCATTGGGACCTCTGAAAAGCGAAAGCTGCAATCCGTTCATTATGTCAGCGTCAACCAATTGGGACCTTTAAAAAAACTATACCTGGATTCCAATTGCTAAGGGAGTGTGTTGTGCATGGCAATCATTGGACAGCAAACACAAATGAATATGAACCTTTTAAAAATGACAGCTTGAATCCGGTTGCTATGAATGTGTGTTCTCCCTGTCAATTAATAAAGAACCTCTAAAAATGATAGATAGGATTCAGTTGCTATGTATGTGTGCTGTCCACTGCAACCAATCAGGACCTTTTGAAAAAGACAGCTGAAATATGGTTGCTATGGCTGTGTGTTATCCGCGACAACCAGACAGGACCATTAAAAAAAAAAAATTACAGCTGAAATACAGTTGCTATGGGTGTATGCTATCAATGGCAACCAATCAGGACCTTTAACCACTTCAGCCCCGGACCAATTGTCAGCTTAAGGACCAGAGGTCTTTTTTCAATTTCGCACTGCACTACTTTAACTGGTAATTGTGCGGTCATGCAATTTTGTAACGAAACGAAATTTGCGTCCTTTTCTTCCCACAAATAGAGCTTTCTTTTGATGGTATTTGATTGCCTCTGT
Source organism: Lithobates sylvaticus (assembly GCA_028564925.1). NCBI lineage: Eukaryota > Metazoa > Chordata > Amphibia > Anura > Ranidae > Lithobates > Lithobates sylvaticus. The sequence goes on from CM053031.1 coordinate 261,112,559, forward strand.
GATTTTTATTTTTTGCGATATAAACGGAAAAAGAGCGAAAATTTTGAAAAAAAAAGAGATTTTCTACTTTTTGTTATAAAAAAAATCTAATAAACTCAATTTTAGTCAAACATTTGGGCCAAAATGTATTCAGCCACATGTCTTTAGTAAAAAAAATGCCAATAAGCGTATATTTATTGGTTTGCGCAAAAGTTATAGCGTCTACAAACTAGAGTACATTTTCTGGAATTTACACCGCTTTTAATTTATGACTGCCTATTTCATTTCTTGAGGTGCTAAAATGGCAGAGAAGTACAAAACCCCCCCAAATGACCCCATTTTGGAAAGTAGACACCCCAAGCTATTTGCTGAGAGGCATGTTGAGCCCATTGAATATTTTTTTTTTTAGTCCCAAGTGATTGAATAAAGACAAAAATAAAAAATAATTTTTTTTTTCTTCAAAAAGTTGTCACTAAATTATATATTGCTCACACATGCCATAGTTATATGTGGAATTGCACCCCAAAATACATTTTGCTGCTTCTCCTGAGTATGGGGATACCACATGTGTGGGACTTTTTGGGAGCCTAGCCGCGTACGGGGCCCCGAAACCCAAGCACCGCCTTCAGGATTTCTAAGGGTGCAAATTTTTGATTTCACTCCTCACTACCTATCACAGTTTCGAAGGCCATAAAATGCCAAAATAGCACAAAACCCCCCCAAATGACCCCATTTTGGAAAGTAGACACCCCAAGCTATTTGTTGAGAGGCATGGTGAGTATTTTACAGCTCTCATTTGTTTTTGAAAATGAAGAAAGTAAAGAAAAAAAATTTTTTTTTTTTTTCTTTTTTCAATTTTCAAAACTTTGTGACAAAAAGCGACATCTGCAAAATACTCACAATACCTCTCAGCAAATAGCTTGGGGTGTCTACTTTCCAAAATGGGGTCATTTTGGGGGGTTTTATGCCATCTGGGCATTCCATGGCCTCCGAAACTGTGATTGGCAGTGAGAAGTGAAATAAAAAAATTACTCCCTTAGAAAGCCTGAAGGCGGTGCTTGGTTTTTGGGGTTCCGTACGCAGCTAGGCTCCCAAAAAGTCCCACACATGTGGTATCCCCGTACTCAGGAGAAGCAACAGAATGTATTTTGGGGTGTATTTCCACATATGCCCATGACATGTTTGAGCAATATATCATTTAGTGACAACTTTTTGTAAAAAAAAAATATATATATTTTTTTTTTTTCATTATTCAATCTCTTGGGACAAAAAAAAAAAATATTTAATGGGCTCAACATTGCTCTCAGCAAATAGCTTGGGGTGTCTACTTTCCAAAATGGGGTCATTTGGGGGGGGTTTGAACTGTCCTGGCATTTTATGCACAACATTTAGAAGCCTATGTCACACGTCACCCACTCTTCTAACCACTTGAAGATAAAGCCCTTTCTGACACTTTTTGTTTACATGAAAACATATTTTTTTTTTGCAAGAAAATTACGTTGAACCCCCAAACACTATATATATTGTTAAAGCAAAGGCCCTACAGATTAAAATGGTGGGTGTTGCATTTTTTTTTTCCACACAGTATTTGCGCAGCGATTTTTCAAACGCATTTTTTGTGGAAAAAATACACTTTTTTTTATTTTAATGCACTAAAACACACTATATTGCTCAAATTTTTGATGAAATAAAAAATATGATCTTAGGCCGAGTACATGGATACCAAACACGACATGCTTTAAAATTGCGCACAAACACGCAGTGGCGACAAACTACATACATTTTTAAAAGCCTTTAAAAGCCTTTACATGATACCACATTAGATTCACGGAGGAGGTCTACTGCTAAAATTACTGCCCTCGATCTGACCTTCGCGGTGATACCTCACATGCATGCTGCAATTGCTGTTTACATATGACGCCAGACCAACGCTTGTGTACGCCTTTGCGCAAGAGAAGGGGGGGCAGGGGTGCTTTTTTTTTTTTTTTTAGTTTTTTTTTTTTATTTATTTAGCTTTTTTATTCTATTTTTAAACTGTTCCTTCCATTTTTTTTCTTTGTTATGATTTTTATTGTTATCTCAGGGAATGTAAATATCCCCTATGATAGCAATAGGCAGTGACAGGTACTCTTTTTTTGAAAAAATTGGGGTCTATTAGACCCTAGATCTTTCCTCTGCCCTCAAAGCATCTGACCACACCAAGATTGGTGTGATAAAATGCTTTCCCAATTTCCCAATGGCGCGGTTTATATCCGGGAGGGGGGACATTCCCTCCTACTGCTTGTAAAAGCAGTCTAGAGGCTAATTACCCGCTAGAATTGCTTTTACATGAAAGCCGATCACTGGCTGAAAAGAATGATACCAAGATGATACCTAAACCTGCAGGCATCATTCTGGTATAACCATTCAAAGTCCAGCAACATACTGGACATATATTGTAATCTTTTTTTTTTTCATGCAGCCTCTTGGCTGAACGAAAAAAAGAGATTGATTGGTGGGTATGCCCACCATTAGAATACTCCCTTCATCCACCCACTTCTAATGATGGGCATACATGCACCATTTATATATGCCGATGCATGGGGGCATCCTCCCGCAAAAGTTATGCCGTGTACACACGGTCGGAATTTCGACCGTATGTACGTGGCATTAGGAGCCAATCGCTCCTCCGCCCCCCCTGCTGCCCCCATGCTTCGGCACATATGCTCTTTTTTTTAACTGTGGTGGTGAAATCACCTCCTACAGCGTTGGAGTCGCGGCTTTATGTATCGTGGGAGCAAACGCTGTTGCTGTCAAGATAAATAAATCCGCGCTGCAACTGAATGGCGCACCTGAAAACAAAAAAATGCTTAACACTAAAACACAGTAAACAAAATTACATACCTGAAAAGCAAGCATGATAAAACATGATAAAACATAATAAAACATTGCAGAATAGAATGGAGTAAAAAAAGAGCAACAATAGAGAGAGAGAGAGAACAATAAAACGACAACTATTTTTGTTTTTTTTATTTTTTTGAGATTCACAGGTAAAAAAGCTCCTGACTGTTAGCGACTGAATCAAAACGCTACACAAAAAAAAATGTTAGCGATCGCAGGGATCAGGCCTGACTCTGCGAACACTGCAGTTATGTGTGCTTAGTGTTTTGTAAGTGACAGTGATCGATCGATACTGCACTTGGGTGGGCTGGGCTGGGCGGAGGGGGAAAACGCAGGTGCTAGCAGGTATCTGGGCTGATCCCGCTAACAATGCGTTTTTTTGGAACCCTAAACTGCTGGGACGCTAGTATAGATCTGATCAGATCAGATATTGATCTGTTCAGATACTATACCACTAAGGGAGGTGTATGCTTTGCGCGTGGGGTGTTTGCGGTACTGGCACTAACCTGGGGCGACGCAGACCTTATTTGACCCTAAAACCTAATTGATATCACCCGCCGGGCGATCAGGGGGTTAAACCGTTATTGGGTAATAAATGGCGGGTGCCCTGACAGTATAAAAAACAAGCTAACTAACCAGCGTCACCCGTAACAGTAATACAAAAAAAAACTGGTTACCTAGCGACACTAATGCAGGGATCAGAAAAACGATCGCTTAGTGACACTGGCAAAAGGGGGTGAAAGGGTTAACTAGGGGCAATCAGGGGGTAAAACCTTTATTAGGTAATATATGGGGGTACCTGACGCTATATAAAAACCTGACGGGGGAACCTAAATAACGAAATAACTAACTGGCTAACCAGCGTCACCAGTGACATTTTATACGGTGATCACTGGTGAAAGGGTTAACTCTAGGGGCAATCAGGGGGTTAAAACCTTTATTTAGGTTGTAATATGGGGGTACCTGACCTATAAACCTATTTATGAACCTATATAAACATGGCGGTTAACCTAAAAAAAAACTGGTTACCTAGCGACACTAATGCAGCGATCAGAAAAACGATCGCTTAGTGACACTGGCAAAAGGGGGTGAAAGGGTTAACTAGGGGCAATCAGGGGGTTAAACCTTTATTAGGTAATATATGGGGGTACCTGACGCTATATAAAAACCTGACGGGGAACCTAAATAACGAAATAACTAACTGGCTAACCAGCGTCACCAGTGACAGTTATACGGTGATTACTGGTGAAAGGGTTAACTCTAGGGGCAATCAGGGGGTTAAAACCTTTATTTAGGTTGTAATATGGGGGTACCTGACCTATAAAACTATTTATGAACCTATATAAAACATGGCGGTTAAAATAAAAAAAAAATGGTTACCTAGCGACACAATGCAGCGATCAGAAAAACGATCGCTTAGTGACACTGGCAAAAGGGGGTGAAGGGGTTAACTAGGGGCAATCAGGGGGTTAAACCTTTATTAGGGGGGGGTAGGGGGCTACCTAGGACCTAAAACTAACTGCCCTGACAGTTATTACAGTCACACTGACACTAAATGCAGTGATCAGTAAATAAATGATCACTGCAATTAGTGACACTGTGACTGGGGGGGGAGGGGGTGATCTGGGGGGTGATCAGGGGGGGACAGGGGGGTGTTTTGTGTGCCTAACTGTACTGGTGTCAGTGTAGTGTTGTGCACTGACCTTAACATGTTCGCCGCTCGGCGTCTCCGGTCACATAGACCGGCGCACCGAGCGTGACATCACTTCCGCCTTCCTGTCTATACAATAGACAGGAAGGGGAAGCTTTTCATTGGCCAGGAGCGATCGCGAGGGGGTGGCCAGAAACCACTGGCCGTCCCCTCGTCCCGGATCGCTCCTGAAGCGATGCCGACCGTCCCCGCCGGCGGAGGGGGGTCCGATCGGACCCCCCAACCGCCTAAAGAATGGCACGTACAGGTACGTGGTTCTGCCTGTACGTGCCATTCTGCCGACGTATATCTACATGGGGCGGTCGGCAAGTGGTTAAAAAATGACAAGTGGGACATCGTTGCTATTGATGTGTTTTGTGCACGAAAACCAGCCAGGACCGTTAATTTGACAGCTGGAATCCATTTGCTATGAATGTGTGCTGTCCACAGCAACCAATCGGGACCTTTTTAAAAATGACAGCTGGACTATGGTTGCTATGGATGTATGTTGTCCACAACAACCAGTCAGGGTCATTAAAAAAAAAAATGACAGCTAGAAACTGGTTGCTATGGATGTGTTCTGTCCAATGCAACCAGTCAAGACATTTAAAAAAATGAAAGCTGGACTCCAGTTGCTATGGATGTGGGCTGTTTGTGTCAGCCAATCAGGGCTTTTAAAAAATAAATCAAAGCTAGAGTCTGGTTACTATGGATGTGTGCTGTCCACATCAACTAATTGGGGCCTTCAAAAAGTGACAGCTGGAATCCCATTGCTATGGGTTACAGATATGCCTCTTGTGCAGTGCAAAACATGAAGAGTCCTAGAAGCAACGTCATAACCAAATCACCTCTAAACTCCACCCAAAAAATCACAGATCATTATAATAATTCTACTTCTTACTCATGGGTGCCAATGTTTTAAAAGGATTTTGCATGATGCAGTTGGGATGCATGGGTGCATTTACAGGCAGAATTTTCAGGTGCATATGCACGTATGTGCGCTAATGCATTCTAATGCGCAGAATACATTAATATTCTGGCCAATAGAATGCATAAATGTGTGTGCAATACGGGGCTTTTACCGCATTTTCTAAGCAGCTTTTCTTCTGCCAGGAGAAAGGGCGTGCAAAGGAGCTGAGCAAACGATCGGTGTGTATAAGGCCTTATGAGGGTTTTCTTTTTTCTTTTCCTTTAACTGACACAGACGTAGAAAAATGTTTTGTACCAGTCCCTTTAAGAGAAGCTGCCACAATTCCTGACACTTTTCCCAAAGAGGTTTTGGGGTCCCAGCCCTTCCCTTTACATTCTTCATCATATAAAAAGAATACAAATCCAACATGGATGGAGGGAGCCCCTCAGACTTGACTGCAGAGATCTTACCATATAGACCCCAGAGTGATAGAAGAATGTAGGTGATTGAAATCTCAGGGTCATAAAACTGTGTGGACAGGCAGGGAAAAAGGGGCAGCTGCCCTGGGCCCTGTCATCGTTGTGGGGCCCAAAGCAGCTGCCTCATACTTGCCAACTATCCTGGTTTAAATTCCCTCATCCCTTGAGGTTTTAGTCCCGTGCTGTGTCCCAATATTTCAGTGTGAAGTGCTGCTACTAATGCTGCCCAGCTCTGCCCTATTGTTGTGTACAGATGACTCACCTGCAGACCCTGTTTTTACATGTAAATAGTGTCGGCATTCATATGTAAATAGTGGTGGCATTCATATGTAAATATCAGTGGCATTCATATGTAAATAACGGTGGCATTCATATGTAAATAGTGGCAGCCGGCGGCATTCATATGTATGTCATGCCCCCCCTGAGGTCATATCCACAGTAATTTTTAGCAATCAATCAACAAGCAGAAATCATGTGCTGTAACCTCTAGCAACTAATCAGTGAGCCACAATGTGTGCTTTAACCTCTAGCAACCAGTCAGTGAGCGGTAATGATGCACTGTAACCTCTGGCAACCAATCGCAATAGCTGCCTGATCTGATTCAGTAAACTGATTTTGAGTATAGCTGCTATTTATTGTATGTCTCATTGCAGGTGGAGAGTGAAACTGCATGGGGGGGGGGGGGGCAAGAAAAGTTTTGCCCAGGGTCCAATCAATATTAAAGACGGCCCTGTGGACAGGTCTTTTAGCACCCATAATCTTGTCCACTTAGTTTCCTATTTGCTTGAAATGACCTTGCGGTGCCCTGTAATGCCCAAAATATATCAGGCGTGCTGATAAGCCAGAGGACAGGATGCTTCGGATTCCAAAAGTGAACTCCTACTTCCATAGCCCAGAGCAAGATGACAAAATACCGAACATGGTGAATGACACCCCCGGCAACCAGAATCCCACTGTCCTCTCTCCACTGTAGGTTACAAAAAGAAAGCACGTCTCCTATTGGTTAGCTTATGCTACACAGACACTTGTATTCACAAGACCAAGTGTTATCTAGAGAGAGAAATGTCCAAGTACACTAAATTAAAGTGGTTGTAAAGGCTGAGGGTTTTTACCTTATTGCATTCTCTGCATTAAAAAAATCCTTCTCTGTGCAGCGCCCCCCTTAGGCCGGCCATAGACAGTTCGACAGTCCTGCTAAACTGGAGGAGATTCAAACCATGTATGGGCAGGCTGCATGTACCTAGTTGATATACCGTATATACTCAAGTATAAGCTGACCTGAATATAAGCCAAGGCGCCTAATTGGGAAAACGTATTGACTCGAGTATAAGCCTAGGGTGAGAAATGCGCAGCTACTGTAAGTGGAAAAGAAGGTGAACAATGCCCATTTGCAGCCTCACTGTGCCCATTTGCAGCCATAGGTCCCCCGAACTTCAAACTCGGTAGTTAAGGGTTCCTAGATGCCCCCTAGCTACAGCCAAAATGTGGGGTTACTGGACCCAAAGGGTCCCAAAATGACATTGCTGCAGATGGACACAGTTGACCGATTTTGGTGCCCCGTATCTCAGGGCCACTTAGAGCAAGGAACCCCAGCTTTGGATATGCTGTAGTGCTAGTTCCACTGGGTTTGCACACCAATTTGGGGTTCCTAGCACTAAGAAGCCCCAAGATACGGGGCCCCAAAGTCGGCTCTGAAAATGTCATTTTCTGCAGAATAAGAATGCTTGACTCAAGTATAAGCCTAGGGGGGCACTTTCAGCACAAAAAAATGTGGTGAAAAACTCGGCTTATACTCTCTCTCTCTCTCTCTCTCTCTCTATATATATATATATATATATATATATATATATATATAGATATATCTATATCTCTCTCTATATATCTATCTATCTATCTATCTATCTATCTATATATATATATCTATATATATATATATATATATATATATATATATATATATATATATATATATATATAAAATTTAGTAGGACATAGCTGCATCAAAAATATATTTTCCAGTGTCAATAACAATAACTTAATTCTATCTTTATATCTTCCAGTGTCATTAACTCGGGCAACTAGTATGATGTACTAAGGAAGGAAATAATTACTATAAGTATAAGAGGATTCGTTTATGATTAATACAAAGAAAACAATTATCAGTTCTTTCTAGAACATCTAGAATTCCCCTAAAAAAGGTTAGCAGAATTTTGCAGCCTCTATGGTCGGTAACCTATATTTTAGACATGTACTCATCACATATATCATGTTTCTTTCCCCTGGTTCCCGTACCGTTTTCACACCCTAAGACCACAGCGAACTGAAGATGCTTATCATATTTTCTCGAAATGAGAAGACGTTAACCACTACTGTGCATGGGTGATAGGTCCACTTTAAAATTTTAAAAATAAATCTATCATGAGAAAAATAGCGAGGCTGCCATTGCTGATCTCGCCTTCTGAAATGCTTGGCTGTCGTGCCTAACCTCTCGTACAGCCATTCTCAACCAGGGCTCCGTGTAACCCTAGGGTTCCTCAAGAGGTTGTTAGGGGTTCCTGGGGCTGTGGCTGATTGACCTCCCTTTTGATGGCGACTGCATAGTTCTAGAGCCAATGGCATTTGCAAAAGACAAAGATCTCGGGGGGAATTCTTCCCACTAACCACCAATGCCAAGAGTATTTTTCCCACCAACCCCGGATTAATTATTTTTAGCAGAGGTCCTCCCCAGACTTGTTTTTTCTGGTGTAGGAGAAAAGCTCTCTCTAGCTTCAGTACTCACCAAACCAGAATTAGTATGCAGAAATTAATGTTTGACTTTTCCCCAACTTTACTTGCTCTGAGTCACTTACTCAAGCCAGGCAACTGGCATTTTCCGAAAATGATTAGTAATGGCAGCTCCCATATATTTCTTATGAACGCGAACCTGTGTTCTATTTAGGGCAAAGAAAAAGGTTTACTTTAATGATGGTACCCCCAGCTGCACCTACGCCCTTTTTGCTCCCCCCATCTCTCAGCTCTGCAAAGTTGCATGCTTGGCACTCCCAGGTATGGGGGGGGAGCATGTGACTCGCTTCCCTTTCTTTTCACAGGACAGCACTGGTGCTTAACCAGGAAAATTAGAAGAGATGTCGGCACACCACAGTGGGATGCAATACTTTGCTATATTATTCTAAAAATTGACAGATCATGTGGCACAGGACAAATGGATGTTAGCGCGTTTCACACAACGTCGTGCTTAGTCATAACCAATTATGACTAAGCGCTGTGGTGTGTGGCCATTTCTTCTCATTTCCCTGGTTCATCACGGTGGCGAGCCGGGCAAGCACCTATCAGATGGGAACAATGATGGGATTTGCTTAATACTCACCTAGAGCGGTGCCGTTCTACATTCGGTTTCCAGCATTGGTGATCAGGCGCCCAGCACTGTCACATGGGTCGGTGGAGAAAGCCCTCACCCTTCTATAGGTGCAACTGAAAACTTGGAGGTTCCACAGGTTTATAAGAAGGCCAAATGGAGGCATTCAAAGGAAAGTAAGTAGGTGTGTCTGGTGGGCCGGCATTAGTTTTTTTTCTCCTCTGAATGGGAAAAAGGTTTAAATTAATTGTACCTTTTTATATCAAGTATACAACACTAACAGCCTTTTTGCACCTTTTTGCACCTTCTAGCAAAGTTTATGAGTTTAAAGCCAAGTGTAAGTTAGGGGTTCTAACTTATGTTCTACAGCTGCTTGGTTCTTCACCTACAAAAGCCTTCTTTCTAGGACACTGTATGTTGGAAGTCATGTAACTCCAAAAACTTATAACATCAAATTATATACTGTAGCTTGGTCTGGGTGGCTGAAGCTTCGAGGCTTTGGCTAGCAGGCATTTTAGCAGTCCAGCGCTGTGATAATGAGCAGCAGGAAGCCCATAAACTAGCCAGGTCATAAACAACTGCAAGTAGACAGTGATCCATGATGAAAGAAAAGGCTATTGGAGTATTGCCAGGGGTCATTGCTATGGCTAACCAGAGCAAACATGTAGTCAGGGAGCTAAACAAGGTCAGGGCAGGCAGAATTCAAATGAGGTTACCACATCAATCCGTAAAACCACAAAGAGTCACACTTATAAATCTAAAAAGGGCCATGTGAGAATGGAGTAAGCTTCCCATTAAAAGGGAGCTCCACCAGTTAGATCCTAAGCCAACATACTAATGCAAATGTGTGCTGGAGGGTAGTCAGCTTAAGGGACATAAATGAGCAGGATAATGGAGTAAAGCTAGCCCATATATTGGCAGAATATCATTCAAAAACATTTGTTTTCCTAACATTCATGCAATTTTCTAATGGTAAAAGTGGTCAAATTGATGATTGTTTTCGACCACGGTGATGAGAAAAAATGAAGGTGGATTTAGTTTTTTTCCTTTCTTGTCTGACTGAATTTCTTGTCTGACCGAATTTGACTCTGTAAAACAGCCCATAGATGATTTGATTCTCTTTGGGGTTGGGGCAGGGATCCTTCTCAACTGGCAGAACACAATTACTGCTAGCTGCTGTAGCCGCAGGCAATAATCGTAGAGTTCCTGCCTCTTCAGAACGAGGTGACGCTATTTTGCCTGTTTCCGGAAGTGGATGCTAATCCACACAATTGACACCATGAGGCTGTGGTTCATTACCCAGGTAACTTTTTTCTATATAAGTACAGTGCCTACAGCAGATGAGCACCCCAGATGATGTCTTGTTAGACGAAACGCGCCGGTACGCTCTGCTGAAGTCACTGTTTTAGCGCTTTTTTATCAACTAAATTGTGAGTGTATTTCCTCCTTTTTTTAATCAATAATTTTTTTTCCGAGTTAAACGGAATTACACTATGTGCCTACCTCTTCTTCCTTTTCAGAAATGGATCCTATTGGAGAAACCATCCATGCGGTTTTCCGTTTAAAATATCTACCCAATTGAGGTCCATTGTTGGAGTTGGTTTTCTGGCTGGAGGTCGTGTCCCTTGTGACAGTTCCCCTTGGGTGTGTAGCCCTACACGCCTGATTGACCCATTAGGTGTATACTTATTTGGGTTCAATCGTTCTGGTAAGCCTTTTGACTCTTTAGTGGTGGATCACTTATCAGCAAGTTTGGGCACGTTGTTCTATGTCACATTGTTATCCAGTTCAAGTGTCAGTTACTTTGAATCACGTTTTGGATATTCACAATTTTATTGTTTGGTCCACTTTTCCAAACATTAAGGACTTGTACTTTTTTCTTTTGGATATTATCATTGGACATTATTCACAAAAATTCCTATTTTGCACATTTGTTGATATGACCTTTAGTATATCGTTTTTATTTTAGGTTCTTGACACTTGTATGTTTAGTGTATACTCACATACATCTAGACACTGTAAAGTTTGAGCGCTGCACTTATCTTCCACAGGCTAGTTGTACCCAAGTTGATTGGATAAACTTGGGTATAATCAGCCTGCCCATAGATGGATCAAACCTTGCCCAGTCCCTGTTGAACTGGCCAAATATCGATCCATGAATGACCAGCCTAAGGGTGCATTCACACTCGCAAACACACCTGCACAGCAAACCCCAGCAGAGGTTCCCACAATTAGCTATGAGATGCAGCCCTATTGAACGCAACAGTAGGCTTGCAGCTCTTGCGTCTAATTGCAGCCACTAAAAAGTAATCTTTCAGGTAGTCTGCATCTACTCGCAGTGCGGGCGCATTCCTAAGTGTGAAGAAAGTTTTTCAAAAATTTTCATACGAAATGGTATTATTGAATGTTCTGACAAAGGATCTTCACCTGACAAATGTTGTTCAAAATTACTTCACACATACTTCAAAATGTTGTTTCCGTTTAACATTTTATTTTCGAGTGGATGGACTTCCCCAAAACGAAAAACCACAAAAAATGTCAAATTTGTCATCTCCGAGACCATTTTCCATCCTCTTTCAAATTTTCTCATCACTGCAGTTGAACACGAATGTCAATTTGACCCACTAACTATTACAAAACTGAACAAATGCACCTAAAATTGAAAATTTGAACTAAATTCAACTAGTGTATGACCAGCGGTGATGTAAGTAACTCACTTAAAATAAACAGAGTTACTTAACGCAGTTACTTTAGAGGGTAACAAGTAATCTAACTGATTACTCTTCCCCTCATGGTAATGCAGTTCCCATTACTTGGGCGGTGTTACCGCAATTATATCTACCACCCGGGAGGCCCGCCGTGGCCGCGCTGCCAGGCCGTTCCTTCCGCCGCGGGGAGGGGGGCTTTCGCCCGCTGAGCTGAGAAGAGGCTGTGACTCAGAGAGACTGTCTGGACCGCCCCATCCCGCCCCGCCTATCCAGAGAGAGAGAATGTCTGGAGGCGGGGCGGACACTGAAAAATGAAGTCAGCTGACACCAATCGAGTGAAGGGGAGGGTCTCTCCCTCTCTGCCCATGAGGAAAGCCATCCCTGGAGGCATTCAAATAAGTGACTGTGACGATTCGAATTGCAATGCAATCGATCCATCCCAAGTCCTCCACCACCTCTTCTTCTTACTGATCCCATTTCTACCCACCCACCATCACTTCTACCACAGAGGTGATGGGGGGGATAGGGTAGGGATGAGATCAGTGGTGGTGGGGGATGGGATCAGTAAGAGGCAGAGGTGGTGGTGGGAGAGGATGGCACCACCGCTGCCTGCCACCCCCCCAAGTACCAACGCTGCCTGCCCCCCCCCAGTACACCACCGCTGCCACCCCCCAAGTACCACCGCTGCCACTCCCCCAAGTACTGTACACCACTGCCACCCCCTCAAGTACCACCGCTGCCACCCCTCAAGTACCACCGCTGCCACCCCCTCAAGTACCACCGCTGCCACCCCAGTCACAGTTACTTTTCTGAGTAACTAATTACTTTTCCAATGTAGTAACCGCTGTAGTTACTAACGCAATTACTTTTTGGGAGAAGTAATTTGTAACTTAACTAATTACTTTTTTAAAGTAAGATGACCAACACTGATGACCAGTCTCCCCCAGCCTGTGACTGGACATTAAAAGGAGAAGTAGCAGACCGATAAGCTCATCCCTCTGTCACTCCACTTTCTCCTCCTATCAGTAAGTTCCTTGTTCGCACATGAGCACTATACACAGCTCCTTGTGCTGCGTTTCCCTCTCAGCTCTATTGTACAAGGATTGCAAGATTCACATAGCAGGTTAAATTCAGGTAATTACATTGCTTGGTTAAAAAAAAAAAAAAAAAAACAACATTTAATAATGTAATAATAAATACAGACCCGCACAGATTTGTGTCTTCCTTGTAATTCAGCTTTAAGTCACATAACTGTTTATTAATTGATCGCGGTCCAGCAGACGGCATGGAAGGCGGCGAGTATACTTAAACAATTACCCAAGGCTTCGGAACAGACTATGGAAAATGTAATTATTTTGTTTCTCCTTGAAGGCTAAAGGAAACATTTTACTACTAGTTGTTGTGAAATCTCAGAGAAATCGCCTCATTTTACAATGATTGGTTTGGTATACAGCGCCCTGGTAAAGGAACAAATAAATAAGCGGCGGCTGTGTGAAATATGAGTGTGTACAGTAGGCTGTACTTTGTGTACCTTTGCCGGGCACACTGTTTCATTGATGAATATGTGGAACCACACAATGTTATGCCTATTTTCCGTAACGTCATTACCAGTTGCCCAGCGACGAGCATCTGTTCTGCTTCACGAATGACTTATGGCTGCAGTGCCACTTATCCCCATAAACAAACGCTGGACGAAAACCATTAAATAGTTTCCTTTTTTTAGGTGCCTGACACCTTCCTAAAGTCTGTCACTGTTATCAAGCTACTTCTGTCTGGAATCTGGAGCCTAACTAGGACAAAGTGACAACTGATGAGGGAATCACATGACAGCTGATACAAGGATCACATGACCCACCCCCCTTTCCTGGGTCCTGTTCCCCATTCAAATGCCAAATACCGGCAGGTGGGAGAACGCATGGATGTTAGGGGGGTGCAGCTGGATTACATATTGGGCTACATTCATAGGGGTGGCCACCTGACAGAATCAATAGGTAATATTGCAAATTAACCTTTAACCACTTTTCACCCGCGCTATAGCCAAAAGACGGTTACAATCACATTGGCCTTTTACAACGTGATCAGCTGTCAGCCAATGACAGCTGATCAGGGAAGTAAACAAAAGCCAGTTATCTGCTTTTTTCTCAGCGTGAGGAGAAAGGAAGAAGGCCGGTAGCCGGCTTCTGTTACAGGGACATCGGTCCCACACAGTGCCCATCAGTGCCTACTATCAGCGCCCACCAGTGCTGCTAATCAGTGCTCACCAGCACTGCCAATCAGTGCCTCATCATCAGTGTCACCTATCAGTGCTGCCTATTAGTGCCGCCCATCAGTGCCACCTATCAGTACAGCCTCATTAGTGCCACCTAAATAGTGCCCATCAGTACAGCCTCATTAGTGCCGCCTAATTAGTGCCCATCAGTGCTACCTATCAGTACAGCCTCATTAGTGCCACCTGATTAGTGCCCATCAGTGCCGCCTCATCAGTGCAACCTCACCAGCGCACAACAGTGAAGTAGAAAAATTAGCTGTTTGCAAAATTTTATAACAGGCTATGAAAAATGTTTTTGTTTTGTTTTTTTCTAAATTTTCGGTCTTTTTTGTTACTTTAGCAAAAAATAAAAAAAACCCCAGTAGTGATTAAATACCATCAAAAGAAAGTTCTATTTGTGTGAAAAAAATTATAAATATGTTGTTTGGGTACAGCGTTGCATGACTGCGCAATTGGTCATTCAAAGTGTGACAGAGCTGAAAGCTGGAAATTGTCCTCGGCAGGAAGTGCCCAGTAAGCAAGTGTCTCAAAACAATGATGTCTGCAGGTCCCCTGTTACTCTATTTCTTACCACCTATGCAGCACAATTGCCTATGCCACATGCAGTTTTTTTTTAGCAAGTTAACCAGCTTGGCCAAACCAGAAGTATTTCCACTCTAATATTCACCCTCCAAGGCACCAGTGTGAAGTCAAATGTATGCAGAGAAATGGGGCTAAATTCCATTGTACACTATTATGTTCAATAGGGACCGGCCGAGATTAGATCCATCTATGGGCAGGCTGGCTGTACTGAAGTCAATCCATTGATCGACTTCATTACAACCAGCCTCTTGGATTTGTTTGCACGTGATCAGTGCCGGTGGCTTTAGCCGTTAACAGTGATCGTGTCCTGCCTGCAGGGAAGGCTCCATGCGAGCACAACACAACAGCACAGCAGGAGGGATTCCCCCATTAACACTGTGTTGATGGGGTAATCAAGCAATTTTCTTTGGTGGGAGGAAAGAAAATAGTATAACCCTTTCATGACTAAGCCTATTTCTGACATTTGGTGTTTACAAGTTAAAATCTGTATTCTTTGCTAGAAAATGACTTAGAACCCCCAAACATTATATATATATATATATATATATATATATATATATATATATATATATATATAATTTTAGCAGAGACTCTAGAGAATAAAACGGTGATTGTTGCAATATTTTATGTCGCACGGTATTTGTGCAGCGGTGTTTTAAGTGCAACTTTTTGGGAAAAGGATACTTTCATGAATTTAAAAAAAACGAAACAGTAAAATTAGACCAATTTTTTTGTATAATGTGAAAGATGATGTTATGCCGAGTAAATAGACACCAAACATGTCACGCTTTATAATTGCATGCACTCGTGGAATGGCGACAAACTACGGTACCTAAAAATCTCCATAGGCGACGCTTTAAAAATGTTTCACGGTTACCAGGTTAGAGTTACGGAGGAGGTCTAGAATTATTGCTCTCGCCCTGACGATAGCGGCAATACCTCACATGTGTGATTTGAACACCGTTTACATATGCGGGCGCGACTTCCGTATGCGTTTTCTTTGCTGCGCAAGCTCCCGGGGAAGGGGGCGCTTTACAAAAAAAATTCATTTTTTTCTTATTTATTTTATTTAATTTTAGATAATTCATTTGTGTTTTAAAAAAAAAAAATTTTCATCACTTTGATTGCTGTCACAAGGAATGTAAACATCCATTGTGACAGTAATAGGTGGTGACAGGTACTCTTTTTTTGAAGGGATTGGGGGTCTAAAAGACCCCCAATCCCTCCTTTGCACTTCAAAGTATTAAAATCACCGAAAACGGTGTATCTGAATACTGTGTACTTTTTTAAATTCGGCGCCATTGGCAGCCAAGTAAACAGGAAGTGACGTTGTGACGTTGCTTCCGTGTTTACATCAAGGTGACTGGAACCAAGCCGTTTCCGGCTTCGGCTTTTATACTAGTAATGCCGACCCTCAGCGACTTATAATCGGACTGTGATAGTGCGGCGATCAATCTGACACTAACTGATGCTGGGGGCAGAGGTTGCTTACCCCTGCTATACACTGTCACTGTATTAATGACACTGGCTGGGAAGGGGGTTAACATCTAGGGCAATCAAGGCATTAAATGTGTGCCTAACTGCCTGGAAGCAGGCAGCAATGTACGTGTACATCGCTTTGCCTGTGTGGGCTGCCCGTCCACAGCACATTACAGACGGGTGGTCCGCAAGTGGTTAAAAGACCTGATCTAGTCAAATACTGTTGGACTGGAAAGCGGTCTATGGACACAAATGGAGAAACCAGACACCCTAGACGGATTCTTTTGTGCCTCCAAGTTAAAGTGTATACATAGCTAAAACTTTTTTAGTTTTTGGTACAGCAGGGAAGATTATTTTTTCTTTCCATGTCCCACCAGGGAAATTTCCCTTCACTCCAAACCAACAAACCCATGTGAATCCTCCTGCGCTTGAGAGTGGACCCCACAGGTGGCAGTTGTCTAGATTTCATGGCTTTAATGGACATGCTGTGCCTTGCTGCTCTCTTACCACTGGGGAAGTCAGGATGCTTTGAAAACATAAAAAAGAGGGTGCAGCAGCATTATCCTCAAAATATGTACTTTATTATTTAAAAAAGCCGTAAGTATAATACAAACCAACAGGTGTAAAAAAATGCTTGTCAGGCTACAACAGCATCGAGTCCACGTTCATTCACAAATCGTAACAGGATATCATGAGTCCAACAGGCTAACGCGCTTCGCAGGCTTTCCTTCTTGCTCAGAGCCAATTTAACTGCGCCTTATATAGGGCCCCTACTTGACAGCAAATTAATGGTTGCAACAGCCAATAAGATTTCAGCGTTCATTTCTTTAGTATGAAGAAAAAATGGTTGCCGTTTGGCTAACAGGGGTTACCGCATGGCCTTGCCTTAGACCTATAAATCTAGGATGATTACTGTTTGGTGGTCAGGGGTCAGCTCATGGCCTTGCCTCATGCCTAAAAACGTGAGATGGTTACTGCTTCGTTGTCCAGGGTTGCCTCTTGGCTCAGTCCTATAAATCTAGGATGGGTTCTGTTTGGTTGTCAGGGGTTACCTCCTGGCCCTCCTTAAACCTATAAATCTGGGATGGTTGCTGTTTGGTTGTTAGGGGCCACCTTATGGCCTTGCCTCAGGATTATAAACCTATGATGGTAGCCATTTGGTTGTCAGGGGTCACCCCATGGTTACTGTTGTCAAGGATTGCCTCTTGACTCAGTCCTATAAATATGGGATGGTTGCTGTTTGATTTTCAGCGGTTACCCCATAGCCTTGCCTCAAGCTTAAAAATTTGAGGTGGTTACCGTTTGGTTGTCCTGGGTTGCCTCTTGGCTCAGTCCTATAAATCTGGGATGGTCATTGGTTGGTTGTCAGGGGTTACGTCATAGCCTTGCTTCAGGCCTATAAATCTGTGATGGTAGCCATTTGGTTGTTAAGGGTTACCTCATGGCCTTGCCTCAGGTCCTTTAAATCTGGGATGGTTGCTGTTTGGTTGTCAGGAGTTACGTCGTGGCCATGCTTCAGGCCTATAAATCTGTGATTGTAGCCGTTTGGCTGTTAAGGGGTTACTTCATGGCCTTGCCTGAGGTCTATAAATCTGGGATAAGTGCTGCTTGATTGTCAGGATTACCTCATGGCCTTGCCTAAGGCCTATACATCTGGGATGGTTGCTGTTTGGTTGTCAGGGGTTACCCCATGGTCTTGCCTCAGGCCTATAAATCTGGGATGGTTGCTGTTTGTTTGTCAGGGGTTACCTCATGGAGTATTTTTAGTAGTACAGATTAGAAAGCATATCACAATAAAGCATTCCTCCTGGGCTTATATCACCAAGGTGCTCCTCTGACACGCAAAACACGCAAAACACCTCACCTCGGCTGCCTGTGTGTAAAACCCTCTCTGATATTTCACTGGCTCTCCAAACATGCAAATCTGAGGTGAATCCGACTCTACAGCATGATGACTAACATCAAAGCATGAAGATTGCAAAACCAGATACCATTTCTGATGCCAAAACCCCCCTTACTATGTAAGATGAATCAGCAGTAAGGACATGATGACACTTGTAGTTGCTCAACACGTGAAATGACAGTGCCTACTGTTCGACCTGAACGCAGCAGCGGCAGCCATATTGTCCCCCATACCAACATTCAAACTATGGGACCACCACAAACAAATATATAAAGTATTCTCTTGGCCTGTTTTTCAGAAATTCCGGGAAAAAACATAACCACCGATCTGTTGCCTATGGCAACCAGTCAGGAGTAACTATAGGAGCAGATGACCATATGTAATCGGATTTGGAGTCTGCTAGATCAGTAAAATATACTGTGTTGGCCAGCAGGTTGCTGCACAGATCGTGGTCGTAATAAATTCTGATGGTTGAACTGTGTGGCCTATATTATTCAAGATTACTGTGATTCCATCAACCACAAATGTTTTTTTTTTTTTCTTGACGATCACCATAATGTTTAATTGCTGTTAAAAAAATGGTATTCCCATCATACATGGCATCAAAAAAGAAAAAAGCCTTTCGACGCAATGTGCTTTTCGAAAAAGCTCAAACACAATTTTACAGATTGCATCCTTTTTGAGATGAAAAACTGATGAAGAGGGATCGAAATGTAGACCACTTTGCCTGCATCGGACAGTTCTATAGCAGAAGGCCCCTTTCACTCGGGTCGATCAGGTCCGCCTGTCAGTTTTTTAGGCGGACCTGAACGGACGCTCCATACAGGTTGTCCCCATACGGATGTCAGCGGTGACATCCGACCCGCTAAAGTGTGACAGAGGAAAACCCTACATTTCTATCCGTCTGCAGATCGGATCGGATGAAAACGGACTCTACGGTCCTTCTTCATCCGATCCCCCATAGAGGAGAGTGGCGATATGACAGATCGGTCCCTGCACAGTGTGCAGAGACCGACATGTAATTTGCCTGCTCAGCGGGGATCGACGGAGTGATCCCCTGCTGAGCAAAGCGGAGGCGGTACATGGACACGTCCGTGTGAAAGGGCCCTAAGAGTCCGTCCACATCATCTCTTCAGAAAACCCACACACGTTTTTTTTTAATGTGTATAATGTGAGCCTTTTAAACTCAATGCAAGACATGTTTTAGCCCGCGTTCACATCGTCAAATCTCATGCCAAATCACAGCCTATTGCCGGCAACTCATACGGGCACTACTTTTGGTGACTTCGGGGAGATTTCAATTGACATCTGTGCCTAAACCCGCACAGATGTCTTTCAAGTCACCCCTGAACTCGCACTATCAGCTGACATCACTCAGTTGATCCGGGCTCTGGAGCAATCCCAACTGGAACTACCGAGATGCCTGGACTAGCAGCTGGCTCAGCCTCTCAACGAGCCACTAAGAAGCTGAGCCAGCTTCTTCCACCCCCTCTAAAGCCTGGAACTCCAATGAGCACTGGTGGGGCAGAGCAGAGAGTAAGTCACCAGCTCTCTGCTCAGTGAAGACCAAGAACCGAGTGATCATAGGTGTTTAATCTCTCAGTTCTCAGTCTTAGAGGCAGGGGGGGGGGGGGCATATGCAGCATAACACCAATGCTGTATCCACCTAGGTGAGTATAATTGTTTTTCATTTTTTAAATTCCCATACTTCTAATGTTTATGTTTGTTTGGAATTAAAGGATTGGTCCATCAAAAAATGATCTTTACATTTTTGGTAGGTACTGGTGAATTAAATCACCTACAGTTTCTTTTATCTCTTGGGAAGTCTATCTGGGATTCTATCAGTGAGATCCCAACACTGAATTCCCAAATCTGCACATCAACCATGTCTAATATGAGGAGTTCCCACCATCCCTGCTGGATTTATTTATTGAATAGTATGGAAATATAATGTAACCTGAGAAGTTGTAACATGCAAAACAAGTTCCTGTCGCCTTGGTTGCCTTATTGTACATATCAATCTGAGAGTTAAAGGAACAGAGCATTGGTGAAACAACTGGTTGCATTATCAGTTCCTATCACATACTACTCTAATAGGGCAGGGTTCTCTGAACCTCTGCCCACTCTGCTGGAGACCCTAATGTAAGGGAGGACTTTGATGGGGCTCTTATGTAAGGGAGGACTTTGATGGGGCTCTCGTGTAAGGGAGGACTTTGATGGGGCTCTTGTGTAAGGGAGGACTTTGATGGGGCTCTTGTGTAAGGGAGGACTTTGATGGGGCTCTTGTGTAAGGGAGGACTTTGGGGTTCTCGTGTAAGGGAGGACTTTGATAGGTCTGTCATGTAAGGGAGGACTTTGATAGGGCTCTCGTATAACAAAGCTACAGAGGACAATTTGACAATTGGTATTAACTAGGGGGAAAAAAAAAATCGGAGGACAAGGATGAAAAATGTATGTTCAATCCAATGTGAGAGAATGAATTTCTTAATGCTGGATTCGCTGCTGAGAAAAATAGTAACAAGTCTTATGCGCATGCACTTGTCAAAGTTCACCTTGAAGTAGAATGTTTGTTCTACAAAAAATTAATACATTGACATGGTACTCAAACGAAAAGTCATTCAAAATTTGACGAGTCCACCAAGGCACTGGCACTGGAATTGGCAGGTGAGAGATTTTGATTCTGCCTCGTTGCTAACAAAAGTCTACATTCAAAATCACTCGACTCCACGTGGATGGACAACTCTTCCCTGCTGGCTATTGTATTCTGCCAACCGACACCTGAGGCTGTCAGAACATCCGAACAGTGGTTGCGTTAATGTTTGGTCATTCATTTTCCACACAGCTTTTTAGCCTGCGTACACACGACTGGACTTTTCGTCAGCAAAAGGTCCGACAGAACAAATCCGTCGGACAATTCGATTGTGTGTGGGCTCCACCAGACCTTTGCTGTCCAAAATCTGACGGACTTTAATAATAGAACATGTTTCAAATTTTTCGGCCGGAACTCTGCTGGACTCAGTTCCTATCGAGAAATCCGTTCGTGTGTATGCTAGTCCGACGGACAAAAACCGACACTAGGGCAGCTATTGGCTACTGGCTATGTACTTCCTTATTCTAGTCCGGTCGTACGTCATCGCATTCAAATCCGTCGGACTTTGGTGTGATTGTGTGTGGCCAAGTCCGTTCATTCGAAAAGTCCGTCGAAAAGTCCAGTCGTGTGTACGCGGCATTATATTTCACAGGAATCAGCTAAATTCTTGCAGTGGCCAGCTTTTCTGGTGCTGCCAACCCCAATGGACTAGACCAGTGATGGCGAACCTTGGCACCCCAGATGTTTTGGAACTACATTTCCCATGATGCTCAACTACACTGCAGAGTGCCTGAGCAACATGGGGAAACGTAATTCCAAAACATCTGGGGGTGACAAGGTTCGCCTTCACTGGACTAGGCCATCATCTTAGACAGTCGAGCAGTAGTTATCCTGAGCAGAGTATGCTGGGAAAGTAAACAAATGGCTCAGATAAAGCGTATTTCTTCATCTCTATATTAATATGAACCCAATTTTTAAAGGATGTTTACAAACTAGCTCTCGAAAAAAATCCCCAAAAAAAACAGCATACCAAAAAAGATGCGATTATAAATTCCTTCTACGTCTGGAACCCTACCCTCGGCACAAAAATGTCAGCACGCCCAGCTTTTGTAACCACTGTCGCAGGAGCTTTTACATACAATGAGTCTGATAACAGAGGAATTCACACTTAAAACAAAAAAAGTTACAACTGATTGCTTTGCAAAAAGAAAAAATATACCAGCCTGGAAGGCACTCCCGGCGGCGTTTTTGTGCTACGAAAATAATAGCAAGCAGGTTCTGCGGCTTCTCGATTTGCAAGAATCAATTCTGTATAAAGGAAGGCGTAAGGGCTCGTTCACAGCGGGTGCGCTGAGCTGCACAGGCTCAATGCTAAGGGAACATAGAAAACAATTGTTCTCTATGTGCTTTGTTCACACTATAGCCCTGTGTTGAGGTGCATTGTGTACGCAACACTCTACGCCGCATGTCAATGCAAAAGTAAAAAAAAGAAAGAAAATAAGTAAACAGTGCTATGAGCCCCTAGACATAGCATACCAATGCACACGCGTTAAATGGTGCATAGTGGACTGGTGTAAACAAACCCCAGATGTAGCTATAAATGTTTTGTAATTGGGCTCGAGCAATCAAAAACAAGCGATTCATCATCAATCCAATGCAACACATACATTATTTTTGACTTAAGATATAAAATTGCCATTTATAAATGTGAAAGATCTATTAAAATGTAATATTTTTATATTTAATAGATCTATATTACGACTCGTTCTCCGACCAATACACAGATATTTGTTTAATCCTTCAGGAGTGATCGGCAAAACTCCACCTCGGCCGGTCAACTCTCCATCAAGAACTAACAATCGATCAAATGACTCATTCGTTTTTGTTATTTTTTTTATTCGATTGGGTCATTGTATGATCTCATTGATAGGTGTGTGGTCACCATTCGTTGGAAACATTTTGAAAGGTCAATGAATGGAAGTTCAAGAGGTGAAAAGAGACAAATCCCAGTGGTCAGGTGGTCTCCACGGCACAAAAGGAGTTAAAGAGCTTAAAAATGCCAAATTGTGGTGGGGGGGAGGAGGAAGAGGGGTCATCTAAGTCCCTTTTCAACAATGCTTTCTGATACCAAGTCCTAAGTGTTACCCTATCTCAAAAAGTTCCTACCCACTTCCTCCCCCCACCGCAAGGAACAAAAGTGCAAAGGGGACTCCTGCAATCCTTTCCCAGCAGTTTGTAAAGTTTAAAGAAAATAATAATAAAAAACAAACACAAAAAAATGAACAATAAAAACAGACGTAGGGCTCTGCTCCATGGCCAGTGTGGGTGGGCACTAGCGGCACGCCGTGGGCACAGGGTGGGGTAGTTTCCATGTGCAGAGGTGCCGTATCCAGCAGCTTGCAGTACAAGCACAATAGTGTGCCAAGAGGTATTTTTGGGGAAGGGAGGTTATTATAACCAGAGATGCCAAGATACTCTGCCCACTGGAATTCTCTGACGGCAAACGGGATGGAGGGAAGGGGGAGCGCCTTAATACAAGCCCTTGGGGTTTAAGTAAATAAATAGGTGGAGGAGTTGGAGGGGGGGGGGGGGTGATCCCACACCCAAAAGAAAAGAAAAAAAAGAAGAGGCCTCTTACTGCAGACATCTCATGCAACAGGGCCCAGGGATGGGAAAGAGTGGGCACAGGGGCTGGAAGCCAGAGTATAGGCTGATCTCCCCTCCACTCCTCCAGATGTAAACAGCACACCCTAAATAGGAAAAAGAGACACACACACTCACCCCAGTGGGCTCCAAGTCTTCTTCCAGCAGGGGGGGGGGGGGGGGGGGGGATCAGAGGGCAGCAGTAGGGGCAGGGAGGGTAGTCCTCTCCCCCCACCCCTGGCAACTTAGGGTGGCAGTGCACAGAGTGGGGGCAGGCTCTGGCAGTAGGGATCACAGCAGCAGATCGGGTGTCTGTGCAGCCCTGGAGCAGGCAGGGAGATGTGAGCAGAGCAGCAGCCAGGGAAAGGATGAGGAGGGGAGGAGAGAAGGGAGGAGGGGAGAGAGAGAGAGAGAGAAACAAGAGCCTGCAAGGAAGGGAGGGGGAGAGCAGTGAGGGAGGAGGAAGGGAGAGGAGGAGGAGGATGATGATGATGAGGGGGGTTCCTGACTGCTGAGTGTCACTCATTGCACAAGTATCATCATCCCCCGCAGGACTGCAACAGGGGAGGACTGCCAGGTGTTAGGTACTACAGTGGGCAGCATGCCCTGACAGCCACAATTTGATGGGGGTGCAGGCTCTTGGAGTTCCACAGCATGGTGGCATCACAAAAGTTTGCATTGTATGAGTTACACAGGCATTGTATTAAAGTAGGGGGGTTGTGGAAGCCACATGGCCATAGCTTAACTGGTACAGGACTACAAGCCATAGCTACTATTCTGTGCTGGCTCTTGTAGTTCCACTGCAGCTGGAGTAATAGCGTTGTTTGCATTAAAGACGCATTACATAGAATATTATAGATGTAAATATTTAATGCTAGCTGTTGTAGAAGTCCCAGCTTACCGTTCTATACTGCCTCTTGTAGTTCCACAGCATGACATCAAACCACACATACATTGTATTACAGCAGGGAGGGGGGATCAGAATATTGTAGATGCAATAGGATGACTAGTAGCTGTTACAGTAATCCTAGCTTACCCCTTCTCTACTGACTCTTGTAGTTCCACAGCAACCAGAGGGATGACTATGGGGTTTATTTACTAAAGGCAAAGAGACTGTGCACTATGCAAGTGCAGTTGCTCCAGAGCTTAGTAAATGATCAGAAGCTCTGCTGACTTCCATCAACCAGTCGTGTGCAATCAAAAATGCTGTTTTTTTTTTATTTTCCTTGCACGTGATTGGGTATTCTTTGCAAAGTGAAACCTTACCTTATTTACTAAGCCCTGGAGCAACTGTACTTGCAGAGTGCAACTGCAGTCTATTTGCCTTTAGGAAATCAACCCTATTGTTTCAACTACACATGCATTGTATTCCAGACAGGGAGGCATAAGACTATTGTAGATGCAACATGTTGATTGCTAGCTGTTACAAAACAAAATGTCCTAGCTACTACTCTATACTGGCTCTTGTAGTTCTGCTTCAGCTGGAGGAATGACAGTGTTTGATTTACATATGCATTGTATGTAAATCTATTACACATGCATTGTGTTGCAGCAGGGGGCATCAGAACACTGTATATGTATATGCAGCATGTTGATTGCCAGCTGTCCTAGCTTACCATTTCATGCTGGCTCTTGTAGTTCCACAGCAGCTGGAGGAATGGCATCATGCAAAGATGTATGGTATGAATTATACATGCGATGTGTTGTAGCAGGCAGCATCACAAGTACAAGCAACATAAAGGATAACCAGATGTTATTGAACTACAAGTCTCACCTGTCATTCCAGGCTGGCTCTTGTAGTTCTTAAACATCTGGACCAGTGGCATTACCCAGCGTTGCATTGTGTGAGTTGTACATACATTTCCTTACACGAGAAGGAGGCAGCGGTTAAAGCAACGTGTGAATTTGGCAGCTGCCTATTACAGAGCTGCTGGTCAGTGCTGGCTCTTGTAGTTTCACAGAACCCACAGCGATGGCACAAGCTAGAGATGTATGCGATGAATTAAGAACACACTGTAGTCTATCAGTAAGGAAAAGGCTGTTGGAGAAAAATGGGGATTGTCAGCTTTTATAGAACTGCAGGTCCCAACTGCCGTTTTAGACAGGCTCATGTAGTTAAACGGCAGCTGAAAGAATGGCATCACACAGGTTTACATTGTATGAATTATACATGAATTTTATTGCATCACAGCTGGGGAAGCAACACATGGATTGCCAGATGTTACAGAACTGCAAGTCCCATCTGCCATTGTATGCAGGCTCTTGCAGTCAGCAACATAAAGGCATCATGCAGAGTTGAATTGCACGAATAACACATGCATTGTATTGCATCAGAGACAGCTATGCAAGTGACATGTAGACATTACAAAATTACTTGTCTCAGAAGCCATGCAATGCTGGCACTTGTAGTTTCTACTTTTCAACCATGCCATGCTGGCTCTTATAGTTCCTACTAATCAACCATGCTATGCTGGCTCTTATAGTTCCTACTTATCAACCATGCTATGCTGGCTCTTGTAGTTCCTCAGTATTTTAAGTCAACATTGCTTGATTCAAATCCATTTATGTAGCTCTGAGAATGGGCCTTTATTTATTTTAGATCTCTCTGTATTTCTTTACTCCATAATTGTTCTTCTATAGGTCATGCAAACCTATAGCTAGTAAATATAATGTGTTATAAATAAATAAAATAAATATAATGTGTTATGAATATAATAAATCTATAACTATAATGTG
Organism: Lithobates sylvaticus; assembly: GCA_028564925.1. Lineage (NCBI taxonomy): Eukaryota > Metazoa > Chordata > Amphibia > Anura > Ranidae > Lithobates > Lithobates sylvaticus. Next base: position 261,138,762 of record CM053031.1, read on the forward strand.
TTATAAATAAATATAATGCCTAATGTATTTATATTGGTCTTTATATGATTGTGATTGTTTTCTATATTTTTGAAGCATTGATGGAATTTGGTGATGATTAAGATGCGCAGTGGGCTGGGCAAGGGCATATCTTATTTTTATTTATTTAAGGTTCCCCCTTCTCTGTCTCTGCAAGTTCAGAGGTTCTGGATTTACAGAAAGAGCAGTGCAAGAGCGGTATAGAGAGCTGTTATATTACATTTTTATTTTATTATTTTTTTTGCAATTTTCATGTTTTTATTTTTCATTAGGCTCTTTTTTTTTTTTTTTTATTCGCCCCCAATATTCAGTTGGGATTATGACTCCTTTTATTAAATCTTTATAAGATTGATTTTAACTCCATGTTGTAAAAGGATCAAATCTTAAAAAGTGTTTGATCTTATCACAGATGCTGCAAATCCATTGCAATCAATAGGGCATTTCTCAAGCTGTTCTATGGTTTGTAAATCACTACATTTAAACATTCCATGGCGGTGTGGTAATGCACACTGTGGTGATGTGCGTTGTGGCATGCGTTAACGTGCATTTTGTTATGCCAGCTTAATAGACTGCCAATGCAGTAAACAAGATGAAAAACCTGTTGTCAGAAACCATGAAATCAGGCAGAGACAGAAGTACAGGTAAATCACACTTGTTTAATAATAAAAGTAAAAAGAGCAAATGTAGTTAAAACATAGCCAAAGTTCAGTAACCGTAACGGATAGTCAGACAAGCCAAAAGCCAGGGATCAATGTAGTGGAACAGCAAGCACGATCGGGAGCCAGAAGGGATGTCAGCAAAGCAAGTCTTGAACAGGATCGCATGAGATCATTTCTGTGATGTTGGCGAAGACAGAGCTACTCTGGACTGGACGGCTTAGGTAGGCAGGACTGACGAGCAGAATATCATCAACAGCTGAGTAACTGTGGAGAGGTAGGAGCTGGCAATCAGCCGACAGCTGAGCGGCCAGCTCAGAGAAGGAAGGGCTGAGCCCAGCCCTGACACCCGTGCAGACATAATGCTGGGTATATGAATTGTGTTGCCCTGTGGTATGTAGTACAGTACAGTGCGCTGAGGTGTCCAGTCTCAGGTGCATTGCCATGTATTGCGACAACATGCGTTTTAGCGCATGTTAGGCTCCATTCACACCTAGGATCGCGGGTGGATCTCAATGGCTCCCCAAAACGCGGTGCGCTTTTGCTGTGACTGTTGAACGACTAATGACGCTACAATATCACGACCGCAAATGCTTCTGGCTCTGTGCCAAGATTTGGTACATGAGCTGCTTTATGAGTGTCCTCAGAGCGGAGGGGGGGGGGGGGGGGCATTCAAATGAATGGTGCCGCTCCAAAAACGCTCAAGTAAAAAAAAAAGCTAAAAAAAAAAAAAAACATGTCAGGTGTGAATGGAGCCTAACTCACCATGTCAATGGGCCCACTCTGTTGTAAAATGACAACACTTAATTCAGATTTTCAAAGATGTGATCTGACTGATAGGGGCTGTGGCAGGGGGGCGTGTCCTGTGCCTACATACTTTTGCTAATGGGTGTCCCTCGTTCCCATCTCAAAAAGTTCGGTATTCCCAAAGACACACTCCTAAACCTTGTGGACGGCCTTCCCAGAAGAGTTGAAGCTGTTATAGCTGCAAAGGGTGGGCCCACTCAATATTGAACCCTACGGACTAAGACTGGGATGCCATTAAAGTTCATGTGTGTGTAAAGGCAGGTGTCCCAATACTTTTGGTAATATTGTGCATATTTATATTATTTTGAACTTGGCTATGCTTGAACCAATGTCACTGGCTTTGTTTTTGTGCTGGAATATCGTGTATGAGACCCCCTTAGATCCCATCACCTTCTAGGTTGGGGATAGGGTTGCCACCTTTTCTTCAAGTCAAACCCGAACACTTTAGCGGCGCACAGCAAATTTTTTTTTTATAGTATAAACTATATATATTTTTTGCTATTAAATAACATTTCTAATCATATGAAGTTAATAACACAAGTCCCCCTTTACATCAGAGTCCACAGAGTTCCCCTTTTACATCTGAACTCGCAGAGTTCCCTTACACTGTAAGGGGGGACTCTGCAGACTCTGATGTAAGGGAGAACTCTGGGGCCTCTAACATAAGGGATGCTCTTGGAACCCTGATTTAAGGGGGAACACTGAGAACTCTGATGTACGGAGAAGACTCTGATGTAAGGGGAAACACTGTGGCTTCTGATGTAAGGGGTGCTCTGAGAACCCTAATTTGCCTTAGTGTACTTACTCAGAGGCAGGAGAGAGAAGGCAGGAGACTTCAGTCACAGACAGAGATGGATGGTGAGCTCACTCACCCCTTGGCAGTCAGCACCTCTCATCCAGATGTATCTGAGGCTGCTGAATTCAAATTTCCGGCCCCCAACTTTCCTTTTCTGAGGCACAGTGCCCGGGGATTAGAGTGTGGGCAGACACAGAGGGGTAGGGGTGGGTGGGGGGGAAGAGGTGCAGATCGAGCCCTCTCTCCTCTCCTGTCTGTGTGTGTGTTTAGGGGGGGTTGTTAGTGCTGGCTTTGGACACTGTGAAAGATTGTAGCAGACACTCTCAGCTTAGACAACTGCAGCCAGCAACCCTGCTGGGAAGCCATAGTCCAGTCTGAATAATGTGTCCGGGTTTCAGGCAGTCTGAAACCCGGACGCATGATTCCAAACCCGAACTGTCCAGGTGAATCCCGGGCAGGTGGCAACCCTGGTTGGGGATGAGCATACAGGGTAGCAAGTCAGCTAAAGCATGCGCAGTCCTCGGTGCAACATATTTCCCTGCTGATTACATTTTATATAAATCAGTACGGCACATGTGAGCTTTACCCAAATCACAATACTTTCTCTCGATAAAAATAAAATAAAAATGCAGTTTCTGATCTGGTTATGAGCCCTGCAGTCCAGGCAAAGATTGCATGGCCTCCAGCTTCCACTGTGGGTGTTCTACAGGACTCTTGTTTTCGGTCAGACAGACCCTGTCTGCTAGACTTGCAGCAAGATCAGCGATAACAGGATCAGTGGCACCATCATTTTTTCAAATCTACAAAATCTACAAAACAGTAATCAAATCCTGTCTGAGACATTTAAAGAAAATGTTATGCAATTTTTTATTATTATTACTATATAAAGTCTTATGCAACCCTTTAACCATACAACTCAGTAGCTGTACTATCCAGCATCAAAAAATACCTGGCACAATATACAGCAACAAAATAATTTTTCTAAAAATGTGGTCTATGTATAAAACACAGTCCTTGAGGTCCACGCAAATGACTTGGGCTGAGATGATGCCATCAGTTTGCTGCAGGCAGGATAAAGAACTTCGTCAGTCTCCTCTATCTAGTGATCGGTCCAGGATGTAGATGCTGACCCTGAACAGAGATGGTGCTGGCCTTCCGAAGAGAGAATCAGTTAAAGGCATTGTCAGGGAGGAGTGCTGTGATCTCTACGAGAGGCGGTGAATGCTGACGGGACCATCTAACAAAATACACAGCAGGAGATTAATCCATCCATTCTGTGTAGCGTGGATAGAGGAACCTGTTCGAATTTTGTTTAACCCCTTCCCGACCGCCGCACGACAATATACGTCGGCAGAATGGCACGGAAGGGCGTACAGGTACGTCCCATTTAAGATGCGGCATTGTGGGCGCCCCGCCGCATGCTCCATGACTGTGGGTCCTGCAGACTCAATGCCCCACGATTGTGTCACAGAGCGTAAGAACGGGGAGATGCCTTTGTAAACAAGGCATTTCCCCGTTCTGCCTAGTGACATGACAGATCACTTCTCCCTGTCATCGGGAGCAGTGATCGCTGTCATGTGTATAGTAGCCCATCCCCCCCACAGTTAGAATCATTCCCTAGGACACACTTAACCCTTTGATCGCCCCCTAGTGGTTAACCTCTTCCCTGCCAGTGTCATTTACACAGTAATCAGTGCATTTTTATAGGACTGATCGCCGTAAAAATGACAATGGTCCCAAAATAGTGTCAAAAGTGTCCGATGTGTCCGCCATAATGTCACAGTCCCGATCGCTGATCGCCGCCATTACTACTAAAAAAAAAAGATCATAATAAAAATGCCATAAAACTATCCCTTATTTTTTAGACGCTATAACTTTTGCGCAAACCAATCAATATACACTTTTTGCGATTTTTATTTTTTATTTTTTTTTACCAAAAATATGTAGAAGAATACATATCAGCCTAAACTGAGGAAAAAAAACGTTTTTTTTTATATATTTTTGGGGGATATTTATTATAGCAAAATGTAAAAATAATTTTGCATTTTTTTTCAGAATTGTCGCTCTTTTTTGTTTATAGTGTAAAACATAAAAACCGCAGAGGTGATCAAATACCACCAAAAGAAAGCGGGGAAAAAAAGGACGTCAATTTTGTTTGGGTGCAACGTCGCACGACAGCGCAATTGTCAGTTAAAGTGACGCAGTGCCGAATCGCAAAAAAGTGCTTTGGTCAGGAAGTTGGTAAATCCTTCTGGGGCTGAAGTGGTTAATTCAGCCCATAGCCGGGGGAAAAAAAAATGATATGTGAATAGACAGATTTAGTATTCTGCATCTCAATATCCAGGTAGTTCATATTTCCTCCTGTTGCCTGCTAATAGCACCTGCATTAATAGGAGCCTCTGTAGATGCAGATATATTTAGAAAAGCATCCCTGGCATCCAATTAGATGGGAACGCTATCTAGGCTGGCACACAGTCCTATTCAGGGATGTGCAAGAGGTTCAAATATCTGATTGGTTGTGGGGGGCTGCTGTTCTTCATTTAAGATCAGGAAAGTCCCCCCTTCTCCTCACAATTAGTACAATTCTTTGTGCACATGCTTTGATATGCATTTTGTACGCACCTGCTGCTTATAAATGATCATTTGCGCATTTACCTACAGGTATGATAAGCAAAAAAAAAACGTCATGCAATTACTGTTTCCCATACCAGCTTCCGACTTCTAGGGCAGGTTCGAGGACCTGTTCACAGCCTTGCCCAATGCAATTCGCCTTGAGTCCTATGTTTTCCGTTCACACCACCTAGAGTTGCACGATTTGGGCTAAAATGAGAATCACAATTTTTTTGGCTTAGAATAAAGATCACGATTCTCATGGTGTAACATCTTTCACATTATATAAAAAAAATGGGCTAACTTTATTTAGTTTTTTTTTCTTTTTTTTATTCATTAAAGTGTATTTTTTTTTTTAAATTGCGTTTGAAAGACCGCTGCGCAAATACGGTGTGACCTAAAATATTGCCACCATTTTATTCTATAGGATCTCTGCTTAAAAAATGTATGTATGTGTGTGTGTATATATATATATATATATATATATATATATATATATATATATATATATATATATATATATATGTTTGGGTGTTCCAAGTAATTTTCTAGCAGAAAATAATGATTTTTACTTGTAATCATTAAATGTCAGAAAATGTTTGGTGTTTAAACTTCATTCATCTACACGCTGGAGTTCTTTTTTTTGATAAAAGAAGGAAAAGATACTTTGTTTCTACTTATTCCTGTGTGGTGATTAAACTTGGCAGGCTGCCAGGATTTTTTTTTTTCCCAGCTGCTAGAACTCTGCACTTGTTAAAGAATCTTGACATGCTGTTTTGAAGATCGGGAAGAGAAAAAGATTGCGATTTCGATTTATAACAATTAATCGTGCAGCTCTAACACCACCACATTACAGTGAGCCGTAGTTTTCTCGACTGCCCACTAGAGCTGTGTGATTTTTTTTAAAATAAACTCGATTCACGATTCGAATCAAGTTTTTTTTTGATGGACACCGCACCGGTCCTGAGGAGCTGCGGGCAGGAGTTCTTAGGCGAGGCCGCGGCTTCAGCCTAGTTCGCGAGGCCGGATGCCGCGGACTAGGCCGAAGCCGCAGCCTCGCCTAAAAACTCCTGCCCGCAGCTCCTCAGGAACGGTGCGGTGTCAGCGCCGGTCCTGGTAAAAAAAAAAAATCAAAAACATCGATTTGCTGAAATTTGAAATCGATTTGACCTCTCAACTCGATTCAAGATTTAAATCGATTTTTTTTCCCCAGCCCTACTGCCCACCTAAATGCAGTCACTTAGGGCTGTATTCATGCCATGACCATGATGCTTCAGCAGGCAGTATTAGGTCGCATTTGGTGATGGGGGCCACAATGCAGCCAAGTGCAATGCGTCTGGGTGTAGTGTGGTGGGTGGGCATTTTGAGGGTTTAAAACCAGGCAGTGAGGAGGCAGCATATTGCCCCCCTCACCACCTGACAAATGCCCTCTGAAAAGCAGTCCAGTGCAGATCACTTTGCAGAGGCAGAGCAATAATAGGCATTTGTGTGAAAGACACCATAATGCAGTGTGTTGCAAATCCAGTGCACTGCAACATAATAGGCTGTGGTGAATAAAAGTGATTGAAATTACATTGTGTGTAAAAAAAAATTCAAACAGATCGATCTGTCATTTATGGCGCATCAGCACGGCGGTAGAACCCCGTCACTGAATAATTGATAGCTGATAGAAACATCTTTATATTATTATTTTTACGACAGACGTTCTGTTTGAAATAGACAGCAAGTATACATTTAAAAACTAAAATATTGCACCGCCAATACATTCTAGACATATAAATTTATATGAAGGCGAACTTTGGCTTTAAATGGCTTTGATGAATAACGCATGCTCAGAATGTGTTGGGCTCTTGCCTGTTGCATTAATCTCCATCTGCTATAGAATAGCTCACCAAGGTTACTCTGCCTTATCCAAACACGTTTTATAGGCCAATGCTCCTCCTTTACACAATTATTATTATTGTAACGACTCAGCCAACAAATATTGCTTTGTGCAGCTGTCACAGGGTGGCACGGCCACATCAGAAGCTCTGCTATCTATCACTAATCTATTGACAGTGTTGAGTTTCTAGATGATGTTTCAGCCTCCAGCAACCCCTGACCCTCCGAGCAGCATAGCTACACAAGCTGATCACATTTTAAGCTGTCTTGCTGACCACTGCATGTCAATGGAGGGGCAAAGAGTGGGAAGGTAGGACTAGGAAACTGCTATTGGCTTATCAAGGGGAACAGCAGTTATTGGGACCTGTCTAATCGGTGGTCTCTGCCTCCCCACACAGGGACCAGCTGGGGACCAGTGACCTCCTATAGACAAGATATCATTAGACCCTCATTCACACTGGACCATTTTGGACGTTTTTACAGCAGCTGTTTTTGGCTTCAGATGTTTTTTTTTCTACAGTCAATAAACTCCCCATCATGTTATCCTTTGTGTCCATGCACACATAGGCTGTTATCAGCAGTTTTTGGCTGGGGCGTTTTTTGGCTTTAAAATAAACCAAAACTAGTGGGTTCTGCAAACGTTTTTCAACCTTTATGATCCATTAAAAAAAAACGCTAATGCGGAAGAACGTTAATAAAAGCTAAAAAACGCTATTGCAAAACTCACAGAAAAGCTACTGGCATTTTTATAACGTTATTTTAAAGAGAAAGTACACCCTCTCTTAAAAAAAATTAAAATAAAAAAAAAACACCCTGCAAGACAAAGGCATAATGAGCTAGTATGCATAGCATACCAGCTCATTATGAATTACTTACCTGAGATCGAAGCCCCCGCAGCGGTCCTCGGTCACCTCCTTCGTCGCTGCCATGATACCCGGAGTGCACCATGATATCCACATGCGCGCAGGAGCCATCAGTGACGGCACGATCCCATTCATTAAACGGCACGCTCAGTGCGCCTGTACCGCTGTCTACCGCGCGCATGCGCCGTAGACATCGGTGCTTTCTTTCTTGCAAATATCTCCTTAAAGAGGAAGTAAACCCTCTTAAAAAAAAACGAAAAAAAAAGACAAAGGCATAATTAGCTAGTATGCATAGCATACTAGCTAATTATGTATCACTTACCTGAGATCGAAGCCCCGGCATCGGTCCTCTTCTCCCCCTCCGACCGCCGACATCTTCTCCCGGAGTGACTTCCGGGTATCGCGGCTCCGGCACTGTGATTTGCCAGAGCCGCGATGCCTCCGCGCATGCGCACGAGAGCAGCACAGCACAACAGAAGCATCGGCATATAGCGCCGTTGCTTCAGTTGTCACATGTGCGCATTTGCCGCATGACGTCGGCACATGCAAATACAGGTATATCTCCTAAACCGTGCAGGTTTAGGAGATATCCTTGTTAGCTACAGGTAAACCTTAATATAGGCTTACCTGTAAGCTAAAGTTGTAAACGAGGGTTTACTTCCTCTTTAACCTTGTAGGTTAAAGAGATCTTTCTTGTACCTACAGGTAAGCCTTAATCTAGACTTACCTGTAGGTCGGTCGGAAATTGCAATCACAAAATCCGTTGGATTTTTTCCGACGGATTTTGTCCGACACTAGTGTTGCATACACACGGTCGGACAAAGTTGTCAGAAAATCCGATCATTCTGAATGTGGTGACGTTCGTTGCGTACGACAGAACTACGTAGAGGCTAGTAGCCAATAGGTTTGGTCTCCTAATTTGATCTAAGCATGCGAGGCACTTTGTCCGTCGGAATTCTCTACACACGATTGGAAAAAGTCAGATCGGATTTTGTTGTCGGAAAATTTGAGAGCAGGATCTCAAATTTTTTCCCTCGGAAAAAGTCCAATGGAGCCCACACACAGTCGGATTTTCCGACAACATGGTCCGATCGGACATTTTCCGTCGGAATTTCCGAACGTGTGTAAGGGGCATTAGACAATTTGCTACACAGTACATGCTTATAACTGGCAGGGATACAGCATATATATGTCAGATATTCATGGACTGAAAAATCCCTATGAAAGCCCCCCTAATATTGAAGTCCCCATCAGAGCCCCTCTTGCAACAGGGTCACCATTACACCAGAGTCCCCATCAGATCCCCCTAAGATCGGGGTCCCTATCAAAGTCCCCTTGCAACAGGGTCACCATAACATCAGTGTCCCCATCAGATCCCCCTAAGATCGGGGTCCCTATCAAAGTCCCCTTACAACAGGGTCACCATTACATCAGAGTCCCCATCATACACACCCCCCCCCCCCTAAAGTTTAGGATCTCCATCAGAGCCACTCTTACATCAGAGTTCTCATCAGATACCCCCCTAATATCAGGGTCCCCATCAGAGCCACCCTTATAGTCCTGGTTACATCAGGGTCCCCATCAACCTCTTCCTTACATCAGAGTCGCCATCAGACCCTTCCTAACATTGGAATCCTCATCACAGCCCCCTTTACAACAGGGTCCCCATTATATCAAAGTCTCCATTAGAGTGCCCTGGTACATGATGGGGGGAAAGGTGAGACCATAGGTAACCTCTGTTGAACCCCATTACATGGTGGATTACAAGGATATGCCACTGACCCGAGCTGCAGGCCTGAGAAAATCTTGTAGCAGATGTGCCCTGCAGTATGTAGTTTGAAGTTGTAGCTGTACATCTATGTCTTTCTGAGGCCCGTCTCCCCTCCACTCACTGCACTCCTCCCTTAAATACTTTGGGGGTGACTCACTTGAGTGACATGGTCCATCACAGTTCTAGGTGGAGGATCCTGGCTACAGAGCACACCACCCTGCAAGGGTGCTAGATCCTGCATGTCCCTTATTAGCACGTGAGATCTCCAACACTAATTGGCTTGCTGCGCTCCCCCACTGTCTGAGCTCTGCTGTACAGAGGGTTACAAGGAGCTGATACCAGTTATATAGATATAGGATACAACAAATGCTGATAAAAGCAAAGACTGGCTGCACAGAAATATTTCAGATGGGCATTGATAGTATATACATGTATTTTTATTTTATTGTTTTTGACTAGACTGTCTTGTTAGGTATAACATTGGCTTTTGTGCCTGTATCAATTTTCATACATGTCCCCAATGTGCAGGTCTCAGTTGCATTCAATCACCCACCGCATTAGTAGTAAACAGAGAGGCCTCGGTGCAGCATAATATATTTACACATCTGTGCTCCACTCTAAGAGGCTTATGATAATACACTAAGATGGCACGAAATGGACACCGAAGCATGCCGGGAAATGTGCTTAATGATCCAAGCATGGAAAAATAGAGGGAAAAACTTTTTATTTTTTTGGTTTATTTTAAGATAAGTTTCACTTGGAAAAGAAACGTTATCCTGTTACAGTAGTCAGTGCTTAGCTTTAATAATTTTGGCTCCCTTTGTGCAGGTAATTCCTACTTCTATTAAAGCCCTCAATGCTGTCAGGCTGCTATACTGTATAAGTGTCATTTCTAGACTTGAAATGGTCATTCAAAAATAGTGTAAACTACTGTGCCTGCAATGACATCAAGAATTGAGGATGGATTTTTGTTACCAGAGAGTGCTTGCAAATGTTATAGGAGTGTGCACCCTGACTTAAAGGACATTTGTCATTTAAATGTCCCCCCCCCCCCCCCCCCCCACATAAATTTTTTATAATTTTCCCCCCACAAATAGAGCTTTCTTTTGGTGGTATTTGATCACCTCTGCGGTTTTTATTTCTTGCACTATAAACAAAAGAAGAGGGACAAGTTTGAAAAAATGCAGTATTTACTTTCTGCTATAATAAATATCCAATTTATTTTTTTTAAACAATTTTTTTCCTCAGTTTAGGCCGATACGTATTCTTCTACATATTTTTGGTAACAAAAAAAATCACAATAAGCGTATATTGATTGGTTTGCGCAAAAGTTATAGCGTCTACAAAATAGGGATAGATTTATAGCATTTTTATTATTTATTTATTTTTTACTAGTAATGGCAGCGATCTTTTTTTTTTTTTTTTTTTAAATTGTTTAATTATATCAGGAAATTGGTCCACATGGACCAGCAGGTTACATACTTTCCACATAACATACAAAGTAAAAGACAAAACTGGTGATACAACATCAAATCTTTGCTAACAGTATCAACAAGAACAATAAACACCATGTTGTGGAGTTGTGAAATATTGCCGTCTCATGGGCTCACTTCCTAGTTTTTTTCTAATTATCTAAGTACCTACATTTATACAGCCCCCAATATGTGGGGGAGGGTGGAGTTAAAGAGTAGGAAGGACAGATGGGAAAAAAGAAGAAAGGGGGATTATCGAGTAGGGGGGATTGAGGGAGAGGGGTGGGGGGAAGCGGTAGGGCAGCGATCTTTTTATTGTGACTGCGATATTGCGGTGGACACTTTTGACACATTTTTTGGGACCATTCACATTTATACAGCAATCCGTGCTATATAAAATGCATTGATTACTGTATAAATGTGACTGGCAGGGAAAGGGGTTAACACTAGGGGGTGATCAAGGGGTTAATATGTTCCCTATGGGAGTGATTCTAACTGTGGGGGGAGGGGACTGACTGGGGGAGGTGACCCTATGTACAAGGGACACACCATCGGTCTTCTCTGACAGCACGTGGATCTGTGTGTTTACACACACAGATCCACGTCCTGCTCAGTTACTGGGCAATTGCGGGTGCCCGGCGGACATCGAGGCCGACAGGCGTGCGCATCGGGTCCCCAGCGACACGGCGGGTGCGCGCCCCCTAGTGGCCGCAAAGGAAATGCCGTCATATGACGGCGACCAGGAACTACAGATGTTTCTTGCCGCCGTCATATGACAGTGGGCAGTCAGGAAAAGGTTAAAGGAGAAGTACAGTAAAGCTTGTTTGGCTGTACGTCTCCTGTGTATCATTCATTTTGCACTCCTTTGACCCGTTTTCAGCAGACGGTGGGCTGAGCCCCACTGTCAGCTGACAGTACAGAGCCGGTCCAGGCTCGGGGCAAAATCGCAAGCCGCTTAGAGCCTGAGCCGGACGCTTCCGCCCCACCACAGCCCCAGCACGCCAGTGAGCGAGGAGGGGGCAGAACAGAGAGCCGGTGACTGACAGTCACCACCTCTCTGTTTAGAGAGCGATGAGAACCAAGCGATCGGCAGTGTTCGATCGCTCGGTTCTCAGTGTTAGAGGTGCAGGGGGGCAGATGCAGCATCGAACCGCTGCTGCATCCCCCCTAGGTGTGTATGATTCTTAAAAAAAAAAAACATACATCTCTTTTAAATACCGTATTTATCGGCGTATAACACGCACATTCATTTTAAGAGGGAAGTTTCAGGAAAAAAACTAAAATTTTAAATAAGAAACTTTGAAGCAAAATAGGGGTCAGTGCCCATCTGCAGCCTCACCATTGCCATCAATGTAGCCTGATCAAGGCCCATCTGCAGCCTCATCAGTCCACATCAATGCAGCCTCACCATTGCCATCAGTGCAGCCTATTACAGAGGCCGCCAAGTAAACGGGAGATTGTCACTGTATGTAATCTGACGGCACTCGTCCCGCCCCCCTCCCTGTCCCCGCTGAGGCAGTTAAAATTGAAGTATTACATGCACACGCTATTTGCACCTAATTTCCATGGTGAAAACGTGAGTGTTATACGCCAATAAATACAGTACTTAACTTTAGTTTGCTCCTTAGTTCTTCACTATGCAGGCCTTCCAAGATTGACAGTAATTGCAGAAAAAATGTCCTGGTTGCTTCTTCCTCTTGTTGTGCTTGCTCCATTCATTTTTATGGCTGGTCTATACTCCTGGCAGCTCCCAGCCATCTAAAGGAGTCAGCACCAGCTTGAAGCTTCAAAGACTTCTTTTTGAAAAAGTCATGTGGCACGAGGCAGGAACGCACAGTGAAGAACTTGGAAACAGATGTAGGTAAAAATCTAGGTAGGTGGCTTCCACCCAGGAGGTACAGGGGACATTTAAAGGACAACTTTACTTTAAAAATGAAGTTGCCCTTTAAAGAGACTGCCATGTTGTTATAAAGACTGCCTCATTGGAGACAACCTTGGTATAGAGACTATATCACATAAGATAAACTACTATGAAGTGCAGAAATCCATTTTCTTTTCTGAGTGAATTACCGGAGTGAAATGAACAGCACTTGGGGATTTTGCAATGCTGATCCACTCTCCTTGAGTGGAATACACGTTTCTATAGAGAAACTGCTATGTTGGATATCATTGCAATGTGAAAGACAATACCATTTTGCTTAGATGTTGTTCTAATCACTGCAGTTTCATTGTTTGCATCATTCAATGTATTATTTATGAACTGTACTTTTTGGCAATTTGTCTAAGTGCATTTAGCATCCAAGACCCCTTTCACACTGGAGGAGTTTTGCAGGCGCTATAGCGTTAAAAATAGCGCCTGCAAACCACCCTAAAACAGCTGCTCCATTCACTCCAGTGTGAAAGCCAGAGGGCTTATACACTGGAGCGGTGCACTGGCAGGGCTTCAGAAAAAGTCCTGCCAGCAGCTTCTTTGGAGCGGTGAAGGAGCGGTGAACTCGGCGCTCCTCCACCGCTCCTCCCCATTGAAATTAATGGGGCAGCGATGCTATGCTGCCAGTAAAACGCTGCTGCAGTGGTGTTTTGTGGGCGGATTTAGCCCCTTTTCAGCAGCTAGCGGTGGGGGGGTTAAAACTGCCCGCTAGTGGCCGAATAGCACAGCTAAATAGCGCCGCTTTACCGCTGACACCGGCGGCGGTACAGTGTGAAAGGGGTCTAATAAACACCTTTAAAATACAGTATTTTTTACACTATTGGATCCCCTTGTTTGGTTTTGGGTATCGCTGGGTGCCCTGAAGTTCATGCACAGTGCCGGAGGAACAGCTTATGAAATACGCATCATCCGCACTACATCTCCTATGTATACAACTGGGATATCCAAAACGCCTATTTGACCTTCCATAATAGAGGGTCCATTACTTGGGGTAAGAACACATCTTGACCTTATTGTTGGTGACGTCACACGGTGGAGGATTTTATTGGATTCGGTTCAACGCAAGCACTTCAGTTCATGTCTATTTTTTTTCATTTATGTTTATTTTTTTGCTTTTCTGCCTGTGTTGCTGTATTGGACTTTATGAACACATTTGGACTTTAATGGTCTACTCGTATTGAGCGCAACTTCATTTATTTTCATCATGCAAGCAGCGTTTCTGCTGTAAGTTAACCAAAGTATGTATGGCATAGCGATAAATTGAAATTAGTGTAAAAAGCACTATATAGTATGTCCATTTTAATTCAGATGCTACCCACACAAAATGCATGCAAAAAAGCCATAAAACATGTGAAAGCCTACAGAAATCACACTTCAAATTGCGTCCCATCAAGTACATATTATAGGCGGCAGAAGTAAAGAGGCAGCTTTTCTCTGTATAGTCACAGGCCTCACTTTTGTCCCATTATGAATAGATTTACAGTCCACTAATATAACTGTATTTATTTATTCTCACAATATACCAAGCCAAGTTAGGGCTAATAAAACAGGAAGATGTTTCTGGGTAAATTAGGTAATCCTTGCCCATGGCTCTAAATCAGGATTTCTCAACCAGGGTTTCTCCAGAGGTTGCTCAGGGTTCCTTGAGCAATGAGCAATTTCCACCCGTTCTGACATAAGTTCCCACTGACACCATTGATCGTTTTAGCTATCTGTAAGGGGGTAATTCTTCCCAATGACCACAAGTGTAAGGAGCATTCTTCCCACTGACCATCACACTAATGTATCATGAGTTGTAGATATAGTCATTTTTAGCAGGGGCTCCTTGAGACCAGAAAGGTATTCAAGAGTTCCTCTGTGTTTAAAAGGTTTGGAAAGACTACTCTAATGTTGCCTCCGGGCCTCAGGTATGGGGATCAAGTCCTGTACATAGAAAAACATGTTTTAGCCCAAGAACCAGCTCAATAATAGTGCAATACCCGGCTGCTATTGGTGCTATGGGGTGTGGGTGATGTCATTATCCTATTACAGAACTGAACATGGCAGTTGCCCACCAATCCTATGTTTCTTTGGTGCCCATTAGCCGTGACATCACAAGGTACATGACATATCCAGAAGACTTCTAAGAAAAGAGCTAATTGGAATGAAATGTCATTGTACTTTAGGATGATGGCATTACCTACCCTCTTCAGTGCCGATGTCATCCACTGCATCAGTGATGGCTGGGAGGTGGCTGATTCAGTCTCCTGTCCAATTTGGAGGCATTGGTCTGTCTGCAGTGGGGAGACACAAATGAATAGGGTAGTCAGTACAGCAGTCTGTTGCAGTTAAAGCAATACACCTTGGTCAAGGACAGCCTCTGCCTGTGGATGGATAATCAAGGAGCAGCAAGACACCGAACTCTATAATTCTGCTCTTAAAATACAGGATCCTTTTCTCTAACATTGAAAAAGTTGAAAGTGACCTCAGGCTTCCCCTGTTACTGGTTTTGTAAAATTCGGACTAGTCACGTTTCCTAAGATGACTGCAATAAATATTCAATCACTATGGCATCATGCCACAGTTCATAAAATGTCATATAGCTGGGATGATAACACCAAGTCTGCACAGGCCGAGGCCCCCCCGGGACCACCAAGGCCAATCTTAATTTATGTTTTATTCCTGCATTTCCTGGATTCTCAAGCATGGCAGCAAGCGCCTGTCGCCAGCACTTTGTGCTAATGGAAACATAATAAAATCAGACAACCAGCCTAGAGATGAGCTCGAATGACTGTACCAAACCCCCTCCATATCAGCCTGCAATCTGAGCCACAGAGAGAGCGATAAAAGGCTTGTGGTTTGAGAGTGATCTGCTTGGGAATAGGGAGGGAGGGGTGTTGAATGAGCCCTCATCGATTGGTAATAGAACCAAGCAAAGCCCTCGAGGGGCATCATGGCTGAAACTTTACAGGATGGGCAAAATTGATCTTTCTGGCGCAAATTTAGACTAAGACATAATAATGGGAAAATTTATAACAAACAAATTTATAGTAACCAATATTTAAAAAGAAAAATTTTACTTTTAACCCTAGTTTCCAGATTCAACCTGTAATTTACAATTGCAGCTGCTATCTATCAACCTCTTACACAATTCCACGAAACCTGGACTGCAGTTTATTAAAAAATAAAACTTGCTCCTAATTTAAAGTTATGATTTTTGTTTTTAGCAGTTAAAGTGGGAAACATGGTGAAAGCTGACAAAGACAAAAGAAAACAATAAGTAACATGCTTATATGGATGAGAATTGTAATTTTTATTACCGTATATACTCGAGTATAGGCCGTCCCAAGTATAAGCCGAGGCCCCCAATTCACCACAAAAAAAAATGGGAAAACGTATTGACCCGTGTATAAGCCGAGGGTGAAATATGCAGCAGCTACTGTAAGTGGAAAAGAGTCAGCAATGTCCATCCCTGTCCCCTGTACAGACCCCCGTGTCCCCATTGCAGCCTACCTGTGCCAATCTGCGCCGATCCGACGGTTCTGGGTCCTGGGTCCTGGGTCCTCGGTCCTGTGTCCCTCCCTGTACGATCTGGCAGCCGATGCAGTCCCGCTCTGTCCCCCCGTGTAAGGCGCCATTCTAATACAAAAACCGCGCCTCCTCCTCCTCGTCCGTGATAGGAGGAACACTTTTTTCCCAGCAGTCAGTGTGCAGTGTTTCGTCTATCACGGACGTCCTCTCATCCTCGTCCAGGAGATGAGAATGACAGGACGTCCGTGATAGGCGGAACACTGCACACTGACTTACTGCTGGGAAAATTAGTGTCCGCCTATCACGGACGAGGAGGAGGCGCGGTTTTTGAACACTGCCGTCTGTCTGCATGACACGCTGTTCATGTAGGCAGACGGCGGTGACTCGAATATAAGCCGAGGGGGGGACTTTCAGCCCTAAAAAAAGGGTTGAAAATCTCGGCTTATATTCAAGTATATACGGTATATTATTTATAACTTGCAAAAATATTCAATGGTAGAGTTAGGCTGCAAATATATTAACGCTGGACCAGTAAATCTCTTTATTTTTGCACACACGTTTCTGGACACCTGACCACCATACCTACACTATGTGGCCAACAGTTTGTTGACACCCCTTCAAATGATTGAGTTCCGGTGTTCCCAGTAAAGGGTACCAATGCTACAGCATACAAGACACAAATATTAAAATATTATCTGTTCCTTCAGTTTGAAAGCCACCCCTTGAATGTGAGGGATAAACTGATTCCAAACAGGGATAGACCTAGATGTACTGTTGTAAGTTCTCCCGAATAAAGCATAGAAAGTCTCTAGAGTCCAAAAAGGCTGATACTCACTGTGTCCTGAATACTATTGCCATCTGCAATATCAGTACTTGTACTTATCAGCTTCTGTACTTGTTGCCTATGTCCTAGGACCTCAGATGAGCCTTCTTCATGTGTTCAGGAGGCCAGGCCAGAGGTCCCCCGGCCCAAGCAGGAGCTGGGACCCCAGAAAAAAGGTTGTTGAATGCTGCAGGTTGTCTCCCAGGAATGCTTTAGGCTGTGTCTTATTCCTCTAGGAACAGGAGGCAGCTGTTCTGGGCTTCATCTTATTTATACCCCTTGCAGCCCCCTGCTGGTCACTCACTCTCCTGACCAGGAATTGGCTGAAAAAGCATTAATATTGAGGCCAGGGTCAAAGCTCTTCTGCCTACTATACCCCCCAATTCAGTGGGATGCAGGGGAAAGTAGCTGAGCCTCCACCAGCATAACCTAGAATAGGCAATAAACAACAATTGTATCAGGAGCGTGTAGCACCCTTGAGCTTCACAGCTGCCGGTCTCATTCCATCATCCTGATTTTGGTTGTGATACATTCTCTCTGCCTGTCCACCGGCAAGGTGATTGATATGGTCAGTCTCTGGGTGGAGACCAAACCTGATTTAAGCCAGCCAAGCCTGCAGTCTCATGCTTGTGATATTGCGTTTGTTAAACATGTTCCAAGCTCCCTGCTTGTCTGCCCTGCTAGATTGGATTCCCGCGTTGACAACCTCGGATCAGATATTAAGTATTCTCTGGACCACTGCCTTGTCTGCCAACTGCAAGTACCTGTTTGTAAATACATAAAGAAACACCCAAGCCAATATAATCAACCTGTAATTTACATTTGCAGCTGCTATCTACTAACATCTGGCGTGTATACAAAACAACATAAATACCAGACAGCGCTTGTCATTATAATCAATAAAAATAAATTATATATGTGCTCATTCTAGAGAAATCTTAAATCATTCCTGTGAACACCAAACTGAAATTATTCTGTGACTAATGTACACAATGTGCTAAATCATAACATAAGTACTCAGTCCAAAATCCTAAAATGTGAAGAAGAAAAGTTTATAGGATGTGAAGAAAAATACTTGTGCTTGAACACCGTGTGAAACAATCCGCACTCACCAGAATCCAATTACCCCCTTGTTTTATAACAAGAGTAGTCAACTGCGCTTTTGTGGTCACCCCAGGACCTATTCTGATCTCCTAGTTGCCATCATCCGATGATATCCCTTCCTTAATGGTGCTTGAATCCATATCCTGTTGGCCCAGTTGGCTAGAGGGATTAAAAAAGGAAGGAGAGTCCTCTCATAGTGTGAAAACCGCTAGGTATTTTTATTAGAATTTACTAAAATAAAAGCCACTTACATAAAATAAAATAAAAACATTGGTCCGATAATTCAAATCTATGTGGAAGCTGCCTGGCTCTCCGCATGCACTCCACCTGGACCGGAGATGTTGCAGCGGAAGTACCGGTTTGCTTTGCTCAGTTTGTGCATGCCCTGGCATGATGGCCAGCACTTTAGCATTGTGTATGAGTCCTGGGGGCAACGTACCTGTAGGCCTGCTTGCCTTATGGGAAAGGGGGTTGCTATAGGCGAAAAACACAGAAGCCAGCTATAGTGTCTGACTACCTGCGTTAGGGGTAAGCGTGATGCCCCGCACACACGGTCGGATATTCTGATGAAAAAAGTCAGATCGGATTATGTTGTCGGAAAATCCAATCGTGTGTGGCTCTAGCGGGCTTTTTCCGTCGGAAATTTCAGACGGAAAAAATTTGAGAGCAGGATCTCAAATTTTCCGACAACAAAAACCGATCGGACTTTTTCCGATCATGCGTAGGGAATTCCAATGGACAAAGTGCCACGCATGCTCAGATCAAATTAAGAGACCAAAGCTGTGACAGACCTAGCCGGGACAGGCTGTTGGAGGGGACTGAATGCAAGCTTATTGCCTTGCGATTATGGGCCCTGGCATTTGGGGGAACGGTGCTCTTTGAGCTGCATGCCTGGGGACCCCTGAGCTGGTGTTACTTGGATTCAGGTCCATGCTGGCCTCCCAAGACACATAGACTCTGTATATGTATTTGGCATATTAGCAATAGACTGAATGACACTGTTGGGACACAAGCTGTCAGATGCTAATGTCATGAACTCCAGCCAGCCTGTCTGTTGTGTAAATGAGTATAGTCTGGCTTGTAAGAGTATTTCACCTATTGTTGTATGTGCTAATTAACCCTGCAATTGAATGAAGGAGTCCAGTGTTGATTAAGATAATTAGCTCATGCTAATTAGGTTAGGTTTTAGTCATCTGGCTGTATAAATTTGTGTGATATGTCAAATAAAAGTTAATTCCTGATGTACTCCAAGACTGGTGTTGTCTAGTTCTTGGGGGCTCCTATAGCCAGATCCATTGGACTCATGTTCCAGGACTTAGGAAGCGGTATACTGATGGAAGCTTACGTCACAAAAGCTATTGGCTACTAGCCTCTACGTAGTACGCAACGAACGTCACCACGTTCGGAACGATCGGATTTTCCGACAACTTTGTCGGACCGTGTGTATGCAACACCAGTTTCGGACAAAATCAATCGGAAAAAATCCGACGGATTTTGTGGTCGGAATTTCCGACAGTGTGTACGGGGGCTGACATATTGCTGCTCTCCCTGATTACAGGGAGGGGAAAAAATAAATTGTTCAAACACTTGTAGCCTGCATGTAGGGCACTACAAGTGGAAAGCCTTCCCAGAAGAGTAGAGCCTGTTATAGTGGCAAGTGGGAGACAGCTCCAGATTACTGCCTATGGTTTTGAACTGGATGTCCAACAAGCTCATATACTGTAGGTGTGATGGTCAAGTGTCCACCAACTGAATGGGCATGGGTCCTTGCAGACACACTCCAAAATATTATTGAAAGCCTTTCAAGATGAATGGAGGCTGTTATAACTGCAAAGTGGAAGGCAGCTTTATATTAATGCCCATGGTTTTGAAATAGATGTCCAGCGAGCTCAAAGAGGTGTGATTATCAGCTATCCTCCAACCTTTAGCCATAAATTGTATCCAAACCTTTTTTATTTCTGGATAGGCAAAAAGGAACAGTTTTGCCTGCTTCCTATTCTAAATTCAGGTTAAACCTTATTTTTGGTGATTTGTGGTGAATGTGAGACACATACAGTAGATACCTTCTGTTCAAGCATTTGAAGACCTGGCCTTTTTCTGACATTTGTTTGCTTACACTGTCGTCGGGAGCAGTGATTGCTGTCAAGTCAGTGGAAGCCCATCCCCTCCACAGTTAGAACACCTCCCCAGGACACACTTAACCCCTTGATCGCCCCCCTAGTGTTTAACCCCTCCCCTGCCATTGTCATTTACACAATAATGAGTGCATTTTTATAGCACTGATCACTGTATAAATGACAATGGTCGCAAATTGGTGTCAAAAGTGTCCGATGTGTCCGCCATAATGTTGCAGTCACGATAAGAATCACAGATCGCAGTCATTACTAATAAAAAAATAAAAATTGCGTAAACCAATCAATATACGCTTATTGGGATTTTTTTTTAACAAAAATATGTAGAAGAATACATATCGACCTAAACTGAGAAAAAAATATATATATTTTTGGGGATATTTATTATAGCAAAAAGTAAAAAATATAGCTTTTTTTTTCAAAATTGTCACAAATTTTTTTGTTTATAGCGCAAAAAATAAAAACCGCAGGGGCGATCAACTACCACCAAAAGAAAGCTCTATTTGTGGGTAAAAAAGGACGTCAATTTTGTTTGTGTGCAGCATCGCACGGCCGCGCAATTGTCAGGTAAAGCGACACAGTGCCGTATCGCAAAAAGTGCTCTGGTCAGGAAGGGGGTAAATCCTTCCGGGGCTGAAGTGGTTAAACTGATAAAATTATTTAGAAAGGGGAAATAGTTTTCTTTAAAACAAACAATCTTTTGTTATCCCGGGACCCCAGGGCCTGAAATATACTGGTTTATTCAATAAACAAAAAACAAAATCCAAGTATGTGCATGTATATCACAATGTGCATTTGGACAATGGGCATATGGCCAACCACTCATCATATCATACGAAAAATATCTTCATCCTGGTTCAGGATTACACTTTGCCAGGCCGCCCACCAACAGTCTAGATCACACTTCGATGTATCTTTTACATTTCAACCCCAGAAGCCTTGTGCTGTTCGATTAACACATTCCAGGCCGCCTTCTAAGTTCCGTCTGTGTTTATAGAGCGGCTTCTGGTTTCTCTATATACACTATGGGATTTAGCTTACATTAATCCATGGCACAGCAGAACCAGGCCTGGGTCATGCTGTAAACAGATCCCATTACTGTTGTGGAGTATAAGAATAATGCCAAACCTACAGCTTTCTGACCGGCAGATATAAAACAAAACTGTAATGCAATCCCTTAAAAATATTTAAAATAATTAAACGTATTTTACTTGCAACCAGCATAAGTACCTGAATCTGTCTTGATAGCTTCTTTCGTCCATTGTACAAGAGCACTTAGATTGGGAGAGGGAGCTACATGCACATATGAAGACAGGAGGAGGAAGCAAAATAAGCAAAGGGAAAGTATTTTTCTGCTCCTTCATTGTCCAGTGAGCAGGTTGTGAGTGGGAAAGTGATACCCCCATAACTCTAACATGTAGGATAGTGTCACCCACCTGGCTGAGGTGTTTGAATCACAGAAAGGGGAACTGTTTTCCTATCTGCTGTTTTTTTAAACATGCAGGACAAAAGAACAGTGTTGCTTTACCCCCCCCCCCCCCCCGTCTGAAATATATACTCACTTTTTTCACACACCCCCTTCTGGGGGCATTGTAAATAGTTGCATGTGGCAGACTGGCAGGTCATTGAGGATTGGTCTAGTGCTGTCATATAGGTCTTCAAATAGAGCTTACACAGCTGCCTTCCTTTGCTCCTGGTGGATGAATGGGGTGAAAAAGGAAGAGACTGAAAGGTCCTAGTGTTCCTCACTCTAAAGTGGAGATCAGTGATCCAACATTGCAGTCTGTGCCCATTGCTGACCATCGTCTTGAGTCATGACACTGCTGCAGCCTTCTGGAGCCTTCTACACGATCGGATTTTCCGACGGGAAATGTTGGATGTGAGCTTGTAGGCGGTAAGTCCGACCGTGTGTACGCTCCATCGTACATTTGTTGTCGGACTTTCCGCCAACAAATGTTGGCTAGCATGTTCTCAAATTTTCCGCCAACAAATGTGTGTTGTCGGACTTTCCGATCGTGTGTACACAAGTCCGTCGGACAAAAGTCCAAAGTATAAACACGCAGGCTCGAAAAGCAGAAGCGGTCAGTCTTGTAAACTAGCATTCGTAATGGAGAATTAACATTCGCGACGTGGCAAATTATGAAATCTCCAAATGCAGCGCACAATTCTCTTCTACTTTAATGGGATAATAATGAAGCTGCTTTGCTGGTGATACTGATGGAATTTTTGCCAAAGAATGTTCAAAGGCTTTTTTTTTTCTAGTGATATCAATAATAATATTATTGTGTTTTTTATTTTTTTTTTAATTTGGGCAAGTTACCACAACACCATTATCCCGTAGTTTTTAGGATCAAAGATACAACTCTGTTGGTGTCCCTTGTCAGTTTTACATTGTATTTTTTAAAATGTAACTGCCGACTCCCAAACTGTCATTTAAAGTAAAACACATAGCCAAGTATTATTCTCCACAATATTTTTATTTTGCATTAAGAAAAAAAAAAAAATTAGACATGCTATCTGCCAATAGAAAATAAGCAAAAAGTGCATTCTATGCATCCAGAAATATAGAAAATTAATCAAATCATTATTCAACCAAAAAAAAAATAATACCTCTTTTATTTTTTTACTTTATTTCTAAAATAGCGCAGATATTTGGTTCCACCTTGCTTTTAATAACTAAATAGGCCAATAATAGATAACACATTATCTCCTCCGATTACGCAACATGGCTGGTTGACGAACGGCCGTTCAGAAACAAACTGAAAAGCGCGAAATGAAAATGATAAATGAAAAACGCGAAAAGAAAAGCTTGAATCAACACTCACCAAACTGCTACTAAAGCGAAATTAGCAGAAGAAGCCCAAAGGGTGGCGCTAAAGAGCTGAAAAACCACGTAGTACGTCACTTTGTTCGTAATTGTTGGCCAACATTTGTGTGACCGTGTGTATGCAAGACAATTTTGAGCCAACACCCTTCGGACAAGATTCCACGGTTTTGTTGTCGGAAAGTCCGATCATGTGTACGAGGCTTTAGAGAATCCCAATATTGGACAGCCAATAGAAAGTGTATAAGTCACCCAAAGGACCCTTCCACTTTGTAGTCTAGAAGGAAGAAGACTCCTTAGGGTGGCAGAGACTAGTGCCCAGTGTGCTGCATCAAGAGCTGCTTATTTCGCTTTAACTACTGTAGGTCCCCCAGATTCTTACATATTTTTCTGATAATAGAGTTGGGCTTTAACAACCAAGGTGTTTGAGCTAACTGGCAGCTACTGAGTTAATCCACCATGCTTCCTGGCATGAGTGGGCGCTGGTCTGTAGAGTCTGGGAACGGAGAACACACACTAGGGAGAACTTGTCATTGGCATCCAGCTGGTGCACCATCCATGTACCTCATATTTATGCCACCCAGCTGGTTCCTTTCCTTCTCAGGAGTGAATTGTCCATTTCCAGACCAGCCCTTGGCTTCCGACAGATTAGCCAGATGCCCAATTAGACTTCGGCTTTACCAGGAATCACAAGCAGCCTGGCACAGTTCCCAGTTCGCTGTCCGCAGCCGCTTATCTAAAGAGCCTCTGTGCACAGACTATGAGGCTGAGCACACAATGCAGCCTCAGGAAGAGCCGCATTCATCCACTCTCTTCCTTCCTGACACTCTCTTTTAAAACTGGACCCAAATGAGTCACCCCCATCTGTGCTGGCAAAATGCAGAGAGACATTTCTGCAAACCTAGGCTGAATAAAGTGGCTTGTGGTATTCCATGGTAGTCTGCAGGGGGCGGTAATCCATGGAGAACGCACTGGTATTTTACTCCCTCTTCATATTTTTGAACTTTCAAAGCTCTAATTGTAGGGATGCTCCAATCGAAATAACATGCATATATCCACTTGACCTCCGGGAGATTTACCCCCCTTCATGACCAGGAAATTTTTTGCGATACGGCACTGTGTTACTTTAACTGACAATTGCGCGGTCGTGCGACGCTGTTCCTAAACAAAATTTATGTCCTTTTTTTCCCACAAATAGAGCTTTCTTTTGGTGGTTTTTGATCACCTCTGCGGTTTTTATTTTTTGTGCTGTAAACAAAAAAAACTGACAATTTTGAAAACGGAAAACAATATTTTTTACTTTCTGCTATAAAACATATCCAATAAAAAAATTTAAAAAAAAAAGAATTTCTTCATCAATTTAGGCCAAAATGTATTCCGCTACATGTTTTTAGTAAAAAAATACCAATAAGCGTATATTGATTGGTTTGCACAAAAGTTATAATGTCTACAAACTATGGAATATTTTTATTTATTTATTTTTACTAGTAATTGCGGCAATCAGCGACTTAAAGCAGGACTGCAATGTTGCGGGAGACAGTCGGGACACTGACACTTTTTTGGGGACCAGTGGCACTAATACAGTGATAAGTTATAAAAAAATATGCACTGTCACTGTACTAATGACACTGGCAGGGAAGGGGTTAACAGGGGCAATCAGAGTTAAATGTGTGCCTGATCAGTGCTTTAATACTGTGGGGGAGGTGCTTGTACTAGGAGAAGGCATGGATCGGTGCCCCTGCTTAGCAGAGACACAGGATCCATGTCTTCTGTAGTGACAGAACTGCAGTCTGCCTGTGTACTGAAGTATCAGTAGGGGGCCAGCGGACATCGAGTCCTCTGTATCTGCTGATCAGCTCCCACTGTGTCTAATCACAGCGGGAGCTGGCCGCCGCCGGCTCCCGCCCCAAACCCAGGAGTGCAGAATCACGTACTAGGTACGTGAGCCTGCGCAGCAGAGTCGCCACAGTATATATACAGTATATAAATGTGTGTGTGTGTGTGTGTATATATATATAAAAGTGAGTACACCCCTCACATTTTTGTAAATATTTTAGTCTATCTTTTTATGTGACAACACTGAAGAAATGACACTTTGCTACAATGTAAAGTAGTGAGTGTACAGCTTGTATAACAGTGTAAAATTGCTGTCTCCTCAAAATAACTCAACACACAACCATTGATGTCTAAACCGCCGGCAACTAAAGTGAGTACACCCCTAAGTGAAAATGTCCAAATTGGGCATAAAGTGTCAATATTTTGTGTGGCCACCATTATTTTCCAGCACTGCCTTAACCCTCTTGGGCATGGAGTTCACCAGAGCTTCACAGGTTGCCACTGGAGTCCTCTTCCACTCCTCCATGATGACATCACGGAGCTGGTGGATGCTAGAGACCTTGCGATCTTCCACCCTCCTTTGAGGATGCCCCACAGATGCTCAATAGGGTTTAGGTCTGGAGACATGCTTGGCCAGTCCATCACCTTTACCCTTTGGAACGTGAACGCGCCCGTGCGAATGCCCAAAGGGAGAACGGCTCTCCAACGGGACACTAAAGAACAGGAGGCGCCAGGAGCGTCA
The DNA here is from genome assembly GCA_028564925.1 of Lithobates sylvaticus. Taxonomy (NCBI): domain Eukaryota; kingdom Metazoa; phylum Chordata; class Amphibia; order Anura; family Ranidae; genus Lithobates; species Lithobates sylvaticus. The sequence continues at coordinate 261,164,537 of CM053031.1, forward strand.
CTGAGGGACCCCAGAAGAAGAGGATCGGGGACCTTCTGTGCAAAAGCAACTGCACAGAGGAGGCAAATATAATTTTTTTCATTTTTTGTTTGATTTAAAACCGAACCTTTAGTTACCCTTTAAGGTTAAAAATCTTCTGTGCGGCAGACCCCCCCCCCCCCTTTTTTCTTATCTGAGCCTGATCCGATCCAGCAATGTGCACAACTGCAGTGGCTCCAGCCACTGTCCCTCATTGGACAGCCATTGTCTTCCGCTGCTGTCAATCAAATCCAGTGACACGGGGACCGAGTCCCTACTGTCTGTGTCAATAAACGCAGCAGCAGGACTCCGGAGCGAGCCCACATGAGTGCCCCCAGGGAAAGCGGATTTTTGTGGGGGCATCCGAGGAAGAGGAGGGGCCTGGAGCACCGGCGGGGGACCCCAGAATAAGAGGATCGGGGCTGCTCTGTGCAAAACCACTACACAGAGCAGGTCAGTATAGGCATGTTTGTTAATTTTATAAACAAATTTTATAAACAAAAAACCCCTTTGATGTTTTTATTATTCAATAAATTCCTTCCGGTGTTGTTTTTCTTCCTTTTATGTCATCATCAGATGTTTGTTACTGAGGAGGAATATGTATATTTCTTTGGAACTACTTAAATGGTGGAATGATACATTCTGGATCTCCCGCTAGATATATTTAAACTCATTTTGACTGTCCTACTTTTAGGGGTCAAAAAGGCTATGGTGAGCTGCTTTTCAATAAGTGGTGTGTTTTTTGCACTTATAAGGTGGTGGATCAATATTTTATTTTGTTTTAGATCCTTTTATTTTATTATTCATTTATATTTATTCTATCATTGTATTTTATGAGCATTTTATTTTTATTATTAATTTAATATTTATTATATAAGCATTTTATTTTAGATAATTTTACTTTATTATTAATATTTATTTTATAAGCATTTATATTTTAGATCGTTTTATTGTACTTGTTAATATTTATATTTTTTTTAGGTGATTTTATTAAGATTAATATAATTTTTATTTTATTTTATCAGCATTGTATTTATTATAGATCACTTTAAACTTTCACATTTATGCATGTGTGTGACTGGTATATGATTATTTTATTTAGGAAGAACTTTTTTATGTTTAGTAATATGTGCATTGTAACACTAAAGCGCCCCCTTTTTTAAGGTTGCTTTGAATAGATATTTTGATTGACTTTCCTTCCATCTTCATACTTCAGCCCTGCCGTGCCTTTGTTCTGCTAATCTGTAGGCTGATTATATATACATATTGATTCAAAGATTAACCGTATGTAGCTTGCTGACTGTGGAAGAACTCTGCATTTTGATTTGCTGGTACTTGTTGTTCCCCAGGAGTCATGCCTTCTGTTAGGAGAACTTCTCAGACTCTCTGGAGTCATCTGGGCTTTCATCTGGGTTAGCGTGGCGGTTGGATCTGGCGGGAGCACATGTCAGCCTATATTTAGTTCTCTGCCGCCATCCAGTAGCTCGGATATTGTGAGGGGACAGCTGCCTTCAGCTTGTCACACCGTGTCATGTGTCCCAGTGGTCAGGGACATTCGCAGGTCATTCCCTTCCGCTCTCACGGAGGTCCATATGGAAAAAAGAAAAAAAATTATTTTTTTTCAAGCCTCATTTCCTTACTGTAGACAACTTTAAAACTTTTTTTTTTTTTTTATTCTCTTTATTGGTTTTTCAAAAGGGTTAACAGAATTACAAAAACAGAGCCTTGGGGCATTCCCCGGCTCGAAAAAGTACCATGTAAACCTGTACCTAACAGGTTGTCTATCTAAACAATACTATTAGCGACAGAAAAAAAAAAAAAAAACACAACGATACAAACAATAAAACACCACTACTCTGTCACGCCAATTATGAAAGGATAGTGTGCTACTAAACAATTTAAAACTTTAAAGATTTAAAGTGGAGGTGATACTTGGAGATTAAACAAATCCTCCTCCATAAGTTGTAGCTGTATATCTGCAGCCCCCTCTTCTCTGTTACCATTGCAAGTACATCATTTTACACAGGATCTCTCAGCTTTGAAAAGCAGGGGGCGGAGAGCTGAAGTTACTCTGCAGAGCTCAGTGGGGAGAGCTCTGGGAGCTGATTGGAGAGATGGGACACACCACCCTGCACACAGGAACAGATCTGAGGCTGTCAATCAGCTGGTGCTCCCTCCCCTGTCACCTTTTTTCTCTTGGTGTCAGGAAAAGGCGTCAGATCATCAGATCATCTGACTATCATAGTAGAGGAACGAGGCAGCAGAGACAAATGTCAATTAGTTCTCTGGACTGAGAAAAATACACACTATAGAGGGATATGCTTTGTTTATATTTCATGTTTACAACCACTTTTGCTTACAAGTTAAAATCCGTATTTTTTTGCTAGAAAATTACTTAGAACCCCCAAACATTATATACAGCATCTCACAAAATTGAGTAAACCCCTCAAAGTTTTGTAAATATTTTATTATATCTTCCAATCTTCCAGTGTTCCAACATAACGACCCCAAACACACTTCCAAGACGACCACTGCCTTGCTAAAGAAGCTGAGGGTAAAGGTGATGGACTGGCCAAGCATGTCTCCAGACCTAAACCCTATTGAGCATCTGTGGGACATCCTCAAATGGAAGGTGGAGGAGCGCAAGGTCTCTAACATCCACCAGCTCTGTGATGTCATCATGGAGGAGTGGAAGAAGACTCCAGTGGCAACCTGTGAAGCTCTGGTGAACTCCATGCCCAAGAGGGTTAAGGTAGTGCTGGAAAATAATGGTGGCCACACAAAATATTGACACTTTGGGCCCAATTGGGACATTTTCACTTAGGGGTGTACTCACTTTTGTTGTCAGCGGTTTAGACATTAATGGCTGTGTGTTGAGTTATTTTGAGGGGACAGAAAATTTAGACTGTTACACAAGCTGGCGGGTGCGACTTACGTATGAGTTCACTTCTGCGAGCAAGCCCGGAGGGATGGCTCTTTAAATTTTATTTTTTTTCTTATTTATTTTTTTTTATTTGTTTTATTTTTACACTGTCCCTTTACATTGTTTTTCTGATCACTTTTATTGCTCTTAATGTAAACATCCCTTGTGACAGTAATAGGCACGTGACAGGTACTCTTTATGGAGGGATCGGGGGTCTATAAGACCCTAAATCCCTCCTTTGCACTTAAGAACGCCAAGTTTGGCAGTTTTGAATGCTGTTATTGTTTTAAATTTGGCTGGCGTCAGCGGTAAAGCGGCGCTATTTTATCGGCACTTTACCATTGTTTTAGCAGCGTTATTCGGCCAAAAAGGGGTTAAATCCGCCTGCAAAACGCCGCCGGAGCTGCGTTTTGCCGGCGGTATCAAATGGTGCCCCATTGATTTCAATGGGGAGCAGTGGTGGAGGAGCGTTAAGTTCACCGCTCCTTCACCGCTCCAAAGAAGCTGCTGGCAGGACTTTTTGTGACGCCCTCAGGCTTTCACACTGGAGTGCATGGAGCAGCTTTTTTCTTGCGCTATACAGGTGCTATTTTTAGCGCTGTAGTGCCTGAAAAACGCTGGCAGTGTGAAAGGGGTCTAAATCGAAAATTATGCTTCTGGGTTACCAGATCTGAGACCTGATCGAAGCCAATTCCAGCTTCGATCGAGTCTCCGGCATGCGCTCGAGCCTCCCGGTGGGACGGGAGAGCCTGCGCGAGCAACAGAAGGCGTTGGGAGGGGGGACGACCCCTCCCGCTGCTTGGGATAACATCGGAGCAGCTGCTTAATTAACCGCAACGGTTTTTATCACAAGAAAGCCGACCATCGGCTCTAAAAAAGACTTCCCTTTTCCCAACATTCAGTGCTTTTTGCAGGTTTTTTACTGATTTAACTTTTTTATTTTCTTATGATTTTTTTTTTGTTTTGTTTTTTTAGGCAAATTTGTTGTTGGGCAGATTCAAAAATGCAAAATCACGGTGAAATGCACTACATGCTTTCAGCTTTTCCATTGAATTCTTTTGAACCAAAAAAAGCAAAAAAATAAAAGCACCGTTTTGCATTTAAAAAAAGTCCCTTACCCTTTCCAAAAACACAGAGGCATTTAAATGCATTGATGTGAACCTGTTCCATAGGAACCCAAGTTAAAAATAATGTCCTGCGTTTTTGCAAAAAGCGTGAAAAAAATGCATTGGTGTGAATGGAGCCATAGAGACGACTGTAGGGGTTAATTTACTAAAACTAAAGAGTGCAAAATCTAGTGCAGCTCTGCAAAGAAACCAATCACCTTCCAGGTTTCATTGTCAAAGCCTAATTGAAAAAGCTGAAGTTAGAAGCTGATTGGCTACCATGCACAGCTGTACCAGATATTGCACACTCTAGTTTTAATAAATTTAATTGAAAAGGTAATTGTTTTTTTTTTTTTAAATAATAAACATGTCTATACTTACCTGCTCTGTGCAAATGAATTGCACAGAGCGGCCATGAACCTCCTCTTTTTGGGTCCCCCGCCAGCGCTCCTGGCCCCTCCCTTCTGTTCAGTGCCCCCAATGGAGGCCACTTTCCATGGGGGCACTCGTGCGTGCTTGCACCTAAGCCCTGCTTCTGCGTCCTTTGACACAGACAGTGGGACTCGGCCCCACCCCCGGCTCCCTCGTCACTGGCTTTTATTGACAGCACTGTGAGCCAATGGCTCCCGGTGCCCCAGCAAAGCCATTGAGACCCGGAGGGGGGAATGGTGACACTTAAACGTTTTTTACCTCAATGCAAGGAATGCATTAAGGTAAAAAAATGTTTAGGTTTCCAACCCCTTTAACCTGTGTGTCTGATAGATCTTTACACTGACTGGTCACAGGCAGAGGAACATAAAGCCCCGGTTAGAGAGAGAGAGGCAGCATGGGGGCTGAGTTTTTTGAGTCTGGGTAGTTTTTTACACTGGCTGGTCAGAGAGAGAGAGAGGCAGCATGGGAGCTGAGTTGTACGAGTCGGGTAGTTTTTTACATTGGCTGGTCAGAGAGAGAGGCAGCATGGGGGCTGGGTTGTATGAGTCTTGGTGTTTTTTTACACTGGCTGATCACAGAGAGAGGCAGCATGGGGGCTGAGTTGTATGAGTCTTAGTGTTTTTTTTACACTGGCTGATCAGAGAGAGAGAGAGAGAGAGAGAGGCAGCATGGGAGCTGAGTTGTATGAGTCTGGGGTAGTTTTTTACACTGGCTGGTCAGAGATAGAGAGAGAGAGAGAGAGAGGCAGCATGGGGGCAAATGAGTTTCACTGGAAACTCATTTGGAGGGATGCTCACATCATACTTTTGGCCATATGATGTATGATCGACAGGCATGCATTTACAAACGTTTGGCCAGATATATAGTCACGGTTATGTTCTGATAGGGAGAGAGAGAGGGGGGCTGATAGGGAGGGAGGGAGAGAGTGAGAGGGAGGGAGAGAGAGGGGGGCTGAGGGGAGGGAGGAGGAGAGTGAGAGGGAGAGAGAGAGAGGGCTGAGAGGGAGGAGGGGTGAGAGGGAGGAGGGGTGAGAGAGAGAAGGGGGCTGAGAGGGAGGAGGGGTGGGAGAGAGAAGGGGGCTAGAGGGAGGAGGGTGGGAGAGAGAAGGGGGCTGAGAGAGAGAAGGGGGCTTGGTGAGAGGGAGGGAGGGTGGGAGAGAGAAGGGGCTGAGAGGGAGGGAGGGTGGGAGAGAGAAGGGGCTGAGAGGGAGGGAGGGTGGGAGAGAGAAGGGGGCTGAGAGGAGGGAGGGTGGAGAGAGAAGGGGGCTGAGATGGGAGGCGAGAGAGGGAGGGAGGGTGGGAGAGAGAAGGGGGCTGAGAGGGAGGGAGGGTGGGAGAGAGAAGGGGGCTGAGAGGGAGGGAGGGTGGGAGAGAGAAGGGGGCTGAGAGGGAGGGAGGGTGGGAGAGAGAAGGGGGCTGATAGGGAGGGAGGGTGGGAGAGAGAAGGGGGCTGATAGGGAGGGAGGGTGGGAGAGAGAAGGAGGCTGATAGGGAGGGAGGGTGGGAGAGAGAAGGAGGCTGAGGGAGGGAGGGAGGGTGGGAGAGAGAAGGAGGCTGATAGGGAGGGAGGGTGGGAGAGAGAAGGAGGCTGATAGAGAAGAGAGGCTGATAGGGGGGGAGGGTGGGTGGGAGAGAGAAGGAGGCTGATAGGGAGGGAGGGTGGGGAGAGAGAAGGAGGCTGATAGGGAGGGAGGGTGGGAGAGAGAAGGAGGCTGATAGGGAGGGAGGGTGGGAGAGAGAGAGGCTGAAGGAGAGGAAGGAGGCTGATAGGGAGGGAGGGTGGGAGAGAGAAGGAGGCTGATAGGGAGGGAGGGTGGGAGGAGAGAGAGGGGGTATGTTCTGACAAATATGACAGAGTTGGGGGGGTAAAAATAATTTAACAATAATCTCTAACTGACAGAGGGGGGTAACTAACAATAATCTCTAATCCTAGTCTGTTCAGTTCTGCCCATCATTTTAAATCACCATTAACATTTTTATGAGTGCTAACAAAGGTGTGATTCTTCATAAAAAAAGGCATTTTAAATGTTACAACGCCTCAAGTAACAATTACAAGGTGCCTTGTATGATCAGTCTGTAACCCAATAATTTTACTTTTTATGTGATGTTTTCAGTCTGCGCAGTCAGAACCTTCTGATGTAACAGAATACCATCTAGTCGAACATTTCTCGTGTCAGCCAATGAATCCCAAACATGTGGTCAGCTTGTATGATTATTGTTATTGGCAGATGGAATGTAAGAGTAAAAAATTTGTTTTCGTTAATAGTATGCACAGTAATAATTTTTTTAGGATCGAATCAAGCAGCATAGCAAGAAAAAAAAATGAAATGGATGTAACAAAAAATGATAAATGTCTTGATTGATTGATAACCACTTGAAGACCAGGCCTATTTCTGACATTTGTTGCTTACAAGTTAAAATCAGTATTTTTTTGCTAGAAAATTACTTGGACCCCCCAAACATTATATATTTTTAGCACCTAGAGAAAAAATGAGACCCTAGAGAATAAAATTGCGGTCATTGCAATGTTTTATGTCACACTGTATTTGCGCAGCGGTCTTTCAAGCGCAATTTTTTTGGAAAAATACACTTTCATGAATTAAAAAACACAAAACAGTAAAGTTAGCCCAATTTTTTGTATAATGCGAAAGACCATGTTACACTGAGTAAATAGATACCTAAAATGTCATGCTTTAAAATTGCACACACTTGTGGAATGGCGACAAAATACGGTACGAAAATTTCCATAGGCGACGCTTTAAAATATTTTACTGGTTACCAGTTTAGAGTTACAGAGGAGGTCTAGTGCTAGAATTATTGCTCTTGCTCTAATAATAGCAGCGATACCTCACATGTGTACTTTGAACACAGTTTACATTTGCGGGCGCGACTTACATATGTGTTTTCTTCTGCGTGCGAGCACGGAGAGATGGGGTGCTTTAAAAAAAAAAAAATTCTTATTTTTTTTATTTTATTTTATTTTTTTATTTTATATTTACACTGTCCCTTTAAAAAAAAATTCTGATTACTTTTATTGCTGTCACAAGGAATGTAAACATCCCTTGTGACAGTAATAGGCAGTGACAGGTACTCTTCATGGAGGGATCTGGGGTCTAAAAAGGACCCCAAACCCCTCCTCTGCACTAGAAAGTATTCAAAACAGCAAGATCGATTTAAATACTTAAAAAAATCGCACCGTTGGCTGCCGAGTAAACTGGAAGTGACGTTGCTTCTGGGTTACTACATCCGAGACCCAATCAAAGCCAATTCTGGATGTGCCGGCTGGTGGCTCGGGTCTCCCGAGGAAGGCAGCAGGGAAGGGGGGGGGGGGGGGGGGGGCAAAAATTGAGAAACTGCTCTCAATCTTTCGCTGGCTGGAATTCAGCTAGCAAAAGTCAGGCGCGTTCTGGCATGCGTAAAATACGTGGCAAAATGCGTGACTGCTACCCATGTTTGGGGTGCCGTTAAATTATAATGGCACTGCAAACACGTTTTTTTTGCATGTTGCAGAAACGCTTTTTTCTGCTACGCCCAGGTGTAAACAGACCCTTACAGACTATATCTTTAGTTGTTTTTCTCTGGATATATTCTACTCCATTTCCAAGTCTTCTGCATCGTAATTGTTGCTGCAGGCAAAATGGTGTGTTACACATTCAGCTGTGCCAGGTAACACACCACTCCCATGTCTGTGGAACAGGACTATTCCCAGCCTCTGCTAACTGCAATTCTTTCCAGAAGGAGTCTTCCAATGTATTTAAAGAGGAACGTCCATTTGTTAAAAAAAAAAAAAGAGAAGAGGAACGTCAGTTAGGATGCTAACACCAGTAAAGGTACAACTTGTCTTGTTATGTGCACTCGCTAGGAAAGGGCTAGGCTGGAGGACAGGGGGGCATCAGATTTGCTGGCCAAAGGGCCCTGTGTGGAGATACTTCCCTTTTCAGACCAACCTTTCTCAATCTTTTTACCCCCCGATCCACAAAAAAAAGATTTGCAGTAATAATCATTTAATGAAATTACTAATATTGACCATAAAAGAAACAGTCATTACAAAAGTGTAGTGGCTCCTTTAATTTGGTGATCAGTAGAGAAGTAACCCCTTACATTGGTGATCAGTGGAGAAGTGACCTCTTACTTTGGTGATCAGTGGAGATGTGATCCGTATATTGGTGGTTAGTGGAGAAGCGCCCCCTTGCATTGGTGGTCAGTGGAGATATCACTCCTTACATTCGTGGTCAGTGGAGACATGACCCCCTTACATCGGAGATCAGTAGAGAAGGGACGCCTTACATTGGTGGTCAGTGGAGATGTCACGCCGTACATTTGGTGGTCAATGGAGACGTGACCCCTTACATCAGTGATCAGTGGAGAAGTGACTTCTTGAATTGGTGGTCAGTGGAGAAGTGCCCCTTACATCGGTAGTCAGTGGAGAAGTGACTCCACATCAATTGGTGGTCAGTGGAGAAGTGACCCTTTCCATTGGTGCCCAGTGAAGTAGTGGCCCTTTCCATTGGTCCTCAGTGGAACAATGACCCTTTCCATTAGTGCTCAGTGGAGAAGTGACTCTTTCCATTGGTATTCTTTTTTTTTTTATTTATTTTTTTTTTTAACTTTATATTTTTATTTATCGTTTTTTCATTATACATCATATTCATTACATTCTCACATCTTACATTATCATATTATTACACAGGGAGAGTGACGATACCCCTCCTCCTCCAACATTTACAGGAGGGGAGAGGATGCAAATTTAAATATAAAACTCTATCCATAACGGTACATATAAAATAACAAAAGAGCAAGCATAGTGCATAGAAAGAAAAAAGAGAAACAGTAGGGAAGAGAAAACGAAGCCCCGCCACAAGAAAGGATGACCCATTCCTGTAGCGTGTACGCTGCCCCTCTCCTCCCAAATAGCTCTCTCCATTAGCTCTTTTCCCCCCATTTGTTCGTAGGCATATCCTAATCACTCATATCCCTCATCCAACCTTCCACATGTCTCGTTGTTAATTGCAATAGTGTTCCTGTCTTTATATTGTGTCAAGATTTTTTTTTCACACCAAATTTTCCACAATTTCCTAAATTTCCCAGTGCATCCCTGTCTTGTGTAAAGCGTTTTTTCCTTCAATATCATAGTGTTCACAGCTTGCTCCCATTCTCTACTGGATGGAGGTACAGATGCCTGCCATCTCTGGGCTATAAGTTTGCACGCCTGGAATAGGCACCTCAAAATTGCTATATTAATGTCTTTAGGCTTTCCCTTCCCATCCACCCATCCCAGTACACAAGTGTCAAGCTCTGCCTCAATAGGGACTTCAAAGACTTGTGATATTGTTTCTATTACCTCCATCCAGTAGCGGTATAGCTTGGGGCACTTCCAAAACATGTGAATCATATCACCCTCTGTCCTTCCACATCTAGGACAGGAGGAGTCAGTTCTGCGCCCAAAGCAAAAAAGTTTTTTAGGAGTAAAGTAAGCTCTGTATAGAAGAAACAGGTGTGACATTCTTTGGGGTGTGGAGAGAGAGACCCATGGTGCTAGCTCGAGGACCCTATCCCATTGGGAGCTTGTAATATTGCTCCCATCTCTTATCCATTTATCTCTACAAGCAGAGGTATCCTGAGAGCCCCTTGCTTCTTTGTGTAAGATCGCACTAATGTTGATATATCCCCCCTTTCTAATGGCAAGTCGCCAAATTGTGCTGCAAGTGCGTGCCTAAGTTGGAGATACCGGAAAAAAGATTTCCTTGGTATTGTAAACTCTAGTCTAAGCTCTTGGAAGGTTTGTAGTTGCCCATTGGTGTATAGCTGGTGTAGGTATTTTATATCTCTTCGTTCCCACTCCCATATCGGTCCTATTTTTTGTACCTCCCTTAAATTGTTATTCTCCCACAACGGTGAGTATTCCGTATGGCCTCTACATCCCAGTATTCCCTTGACAGCTACCCATACCTTATTCATTAGGTCCAGGGTGGGGATTCCCCGTATCTTCATGCCTGCCTCCATGCTTTCAACAATTTGTCTTTTTAGACAAGTCTGGAGGAGATTTCCTCCCACCCCGGTGTCCCTCATGTACTGTAATTGGGTTGCTAAAAAGTATCTAAAGAGGTGTGGGAGTGCCACTCCCCCCTCATTGGTCGGAGATTGAAGAGTTTTTAGGCTAATACGCGCCGCCTTTCCCTTCCAAATCAGTTCTCTAAATGTAGTATCCATTCTGGAGAACCACTTTTTATAAACCCAAACTGGGGAGTTAGCTAAAATGTACAAGGCCTGTGGCAACAAGATCATTTTGATTAGGTTACAACGGCCCATCGACGAGAGAGGGAACCTCCTTCAAACTTTAACTTTTTCTTTAAACCTGACAAGGAGTGGAGCAAGGTTATTTGCTATGTATGTTTTAGGGTCTCTTGTGATAATTACGCCAAGGTATTTCATCTGGGTTACTACTTGCAGCCGTCCAGCTTCTTGGGGGAGTAGACTGTCGAGGGGGTCCACTGGCATTAGGGTAGATTTGCCCCAATTAATCCCTAATCCAGAGAATTGACCGAATTCACTGATTTTACCCATGGTTCGTTTCAAGGAGTTCTGTACGTCACCCAGGAGAATAAGCAAGTCGTCTGCAAATAGGACTACTTTTTCTTCCTCCATACCTCTTTTAAAGCCCCTAATCTCTATACAGGAGCGAAGAGCTATAGCCAGAGGTTCGATTGCAAGAGCAAACAAAAGCGGGGACAAAGGACATCCCTGCCTCGTCCCCCTTAACAGTTGGAACCGTGCGGAATGTTCGTTGTTAATCCTCACCTTTGCCTCCGGTGCTTTATACATCATTTGTACCCATTTAGAGAATGTTGGCCCGATTTGAAACTCCCTCAATATCCTCCACAGATAGCCCCATTCCAGTGTATCGAACGCCTTAGCGGCATCTAGAGATAAAATCGCTCTATGCCCCTCATTGTCTGTTGGGATTTGTAGATTTAGATACACTCGTCTAATGTTTATGTTTGTGGACCTGCCAGGTATAAATCCTGATTGGTCAGGGTGGACGAGTTCCTCTATCACCCCGTTCAATCTGGACGCCAAGATCTTGGCCAAAATCTTGGCGTCCAGATTAAGCAGGGAGATCGGTCTATATGAAGAGGGGTCCAATGGGTCTTTATTTTCTTTTGGTATGACTATTATGGTTGACTCCCTCATGGAAAGAGGGAGTTCTCCATTAGCCAATGCCCAGTTGAGTGTCTTCAATAGCTCAGGGAGGAGGATTCCTCCAAAGTGGCGGTAGACCTCAACCGGTAGGCCGTCCGGCCCGGGAGATTTCCGGGTTGACATTGCCTGTACCGTATGTTGTATCTCCTCTAGTGTGATGGGGGCGTCCAGTTTGCTCCTATTGTCCCCGGAGAGACTGGGGATAGTCAGATCTTTAAAAAAAACTTCCATTAAGTCGCCCGTCTCCTAATGATTAGAGTTGTAGAGGGTTTTGTAGTAGTCTTTAAAGCATTCAACGATTTCTGGGGTGTTAGTGGTTGATCCCTTTGTGGTCGTATTAATCATTGGTACCAATGATGAAGGTGAGTTGGATTTGACCAATTGTGAGAGCATTCGACCCACACATTCCCCCTCCCCAAAACTAACTTGTTTTTGAAACAAATGCTTTTTCTCCGCTTTCTCCATCATTATCCAGCGATAGACCCGTTGTGCCTCTACCCAAGCCCCAAGGTTCGCTACTGATGGGTCCTTGATGTATTGTTCTTCTGACTGTGTCACCCTGTGAGCTGCCTCCATCTCCTTCCTACCTGACTCCTTCTTAATTCTTGAGATCTGTTGGATCAGGAGGCCCCTAAGAAATGCCTTTAGGGCATCCCAGATGACCCCCTGTGATGCTGATCCATTGTTTAAATCTATAAACTCTGTCAGAGACCTTGTAACTTCCTGCGGTTCCCCGATAAGCTCCAACCATACTGGACTAATTTTCCATTCCCGAGGTTGCCTCTCCCCACCAATCCCCAAAGAGATTATCATCGGGGAGTGGTCGGATAGACCCCTCGGTAGATATCTAGGACTGTCAGATACAATGACTGCCTCATCGTTACCCAAAATCATATCAATCCGAGAGAGCGTAAAGTGTGTAGAAGAAAAACATGAGTAAGCCCGCTCTCCCGAATTCTGTATTCTCCATAGGTCCTTAAGACCCATCTCCCCCATTATATGGGCCAGTCTTCTATCCCCCAGTCCTCTCCCTTGGTTTAGTTGTGGGAGCGATCAAGATTTTGGTCTATGACCATATTAAAATCGCCCATCATAAAGATCGGGCTGTCGGGTTTATCCAACACGTAGTCTGATAGGTCGTAGAAAATATCAAGTTTGAAAGGTGGTGGAATATGCACACCTGCTAGGACAAAAGTCTGGTTCTCTATCTTACAGTGAAGAAAAATGTATCTCCCGTATTCATCAATCTTTTTCTGAAAACAGTTGAATGCTACACCATTCTTGACAAAAATACTGACCCCCCTTGAGTAGGACGTATGAATAGAATGATATTGAGTTTGGAAATCCCTCCACCCCAATTGGGGTATGGAGGTGTTTGAAAAATGTGTTTCCTGTAGACACAGGATAGAAACCCCATGTGCCCTTACTGAATTCAATATTGCTATTCTTTTCCCAAGATCCCCCATACCCCTTACATTCCATGAGCAAAGTGTGATAGCTTTCTTTTTTGACCATGTATTACTAGCCATAAGCGTAAATATAAAAGTGTCTATTCATTATATTTCTGTGAAATCTAACTTTATTTTGTGCATTAATAGTTCCTGTATTGACTTATGAGTGTTGAAGAAACAATCGTGACAACTACTATTAAGAATGTTCAAAGTGAATAAATATCTTAAGTGCCTATCTTCCCCCTTGGAGACATGTCTCTTCCATTCATCCCTATCTATTACCCATTCATTCTGTCTTTTGAGACCTACCCCCCAACTACTCCATACATACCGTCTGTCATCTTCTAATTCCTCCCTCCCTGCCTTACTAGGCCTACCCAAGAGCTTACTATTGTGACCTATCCATACATTCAACATGCTTAATACAATCCCCTTACCTCCCTCCCTTCCATTGGTATTCAGTGGAGCAGTGACCCCCTTACATCAGTGGAGAAGTGACCCCACATCCATTGATGCTTATTGAAGAAGCGACCCTTTTCATTGATGCTCAGTAGAGAAGTGACCCTTTCCATTTATGCTCTGTGGAGAAGTGACCCTTTCCATTGGTGGTCAGTGTAGTCCTTCTTTGCATTATATGTCAGTAGAGAAGGACCTCTTTACATTAATGGTCAGAAAAGAGATTAATCTGCCTCTGCCCACTTCTCAAGGAACCCCAACAACTTCTCCAGGAACGTTAGGGTTGAAGGAGATTGATTCAGACACTAATCAGAGTGGGATCCATAGTTAGCACATGGTCGGTATCAGAATTTGGCAGTGGTCAGTCTTCCTGCCTAGACTTCCTTTGCTACTAAGAAATGTCATATGAAGAAATTCTGAGGAAGTAGATTTTGGAAGATATGAATATGTCACAATAAACCAGGTCTTTTAGTAACCTCTACCTTTCACCATGCCCACCAATCAATGCGGCACCATGGCATACTTTGCATGGTACACCTTCAGTCCTTACTAGGAAAGCGTCAGTTAAGTTGGTATTGGTATATTCCTCCCCCAGGTCAAAGTTTCACAGTCCTCCCGGGCACTCACTGTTGTCTTTTTTTTTTTTTTTTTTGCGATTGCACTCTGTAGTGGTACTCACACTTTCTTTCATTGTAGTGACTGTTAACCGCACAGAAAACAATTTCCTCTTCTTGTGGGTGGAAATAGGGAACCTCGTTAGAGGCCCACCTGCTGCTGAAAAACGAAGGCTGTCTGAGCTCCTTGCAAACAAGTATTTTAAAAGTGAGACTATTTAATGTTTTATAAATGTGCATGTGAAAGATATAATAATCAAAATAATTCAGATATAAATATTTTTAGTGGATGTTAAAGCAGACCTCTCAGTCAATGTACAGCAACAGTAAAATGTTACAGAAACCAATTTCTGTACTCCGAAGAAGGTAAATCTCTACTGATGGAACCTCCTTGATGAAGGGACCTTTTCCCTCTCCTATCCTGTGTACCCCAAAGGGAAAACTGTATATTTCTTTTATTTTTCCTTTTTATGACGCTTTTTTTCATTTTTTTTTTTTCTGCTGAGTTTCTTTCTTATATTTCTGTTGCTGCAATTCTTCCCTTTCTCCTCCAGATTCTCAGAATTTGTTTTCTACTTCTCATAGGGCTCATTTATACTTGCTTTGACTTCAACACACATTAAAGCACCTTCCGCTTCAACATGATTTTTTGATGTGTTTTTGATGCTTAGATGATGCTTCGGTGGTGCTTTTTTGAACCTTTAACCGCGTGCTGACCAGCCGCCGTCATTATACTGTGGCAGGTCGGCACGGTCCCGCAAACCATCGTAGCTATACGTCCGCTCGCGGGATCGGGATAGCAGGCGCGCTTGCTGCACTGCGGGGGTGCCGATGCTCGTGGCCGACGGTTGTGATGACCGCCGGCCACGAGCCAGCGCAGGCATGAGAGACAAAACAGGGACGCGTGTGTGTGTAAACACACAAATCCCTGTTCTGTGAGGCGTGACAGATCATGTGTTCCTATTAGCTAGGAACCACGATCTGTCACTTCCTCTAGGTCAGTCCCCTCCCCCTTCAGTTAGAAATGCAATAATGTCACAGTCATGATAAAAATCGCAGATCGACCGCCATTACTAGTAAAAAAAAAAAAAAATGCTATAAATATATCCCCTATATTGTAGACACTATAACTTTTTTGCGCAAACCAATCAATATACGCTTATTGCGATTTTTTATTTACCAAAAATATGTAGAAGAATACATATTGGCCTAAACTGAGAAAAAATTAGCTTTTTTAAAAAAAAATTGGGATATTTATTATAGCAAAAAGTACAAAATATTGTGTTATTTTTTTTTTTAATTGAAGCTCTTTTTTTGTTTATAGCACAAAATATAAAAACAGCAGAGGCGATCAAATACCACCAAAAGAAAGCTCTATTTGTGGGAAAAAAAGGACTTCAATTTTGTTTGGGTGCAGCTATGCACGACCGCGCAATTGTCAGTTAAAGCGACGTAGTGCTGAATATAAAAAACGCAAAGGTGATCAAATACCACCAAAAGAAAGCTCTATTTGTGGGAAAAAAGGACGTCAATTTTGTTTTGGGTGCAGCATCGCACGACCGCGCAATTGTCAGTTAAAGCGACGCAGTGCTGAATCACAAAAAATTACCCGGTCATTCAGCAGCCAAATCTTCTGGGGCTGAAGTGGTTAATGAAGCTTGGCAGATGCTCTGTGTGTGTTCTGATATCTCATACCTGCAATTTCTCCAAAGTGAAGCTAAAGCTGAATAAAAGCCTCTCAAAAGCTTCAGGTGCTTCAAGCGAGCTTTGTCATATACTATGAAGGCTTTGAAGACACTTTGAGGCTGGGTTCACATATGTGCGAATTGGATCCGCGCATCCAATTTGCATGTCAGACGATTGTGCCCGGGTCACAATGGAGCCAGTTCACACATGCCCATGGCGGCCGCAGTCTGCATTCCAAAAGGTGCATCTTTGGCTCCGATTCAGGTTAAAAATTCCGACCCGATTTGCTCTTGAACCGGTGAACAGGGATGCACCTAACCCCATGCTGTGAACCGCGGCTGCACATATGTGAACCCCGCCCAAAGCACCACTGAAGCGACATGGGGTATAATTTTTGAAGCAAAGCAAACACAAGCTGTAAACAGGACTATAAGCTAACCATTTTATTTAGTGACGGGAGCTTTGACTGGCGTCCAGAAAGCTTTAAAAGCGTAAGCGTGTCCGAAACCATGTTTTGAAGCGAGTGTAAACGAGCCCTTAGCTACTTTTCCTAGTCATACTTACCATATTTATCAGTGTATAACACACACTTTTTTCCCCTTAAAATCAGGGGAAAATCGTGGGTGCGTGTTATATGCTGATCCACGCCGATCCCCCGCTGATTTAGAGGAAACGAGCGAGCGGAGCCGAGATACACAAAGCCGAAGTACACTCAGCTTTACTCGGCTCCTCTCGCAGTCCCGCCCCTGACTGTGGGCAGAGCCGAGTCTAGCTGAAGTACACTCGCCTTTCTGTATGTCAGCGGCGCTCGCTCCTCTCGCAATCAGTGGAGATGGGCGGGACTGTGAGCAGAGCCGAGTAAAGCCGAAGTACATTCGGCTTTCTGTGTCTCGGCTCCGCTCGCTCCTCTCTGCTCACAGTCAGCGGAAATCTGCGCCAAATTTAAATCAGGGAAATGCTGTAAAGAGACTGGTAAGGCTGCAGAGGCACTGGGGGAAGGCTGCAAAGGTACTGGGCAAGGCTGCAGATGGACACTGGGCAAGGCTACAATGATGGACAGGGCTGCAGATGGACACTGGGCTAGGCTGCAATGATGGACAAGGCTGCAGATGGACACTGAGCTAGGCTGCAATGATGGACAAGGCTGCAGATGGACACTGATAAAGCTGCATTGATGGGCATTTTAATGTAAGTTTTTGTTTTCCTTAAAATTCCCTCCTAAACTTGAGGTGCGTGTTATACGCCGATAAATATGGTACCTATTTCCCTGGTTATTTCCTAAATATAATTAAATTCAGATTCAACATCTTGAATTTGAAACTGCTTTCTGAACTAACGTATGGAAGTCATTGCATGTCTATGACTACACCGTGTGTCATTAGGGAAGGCATGTTCCTGCAAAGCAGGGACATGAATCCATGACACGGAATTTTTTTTCAATAAAGAGAAGTTTAAAAAAAAAAATAAAAGTAACGCAGTGCCATATTGCAAAAAAATGGCCTGGTCAGGAAGGGGAGTTAAATGCTGTGATAGCCAATCATGGCAACGAGTGGTTTGGGTGCCACCTTGACCTCCTGGCATTAATATCTTGGGCCACCGGGAAGAGGTGAAAAGGGGATCTACAATCATTTGTCTTTTATATCTGCCTTGAGTTCTGCTATAAGTTGAAAAAAGCAAGAACAGACTAAAGTGAGTGTCTGAAGAGGCAGTTAAATGCCATGATATAGTGCAGGTGACATTTGAGGGGATCGGCACAGTTTTCGGTTACAGCAGCTCTCTGTAGCTGCTCACCCATCCTGGATTTTAACCACACTCTACCTTTTCCGCCCCTTTGTTCTCGTCACTTATCTCCCGCTCTCATGCCTGAACAATGACTGTACTCAGATGAATGCTCTGAGAAATGGCATGTGAGTGTGACAATGGATGTCAGAGTAACACACCTCCCTCCCCCAGGCATTGGAACACCGGCTCTACTATTCTTCCCCAGACACACCCAGACCTCCACCGACCACAACGCTCCACCACATCAATGGAGAGAGCAGATGGAGCGCATCTCCAGGTGCTTCCAAATCAACACAGCAAGATGGCAGGAGAAAAATAAATTGTTGTTAAATGCCAATCCTCAGCTGGGTATACAAATTAGAAGATTCAAGCGTTATGTTTAACCATTTGCCATCCATATTTTGTAATTTTTCACATGTTAAAATCTGCATTTTTTTTTTTTTGCTAGAAAATTACGTAGAACCCACAAACATGATATATTTTCTGAAAGCAGAGGCCCTGGAGAATTTTTTTTTTTTTTATGTCACACTATATTTGCACAGCTGTTTATCAGACAAAATTTTTAAAGCGTAACTCCACTTTTGTTGAGAAAAAAACATTCCCCTCTGGGTGATCCATGTACATTGCAAGGAGAATAAAATAATTTGTTGCAGATTCCTACCTTTTGTTAGGCCCCTTTCACACTGGGGCGGTTCGGGCATCGGCGGTAAAGTGGCGCTATTTTTAGTGCCACTTTACAGTCGTTTTAGCGGCGCTATTCAGCCGCTAGCGGGCGATTTTAACCCCCGCTAGTGGCCAAAAAAGGGTTAAAACCGCCCGCAACGTGTCGCTTTTCCGGCGGTATTGCCGTGCTGCCCCATTGATTTCAATGCGTAGGAGAGGTTTAGGAGCGGTGAATACACCGCTCCTACACCGCTCCAAAAATTCTGCTAGCAGGACTTTTTTTTACCGTCCAGCTAGCGCACCGGCTTTCACACTGGAGTGAAAGGAGCCACTTTTTTCAGGCGCTATTTTTAGCGCTGTAGCGCCTGAAAAACGCCTCAGTGTGAAAAGGGCCTTATTCTGAAGAAATCCCTGTGTGTTTGTCTGTGCCCCTGTTCTGAGTGGGTCTAATGGGAGTGGTTTCATAATTAACTGTCAGGTGTGCAGCTGCAGGGCTCTAATGAGAAAATCTGCTGGTCCTGCATCCCTTTAGACGTGTTCCTATTGAAAGTATCTCTCCAAAAATGAAATTTTTGTTGCAGGGGATGCCTGAAATCTGACATTTATCTTAGGCAGACTCGTGGGAAAATTGGTGAGCCAATCACACAAGCAGGAAATTATGGGGGTGGTCAGTACACACTCCCTGTACAGAGCAACTCCAGGTAGCCATATTGCATTCTCAGAAAATTACAGTGGCTGCAGATTAAAAAGGAAAGATCATTTTTAATAACATTCAATTGCAATATGATTAGTATCGCAGTTATATGCGTTATAATATTTTTTCTTTATTTGCTATTTTTTCCCCCCACAAAAGTGGAGTTTCCCTTTAAGAAAAAAAATCACTTGAATGAATTTTAGTGCACACAAACACAATATAATACACAAGTTTTTGGTAAAATATTAAAGAAGATGTCGCCTCAAGTAAATAGACATAAAGCATATGGAGATTTAGAATTTCACACGCCTGTCAAATGACGACAAATTACAGTAGCTGAAATTGCCTAGAGGTAATGTTTTCAAAGACTTTCCAGGTTATCAGTTTAGAGTTAAAGAAGAACTCTGGGAGTTGTTTCCCTCATGCAGTGGGGCTGTGCTCGCACTGCATGCTTTTCTCTATTGGTGAGGAGAGTGCAGATATACTTAAAGCATTTGTTATCCCAACACTTCATATGCGTGATATGTGTCTGCTGTACAATGTACTTGTTTGAGAAAGTATCATGTTCTCTTTGTATTGCTTCCTTTGTGTGAAATCCATGGTGTTCCTGCCAGTCCCTCTGCTTTCCTATTAAAACTGACCACACTAAGCACGAGAACACAGTGTGGTCAGTTCTCTAGCAATGCTGGGAACTCGGTATAGTCTCCTGCAATGATCAGACTTGCCCTGACATGCCTCCGCTGCACAGCCATTCACTGGGAAGCTCAGTGTGCTGCTGTTTCTCCTCCCCCAGCTCTTATGCAGTCACGAACAGATGGAATATGATCACTTATAAAAAAGGAGGAAAAAGGTATTTATGTATTTTTATATCTATACAAAATATTTTGCCTTTCATTTCTGTTTTAAACGGAATGGGTTGTTTTACAAGGTGATCAGTTTACAATCACTTTAACTAATCCCCTGATCACCTGTCCCACGATCCAGTGGTGAACTCACCCTAGCAGTTTTCACACTCTCTCCTCCCTCGGCGGTGCCAGCATCTCTACTATGGGCATTCGGCTGTGACAGCTTGCGTCTTCACAGTCGGGTGCCCACTGCGCATGCGCGAGTGGCGATGTGCTCTGTGGCTGGTCCTGGAGTCTTCTAGGACCTGTCATGTGTCCCAGAAGACTTTGGAAGGGAGGGGGAAGGAGAGCTTCCGCTTCTGATCGCCTAAGTAGAGCAACAATAATTTTTTTCGGATCCTCAGAGAGTTCTTTGCCATGAGGTGCCATGTTGAACTTCCAGTGACCATTATGAGAGAGTGAGAGCGATGACACCAAATTTAACACACCTGCTCCCCATTCACACTTGAGACCTTGTAACACTAACGAGTCACATGACACTGGGGAGTGAAAATGGCTAATTGGGCCCAATTTGGACATTTTCACTTAGGGGTGCACTCACTTTTGTTGCCAGCGGTTTAGACATTAATGGCTGTGTGCTGAGTTATTTTGAGGGCGACAGCAAATTTAAGTGTTGTCACATGAAAATAAAATATTTTCAAAAATGTGAGTGGTGTACTCACTTTTGTGAGATACTGTAAGTAACTAACCTTAATAAACCAATTACATTGGCATAGATCCAAGGGGAGTGAAAGATGAAAGCTGGGGCCAAACCCCTAGTCCCTTATGAATAAAGACCTCAGCAAAACACCTAAGATTAGGCTGAAGCCACAGAGCTGGAGCATGAGGTCTAGAAAATATACAGAGAAAAGAGAAGCATAAATGGATACATAATATAGAGTATAGAATGCTGGACCCAGCTCCCATCAAAAGCGAATAAGAAAGGAGCGCAACTCAGCACTGGGATGCAAGGTGACAGGTTCTTAAAGTAATAGTGTGCTCTGGAGGGTATTAAAACCGCCAAAAGGTGAACAAATTCAGAAAAAGAACAAACATTATATAGACATTATGTTATACAAACTACTAATAGTACCAAAATAAATAACTAATCTACAAAACATAGGCAAACATAAACCCACTAATTAGTTCCACCCATGGTGGACGTATATATTGGGTATCAGTGCGCATTCACTCGATGCCCAACTCAGCTCGATGATGAATAATTAAATCAAGACACAAAGTTATCAAATGGTGCCATACCCGACTCAAGGGTCAGTCAGATAGGAGCACAACTGTGGTCAAACCAGCTACAAAAACGGTTTGTAAGAATTAAGTTCATTGAGGCCTGGTGGAATAGTGGCATTAGGCCTCTCAATCCACATGGTCTTATGTTGAGAAATTGCCCTATCCCAGTCGCCCCCTCTGGGGTCCTGGGGGATCGCTTCTAAGACTAGAAATGTAACCACATCGGGGTTAAATCTATGGTATAGGCCAATATGGCGACCTATGGTAGTAAGTTTGCCATTTGTGGAGTAAGATAGGTGTTCCCCAATACATTGGCGAAGTTCGCGAATAGTTTTCCCAATGTAAAAGGCCTGGCATTTACACATTATCAGATATAAAACCCCTCTCGTGCCACAATTGGCAGGGGTACGTGGCGAAAACAATTCGCCATTGGGTAGTCTATACGTGGTGCCTTCCAGTATCCAAGGACAACGTGGACACTGACCACACTGGAAGGTACCACGCCGACCAGATGGATGAGTAGTGGTGGTTTGGTGCTGCTGGTAAGTCAATCTCTCAGGGAGGTGGCTTTAAGAAAAACGAATTATAGAATGGTCTTAACGTATTTACTTAGAATATGATGATCCATTAATAAATTCCAATGCTTCGATAAGATGGCTCGAAATTGGTGATGGTGAGCCGAGAATTTAGTGATGATTTTTGTCAGGTCACCTGAGTCCAGGTGACAGATGCACTCCGTAGGGGTCAAGAGTGCACCGCTAAGGTAGTGGACCCTAGGACTGACTGCTACGGATTGAACTCTTGGAGGTTCAGGAAGCAGGACCACTGGAGCACCAACACATATCCCACTGGGAACTAAAGGATAGATTCCCCAGGGCGCGGAGTCTAAGGTCCAGCAGGTGTTCACCAGAGCCTCTAGTGATGAGGATGGACTGCGCTGCAGTCTGGCTCCAGGTCACGGCCCCCAGGGTCTCACGCTCACGGTAAACTTACAGGAGAAAGAGGAAGGAAGCAGCAGGCTGGAACAACAAGGATAGTAAAGGGATAAGCCAAAGGTCGGGGCAACTAGCAGACAAGGATAAACATAGGACACGCCAAAGGTCAGGGTCACAAGCAGACAGGGATATTCAAGAACAGGCCAAGATCGGTAACTGGAATCAGACGTAGGAGCCACAGCAAGTTGCACACGAAAGCTAAACACAATGGTTGATCAGCAAGGTTGGCTTGCAATGCACAGGTTAATATAGTGTTCCTAATTAGAGGCTGAGGTGGAGCTATGCTGAGGGAAGATTATATAAGCAGTCAGGTGAGAGTGGCTGGCATCTAAAGGTGAACACATGGAGGGGTAAGCTGACAGACAATCACTGCTGTATAACCGTGACAATTTTGACAGTATTTGATTGTTTCAATTTTGTAGGGTCATATAGCAGAGAAGTTTGGGTACTGGTCAACGCTCGATTGAACGCCTTCCTGGAATTGGTACTCAAGTAGCCCCTAGTAAGAAACAAAAGATTACAGAGCACACATCCAAAAATGAAAAAAAGAAGGAGAAGCTCACGCAACAGGCGAAACGCTTACTATTGTTTTGGCATGAAAATTGTTGAACATGTTCTGATGTATTGGGATATCCTATTTTAATCTTTTTTTGTATAAATAAAAATTCAACTTCTTTTAAAATCATTTGTGTAAACTGTCTAAATTGGTACTGAGATAGTCGAGTCCTCTCTTGTTCATGGAGCACCAGTAAGGGACTGGTCTCCATTCCCATTTCTCTTCCACTAATTTTTGGATGATGGTACCACTTACCTACTTTATGCAATTTATATGCTTTTGAGGCCTAGTCTTTCAATAAATCCAGAAGTAATCTTATGGCAAGATTGCTGTTGAAATGACTGGACTGTAATAGGGACCATTCAGGAAGGAAGGGGTGCTGGTATAATGCAGCAAAGGCAGTATAATTGGGTCAGGGGCAATGCTTTAAAGAGACCCTGTCACATTTCTTCTAACTGGGCAAAACAAAAGGATCTCTTTAGGAAGTTTTTAATAGCTGACAATGTTTGATGTGCTGGGCTGACTCACAGCAGGGTTTCCTTCTCAAACACCATCTATTTCCTGTCCAGACAGAAGAGTTTCCTTTTATATGGGCTTTTTTTTTTTTTCAGACACATTGCTGAAACATCACTGGATTGCCAACAGTTATAACATGATATTTGTGTCAGTGGGGCATTATAAAGCACGGAGACTTCAGAAAATGCTTACTGCCAGGCTTTCCTGTAGATCCCTAAGCCTCAGGATTTTACATATCAGGAGTTTTGACTTTACTCTGGTCCAGCCTGCGGCATGTTCATTCTGGGTTAGTGACTCAAAGTAAGATTGTTACAATGAATGTCCAATGTGCTGGTCACACTAAATTTGGGCATAAACACGTTTTTTGCAGGCTGATTGGAACTTTTTTTTACAGGCTCCTCTGTCCACACTACATAGTGCAGACTCAACCAATCTTTTGCTGCGGCTATATGGACAAATCTCCTGCCATCCCGTGAGCTTTCAAAATACCCGTCTGCATCTTATTGGATGTAGGACCATTTTTCTGACGGTCGTTCCATTTTTTTATTGCGGTACTGTATATCAGGTGGCAGGTAGCTGACAAGGCCACCCGCTGAGCAAATTTTGGGAGGTTTATCAAGAACTGGCCAGCGGTAGGATAACAGAATATTTATTTATAGTGATTTCTACATCACACAAGAAAGACAATAACGAAACATGGGGACCCAATAAAGGACAACTGATAGATCGGCATCAGCTCTTATTGTGTTGCTCCACATGAGCCCATTACCGTTAATACACATCTCCCTGGGGCCCATGTCTCAGCAGCTGTGGCCCCTGACTTATAATACAGTGACCCATAGACTGCAAGAAGCATTTGAGTGCCTATGAGATCAGTACATTAGCTGCATATTGATGTCACCCTTCACTTTGCACTGGCTGAGGTCATGGGGCCCCAGCTGTTGACGGGCCCCTTGGGAAACCGCAGCTCCTGGTCCGCTGTAATAGACGAACATGTCATTATCAAGCACAGCATGTCGATTTACTGGTAGTGACATCCCAGGGGGAGCTGAGACCTGTCACAGGCCTCACTTCTCCAGCAACACTTGCATATCTCAATATTAATAATTTATGTGTCTCCTGGAAAGGACGGGGAGGACAGCATCAGTCATAATAATAATGGCAATGAATGGTCATTTTAGATCTTCCACCGGTCCCTTCTTTAGACTCAAATGCCTCTTTTTTCTGTTATGTCTGGATCTGTATAGAGAACACGTGTATATGTGCAGGTTTTTATTGCTGTTTGCCACCCCGCTGGAGAGATTCACACTCCATTTGTCCTGGTGACCATTGTCACTAAGACTGGGGTAATGAGGAATCCAACATTTCACAGCTGCCACCAGAACAAGATGTGAGAACTCGGGAAAGATAAATATAATGTGTGATAATCAATGAATAATATACAAAAGAATTGTATAAAACTGCCATACATGATGAATAACCAGAAAATTCTGTGCTAAACATATATGGTACATCCAGGTGTTGTATCATGAAAAAGATATATAAAATAATAATATAAGTTAAATTATATAAAGAGTCCCAACAGTTCAAACATAAAGAGCTGTAATAGTGCGTCTTCATAAGAAAAAACGTGCGTGTAGCTCTTTAAGCACTCGCTGACCGTGTAACGTACATTTACTGCGGCAAAGTGGCTCTATTGCGCAAAATCACGTACCTGTAAGTCATTTCGTGCAATAGCCCCAAAAGGGGCGCGCCGTCGGAGACCTGATCGCACGCTGATCGGACAGAGGGGGAGCCATTCAATGGCAGACCCGATGTCCTCCGGCCACCCGCAATCGTTCCTGAGAAGCAGAACGGTGGTCTGCCTATGTAAACAAGGCAGATCACCTGACAGGGCACAAGGCAGAAGATAGAGATTTTGTGTTTCTGCTTAGCAGGAACACGGATCTCTGTCTTCCCCCAGTCAGAGCACCCCCCCCCCCCCCCTCCAGTTAGCAAGCACTCCCAGGGAACACATTTAACCCTTTGATCGTCCCTGATGTTAACTCTTTCCAAGCCAGTCTCATTAGTACAGTATCAGTGCATATTTGTTAGCACTGCTCACTGTATTGGTGTGCCTGGTCCTGAAAAAACGGTCAGTTTGGTGTCCGATTTGTTTACTGCAATGTCGCAGTCCCGCTATGAGTTGCTGATTGCCACCATTATTATTAAAAAATGTATAAATAAAAATGCCATACAAATATCCCATCATTTATAGATGCTATAACTTTTGCATAGACCAATCAATATACGCTTATTGGGATTTTTTTTTTACCAAAAATATGTAGCAGAATACATATTGGCCTAAATTGATGAAGAAATTCGATTTTTAAAACATTTTTATTGGATGTGTTTTATAGCAGAAATTAAAAAAAAATTTTTTTTTCTTTATCTTTCAAAATTGTAACACTTTTTTTGTTTAAAGCACAAAAACACAAAGGTGATCAAATTACACCAAAAGAAAGCTCTATTTGTGGTGGGGGGGGGGGGGGGCATCAATTTTATTTGGTAACAGCATTGCATGAACGTGCAATTGTCAGTTAAATTGATGCAGTGCTGTATCACAAAAAATGGCCTGGTCATTAACCACTTCATCCCTGGAAGAATTGACCCCCTTCCTGACCAGAGCACTTTTTGCGATTCGGCACTGCGTCACTTTAACTGACAATTGTGCGGTCGTGCGATGTTGCTCCCAAACAAAATTGATGTCCTTTTTTTCCCACAAATAGAGCTTTCTTTTGGTGGTATTTGATCACCTCTGCGGTTTTTATTTTTTGCGCTATAAACAAAAAAAGAGCGACAATTTTGAAAAAAACGCATTATTTTTTACTTTTTGCTATAATAAATAACCCCTTAAAAATATATAAAAAAATATTTTTTTCCTCAGTTTAGGCCAATACGTATTCTTCTACATATTTTTGGTAAAAAAAATTGCAATAAGCGATTATTGATTGGTTTGCGCAAAAGTTATAGCGTTTACAAAATAGGGGATAGTTTTATGGCATTTTTATTAATATATTTTTTTTTTCTTAGTAATGGCGGCGATTTTTATCATGACTGCAACATTATGGCGGACATATCGGACAATTTTTACACATTTTTGGGACCAATGCTATAAAATTGCACTGATTACTGTAAAAATGACACTGGCGGTGAAGGGGTTAACCACTAGCTGGCTAGGAAGGGGTTAAGTGTGTCCTGGGGAGTGATTCTAACTGTTAGGGGGATGGGCTACG
Source organism: Lithobates sylvaticus (assembly GCA_028564925.1). Classification (NCBI taxonomy): domain Eukaryota; kingdom Metazoa; phylum Chordata; class Amphibia; order Anura; family Ranidae; genus Lithobates; species Lithobates sylvaticus. Next base: position 261,191,032 of record CM053031.1, read on the forward strand.
AATAACGTGTCACTGATCACCGCTCCCGATCACAGGGAGCTGTGATCAGTGACAGTGTCACTAGGCAGAACGGGGAGATGTTTGTTTACATTAGCATCTCCCCGTTCTTCCTCTCCGTGAGACAATCGCGGGTATCCCCCCCGATCATCGAGTCCGTGGGACCCACGATCCTACTCACGGAGCTCGTGGCGGGCACGCACGCGCTGCCGGAGGCATGCACGCAATGGCACAGAGGAAAATTCAAAGGGACGTACAGGTACGCCCATTTGCGCGGCGGTGCCATTCTGTCGACGTAAATGTACAGGCGGCGGACCGCAAACTGTTCCTTTCAGAGAAGGATCTGTCTGTCCATCTGACCTCAACATCTGAGAGACTCTTTAACTAAATGCTTTGGCATTTATGCCCTTTATCAAGTGCTATGCCTTGGCTAACAGTAAATTATCTAGCACTAAACAAGAGCGGAGGACAGAGGAATATATCAAAATGCAGTGTCCCAAAACTGCCGCTAGATGTCAGCATACTGCAAGAAAAAGCTAACCTCATGCCGTTCAATACAAGACATAAAAAATACATGAAAGTGGAGAACAGCTGTTGTAGTGAATCAATACAAAGCATTCCCAATATAAAAAGATATACAAAGACATACAGAATATATTGGCTTTACCTTTAAAGTGTATGTTTACTTTCTGAGCAATATTATACAGTACTTTTTAGGATATGTATAAAAAATGACTAATTATATTTATTTATTTTATTAATTTCAGGTACTTATATAGCGTTGTCAATTTAAGCAACGCTTTACACATACATGCGTACTTTCACATCATTCCCCGCCCTCAAGACGAATTTCCTTTCATGAAGTATTTTTGTAGAAAACGTGTTGTGGGCAAGAGAAGGAGCCAGAGCCACCACATTCCTAATACTAAATGAAGGAAAGTGAAAAATAAATGTCATGTGATTTTCAAGGTGCCAATTGTCAACAATACATAGTTTGTTTAAAATAATAACAATTTTATTCAGTACTTCCTTAACCACTTCAATACCAGGCACTTTCCCCCCTTCCTGCCCAGGACAATTTTTAGCTTTCAGTGCTGTCGCACTTTGAATGACAATTGCGCGATCATGCAACACTGTACCCAAACTAAATGTTTATCGTTTTCTTCCCACAAATAGAGCTTTCTTTTGGTGGTATTTGATCACCTCAGCGGTTTTAATTTTTGCGCTATAAACTAAAAAAAAGAGTGACAATTTTGAAAAAAAAAATAACTGATGGGCAGCACTGAAGGCTCTGATAGGGGGCACTGATAGGCAGCACTGATAGCTGTCACTGGATAGGCAGCACTGATGAGGAACTAGTGACAGGCTTTACTGAGTGGCACTTTGATCGGGCACTGATAGGCATCACTGATGGGGTACTAATTGGCACTTTTTAGGGCACTGTTGTGGGCACTGATAGGCTTTATAGAGGGGGGATAGGCTGGCAGGTGATGGGCATTGATTGGCAGCTGATAGGCATCTTTTGATGGGGGCTGTGCTGGTAATCAATGTGCTGATTATCAGCACAGACCCCCCCTCTGACAGGGAGAGCCGCCGATCGGCTCTCCCTGTCAACGTGAACCAAGGAATGCCGTTTACTGGCACTTCCTGGTTCACGCGATGATCAGCTGTGATTGGTCACAGCTGATCAAGTGGTATGAAGCCTCTGTCAGAGGCTTCATACCACGATCGGAGGTGCGGTGTGTCAGACTGACACACCGCACCTCCGATCGCTGTGCTACACACCCCTGTGGGCGCGCGCCGGCTCTGTTATCCTGATCACGTCATATGATCAGGATAACGAAACCACTTTGCCGCCATCATTTTGCTATACGGCGGGCAGCAAGTGGTTAAAATCAGAAACATTGTTAAAATGATCTAAAACGATTTAAACATACATATACGGCTTCCTCAGGAGACTATATTCCAACATACAGATTTCATCAGAGTTGGAATGTGATGATGGGCATCTCACCAAATGGTTATGTGCATATATGTAAAAATGCAAACGGCACAAATGAATGGGGAAACTTGGTCCATAAAACTGCAACAACCCAAAATGGCCTCCAGATGTTATAGGCAAGCCACAGGAGGGGCACCAAGGATAGCCCCAATATTTGTAATTCAAGGGATCTGGTGTATAACCAAGTGGAGAAGGAATCTCAAAAAATCTTCAGGTGTATGTTAAACAGGTCCTCTTGAAAGCCAATGGCCATATGTACTATAAAGATGGATTGTCTATTGGGCTGGAAAAGCAGGTCGCATCCTCCAGCTAAAGTATTTTTTTGAAGTATTTTTGTGCTGCGTTGTTTCGGTTTTACAGAACTGGAGTTCACCACTGCTGCTTCACTGCTCGTCCTGCATTGCATGTGATAACTTCAGAATATCTGCAATAGAAGGGACGCAGCTTTGGTGGTCTGAAGGCTCGTGCAGCTGGTGGGAAGGCGCAGGAGTGAGGAATTGGGCAAGAATAACTTCTTTTCTGCCCCCCCTGGACAAAAACAAGCATTTAACCCAGGGGGAGACCCATTCCATGGATAATTTTTTTTATTTCTACATTACTATAATTCAAAAGATCAGTGAAATGTAGCGCTAAAAGTATAAAACAATAAACATTGAACAATATATCAAGTATTGTGTGTAAATAGTAAAAACTTTGTGATAAAAATCAATCTCAAATATAATGAATATAAAACAGAACGTGTATATAATGAGTAGAAACACAGGCGAGAAAGTCCCAAAGGTGAAACAATCCTATGGTAAACATATATGGAGTCCACCACGAAAAGTTGTTGCTCACCAGTGGGGTACAAAGGCCTCAGCAGGCATGTAGAGCCTCAGGGATAGTGTGACCTCCACCCGAGATAAGGGGTATACACTCTTACCGGAAATAGTGGACTTGAATGTCAGCGACAACGAGTCAATCAAGCGAGGATAGCCCGATCAGCAGATTTCCAAAACGATCCAGGGAATCCAAAGAGATCCAAGAACGAATCTGGGGACTGGAAAGCCAAAAACTCTCATCCGAAGGGCTGATTACAAGATCACATTGTTGAGTCATCAAAAAGTTCACATTCTTCACTTCTCTCAAAAGCGGCTAGTTCCTCTCCAGTGGAAGGACCCTGGTGATGTTTTATCCTGGGTAGGAACTAGCCGCTACCACTTTTGAGAGAAGGGAAGAATATGAACTTTTTGATGACTCAACAATGTGATCTTGTAATCAGCCCTTCAGATGAGAGTTTTGGGCTTTCCAGTCCCCGGATTCGTTCTTGGATCTCTTTGGATTTCCTGGATCGTTTTGGAAATCTGCTGATCGGGCTATCCTCGCTTGAGTGACTCGTTGTCGCTGACATTCAAGTCCACTATTTCCGGTAAGAGTGTATACCCCTTATCTCGGGTGGAGGTCACACTATCCCTGATGCTCTACATGCCTGTTGAGGCCTTTGTACCCCACTTCTGAGCAACAACTTTTCGTGGTGGACTCCATATATGTTTACCATAGGATTGTTTCACCTGTGGGACTTTCTCACCTGTGTTTTTACTCATTATATACATGTTCTGTTTTATATTCATTATATTTGAGATTGATTTGTATCACAAAGTTTTTTATTATTTACACACAATACTTGATATATTGTTCAATGTTTATTTTATACTTTTAGCGCTACATTTTTCACTGATCTTTTGCATTGAATTTTTGTCACATTCTTATGTAGCAGCTGTTCATTTTTCTTCACTAATTAAGTTAGCGTAGTAATATCCCCTATCCACATTACTATAATTCACCTTTAGCTCCAGGCTGCTCAAATGAAAGACCCCATGTTTCAATAGCAGCGTCTAAAATAAAAGCAAACACCTGATTGGCTGATCTGAACTAATATCTATTGTGTGCCTCGGTCCTTGCTGGAAATTCTCCAAGCCCTGTCTTATGTCAAATGCAGGGAAGGCAGTTGTGCTGAAAGCTTGGTGTGTCAGATCTTACAAATAATTGATGGGTGTGCAATCTAGTGAGCTTAGTGATGTAGAGAAATGTTTTTTTTTTTTTAAGCAGAAAGAAATCTGCAGTACCACTAATAAACCAGCAGATGGTACTATTTCCTTGCATGTCAATATAGATTTGACTGTAGTTTTCCTAGTCTACCACTAACAGTGATTTTAGAGTATGGATAAGTAAACCAAGTCATAGCTCATTTTTTTCTGCAAATGCTAGTGTAGCGCTGGCTCCTGACAAGCATGCGCTATTGTTCTTGAAAAATTAAGTTGACTAAGCCACATTTGGGTTTCAGGATAATTATTTAAAATTTCTGGTCCCAGTACCAGTCCAGTTGGGTTGCACTGAGTTCCCCTTGACCGTAGGTGTCGCTGTCACCGCCGGCAAGAGTAGAAAGCAGTCTAGCTGGATGCATTGAATGCCACTCACCTCTCGGAACCAGCCCAGTGGGTGTGTTCTCCTGCTGTGCATTCGGGGGGGGGGGGGGGTATTTAAGTTACCGACGCCATGTTGGCGGGGAGCTCTTTCCTGTCCACATGGTTCTGGTGGTCCTCCTGACCCAGCTTCATGGCACTCCTGGCCTGTGGTGCGGAGCCATGCATCCTGTGTCTCGGGGCTGGCTGGCCCAAGGCAATGTAACTGCAGGGGTAGGCCCGAGTGACTTTCGGAGCCTACTGATCCAAGGAAGGTCCGGTGCCGTCTCATCGGAATGGAGAGGCTTGGCAACTGCAGAACCCCAGGGGAGGACCCTTTCAGGAGAAGGCCATGCGCAAGGCTGGTTTCTCTGAAGGAGCCTGGAGGCTTAGTTGAAGGATGCGACCTGGATCATCCCTCATATGGTATCGCCGGATCGGCTGAGAGAAACTGGTACCGTATGACAGTTCTTTAAAGTTCATCTAATATATCAGTGACGCTGAAGTGTAACTTACAAGTCTGTGGCAGAGACTTTACCAAACATGCTAGGCCTAGTGAGAGAGGTCTATCTGGGGGACTGCAGTAATCCAGATTGTGAAACAGTTAATTTCTCTGAATTCATTCAATATCTTCACCCTGCAACTAAGTACCTGAACTCACCCCTAAACCCTCTACCCTTTATTTAGAGACTGTGTTCTATTTTTCTGAATTAATAACCCAAAAGCGGATTCAGTGTCAGTCTCAACTAAATTTCTTTGGGTCACTTTCCACGGGATCCCCAAGACGGAGCTACAACAGGTGAGGTAACGGTAAGCCCAAAAAAAAACAGCAGCTCCTTCGGGGGTCAGTCCTACACTAGTTTATATGGCGGCTATACAGACTCGCAGGCTTCAATACCTAGGGATCCACTAGAATGGAACAAGTATGTCAGTCAGAAGAGGTAGAGGAAATGCATTTATCCTTATTCTATACATGTTCCAATTGAAGCCGTGCAAAGAGTGAGCATGATGGCCAGGCAACAAGCATTTGCAGCAAAAGGTAGATTTGCTTTTTTCCATGATGGCTTACATAAAAATTATGTAGGGAGGGGACAGGGATCTGGGCCAGCACAGTCATAAGTAGACATTATTGGAAGAGGAGTGGGCTATGTTGTGGAAGGAGGGAGGAGGCCTTGCTAGGGCATTGACTCTTCTTGGGTGTTCAGATTTTCTAGCAAGGTCAAAGACACAATGAAAGTGAAAAACATGATAATTTGTGGAAGGGAAAAACACTGTATGTAAGCATTTAAAATACTTGATTTGTATGTGCTTTTATCCGCTATTTTGTAAGTTGGTGACAGGGTCTCTTTAAAAAAATGTTAACGTTCTGTGCTAGCTTTCATTGTTTGCCAAGGGGGCTAGCAAGTCACAGTTCTTCAATACATTCTTCTATAGGGTTACTGGACAGAAAGTCAGAAATATCACGACGTGCACCTTGGTTGGTGACAAAATATCTTTAGCCACAGGTCTGACAAGGCCATCCCCATCAGATGGGCGAATCAGGGAAGCTTTTCCTGCAGAGTGGCAGAGAGACGTTCATTTAACATTATCCAGGACAATTTGTGCTTTAAGAGGTCAAAGGATAGCACCAGGGATTTCCAAGATCTTGCAATCGTTATTCTGGCTACCATAAATTGTATCAATTGACCCTTCCTTTTTAGATTGTAAGCCCTAATGAGCAGGGTCCTCTGATTCCTCCTGTACCAAATTGTAATGTAATTGTAATGTCTGTAATGTAATTGTAATGGCTGCGCAAACTGTTGGCGCTATATAAATCCTGTATAATAAATATAATAATAAAAATGAAGGTAATAGGCGTTGGGTGCATCTCGGGGCTCCCCCAACAAGGTGTCCGAGGAGTGCCTGTTGCAGGGACTTAGTCAAATTAGTCCCCGTGAGGCAATGAATAAAATTGTAGACTCGGATTCAAAATCTACAAACTTTTGGGCACTTCCACCCAACGTGATACGCTGTTCCCTCTTGGCTGCACCCTCGCAAACACAAGGGGGAAGCTCCTGGCACCCAATGGGCAATTCTAGTGGGGACTAAGTACCAACACATTAGTACTTTGTAGTTAGCTTCTATCGGGTCCAAGACCTCCCCTATATCTTGTTCCCATTTTCTTATATAAGGGAATTTTCCATCCGTAGATATCAATATGCTGTAAACCTTGGATTTATACCCTTGTGAAGGAATGCAATGTACATACTGATAATCAGAAAATGTCTATTTGCTTATGTGTATACATGTTTCTATGCAACTCCTTACTTATGTAGTATACAGATTGGCTTTCTGTTTGGAACTAAAGATGGCGTCTATACCCTGCTTCCCACGCATTAGAAGAATGTGGACGTGACGACATAACCAGCTTCAATCAACCTTAAGCATCAAGTTTCTCCATTTCTCTGGTATTTCAACCAATGAGATGTACCTATTAGACTGACATAGAAATTACGTACCTTTGTGTATAAAATATTAACACCGCCCAGGAATAAAGTTAGAAGTAACCAAGCTGAACGTGTCTCAGAGTATGCTTATTTCTAATGTGCATGCACATTTATACTTTTTAATTAGAAACAGCAGCAGATAACCTTGAACTAGATTGTAGTTCCTATCTATTACACCCTGAACAAATGTCAATGCGTTTACATAGATATTCCATTGGGGTTGTTGTAGATAAGTCGGAAACCCTTTTCAGTGAAGTGATAAAATGAGCTATCTGGTTATATCGATAGTATTCCGCAGGAGGTAAAGCATTTTGTTGTTTTGTTGTTTTTGTTTTGTTTCTTAAGGGTTGCCACTGACCGAACCCCTCTGTGGTTGTAGAAATCAGCAATGGGCAAAAGCCCCTTATTTTTCCACCATGCAAAATCAGAAGAGGTGAGGCCCGGGGTGAATGCGGGAATTGCTAATAACGGAGCAAGGGGTGCATGGGTCAATTCAAATCTGTGTTTGGAAGATAGTTTGTCCCACAATCCTACAGAAAAAGAAAGTGTGGGGCATAAGATAGGGCTTCGGATTTTGGCTGGTAACCATAACAGGTTTCTTACTGGGTTCCTGGGTAGGATAGAGGATTCCAACTGCATCCAAATTGGATGACGTTGTTTAGTGTGAAAAGTAATCATTGGGGTGAATATAACAAAAAGCCGCGCGGCTTTTTGTTATATTCTGTCTGTTTATTGTGTATATCACGCAATTTTTTAGCTGCTGCATATTTTTATTTTTTCACTTTATTTCACTATTAATCTATTGATTTATATCATCAATCACTAGGATTTTTCTAGCTATTAATTAGCGCGGTGTTCACCTCCTTTAATCATTGGGGTGAGTTGGGCAGCCTGAAAGTATCTTGGCAGATCCGGAGCTCATAAGCCTCCCCTTACTTTAGGAGCATAAAGTGTCTTTCTATTCACCCTGGGCCCCTTGTCTCCCCAAAACATGCAACAACAGTTTTCATGGAAATTTCTTAAAATCAAATATATTTAAAGACACTGGGACCGTGCAAAAGAGAGTGTGGTCAGTTTTTAATCAGAAAGCAGAAGGACTGGCAGGAACACCACATAAGGGAAACAATACAAAGAGAACAGGAGACTTTCTCATACAAGTACATGGTAGAGCAGGATCATATCAGGAATATGAAAACACACAAACACTTTAAGAAATTGTTTACATAGGGTTGGGGGGGTGTTACAAATATGTGGTTGAGCCACGGTTTTACTGGCAGGTGACAGGGTCTCTTGAAATAAGGCACAATGGATCAAATAAAAAAATGAACTAAAGATTTTGTCAAAGTAGAAAAAGCACGGTGGTTTCAATATGGTACAGCTAGAACAAACAGTAACACTTATTAAAGGCACATGAGAACCAGAATTTAATGTGGAACTAAAAGCAACTTTTTTTTCAGTTTGATTTGATTTGATTTGAGTTTGGATAGAGTAAGGAGGGGGGTATAAACCCTGTCAGGGTTTTTTTTTTGTTGCCATCTATGTCCTATTGGGGAGATTTCCCCTTATTTCTTGTCTCCTAGCCAAACAGGAGGTGAGAGTAAATCCCTCCAAATCCCTCCAAATAATTCTTAGGCCGGTTTCACACTGGGGCGGTGGGGGTGGCGGCGGTAAAGCATCGCTATATTTAGCGCTGCTTTACCATCGTTTTAGCCGCGGTATTCGGCCGCTAGCGGGGTGGATGTAATAGACCTCAATGGAATCGCAACAGAAACGCAAGTGCTGACACATTTTTTTTTTTTTTTTACACTGGTTCACCTTTATGTATTTTTTTAAGGAGATTTGCACACAGGTCATGTTAGCATGTTACGTTGCCAACATGTGACGTGCACCTTGTTAAAATTATGTAAAAAGACTCTATCTCCTCCTAAAAGAGCGTTTAACCTTCCCCCTCTAATGCATATGATTTCCTTGGGCTAGTTTTTGCTTTTAAAGGGGAACTCCACACTCCATTCTCCAATGCTCTTGTCTCCCCCCTCTAACCCCTTGGATTTCCATGGGCTAACTTTTGCTTTTAAAGGGGAACTCCACATTCCACTCTATTCTTCAAAGGCTGTGAGCTGCCTTCACCAATCCAAACCACATCCTTTTTCTGAGCTAGGAAAAGGGGTGAGAAAAGCGATCACCCAACCCCCTCCTGAACCATACAAGGCCACATGCACTCAATATAGCTGCCTGCCTTTGGGGCATGTTGGACTCAGCCCAATACCAACCACAAAGCACCTTGTACCCACTAGTTTAAAGGGGCTTTCCACATTCCATAAAGCCCCCTGTCTGCAGCCCCCCACAACCCCAGCCTAGGGTGGAAGAGGCCCTTGTCCCCCTGAATATGGGAACAAGGTGGTTGACTTTTGGGGTGCCCGAGACCCTCCTGCCCCCAAGCATACACCCCCCTTTCATGGGCTGGCTTGCTGTGTGTTTGGCTTGGGGTTTGTTGGTGTGTGGGAGGGGCACCATTTTTTTTTTTTAGTTTGGGGTGGGATTTTTCACGTGGGGGTTCTCATTTTAAGCCTCAACAGACCCAAATGGCCTCGTATGTACTGGGGGGGGGTATTTTTGGTTTTGGGTTAAAACCTCGTAGCTGCAATGTAGGTTTGTAAGTTTTCTCTAAATCCGTACATCTTTGAAGCAGCATTTTTGGATACATGCTACAGATGCACCACTTTACAGGCAGAGTAAGCCCCCCCCCCCCCCCCCCCAAGTTACTAGCTTTTAAGCATTTTGGCATTTATAAAGGCACTTCTCGTTGTTTCGTTTTTGGGGTTGTCCAAAATGGTGACATGGGTGGGACCTTGGCCCCCATACCCATTTTAAGGCCAATAACTAGAATATAAGCCAGCCAAGTGGGGACTCGCAAAAGTAACAAGTCAGTTCCCATAGACTGCAATGGTATTTGTTGTATAACTTTTGCCCATGTTAGGCTGTTTGTTTGACCCCCCTGGACCGGGGGGTGTTTGTCCAATCTGTAACTTTGTAGCATGCTGGATGATGTGCTTCATTTTGGCTTATTTTGTGCTAGCTGCATTTGGGTTGGTCTGGGCATGCTCAGGGATTTTTTTTGTTGTGCTTTTTGTGTGTGAAGAGCGCTTGGATTTTTCTGGGCATGCTCAGAGTGTTTTTTTTGGGTTTGTAATTTAAGGAAATCCTTAATAGGTGTACCCACTTTGAAGTTCTGTCTCTACATTGGATGAACTTGCATTTCGTGTGTTTCATGGATTGTACATGTGGTTTCAATTGCCTCATTAGCACACAAACCCATGTTATATAAAGCTTGAGAAAAACGGAAAATTGTATACTCACCTTTCCGTAATTTTCCTTTCCTGACGCATCTTCATGGCAGCACACACTGGGTTGTGACTCCGCCTCCACAACCTGACAGGATTGGTTTAACTATAAAGTTGAAGGGGAGACTCCCCGCTGCATTCTCTGTATATATTATCACAAAAACGGGGTGGGTAATTGTGTGCTGCCATGAAGATGCGTCAGGAAAGGAAAATTACGGAAAGGTGAGTATACAATTTTCAGTTTTTCTGACGCCTTCATGGCAGCACACACTGGGAAATAACTTGCCAGTCGGGTGGGTGCAAGTAAAATAATATTTATTCCTATAGCGTGGAAGAATTGGCTCTAATAATGGACCTTCCGAAGTCTGTCATGGACAAATGGGCAGAATCCACTTTGTAGTGTGAAATAAAGGTGTGTCTGGAGGACCATGTTGCTGCTCTGCATATCGTCTCTGGTGAGACCCTGCAATATGCTGCCCAGGAGGTAGCCACTGCCCTAGTAGAATGAGCCTTGATATCTTCAGGAATCATCAGGTGCTGGATGGAATATGCCTTTTTAATGGCTTTGACTAGCCAGGCCGAAATAGTGCGTGAGGAGGCTGCTTGCCCGCGTCTGGTCCCATGGGGAATGACCATAAGAGAATCCGTCTTTCTAAAGGAGGTGGTAGCTGCTAGGTAGTTGATGATGGTTGTTTTAATGTCCAATGGATGCGGTTCACCCTGATCGTCGGTGAAAGATGGAAGGATGATGTCTTGGTTGTAATGGAAGGAAGTCGCCACTTTAGGTGTGAAGTGTTCTGAAGGTCTCAGAATTACTCTGTCGGGTAGGAGGACCAAGTGGGGTTCCGAAATCATCAGTGCTTGGATTTCTGACACTCTTTTTGCTGACGTTATTGCTATGAGGAAGGATACTTTCAAAGTCAAGTCCCATAGCGAAATTGTTTCAGACGGAGTAAACGGAGGGTTAGAGAAAGCCTGGAGAACTATTGCTAGATCCCATGATGGAAACACTGGTTTCCTGGGAGGTTTGATCTTTAGGCAGGCCTTCAAGAACTGGATTACCAGAGGGTGGAATGCCCATCTAGTACCTGTCTTTGCTGACAGAGCAGACACTTGTACCTTGAGGGTACTTGAACTTAGACCCTTGTTCACCCCTGATTGGAGGAATTCTAGGATTTGAGACGGTTCTGGAGAAAGGTGATTCCATCCTCTCAGTTGTGCCAAGGAGCAGAACTTCTCCCAAACCCTTGTGTAAATTATATTGGTAGAGACTTTTCTGGCTTGCATCAGGGTAGATATAACCTCTTGAGAACAGCCCTGCGCCCTTAGCCTAGCCCTCTCAATCTCCAGGCCATCAGGTGTAACTTTTCTGGTGCTGGGTGAAGGAATTGCCCCTGAGATAGAAGGTCCGGGGTTACTGGAAGAGGAATTGGAGGTTGAAGGCTGAGTTGTAAGAGGGTCGTGAACCACGGTCTTCTCGGCCATAGTGGAATTACCGCTATTACTGTCACTGAGGATCTCCGGAGTCTGGATAGGAACCTCGCAATTAGCGGGGTTGGAGGGAATATGTACCCCAACTTGAACTCCCATGGGTGAATCAGGCAGTCTATCCCCTCTGCTGATGAAAATGAACCTCTCGCCAGGAACCTGTGGCATTTGGTGTTCCTCGGTGTGGCCGCCAAGTCTATTTCCGGCATTCCCCAGGCTTCTGTAAGGAGACCATTCGTTGTTGGATAATGTCTCCCGACTTAGGTAGTCGGCTAGCATGTTCTGTGCCGCTGGGACATATACTGCTTTTAAGCTCATTAGGTGTGTCTGAGCCCATTCCAAGATGGGTCCGACTTCCTCCATCAGAGTGGCACTCCTGGTGCCTCCTTGTTTTTGAATATAGGACACTGCCACCCTGTTGTCCAACCGAATGAGCACGTTTTTCCCTTTCAGGAGTGGTGTGAAAGCTTTTAACACATGGAGAGCTGCTCTGAGTTCCAGGATGTTCGAGACCAGACCTTGTGCTCGGAAAAGCCATCGGCCCTGGGCTGCTTGATCTTGAAAGTGAGCTCCCCAACCGCTCTGGCAGGCGTCTGAGGTGACTACCTCGGGTTCTGGAGGGACTATGGGCCTGTATCCCTTGAGGTTGTTCTGACGCGTCCACCACCATATTGATTGCTTCACTGTTTTGGGGATGAAAATGGTCTGATGCATTGATGCTCCATCCCACTGCCTGAGAAATTAGTTCTGTAGGGTTCTCATGTGCCACTGTGCCCATTGCACCATGGGTATGGTCGCGGACATGGATCCCAGTATGCTCAGACAGGCTCTGGCTGGTAGGTGATCTGATGGTAAAAGCCTCTGCATTTTTTGTATTAAAGGCTGGATCTTTTCTTGTGGGAGTTGTATCCTGTTTGTTTTGGTGTTCAGGTCCGCTCCCAAAAATATCATATTTTGGGTGGGCTGCAGACTGCTTTTCTTCCAGTTGATTATCCATCCGAATTTTTGGAGAGTTGTAATGAGGATTTCCCGGTGATGGATCAGCGTCTCTTGATCTACTGCTAAAAGTAGGATGTCGTCCAGGTAATGGTGGATCCGTAATCCCTTTTCCCTGAGGAGGGCCACCAAAGGTAACAGGACTTTTGTAAAAGTCCTGGGTGCTGAGGAGATGCCGAATGGGAGGCACCGGAATTGAAAATGACATTGATTTATGGCAAATCGGAGGAATTTTTGAAAGGCTGGATGAATAGGTATATGGAGGTAAGCATCTGATAAGTCTATTGAAAGCATCCAATCGCCCAGATTTATTGATAGGAGTATGGACTGGAGGCTTTCCATTTTGAAGGCCTCCACTTTGATGCCCTTGTTGAGCCTTTTGAGATCCAGCACAGGGCGTAGGTCTCCTGTTTTTTTCTTCACCAAAAACAGGGGGGAGTAGAATCCTCTCCCCCTTTGGCCTGATGGGACTTCTAGGATCGCCCCCTTTTGTTTCAGTTCTGCTACGTACTTTATGAGCAGACTTCTTTTGGGTAGAGAGGATGGTAGTCTGGTTGTTTGGAAATGATTTCCTGGGAGTCCGTTTATGAATCTCCACATTTGATTGTGGACAATGTCCATAAATCTCTTATCTGGTCTGTCCAAGTTTGGAAGAAGTATTTTAGCCTGGCGCCCACCCGGGCCGGGTGGGCGGGCAAAATTTCAAAAAGACTTTTGCTGTTCCCCTGCCAGGGTGGTCTTGGTTTTTTGCATCCTTAGAAAGGCAGGTTTTGTGTTCCTCCAGTCCCTTCTAAATTCCCTACCAGGGCGGTAGGATCTGGCCTCTCTGTATTTGTCCGGGAGACTGCGTCTATACGCTGGCCCTTTCTGAGTTTTGGGTCTCCTATCGGAGGGAATTAGACCTGACTTCCCTCCTGTCACTTTAGAGATGGCGGAATCCAATTTGGTACCAAACAAATTCACGCCATCGTACGGGATCCTGCACCAGTTCATTTTAGATGCCGTATCGGCCATCCATGGTTTGAGCCATAGAGCTCTCCTTGCTGTTACCGACGCCAGCATAGTTCTGGCTGAAGATCTTATGACATCTACAGATGCCTCAGCTATGAAATCACCTGCCAGTCTGATTTCCTGTAGAGAGGAAATTATTTTCTCCATTTCGACGCCATCCTGTAGGTCCTTTTCTATTTTAGATGTCCATCCTGAGATGGCTTTGGATACTGCTGCTGTAGTAATTGCCGGCCTACAGGCTCCCCCAGCTGCGGAATAGGCCTTTTTTAACTCCAGATCCATCTTTCGATCGAGCACATCTCGAAAGGAGACCGCATCCTCGATCGGTAATGTGACGTGGCGGGCGAGACGCATCAAAGAGGCGTCAACGACAGGTGCGTTAATCAAAGGTTTTACTTTTGATTCATTCAGGGGATACATTTTGGCTAGTCTATTGGTTAGACTAGATCGTTTATCCGATCTCTCCCACTCATCCTTTATGAGATCTTCAAGCTCTTCTATAAATGGAAAGGATTCGGGATCCCTTTTTAAGTTTGGAAAGTACTTCCGAACTTTTTGGGGTTCTGCTTTGTCGTCTTGCCAGCCGATTGCTTCCTTTACTGACTTTGCGAAGGGCTCCACCAGGGAAAAATCGAAACCCGCTGATATATCTGGACCTTCGCCCTCAGAGGAAGAGTCTGAGGCCTGAGTGTGAAGGGGGTCCGCTGAGGAAGTACTGGGAGCAGCCCTATCCGTTGCTGGTGCTGTTGTTTCCAGTAAAGACTCCCGCACTGACTCCCTTATGAGGTCTGTAGCAAGTCTTGCGTCTGCCTCCTTCTCTCTAGTAGCTTCATTGAAGCAAGAGCGGCAGGCAAGCTTGTCTGGCAGTGCTGGAGCGCCGCATACCCAGCAGGCATTGGCTGCGGGACGGGTGTGGCGGCTTTGATGGTGCGAGTAAGGAGACCGGCTGCGACGGGAGCGACTGTGGCGTGAGCGACTGTGGCGTGAGTGGCTGTGTCTCCGATGACGTGAAGGAGATCTTGAACGGCTCCTGCGGGACCTCCTGCTTGAGGTACGGCTCGATCTTCTCCCATGCCGGGAACTTGCGGTTCTTGATCTAGCAGGGCTGCCAAAAAAACGCAGCATTTAGCGGTCTGGCACTCTTTTTTCTCCCCTTCAATACTTACCTATACCGGTACAGCCTCTTACCTGGTTTGCTGATGGTGGTCTGCGTGGGCAGTGGACTCCATAGGGGAGAAAGGACAGGGCAGTCTGGGAAATATAGGAAATAAACGTATATGTATATGCAAAAATAAAAAAGGAAATGTTTATATATATATTTTTTTTTAATTTATTTATTATTTATTTATTATTTATTTAATAATTTATTTAATTATTTATAAATGTGTTAATTCATTATTAATTTATATGTACTTCATGTAAAATTAGGAGAAAAAATAAAAAGCCCCACAGGGACTTACCTTTCAGTTGAGTTTTCTTACTGAATGCAGAGCAGCAGCTGTTTCCTGACACCATGCAGGGAGATACAGAGAAAAAAACTCTGTATTTAAAAATGGCGCCATTGCGCCGGCCTACTGACGCTCTCGCGCATGCGCAGACGCGTCCCGAGTCCTCCGGCGCCATCTTGGATAAGGGCGCAATGCATAGCAAGTACAGCGCTGTTCCCCTGGCTCTGCACGAGCGCAGGCGCGACTGGAGGATGAACGGCGGCATGCTGGAGGACAGCAAGGGCCAGCAAGCCCTGAGGTAGCAAAAGGTGACATTTAAAACTTCTTTCTTTTCCTTTTAAAAAGGTGAAGATAAAAAGGTGGAAAAACGAAAGGGAAATGAAGGGGAAAAAAAAAAAGGGGGGGGGGGAGTCCACTGCAAAATATAAAAGCTTCTTTAAAGCTTGTAAATGCCAGGTTACAGTTGCCCCCTGAGACCACCAGAACGGGGGTTCCCTCCATAGAAGCTCCTTTAGAGACTGTACAGGAGGGACTTCCAAACAGGAGAGGCTTGAACCTGCTGGGGCGATTGCGGTAAGAGGCTTTATTCATCTGTAAACGGAAGGAGAAACCTGTCAGTGTGAGGATAAAAAAGAGAATGCAGCGGGGAGTCTCCCCTTCAACTTTATAGTTAAACCAATCCTGTCAGGTTGTGGAGGCGGAGTCACAACCCAGTGTGTGCTGCCATGAAGGCGTCAGGAAACATTCTTTACCTTGCCCTGAAGTGTCTGTTTGGTACATTTGGGTGGTTTTATAGCGTTTGTAACACATGTATTTTCTCTTTGTATTTTGTTTATGTCTTTGCAAAACAGATTTAATTTTTTTTTGGGGGGGGGGGGGGGAGATTTTTCACTGAAATATTTTTGATGTTGTCAATCTGTGTTGTTTGTATGTTGTTAGTTTCAGTATGATTAAATTGTCTGTGCTGCATTATTTTTCAAAATCTACCTCAAGCTGTTGTGACTACTAAATGTTTAAATCCTTAACTGTCCGTTTGTGGGCACAATCCTTTTAACACCTGTTAATTTCCTCTGCAAAATGGTCAGACCTCCAAAACCATATTCTGTTGGTGTCTCAAATTAACATACATGTATTTTTGCTTTCCTTGCTCTTTTTTGTCAACCAACAAAATTTGTAGCACATTTTTAGGTTTTATTAATTTGTTTTTTGGATGCATGCTCAATCCGAATAATGCATTTTATCCCCCCCTCCCCCTTCCTTTTAAACAATTTTCATGCAACATATTTCCCAGCTGTAGCTTAACTATGCTTATAGGGCTGAAACAACTAATCGATTAATCGTCAACTAATCGATTATGAAATTAATGCGATTACTATTTTCATAATCGATTAATCAGCCAGTAACATAATGGGGTTAAAAAAACTAAGATGAGCCCTTTATAGTACAAAAAGAGCAAATAATTGCTACTGTAAATATTACTTTTTCAAAAAATGAACCCCTTACAGTAGTGATTATCTGCTTTTTTTAGTTTTTTTTTTAACCCCCATTATGTTACTAAACGTCTCAGGCCTGGTTCACATCTATGTGTTTTTTGGTGCTTTTTGCAGAAATGTACTACAGTTCATTTACATGGTTTACTATGGAACACGTTCACATCTATGCTTTTTTAGCCGCTGCTGTTTGGAAAGGGTCAGGGACTTTTTTTTAACGCAAAACAGTGCTTTTTTTTGGTTCAATATACTTCAATGGAGAAGCTGCAGAGAAGCATGTAAAGCATTTTTTGCAGCAATTTGTGTTTTTTAATCTGCCCAACAACTAATTGGCCAAAAAAAGTATATCTCTTCTGTCTGCTATTCGCAGAGTGGATTAAATATTTTGCTCCCTAACCATATAGTTGGTTATTTATATTTAAGAATACATTGCCTTTTTTTTTTTAACTTTACATATTAACCACCTGATTACTTTGCACTTAAACCCCCCTCGTGACCAGACCAATTTTCAGCTTTTGGCGCTGACGCACTTGGAATGACAATTGCGCGGTCATACAACACTGTACCCAAATGAAATTTTTATCATTTTTTTCCCACAAATAGAGCTTTCTTTTGGTGGTATTTAATCACAGCTGGGGTTTTTATTTTTTGCGAAACAAACAAAATAAGATGGAAAATTAACCACTTGCTTACCGGGCCTATTTTGGCCTATTTTCCTTCATGTAAACATCATCATTTTTTTGCTAGAAAATTACTCAGAACCCCCAAACATTGAGTACGTTTTTTTTAGCAGACACCCTAGGGAATAAAATGGCGGTCATTGCAACTTTTTATCTCACACGGTATTTGCACAATAATTTTTCAAACGCCTTTTTTTGGGAAAAAAAACGGTTTCATGAATTAAAAAATAAGAAAACAGTAAAGTTAGCCCAATTTTTTTATATAATATGAAAGATGATGTTACGCCGAGTAAATAGATACCAAACATGTCACGCTTTAAAATTGCGCACAACCGTGGAATGGCGCCAAACTTCGGTACTTAATAATCTCCATAGGCGACGCTTTAATATTTTTTACTGGTTACCAGTTTAGAGTTACGGAGGAGGTCTAGTGATAGAATTGTTGTACGCGCTCTAACGCACGCGGCGATACCTCACATGTGTGGTTTGAGCGGCGTTTACATATGCGGGCGGGACTTGGGTGTGCGTTAGCTTCTGATCGCGAGCTACAGGGGACAGGGGCGTTTTAATTTTTTTTTTATTATTTATTTATTTTTATTTTACTTCATTTTTTTTATTTTTTACACTTTTTAAAAAAAAAAATAAAATTTTTGGATCACTTTTATTCCTATTACAAGGAATGTAAACATCCCTTGTAATAGGAATGTATGTGACAGGTCCTCTTTATGGAGAGATGTGGGGTCAATAAGACCCCACATCTCTCCTCCAGGCTGGAAAGCATGAGATCGGTAAAAAATTTTTTACCGATCTCATGCTGACAGCCGCGATCGCGGCTTTGTTTACTTCCGGTACCGGGCGTGACGTCATAACGTCGCGCCCGGGCCTCCGACGGTCATAGAGATGACTGGTGACCATCTGGTCACCGGAAATCTCTATGCTCGTCATCCGGCGGCGAGCGATTCTTTCTCCGGGCCCCCGATGGCACGGGAGAGCCCGGAGAAGCACCGGATGGCGGCGGGAGGGGGGGGACGTCCCCTCCCGCTGCCTATAAGAACGATCAGGCGGCGGAACTGCCGCCATGATCATTCTTATGGTGCACAGAATCGCCGGCCGGTAAAAATGATATCTGAATGATGCCAATAGCTGCACGCATCATTCAGATATCACCACTCAAAGTCCTTGGTTGGCAAGTGGTTAAAAAAAAAAGAAAATCATGTTTAATAGTTTGTTATAAAATTTTGCAAACAGGTAATTTTTCTGCTTCATTGATATGCGCTGATGAGGCGGCACAGGTAGGCACTGATAGGCTGCACTGGTGGGCACTGATAGGCTGCACTGGTGGGGACAGATAAGTCGGTACTGATGGGGACAGATAAGTCGGTACTGATGGGGACAGATAAGTCGGTACTGATGGGGACAGCAAAGATGGCACTGATGGGCACGGATGGGTGGCACCGATGGGCACTGATGGATGACACTGGGCACGGATGGGTGGCACTGATGGGCACTGATAGGTGGCACTGATGGGCACTGGTAGGTGACATAGATGAGCACTGGTAGGTGACACAGATGAGCACTGGCAGGTGACACTGATGTGCAGCACTGGCACTGTGGGCACTGAGAGATGGCACTGTGGGCACTGGTAGGGGCACTTTAATGGGGCAAAGGTGGGCACAATGTATTGGCACATCGCTGGGCACATTGCAGTGAGAGGGACTGATGTCCCTCTCACTGCCGCCGGTGATCGGCTTTTTTTTTTTTTTCTCCTCGCGCTTTCAGCGCGAGGAGGAAAAAAAGCCGATTACCGGCTCTGTTAGTATCACACGATCAGCTGTCATTGGCTGACAGCTGATCACGTGGTAAGGGGTCGGGATCGAAAATATTTTTAAGCCAATGTTTTTTTTTTGGTGGCAACACCACTTTAAGTGGTTTAAAATACCTTATATAGATATAGACGTCATTCATTCTCTTTACCTGAGATCCTCCAAGACTAAAAAAAAAAATCAGTGATACAACTAACATTCGTTTTTTAAGAATACCGTTTCTGTGTTGCTTATCGTGTCATACAGTCTCAGTCTGGCAGCCTCCTTTACAGCGACATCCTGTTTGTCTTTATCTTAAAAAAAAAAAAAAAAAAAGGTTGCAAATGCACAGCACAGCTCTTCCCTCACAAGATCAGTAGAGCGGAGGTAACATTACAGCTCGAAGTGGAGACCTCAAGGTGACAACAACGAGAGAGGCTATCGCACTGGAGGGGAGATACGCAAGCAAAGGCTATCACAGAGGTATCTTGTGGCATTACTTAATCCATGGAAAACTGATATTTTCATTATTTTAATATTATCTCAAGTTTTTCATGCAATACACAGTATGATGGGTGCAGCAGCAATGGGACTTCAGGGTGGAACATGGATACAGACCATGAAAAAGTGTCCCCCGTACAGGTGGACATAGACTGCACAGGACACCAGTGAAGGAACATTGGTTTCAGACCTCACCGTTCCCCTGTCAGTTTTGCCAGGATGATGGGTGGCAGTGTTTGTCTTCGTTAACTACCATTGCCCCAGAATGTAGTTGACACCTTTTATCGGAGGGCATGGATGAGCAGCTGACCATCTAGTCTCCAAAATGTACCTGCTGATCTTAACTACTGGCGGCCCTCATGGGTCTCCAGTGTCTCCCAGATGTGAGAAGCTATCAGAAGCCTGCTTCTACCCATTGGTAAAGGATGGGTTTTAGGTGGACTGATCCTTTAAGTAGAGGTGGCAGTCTTGGGTGCTTCAACAGGAAGGGATCTTCATATGCGGCTGAGGTAATATAGAGCTCATGGGGACGGGGAAGACATTGGCCTTTACACTCTGGGTGCCAAAGGACCCGGTTTCACCATTACCTTTAAGTAGCTGTAACAGTAGTTTTGTGAGCTGATAACTTCTGTGTGTGCTGCAGTCTTATCATTGTCAACTCCTCCCTATGTTAGAGACGAGGAGAGGGGGGGGGGGGGGGTATATAGTCCTAACATGCTTCCTTGAGAAGGTGACAATGGTGCTCCACCATAGTTACAGTGCTTTGAAAAGTATTCATACCCCTTGACATTTTCTACATTTTGTCATGTTACAACCAAAAACTTAAATGTATTTTATTGGGATTTTATGTGATGGACCAACACAAAGTGGCACATAATTGGGAAGTGGAAGGAAAATTATAAATGTTTTTCAAAATTGTTTACAAATAAATATGTGAAAAGTGTGGGGTACATTTGTATTCAGCACCCCGGAGTCAATACTTTGTAGAACCACCTTTTGCTGCAATTACAGCTGCAAGTTTCTTTGGGGATGTCTCTACCAGCTACACATCCAGAGAGTGACATTTTTGCCCATTCTTCTTTGCAAAATAGCTCAAGCTCTGTCAGATTGGACGTTGAGCATCTGTGAACAGCAATTTTCAAGTATTGCCACAGATTCTCAACTGGATTTAGGTCTGGACTTTGACTGGGCCATTCTAACACATGAATATGCTTTGATCTAAACCTTTCCATTGTAGCTCTGGCTGTATGTTTAGGGTCGTTATCCTGCTGGAAGGTGAACCTCCGCCCCAGTCTCAAGTCTTTTGCAGACTCTGTTTTCTTCTAAGATTGCCCTGTTTTTGGCTTCATCCATCTTCCCATCAACTCTGACCAGCTCCCCTGTCCCTGCTGAAGAAAAGTATCCCCACAACATGATGCTGCCACCACCATGTTTCACAGTGGGGGTGGTGTGTTCAGGGTGATGTGCAGTGTTAGTTATCCGCCACACATAGCGTTTTGCTTTTAGGCTAAAAAGTCTGACCAGAGCACCTTCCTTCCACGTTTGCTGTGTCCTCTGGGTGCCTTATTGTGGGACTTCTTATGGCTTTCTTACAACAATAGCTTTCTTCTTGCCACTCTTTCATAAAGGCCAGATTTGTGGAGTGCACGATTAATAGTTGTCCTGTGGACAGATTCTCCCACTTGAGCTGTGGATCTCTGCAGCTCCTCCAGAGTTACTATGGGCCTCTTGGCGGCTTCTCTGATGAATGCTCTCCTTGCCCGGCCTGTCAGTTTAGGTGCACCCCCATGTTTTGGTAGGTTTGCAGTTGTGCCATACTCTTTTTTTCCATTTTCGGGTGATGGATTGAACAGTGCTCCGTGAGATGTTCAAAGCTTGGGATATTTTTTTATAGCCTAACTCTGCATTAAACTTCTCCACAACTTTATCCCTGACCTGTCTGGTCTGTTCCTTGGCCTTCGTGATGCTGTTTGTTCACTAAGGTTCTCTAACAAACCTCTGAGGGCTTCACGGAACAGCTGTATTTATACTGAGATTAAATTGCACACAGGTGGACTCTATTCACTAATTAGGTGACTTCTGAAGGCAAATGGTTCCAGTTAGGGGTATCACAGAAAAGAGAGCTGAATACAAATGCACACCACACTTTTCACATATTTATTTGGAAAAAAAATGAAAACCATTTATCATTTTCCTTCCACTTCCCAATTATGTGCCACTTTGTGTTGGTCTATCACATAAAATCCCCCAAAAATGTATTTCAATTTTTGGTTGTAACATGACAAAATGTGGATAATTTCAAGGGGTATGAATACTTTTTCAAGGCACTGTAAGATAGCCCAGAGTGCCAAACATAGCTAAAACTAGGAACTGCCGCTAGAAGACCAAAGAGGGCGCTTGCATTCCAACCACTGGGAGAAAACAAAAGAAACAACAGCGCAACCCCAAAGTGTAGCATTAAAAAATAAAATAAATGGCAATTTAATAAAAAAAGTACACCCTTTGATAATATGAGGTCTATTTATGAAGAATTAGCTGGATGACTGTCACAAGCATTCGCCAAGCTGTCATGAATTATCAGTTACCTAATAAATTTATTTCCTCTGATCATCAGCTCCATCTAGTGACCATAATGCACTTTTGTCCGGATTGAGATATTTCAGGAAAATACTGCATTATGGCTACTAGATGGAGATGACGATCATAGGAGAACATAGCACATGGCCGTGATTACTTTTGATGGTTGGGCAATTGCTTATGACGTTCGTCCAGTGAATTTTTTAAATAGACCACATACGGTAGTAAGAATCACCAGGTGAAAATACATGTAAAAAAAGCCTGGAAAAAAAGGAAAATAAATACTGCCACCGCATCTAATGATAAGCTACAATATCTTTAATTTTTGTTCTTGGGTTTAGATACGCTTTAAACGAGATAGGAGTTTAAACTATCTCATTCTGTAATGCCTATGCAGGCTTTTGAAGTATCCATTCCTCCAAGTAAGAGAAGATTCCATGGCAGTCTTTCCACATTGACAACTGTCAGAATTAGATTTGTAGAACATTCCTTTAAAATCTGCTCAGGTTTTATGTAACAAACACTGTAAGGTTTGCCAAACAATCCAAAAAATGATAAAAGTGGTAGCGGTTGTATCCATTCTACCCCCAGCTCAAATGTTTCTCCTAAATGTTGCTTGTATTCATGAAATCATATGCTGCCAGATTACGATGAGCACAGCAAAAAAATTGTTGTTTTGCTATACTGCCATACAGGCAGGAGCTGCAACATATTCAAGCACTGATCTGGAGGCTGCGACCATGGAGGAGTTGACTGGAGGACAACAAGGAGCAATACCAAGCACTAGACACTTTTACAGCACATAGTGATTTAGCAGCAAGGAGGAAATGTCTAAGTGAGCAGATGTTAAACATTTAACTCCATGTGCGCTGCATTCACACAGGGAAATGGTAGGTTCCAGCGATGGCAAGCAGGGGCTTGCTGCTTTCAGATGATAGGATTATATCTAGGCCTTTGTTTCTATAAATCTTTGTTACTTTAAAGTCAGTCTGTGGACAGGCTATGCACATTCAAATGTTAACCTCTGTAGCTGAGTGCACTGTGGAGCAAATCATCCTCAAATTCCATAGCAGAAGCAGTGAAGGTTTTTGAGTGTATCTTTCAGCAGCTCATTTCCCCTGCACCCTTTTCGGAGCTCCTGCTCTGTGTTTACATTAGAGATTAAAAGGCTGGTCAGTCACTGCTGGGAGGGGTAAGCAGGGGGAGCTGAGCTGCTGAGTCATTGCTGGTAGGAGGTAGCTTAGCTGCTGAGTCATTGCAGGGGGGGGGGCATTGCTGAGCCACAGCTGGGACAGGGGGGGCTGAGCTAATGAGCCACTGCTGAGAAGTAAGGGCAGGGAGAGCTAAGATGCTAAGCCACTGCTGTGATTGGGGGTGGGGGGTTGCTGAGCTAATGAGTCATTGCTGGAAAAAAAGAGCAGGGGGAGCTGAGCTGTTGACGCACTAGTGGGAGGTAGGAATTGAGCTGCTAAGTCATTACTGGAAGGGGGGAGCAGGGGAAACTGAGCTGCTCAAACATTGCTGGCAGGGGGGAGCAGAGGAAACTGAGCTGCTCAGACATTGCTGGAAGGCTGGAGCAGGGTAAACTGAGCTGCTCAGACATTGCTGGAAGGGGGGAGCAGGGGAAACTGAGCTACTGAGACATTGCTGGGAGAGGGGAGCAGGGAGAGCTTAGCTGCTGAGCCACTGCTGGGAGAGGAAGCAGGGAGAACTTACCTGCTGAGCCACAGCTGAGGCAGGGTGCTGAGTTGCGGAGCTACTGATGGGAAGGGGCAGCAGAATGAGCTGAGCTACTGGATCATTGATGGGAAGTGGGAGAGCTGAGCTGCTGAGTCACTGTTGGGGGGGGGGCATGCAAACTGAGTTGCTAAATCACTTATGGGAGGGGAAGCTAAGCTGCTGAGTCTTTTCTTGGGGGGTGGGGTAGCTTTGTGACTAAAAAGCTCCTGGGAGTGGAAAGCAGGGGGAGCTAAGCTGCTAAGAGAACAACTTGCACATGCTGACAGGAGGAGAGAGCAGAGTGAACAGAGGTATAACCTCTTCATATCTGCTACTCTTCCACTGGCCAATCAGCAGACAGTGGGTTGCTATTAACCAAGCTGTGCGGCTGCCACAGTGGAGGTTGGTGACCTAGCTGTACTGTGTGGGTGAAGCAGTTCCCATATATACTGTATGTAATTCAATGTGATTTTTGCTGTTTTCTAATAAATTAAACAAGTGTTGATGCCTTTAAGCCCTGACATTTGCAGGACAGTTTCAATACCAGACACAGACAGTTGACTTGTTTTTCCAGGAAGGACTCTGCATGAAACACCCTTTTCTGATTGTCCCAGTCTTGGTCCCACACTGCGGACATGCTTGAGTTGGTTTCCACTATCGGGGGAGCTGTGAACATTTTCACTTCTTGAGAACAGAGGACTCCGTCACCCACCCACACACACTTTCCAGCTGTGTATGTCACCAGCTGTAAGTGACACTTAAACCCACCGAGCAGCACACACATTAGTCCCCCTCTCCACGTCGGAAGAGATGGAGGCCGTGGCCATCTACAACTTCAAAACCACAGAGAGAGACGAGCTGCCCTTCAACAAAGGAGACATACTAAAGGTAAGACCCGACTGTCATGATATGATTAACATCCCAGGAGGTATTTATTCTGCTTTGTAGAGTGCTAGTACTTTTCTTTAGCACCATTTACATCGGTCCCTGCCCTGAAGGAGCTTACAATCTAATTTCCTTATAATGTTAGTTCATTTAGCACTGCTAGTTTGAGTCGAAGCCAGGTAACCGACCGTGAGATGGATTTGCATTACCAGAATCTGTAGGCGCCCAGCCATTGGCACCCAAAGCAACACCCCTTTGATAGGATAACCTTGTTGCACCAAACAATCTATTGCTTTACTGGCCCCAGCCTGACACTGAGGATAGCTCTCAACTGTCCCTGATTTGGAGCAATGTTCTTCTGTCCCTCTTTCTCCCTCATTGTCCCTCATTTTGATCTGATCTATATAGTATATAAAATGCACTTTTTATCTTTCAAAAAGTGTTTCCCAGTTCTAAACCTTTCATCCAATTTCTAAATTGCTGCATTTCTAAATTTTAAAAGCCAATATAAAGGAATAGTAGTGGTAAAAAAAAAGTTGTTTTTAACTTTTTTTTTCTTTTTTTTTTGGTTAATTCTCCTTGGTGGGTGTGGCAGGAGGTGTGTCCTATGCCTACATATGTTTGCTGGTAGGTGTCCCTTATTCCCATCTCAAAATGTTGGGAGGTATGGCACTGAGTATTGTCAGCCTATATGAGATAACTGTAGTTCTACCATTAATATTTATACAGTCTTTTTACCTTTTACCCGCATTCGGCACAGGTCCACTGTACCCCTCATACCCAATGGCTGAGAGCGCTGACCAAAGTGTTCTGCAGGGGGGGGGGGGGGGAGCCTTAACACAACACAACCATTCTGCGGGGGGGAGATCACTGTACTAACGTCAGATCGTTAGAACAGTAGCTCCAATCAGAGCTGACAGTTTTCTTTTTCGTTCAACCCAGTGGAAAAAACTCAGCCTGTGTTCCAGGCTTTAATCTCAGGCCTTCAGCAGCAAAATCTCCTCTCTCAAACTACCCAACCCAGTCCCCTTAGCAGGAATCTCAAACTGGCGACCCTCCAGCTGTTGCAAAACTACAACTCCCACCATGCCTCACGCCTTTGCAACAGCTGGAGGGCTGCCAGTTGGAGACCCCTGCCTTAGAGTCTCACTCCACCTGTTGCATTCTCATTATTAAAAAAAAAAAAAATTGTTAACAAGAGAGAGTCCATAAAATAATGAGGGGAGTTGGAAACACAGAAGCTGCTCTCAGCTGTAAGTTTCATCCGTTATTTCGGCCTTCCAGCATCCACACAACATTGAAATCAACCCTTAAAGTAGATCTAAATCCATAAAATAAAACATCTCATGAGCTTGAACATGTCACTGTAAATTGCTTTCAGACTTTTTATATCTGAAGCTGTCAATAAAAAAATAATACAATTAATAATGCCTGGTGTTCCTTCCATGAAGGTCTTCCTTCAGGCAATTCCTGTTTTGGGTGACAACACTCTGGCTTTGCCCCCAGTTGTGCTCCTAATTTGTCACCCTTTCACATACACCCCTGACTACAAGCAGTCATGCTGGCATACATTGGCATGGTGTTGTTGTGTTGTCAAAACCAATAACAAGGTCCTGGCAATGATGGGGGGATTTGAATATTGGGTTGGCAGCTTTTACTCACCAAAGGATTTCCACAATTATATTGGGTTGTTATAGGGAAAATATGAGCTCCACGCTGTAATATTCAAGTCTAGATACAAGATTATTCTAATGACAGACTGTTTACAAACCCAACGCATTTTGGGGCTTCATGGCTTGAAGGAAATGAAATCATGCAACAGTGTATGCAAAATGAGATTCAGGTGCTGATGGATGATGTGCAAACCCACTCACTGTTATAACACCTAACTATAGATTGATTTTTGCCTCTACTGTATTGTATTAATTAATTTTCTGAAGACGGCCGCTGAGAGCACTGACATCTTCCCCTGGTCGTTCGCGGGCTCCGGTGTTGTGAGTCACGATGACGTCACTCCCGCACATGCCTGGGGGAGCCCTCGGTTGCGGCACGAAGCTCTGAAGGTCCGGCGCCGGACCCCATGAAGCCGTAAGCTGTCATGGCCGGGTGCCCACAGTATCAATGGAGGTGCCTCGGAGGGGGAGAGGATCGAAGCTCCGGGGCGGCTGGACCGCGGGACAGGTTTATTAGCTTTTTGTAGCTGCTGGCTTTTAGTAAACTAAAAAACGGGTGGAACTCCTCTTTGAGTAAAGGAACCGGGAAGTCTGCCTGGTTCCCTACTGCGCATGCGCGAGTCCCGCTGTGCGTGCTGAGTGGTCCCTGCTGTCTTCTGGGATCTGTGTGTCTCCCAGAAGACAGTTGGGGGGTAGGGGCCGGACACTTTGGCGATCTTTCGCCGGTGTTCTGTCAAAAATAGTCCGGCTATCGAATAGTGTCCGGGGCGTACTGCGCAGGAGCAGCGCTTGCGCAGTACGGAGGACAAGGCGAATCGGAAAATCTCGGAAGATGAACGGCGCCTGCGCCGTGAGTCGAGGTGCAAGCCCCACCATCCAAGTGGACATAGGGCTACACAAGGTTAGAGGGCCCCTCACCACGCTTCGGGCACGGCCTCGCTGCGCTCCGCTCTTTTTTATTCTAAGTCTATGTCCACTTGGATGGTGGGGCTTGAACCTGGACTCACGGCGCAGGTGACGTTCATCTTCGGCTATTTTGGGAATCTGCTTATCCTGTGTACAGTGGGAGAAAATACCTGATTAGACAGGTATCTGCTCCCCCCTGAAAGTTGCCAAATGTGACACCGGGGGGGGGGGGGGATCCGGACAGCGGAAGTTCCATTTCTGGGTGAACTCTGGTTTAAGGTTTACACTTAGAGCTCCCATTCACATTACTGTACTTTGCATGTAGGGCAACTCAATTAATTTTAAAGGGGCTTCCCTACCAGCGGCAGAGAAGCTCGTGTATCTTTTTTAGCTTCAAGCTTTGCATTTTTTTTCTCAGCGTTCTTGGGGTATCAATAACATTAGGTGACATGGTAAGTTAGGCACGTGTTTCTTGACCACGAACAGTTGCACAATTTTGCACTCTTTCTCACGCTATGCTAGTGTGAATGTGGGCTGACTGTAAGGGTCCACGCACAGAGCTGTAAAAATGTGGAATATTGATTCCAGTTCTGATACTGCATAGTCGGATCTTGATCTCAGAATTTATATCATTCCCATTAGTGTTCAGAAACATTTTTTTTCCCAAAAATCTAATTGGAGCGTTCTCTGTCTGATTTATTTTGCCTTCCTTTGGATCAGCTAATACATCCAAGGTTTTGGTGACTTGTCCTTTTTCCAGCCGAGCTATGTACTGTCACTGTGTCCCAATGACTTCAAGCACATTAGCCTTTTACTTTGAATGTTTGTTTTGGAATTTACAGAACGAGTTAATAATATTTAGGATTCAATGTCAATGGCCCAAAAAAAAAAACAACTAAAAATATCCTTGTTCATACGTATAAACAGGATGTTGTCTTCCTGCCTGTGCAGTACACAGATGTGCGGAGATCAGGCATTTTAAATCAGATGCTATGTTGTGTTTTGTGTGTACACGTGATAATTGCAAAATATTTTCCTCCTCTAGAAGACAAATTAGTTTGGCTTGAAATAAATTGTCTTGGTAGTTTTGGGTGCAAAAGTTTCAGTGACACTTTATCACACCCAAAAATGTATCCTCATTGTAAACTCAAGTGAGAAGGGCCCTCCGATCCCTCCTGTACTGAATTGTATTGTAACTGTACTGTCTGCCCTCATGTTGTAAAGTGCAGCACAAACTGTTGGCGCTATATAAATCCTACATAATAATATTGGAAGAGGACCATTTATGACCCTGCTTATACAAGAATTAGAATGATTAGTGTTAAATCAGAGCCCCAGCTAAAAAGAATACAAAATAAATAGCCTGTTTAAAATAAAATAAAATAAAAAGCAGCTTTTGCAGCAATTTCCATGTCCACTCTGGAGCTGGCACTGGATTTGATGAGTCTTCTGGGTCATCATTTAGCTTTCTCTCAGCCTGGGTTGTCATGGACCCGCCCCCCATCAGAGAAGCAGCACAGTGATTATTGTTATTATACAGGTTTTATATAGCGCCAACAGTTTGCGCAGTGCTTTACAACATGAGGGCAGACATTACCTTTACATTACAATTTGGTACAAGAGGAATCAGAGGGCCCTACTCGTTAGAGCTTACAATCTAAATCAGTGATGAGCATATCTTTTGTCACTCTGCTTTTTCCTCCTATCAGCATGTTTCTTTAATATATGAACAGATTGGCTCCTTGTACTGCAATTTACCACTCCCCGTACAGGGAGACTGCAAGATACTGTTGTTACCAGGTCACATTCAAATACTTATTCACATTTAACTGTTTATACTGCTTAAAAAAAAAAATGTAAAGGGTAAGTTCACCTTTATACACGTTTCCCAAGATACAGTGTCCCCAATATATGAAAATGCTGTGCTCTGCTACCCAAAGAAAAACCCACCTCTTCATCTTGTCCTTCCCAATCTGTCCCGCACCAGATGTGCTGTAGGTATGGCCCAGGAAATCCGTGAATGAACAATCCTGACATGCCTCCCCACCTGTGCATGCGCAGTCCGCTGTTTCTCACAGCTCAGCGTTTAGAGTTAGGGTTGGTTCACATCTGTCTGTTGCGTTTTTAGCCACATTTTACATGCGTTTTAGACAGTGCTTTTTTTCTCAGAAAACAAGTACTCCTCTCTTCCAAGTCTCCCCTTGTCTCTGCCCCCTACCCATCTCCAAGTTTCATCCTTTGGTCCCACCCCCTACCCAGCACCCAGTACTGCCCCTTTTAGAGAAAACCGTATCAAGTTTCATTTTGTGGTGTTAAGTAATTTGTATGGAATTTGTTAATGGTAATAAGAAATGCAGTAAAATAGATCCCCTGCAACCAGCAACAACAGATCCCCCAACAACAATAGACCCCCCCAACGAGAAAAGAGGAAGGATTGCCTCAAGGGATTGTATAGGTGGGGTTGGATAGCACAGTGAAAACAAATCTATAAAGCAATATAGAAAAATATATACATTTTTTATTAATACATCATAATAGCAAAAAATAAAAAAACAGCAAAAAGTAACAATCAGCAATATATATGCAGAAACTCTAGCTCTAAGTAATAAGAGCGTTATTCAATGTACTCCTATTATCCAACATGTTTCGGATTAATACTTCAATTCCTTCTTCAGGGATCTCAGAGAGAGACTGCAATATTGGGTAGCTTGGGAAGGTGAAAGGAGTTGTTGTTGTTTAAAATCAAACAGAGATCCAAACCCTCGGGTTCCAGATTCATGCCAGAAAATTTCCAAAGTATTAGGGAAATACTTCACATTATATCTGGAGCTATCAAGCAGACAGAAAGTTAGCGAATAGCCTGGTCAGATGGAACATAGTAACACGGACTGTAGCTCACATAGAGGACAGCAGTCCTATTTTCAAAGCTTTGGCCAGAGAGGCAGAGATGGAAAGGCAGCCGCGTCCACAAGGAGCAGGTCTCTGTAGGCGGGGACCTCTCTGAAATTTAGAGCAAAAAGACTCAGATGTAATGAAGTCCCAGGTAAGGTAAACCACAGACCAGTGACCAGGTTGTCAGCTACAAAGTAACAAGCAAGGATTGTGAGAGTGAGATGAGCAGACCAGCAACAATAGATCCCCCAACAACAGTAGACCCCCCCCCCAACAACAACAGATCCCCTGAGCAACAATAGATTCCCTGCAACAAAATACCCCCTAGGAACAGCAGATCCACCCCAGGAACAATAGACCCCTATCAGCCAGCATTGGGTGCTGGGAGACCTATTGGTGGTCAATCCCTACCAGCCAGCCAACTGTAGATTTCGCAGCAGCCAGCATTAATAGACCCTTCAGGAGCCACCAACAATAGACCCCCTCCCTTAACAGTAGATCCCTCCTAGCACACAATTGACCACCCAGCAACATAAGACAACAGCAGAAACAATAGACCCCTCCTACAACAATAGACCCCCCCCCCCCCCCCCACAACAATAGATTATCCAACAGCCTGCATCACTGCCTCCAGCATACCGCAGAACCCCTTGATATTACATACATTCAGTGCTGGAGGTGCCGGAACTGCATTCCGCGGCATTCCCCCTGAAAAAAAGCCCTGGTTTTAGATGAGTTATCATTGAACACTAAATAATGTGCATTTTGATGACAGCAGTATTTATAAACACATCGCACATAACGTGCTGCACTCAGAAAACACACAGGTGTGAACAGAGCTCAAAGGAGAGTGGACTGCACGTGCATGGGTGGGGAAGGGGGCATGCATTTCCAAAAACCAAACATTCAGTGCAAGGAGGAGAGAGTGGCCCTCTACGCGGATGATCTACTGCTTTTTCTAATGATGCTGGTGACTCTCTACGGGGTGCACTCGGAATCATGGACGCTTTCTCTGCCTTCACCGGGTTGAAGGTGAATTGGCATAAGTCTCAGCTTTTTCCGGTGGACGAGGGGGACAGGACCTCCTCACCCTCCTCTACCCCGCTTCAATGGGTTGACAAGTTTACCTATTTGGGAATTATTATTTCAAGAGAGACCAGGGAATTTGTCTGGCTCAATCTTGAACCTGTTCTAATAGGGATAAAATCCAAACTGACGGCGTGGGGCAATCTTCCCCTCTCCCTCACTGGGCGCATCAACCTTCTAAAAATGAAAGCCCTCCCTAAACTTATGTATATATTTAGGAATTCCCCACAATGGCTGACTAAAACCTTCTTTACCTCTTAAGCAATTTTTCCTCTCCTTTATTTGGGGGTCTAAATCGCCTAGATTCAAATACACTACTCTGACCAGGCCTGTGGACAGTGGGGGTTTGGCTCTCCCTGATTGCCATAAATATTTCTTGGCCACTCCGCTTGTAACCGCCCACTGGTGGTTGCAGCCAGACCTGACTAACTCTGCAACGGTGCTGGAGTCGGCTATAGTGGGGTCTCTGGAGGCCTTGAGAGGATTGATATTCAGGGGGCAAAAAACACCTCACTGCCTCACCCCTTCTATGCGCACCACTATAAGGGCGTGGAAGGCGGGAGAGACACTGAGGGCATCCCTGGCAAACTCCTGGTCTCCTCACACCCCCCTGTGGCTGAATCCTAACCTATCACAGTTCAATACCATCCCAGATCCACAGGCCTGGGCCAAATACAAAATACTGACTCTTGAGCATGTTATCACCAACGGGGAGCTCATTCCCTTTCATGTATTGCGTACCAAATTTAATGTACCTGCACAGGCCCATTTCGGGTATCTTCAAATTGCACAGGCTTATACGTGTCAATTCTTAGGTCAACCGATCATATTGGAGTATTCTGAGCTCGAATCCACCCTTCGGGTGAAAGATTTGGAGAAACCCAAGTCTCAGATTTACGGGTCCCTGCTGGTTGCTGCCATCCCCGAGCTGTCCTCCCTCCACAGGCAATGGGTGGGGGACATACCGGAGCTGGATGAAGATGATTGGAGGGAGATTTGCGATTTTCCATTCTCCCCTCTGGTCTCAGCCAGGGACAAACTGGTCCAATACAAAATTTTACACAGAGCTCACTACACACCCCACAGGCTGCACAAGATGTCGCCGGCACATTCCCCGGCGTTCTGGCATTGCTCCTATCAACCAGGGGACTTCTTTCACATTTTCTGGGCTTGCCCAGCAATTGCGCATTATTGGAAGGAAGTTCTCTATGTGATAGTTTAGATCACCAAGACTAGTGTCCCCTATGATCCTAAATGCTGTCTGCTGGGGCTGGTGGAACAAATGTCAATCCTCAGAGCTAGGAAAATACTCATATCCCTATTATTGTACTATGCCTGCAAGGCCATCACAATGAGCTGGAAACAATCATCTCCCCCTTCTGTCAGGTTCTGAGAAAAACCTTGTGAACGCCAGTTTACCCCTGTATAAAGCCACCTACTCGGGCAGGGGTTGCCCACAAAAATTTGAAAAGGTGTGGACCTGCTGGTTAGATGATAATACTACGGCAACTGATGCAGTAACCAATCCCTAGATTAACATTACGGTTATAGTATGATAGTAAATTGACCCAAGTACCCTCATGTCACATTATCCTGTCATTACAATATTGAGCACAGACTCTCCTGAACTAACCTCTCCCCACATTGGGGTATAGATAAGTAAGGTTGTGTTTTTATTGGTCTGCCCTGTTGCGGTCTGTTGCTGCTTCAGAGTCAGTCTGTTTATGTTATATGATGTACCCTGTTGTGGTTGTTGCCGCATCAGAGGATTTGCCCCTGCGTGGGTAATGTTTGGCCCCTGCGTGGGCAAGTTTATGTGCTAATGAAAAACTCAATAAAAAAATTTTTACAAAAAAAAAAAAAAACATTCAGTGCAAGGTACATGCTGCCTTCTGCAGGACAGACTGGAGGGGACAATGGTGTCAGCAGGTGAAGAGATGGGTGTTTGTTTGGGGAACAGAGCACAATATTTTAATATATTAGAGACACTGTGGTACAAGGGGACCTTTTCTGGAAATGTGTAAGGGGGAATTTACCCTTTAAATGTTTGTTTAAATACAAACAGTGTAAATAATTCATGTATTACTTTATACAGAGCTCTAATTAATGTATGTCTGCCTAGAGTTTCAAATATCACAAAAATGCAGGCTAACAACAAGGCATTTTATACTGATATTTGATATATTTCCACCCTACTGACAAGTATGTGAATCTGTCCTAAGTTTTGTCATTTGTTGCACCACATATGATGATTGATAAACTGCAATATATTACATTTAGGCTACGTTCACACTTGAGCTGAGCATTTTCAATAGTTTTTTTTTTTTTCAGACCTTCTTAAGAGTTTTTTTCAGCATATTTGCAAAAATCCTAGGCGTTTTGTTCAGGCGTTTTTCATTTAGGCGTTTTTTCTGTGGCCAATAGAAACCTGTGTAAGGTGTGGAGTGATGCTATAAAAGGGAAGTGGAGCTGGGGTTTGAGCTGAAAACTCCTGAAAAAATGCAAATTTCTCACTGTTGAAAAAAATGCTCAAATCTACCTGAAAAGTAGCTATTGTACTTTTTTGGAGTGACAGGCATTTTGCTACATGCGGCAAAACGCATAAATGTGAACAGGAGTCATTGAAATTAATGGGATTTTACTTGTTAGGCTTTCTGAGCATCAAGCATCGAGCTGAAAAATGTGAGCGGGTCCTTATTGTTTTGGGTTTTATACCCCTTTAAGGCTTAAAAGTACACACATTGTTCAGCAATACCAAGCCCTGATGAAGGCCCCTTTAAACCTCTGACAAGTGTTGGAATTTTGAAGTATAAGAACCTGGAAACAATGAAATCTGGACTGTATGGGGTTGACTTACTAAAACTGGAGCATGCAAAATCTGGTGCAGCTCTGCATAGAAACCAATCCGCTTCCAGGTTTTTTTGTCAAAGCTTAAAGCAGAGCTCCATCCACACACTTGGCAGCTTTTGGGGCGGGTGCTTGGTTTTGACAGGTAACCAATCCCACTTCACGCTCAGTTTGCCCCCCCCCCCTCCTTCCACCACAGCCAGCTCATTCACAAAGTTCAGCGCACTAGGAGACCGACTGTGAAGCTACAAGGCATCACGGTCGGTTTCCCTTGGACAAGATGGCGGCAGCAGCACCCGATAGCCGTTTAAAAAATTAGCTTGAGCGAGGACACCGATGGATTCCAGTACAGGTGCCCTAATATTAAAAGTCTGCAGCTACAGTATGTGTAGCTGCTGACATTTATTTTTTTCTGAAGGAGCCTGGAGCTTCTCTTTCCATAAAAGGCACAGAAGTGAACGTGACACATAGGAAATCATGTTAAATGGACTGTACTGTGTTTCTGTGAATCAGGCCTTAGTCCATAAAAATCCACCAAATCACTGTGTCCATAAAAAATTGGGAGAAGTGAGGGTGACTATTTGTTCTTCAACACCCCAAAAAAAATGTGCTCCACCACATGCCATCAAACACTGCACTCACCAGAACAATGAGGCCGACCAGCAGCCAACAAGCCCTTATGACTTAAATACAGGGAATCAGCAAGCCACCATTCAGTCCTTTTAATACTCATCAGCTATTCTCATAAAGCAGATGTAGAAGAAAAAAAAAACTGATGGAAATAGTATATAGTGTAGTAATTTTATTGAAAAACATATACTGTATTTATCGGCGTATAACACGCGCCGGCGTATAACACGCACCCCAAGTTTAGGAGGGAAGTTTAAGGAAAAAAACTTACATTTAAATTCCCATCAATGCAGTCTTGTCAGTGTCATTTGCAGCCCTGCATTGCAGTCTTGTCAGTGTCATTTGCAGCCCTGCATTGCAGTCTTGTCAGTGTCATTTGCAGCCTTGCATTGCAGTCTTGTCAGTGTCATTTGCAGGCTTGCATTGCAGCCTTGTCAGTTTTGTTGCAGGCTTGCATTGCAGCCTGTGTATTGTCGTCCTGTGTATCTCGGCGGCGCTCGGTAGCTCTCGGCCGTTTTCGGCGGCTTTCCGAGAGCCACAGAGAACGGCTGAAAGCCGCTGAGAATGTCCGAAAGCTCACAATCGGTGGGGGGTCGGCGTATAACACGCACCAACGATTTACCCCTGATTTTAAGGGGAAAAAAGTGTGTGTTTATATGCCGATAAATACGGTATTTAAAACCATAAATATTTTACTCAGTCCATCTAGTTCAACCCTGTGTGGGTCCTGTGAGTACTATTGACCCCTGCCGGAAGGAGAGACTGTTAA
This sequence comes from Lithobates sylvaticus, assembly GCA_028564925.1. NCBI lineage: Eukaryota > Metazoa > Chordata > Amphibia > Anura > Ranidae > Lithobates > Lithobates sylvaticus. The sequence continues at coordinate 261,226,699 of CM053031.1, forward strand.
AGAGAGATGGCTGCTGAAGGTTCTGCAAATGCTTCCAAATGTGACTACTGTGGACCATTTCCAGAATTCCATCAGTAAAGTGCAGCAAACTACTATATGTGTGTGAACATTCCTTCATTTGGTGATTTAATGGTCAATGGCCTGTTGTGTGGAGGCCTCAGGCATGGAGTCGGGCACAAGATGGTGAAGGGTTCGGCCTCAGCGGGGGAGGACAGTGATCTAGCAGGACAGGGGTGGGGGGGGGGGGGGTAGGTACTTGTTCACTTGGCTCCAGTTTTAGCCAATCATGACGCCCCTCTTGCAAGAAGTTCCTTATGTCCAATAGTCGCATTCAAGCTTTTCTTTGAAGTTTGAGTCTTGTTGAAGATACATCATACAGTTGCAGATGTAGGAAGCAGACCACTCACTGCACATGTGAGAAGATCACTGAAATATGCCTGCAGTGGATTACAATGCAAAATTCTATTACTTTAGCATGGTTGCATTATATGCTGGATATCATTAGGAGCCTGCTGGTTGATTTCACCTCCTACCTGAACATGTGTCTTTTGGGCATAAAGTATGTGAAAGAAATGTTGGGAGTATAAGGCAGGATCTGGTGCCTTTTGCTATTTTGTAGTGCAGATATGACCGTTTTTACTGTCCTTAGTTCTAGGAAGCTGTGAGATATGAGCATCTAATGCCTGTTCTAGATATTAGTGAATGTGCTGACTGTGAATAGGACGCTAAGGTGGACTTACATGTACAGTTGCTGTGGGTCATTGTAGAGATACCTATGGAATCTTATCTTTGTTTCGCACAGAGTTGAGAAAGCTTGGAACCTATGCTGTGATTTTACTGCTGTTTCTCTCCCCTCTGGGGTGATTTCTTCCTACTTCCTGTCTCAGTGACCCCAATAGCAAAGAAAGCACCCTAACTTCACTAAAAACTTTTTTTATGGCCCCATATTTCTCCTTGAGTGAGATTCCCTTTCTCTTTCTAATACAGACCTTTAAAGCCTTCTCTCTTATATCCACAACACAGAAAAGCTTTGTAGTTCAACTTTAAGGGGGTGGCTATTTAAGCAACCACTAAGCTACTCCCTTAGCTACACTAAGTTCACTCCCTTGTTATCTCTCGCTTTGACTTTTGTAACTCCTTCCTCATTGGCCTACATCTTCGCAGGCTATCATGAATGCTGCTGCCAAACTCATCTACCTTACCAACCATTCAGTGTCCGCCACCCCTCTCTGCCAATCCCTCCACTGGCTTCCCATTGCCCAACAAATAAAATTCAAAACACTAACAATAACATACAGCAGTGGCCAAAAGTTTTGAGAATGACACAAATATTAATTTTCACAAATTCTGCTGCTTCAGTGTTTTTAGATCTTTTTGTCAGACGTTACTATGGTATACTGAAGTAAAATTACAAGCATTTCATAAGTGTAAAAGGCTTTTATTGACAATTACATTAACCACTTCAGCCCTGTAAGGATTTATCCCCTTCCTGACCAAGTCCTTTTTTGCGATTCGGCACTGCGTCGCTTTAACTGACAATTGCGCGGTCGTACAATGCTGTACCCAAACAAAAAACCCTTTTTTTCCCCCAGAAATAGAGCTTTCTTTTGGTGGTATTTGATCGCCTCTGCGGGTTTTATTTTTTGCGCTATAAACAAAAAAAGAGCGCCAATTTTGAAAAAAAAACAATATTTTTCACTTTTATACTATTACTGCTATAATAAATATCTCCAAAAAATATATGAAAAGACAAATTTCTTCCTAAGTATAGCCCAATATGTATTCTACATTTTTTTGGTAAAAGAAAAAACGCAATAAGCGTATACTGATTTGCGCAAAAGTTATCGCGTCTACAAAATAGGGAATAGATTTATGGCATTTTTATTAATAATTTTTTTTTATTAGTAATGGCAGCGATTTGCGATTTTTATCGTGACCACGACATTGCAGCGGACAGATCGGACACTTTTGACACTATTTTGGGACCATTGACATTCATACAGCGATCAGTGCTATAAAAATGCACTGATTACTGTGTAAATGTCACTGGCAGGGAAGGGGTTAAACACTAGGGGGCAATCAAGGGGTTAACTGTGTTCCCTCAGCATGTTCTAACTGTAGGGGGGGTGGGCTCACTAGAACATGACAGAGATCACTGGGAGCAGTAGATCCCTGTCATGTTGCTAGGCAGAACAGGGAAATGCCTTGTTTACATAGGCATCTCCCCGTTATGGCTCTCTGTGTCATGATCGCGGGCCACCAGCGGACATAAAGTCTGCGGGACCTGTGGGCACGCTCCCGTAGTGCTCACTAGCCGCGGATGACGCAACGACCTACGGCTACTTCGTTTTGCGCCCCCCTGCCACTTTGCCGACGTATATCGGCATGAGCCGGACGGCAAGTGGTTAAAGTGGATGTAAACCAGATTCATGAAATCTGACCTGGACACATATATCTGAGGTATTTTCTTATCTCTCTTCAAAGCACTAAGTCCCTTGGCTTTCTCCTGCTCCGTTCTTCTGTTATCAGCATGATAACTTCTGACAATTTCTTGTGATAAAAGCAGGCTGAAGTTTGTGTCAGGAGGGTGCTATAAATAGATTGGCAGACAGCTGAACTATTCACAGAACAGCTCTAAGAGTTTCTGCCTATGAGGAGAGGGTGTGTGTGCCTTTCCTCCAATCAGCTGTCTTGGTTGTGTACCCAGACTTCACACTCATTGCTGAACAGGAAGAGAAACTCTCTAACAGGATCTGAACTTTCTAAACAGTATATAAAGCTGAAGACAGCAGATATACATGTAAAACTTATGTAGGGAGATTTGTTTAATCTCTGTGTATCATTTGAGGCCATTCACTTCACTGGGTATATGTGAGGGTTTACATCCACTTCAAGTTTATGCAAAGAGTCAATATTTGCAGTGTTGACCCTTCTTTTTTAAGACCTCTGCAATTCACCTTGGCATGTTGTCAATCAACTTCTGGGCCACTTCCTGACTGATGGCAGCCCATTCTTGCATAATCAATGCTTGTAGTTTGTCAGAATTTGTGTGTGGGGGGGGGGGGGGGGGGGGGGGGTTGTTCACCCGTCTCTTGAGGATTTACCACAAGTTCTCAATGGGATTAAAGTTCGGGGAGTTTCCTGAGCATGGACCTAAGATTTTGATGTTTTGTTCCCCAAGCCTTTTAGTTATCACTTTTTCCTTATGGCAAGGTGCTCCATCATGCTGGAAAAGAATTGTTCATCACCAAAGTTCTTGAATGGTTGGGAGAAGTTGCTCTCAGAGGATGTTTTTGTACCACTCTTTATTCGTGGCTGTGTTCTTAGGCGAAATTGTGAGTGGGCTCACTCCCTTGGCTGAGAAGCAACCCCACACATGAATGGTCTCAGGATGCTTTAAGGTTGGCATGACACAGGACTGATGGTAGCGCTCACCTTTTCTTCTCTGGACAAAGTTTTTTCCAGAAGCCCCAAACAATTGGAAAGGGGATTCATCAGAGAAAATGACTTTACCCCAGTCCTCCTGCAGTCCAATCCCTGTACCTTTAAAGTGGTTGTAAACCCTTATGCCGCGTACACATGAAGGGATTATCCCGCGGGATTGTCCGCTGGACTCAAGTCCACCGGACAATCCCCTCGTGTGTGGGCGCCGGCAGACTTTTTGGCGCCAAAAATCCGGCGGACTAGGTTTTAAGTTTTGTTTTAAAATTGTCTGCTGGACTTGGCAGTCCGGCGGACAATCTAGCAGTCCGGCGGACAATCCCGCCGTTAGTAGGCTAGTCCGCCGGACTTTTGAAATGAACGGACTTGCCGCTCATCGGAAAGTCCGTTCATTTAGCACGTGACTTCAGGTATACGTAGCTAGCGTAGGCAGTGAATGCGGCCGCGCTAGCCCCGTCACCTGGCATGGATTTAAAGGGACTCCCCACGCCGGAAAAAACGGCGTGGGGGTCCCCCCCAAATCCACCTCAGACCCTTATCCGAGCACGCAGCCCGGCAGGCCAGGAAAGGGGTGGGGACGAGCGAGCGCCCCCCCCCCCCCCTCCTGAGCCATACCAGGCCGCGTGCCCTCAACATGGGGGGTGCCCCTTGTCCCCATGTTGATGAGGACAAGGGCCTCTTCCCGACAACCCTGGCCGTTGGTTGTCGGGGTCTGCGGGCAGGGGGCTTATCGGAATCTGGGAGCCTGGTATGGCTCAGGAGGGGGGGGGCGCTCGCTCGTCCCCACCCCTTTCCTGGCCTGCCGGGCTGCGTGCTCGGATAAGGGTCTGAGATGGATTTGGGGGGGACCCCCACGCCGTTTTTTCGGCGTGGGGAGTCCCTTTAAATCCATGCCAGGTGATGGGGCTAGCGCGGCGGCATTCACTGCCTACTCTAGTTATGTATACCTGAAGTTACGTTCTAAATGAACGGACTGCTCCGTGTGTGGGCAAGTCCGTTCAAGTCCGTTCATTTACAAAAGTCCCGCGGACTTTTTCCAGCGGATTGTCCGCCGGGAAGTCCGGGCGTGTGTGGGCAAGTCACACGCTCGGAAGTCCGGGCGTGTGTGGGGAAGTCCCGCCGGACTAGTCCGGGGGACAAAGTCCGAACGTGTGTACGTGGCATTACAGACAACTTTGACCTACAGGTAAGCCTAGATTAAGGCTTACCTGTAGGTCCAAGAAATATCTCCTTAACCTACACAGTTAAGGAGATATTTTATAAAAATAGGGCACTGCTGTCTACGGTGCGCACTGGGCATGCCGCAAGTGAAGGCAAACATGCCGTCACTTACGGCTGCCGCGCGCATGAGCCGGAGTGACATCATCGCTGCTCCGGCCACTCACAGCGCCAGAGCAGCGATACCCGTAAGGAAGATGGGCGCTTCGTGCTACAGGGGACAGCGGTGACATCGCTGGCTCCTGTGTCAGGTAAGTGACACATAATGGGCTACTATGCGATGCATAGTAGTCCATTATGCTTTACCTTTGCAGGAAAACAAAGAGGAAGTAAACCCATCAGGGTTTACTTCCTCTTTAACCCCCCTGGCGGTATTCCCGAGTCTGGCTTGGAGTGGAACTTTAGTACCATAAGCGGTAACCCCGTGCCAGACTCGGGATCGCATTGCAGGATACAGGGAGACTTACTTACCTTGTCCCCTGGATCCTGCGATGTCTCCCTGCTGTGTGCGACCTCCTCTGCTTGATTCACACAGTGCCCGAGTGCCGCTGAGCTCCGTTCCCTGCGACATTACGACGCACGGGAGCGGAGATCGGCGCCAAATTCAAAAAAGTAAAAACACACAATACACATACAGTACTGTAATCTTACAGATTACAGTACTGTATAAAAATATTACACATCCCATTTGTCCCTAGTGGTCTGTCCAGTGCCCTGCATGTAGTTTTATTTTATAAATACATTTTTTCTGCCTGGAATTTGGAGATTGTCCATAGCAACCAGAAAGTGTCCCTTTATGTCAAAAGTGATTTTAGACCAGCTAGAAAACAGCGATAATAAATTAGAATCACTTGCACAATTGAGCGATAGCGATTTTTGGGTAAATCCATCATCAAACACTAAATCTAATGACAGCGACAATTCTGCAACTGAGCAAATTTCAGTGTTTTTGATTTGATTACATTATTGAATAATTTTTATAGTTATTTATTATATTATAATTTATGATTTTGTGTTTATCATACCCGGGATGTCTACTAGACTCTGGTTTGGACAGATTTAAGTGAGTTATTCCTAAGAATTGCGGGCCTGCAATATAAAACGCCAAATTTCCATGCAAAATAATTGTACCGCTTTCAGCACCTAAAATCAGAAATATCCATACCGCCAGGGAGGTTAAAAGAATATCAGTCTGTTATTGATGTTTTTCTTGGAGAGAAGTGGCTTTGCTGCCCTTCTTGACACCAGGCAATCCTCAAAAAGTCTTCTCCTCACTGTGCGTGCGGATGCACTCACACCTGCCTGCTGTCATTTGTGAGCAAGTGCTGCACATGGTGGTGCCCCGATCCCGCAGCTGAATCAACTGTAGGAGACACTCCTGGTGCTTGCTGGACTTTTTTGGGCACCCTGAAGCCTTCTTCACAAATGCAGTGGAAATGTTTTATTTGGGATTAGGTTCATTTTCATGGCAAAGAGGGACTTTGTAATTAATTGCAATTCATCTGATCACACTTCCTAACATTCTGGAGTATATGCAAATTGCCATCACTATATAAATCCTGTATAATAATAATAATATTTCGATTTCTTTTTTTTTTTTTTAATGATTCACACAACTTTAGGAGTCACAATTTTTTCTAAGTCAGTCTAATTCAAAGATGTGTGAACTTTTGGTGAAATCATCATCATAAATCTACCCCTACATATCTACAGCGAAAGGAAAAGTCGTGGTTGCCGAAACAAATTTGCTGTAGTTTCTGTATGTAAAAAAGTTATAGGTAGAATCTGATTGGTTACTGTGGTCAACACAGACATTTCCCTCTACAGTAAGTTTGTAAATTAGAATCATATTACACATACTATGCACGGGAAGCTTTTAGGGTTACCGGCAGGAGCAAAGGACTGTAGTTTCTTTTTGTTTGCTACTAAAGACCTTTTCTTGGTGGAGCTCATCTTCTCACCTCCTCATAAAGGGCGAGGAACATGATCTACAATAGCCTGCCTTCCCTTTAAGCTGGCCATATGCTAGTAGGTTTACGAACAAACATTCTTACAAAAATTTGTATTAAAGTTCATAGTACATTCGATGACTTGATGAATGTCAATCAAACGTACTTCCAAATTTTGTTTGGTTTTAACGTTTGATTTCGGAACAAATGGACTTTCTGGAATGTAAACCGCCTTCACTGTTAGAAATGTGTTTGTTCCATTAAAAATGTCTATCCTGCTCCTTCGAATTGCTCCTGCTCTGGTCAAAAACAATCATTGATTTGCGCCCACTAATGATTAGAAAATTGAACAAATGTTCTTAAAATTCGAAATTTTGAACGAAATTCTACTACTGTATAGCCAGCTTTCCGAATTCAAATTACCAAACTACTACAGTTGTATTGCAGTGTGCACTAACACAGGAATAAGCAGTGTATTGCATTCACATAGGGGGTGGTATATGCCCCCCCTGTTATTAAAAGGGCCTTCCAGATTCTAATGATTTTGATGAGCCCCCAACCCACAGAACCACAACACATGCTTGCCCAGTTTTTCCTGGTCAGGCTGCATGTGTGGAAGGATCTGTTTTTTGCATGGGGTTCCCTTTAAAATCCATACCAGGCTTGGTTTGGATCTGGTATGGCTTTTGGGGGGATCCTATGCCGTTTTATTTTTTCTGCATGGTTCTCCCTTTGACATCAATACTTGACCCTCATCAAGGATAAGGGTCTAGTATGTAGTCATAGGGGGAACCCCATGCCGTTTTATGTTTTTGGATATGGTTACCACTAACATCTATACCAGACCCTCATATAATATAGGGGTCTGATGTTAACAAAGGGAATCCCCAACTGCTTTGTTTATAAACAAAAGTAAGCGGCTGTAAACTGTAATTTACTGGAAATTTAAACAGCATTTTTTTCCATAGTAGGTAGTTTATATCATACAGACTTCACAGGCAGGTTAAGGGCATCCCCCAGACTGGTTACTTAAAGCGGGACTGTACCTGAAATAAAATTTTTAAAAGCCAGCAGCTACAAATACTGCAGCTGCTGACTTTTAATAAATGGACACTCACCTGTCACAGGTTCCAGCGATGTCGGCAGCAGAGGCCAATTAATCGCTCGGCTCTCTGCTGCTGCCGGCGCCATTCTCGGTGAGGGAATCAGGAAGTGTCGCCTTCGCGGCTTCACTTCCCGGTTCCCTACTGCGCATGCGCGAGTCACTCAGCACAATGAGAATCGCCAGCGCTGTCTGCCGGGACACCTGTGTGTCCCGGCAAACAGCGCGCCGGGACAGGAAGTGGCGTAAACTCCCGTGGGAGTTTATGCCCGGAAGTGGGGGCAGATACCTGTCTTAGACAGGTATCTGCACCCCCCCTCCCCCCTGAAAGGTGCCAAATGTGACACCGGAGGGGGGGAGGGTTCCGAAAAGCCGAAGTTCCACTTTAGGGTGGAATCCCGCTTTAAAGAAATTTTGCATTTTTTATGTTGCCTGTTAAGAACTACAAAAATCACTGTTTCCCGCCAAACTGATTTTTTTTGTGTTCCATAATATTTTATTAAAGTTCAATATAGCATACAGAGTAGTATAGAAGTGTTGTTACATATATACTAAATATATAACTGCTAAATAGGTGTCACAGCTTGAGCAACTTGTAAAAGGTGAACATAAAGACATAGCACAAAGAAGGGGTAAAGGAAGGATGTAAAACATCACCTCTGTCATTATACTATAAGTAATTTGAGTAAAATAGCAACCAATGAAAAGTATGTTATCAGTTTGTTGGTTTGTCATATGTAGACTCCAGCTACTGAGCACCTACTTTAAATGGGGTCTAGAGCTTCAATTGTATAGAGAATAGTGAAACATACAAGGGATATAGCATTTGGCAGGTAGTCTAATAATAGAATCTTCCAGGGAAGAGTGATCTCACTTAACCACTTGCTTACTAGGCACTTAAACCCCCCTCCTTTCCAGACTAATTTTCAGCTTTCAGTGCTGTCGCACTTTGAATGACAATTGCGCGGTCATACAACACTGTATCCAAATTAAATTTATTTATCATATTTCCCCCCCCCCCCCCCAATATAGCTTTCTTTTGGTGGTATTTGATCACCTCTGCGATTTTTATTTTATGTTAAAATTTTGTTATAAAAATATAAAATGGGTCATTTTTGTCCGTCATTGATGTACGCTGTTGGAAACTTGGGCAAATGAGTTGCAGAACCTCAGTGTGTAGCGGACATAGTAGCTGTGTATTTATCAGAGGTTTGGTAATGAAAGCAGCAGGCCCATTTTTTGATGAAAGGCTACAGCCTATCTAATCAAATATAAATAAGTTCATCCATTTGCGCTACTTTGCTAAATCTACAGAAACATAACTTTAAAGACAGTACCTGACATTGGCGCCACTGTACAGGGATACACATCTGGGCGGCATTAATTATGTGTATGGCGAGAGACTTATGATATGCACCTTTCATGACAGAAGAATGGTAAATAAGGTATTGCGTAGGCTAGAATTTGAGAGGGTAGCTAGTAACGCTAGAAGTGACAACATGCACTTTCGTTCAATAAGACTTTATGGTCTTTAAGCCACCAGATATGTAGCATCCTCACACCTCCAAGCAAGGTTGGGGAATATCCAGTGAAGTAGGGTAGGGGCTTTTTACCAATGTGAATAGACCTTTAAATTATGTTCCTGTACTGTCACGTTCACTAAATGTGCATGGTGTTGAAAGCTGCTCTCCAATTCTCTTCAGATAACGCAATCCCCAAATATTTTTCCCAGTTCTGGACATATGGGGACAGATTGAAATTAACATCCGCAAAAAAAAACAAAAACAGGCTGTAAATAGTAGCGATGCAATGACGTTGTGGGGATTTAGAAACACAACATTTCTCAAAAGTCGTAAATGCTCTGTGAAGGTTAGTGGCTCAGAGAGAAAAAGGAGCACAATGTCCACAAACACAGCTTTGTATTCCCTACTGCCTACCCGAATGCCTCTCACTTATGAATTGGCACATAAACTATGCAGGAAAGGACAAGGCAAAAACAATGGGCGACAGGGGGCTTCCCTGGTACGTTCCATTTGTTATCGAGAAAGCTTCTGACATGCTAACATTAACTTTCACTTTGGCCTATGATGAAGTGAATAAGGCTCAAATTCTGCTGCACATGACCTTCCCTATTACGAGCAAGGATAAGACCGCCATCATGTAATCCCATACCACCCTGTCAAATGGCTTTTTGACATCCATTGATGGAAAGAAACCAGGGGTGGCGTGTTTAGTTAGCCAGTGATGGATATTTGATGGATAGGTAATCAGATAGAATATGCTCACGAGCTACGGAAGTAGGCTCAGTTTCCAGTCCACAGTTGAGGTTATACAAGGTCTCGCAGTAACATTTAAATTGCGATGCGATTATCTCTTGCAGTACAAAGTTTCTCTCTTGTCATGAATAGCGTGCACGGTTATATTGGATTTCTTCTCCTGCTGCATTTTAGCTAGGAGTTTACCACTTTTATTCCCATGCTCATAAAAAACCTTCTGGTTGCTTATGAACTGGCGTTGCACCTTCTTTCCAAATTCCTACAGTAGCTTGGTCCTAGATAAAGTTAAAACTTGGAGTGTGGAGGCCACCTCAGGGGTGTAGTTCAAAGTGAAATATCCCCAGGGTCTTTGAGAAGGGTTGAATCCAATCTCCAAATGTTAGTTCTACTGTCTTTCTCTGGAAATGATAAGGTTATGGTTGTGGGATGGTGGTCTGATAGTTACATGGGGTCTATGGACAAGGGTCGCAGGTATGTTAAATCTGATTGAGAAATGTAATCTTTTCTTGAGTATTTTTGATTGGGGGGTAGGTAAAGTCTTTAACATTGGGGCTTAATTACTTCCAGGAGTCATGTAGTGTAATGCCGCGTACACACGATCGGAATTCTCGTTGGAAAAAGCTCTGATGGTTTTTCCAACGGAATTCCACTCAAACTGTCTTGTCTACACACGGTCACACCAAATTCCGACTGTCAAGAACGCAGTGACGTACAACACTACAACGAGCCGAGTTCAATGCTTCCGAGCATGCGTCGAATTGTTTTTCGAACATGCGTAGGAATTTTGCGAGTCAGAATTGCTACAGACGATCAGAATTTCCGATAGAAACCTTTTCCGTCTGAAAAAATTTAGAACATGCTCTGAATTTTTTGCTGTCGCAAATTTGGCCAGCAAAATTCCAATGGAGCATACACACGGTCGCATTTTCCGATGAAAAGCTCTCATCTGTCTTTTTCTGTCCGGAATTCCGATCGTGTGTATGCAGCATAAGGGTGGTGAGCTAGAGCTTGATCTGTTTTAACGATCTGAATGGGACTGCTGAGGTGCCCATTGAGGAGACTAAAAGAGGGTTCAAAGGCAAGTTAATGTCTGCCCCAAACACTAGGATCCTTGTCTCAAAGGCAGTCAATTGGTCGCATACAGTCCAGAAAAATGTCATGTCTTCCTAAGTTCCTAAGGTATCTTTGAGGAATAGAAATCTACCTTTCTGGATCCGTCAATTTCTCACTGATTTGCAAGGGGGGGTTTTAAAGATTAAAATCACAATACCCTTGGTATATGTTTCCCAGAACAACCCCGCATATTTTTTGTGTAACAAAAAATTTGTCTATTAGCCTACAAAATGTCCATTACTCTTTTTTTTTAACCTTTGGTGCCCGTTGATTTCAATGAGGTTCGGAATCTGCACCTTAATATTAGTCATGTTCACGGAACCCGTCTCACACCTAACCTAGGGGGAATTATTAGTCCGGGGGGGGGGGGGGGACTATGATCTCTGCGAGTGGTGATAAATACCTGGAAGGGTTACACTAACACATTTCCTTCTATGCAAGCACTTATGAAAAAATATATCCAATGATGGGAACACTTTAGTAACACTAACATGTTTACAATGAATACTTTTTTTTTCTCAGTATAGTTTTATACTTATTTTTAAAAATAATTTTCTCTCTCCAAAAGAGGTGTTTATGATTAATAATCAGAGAAGTCATGTTCTCTTTCAGATCCTCAATATGGAAGATGATCAGAACTGGTACAAAGCAGAACTTAAAGGACAGGAGGGCTACATTCCTAAGAATTATATCAAAGTAAAGCCCCACCCGTAAGTAACCTCAGATCAATGTCTTTCATCCAGTCCTGATTTCCAGCAATGTCACCGAGAAATGGCCATGTTGAAAACTACTGCAGATATGACGTTTGCCATGCTGGACACATAATCTTAGTCCTTCTTGTTTTATTGGAAAAAAACAGGGACCCATAGAGAGACAGGAAATTACATCATAACCATGTAGCTCCACTAGGAATAATGTTACATTATAACTAAAAATTGTATCATTACAATTTCTTGCAACATTACTTTTCTTGCACCAATCCATGGCAACATATGTTTGGTAGTAGCCCTGACAATCCATGGTGGCATTCATGTGGTAAGCGGAGCTACTACTACATGTTTGCTACCATGTATTGGTGGCAAAAAAAAAAAAATTTCAATTATAATATAACGTTCTTCCTAGTGGGGCTACATGGTAATGATGTAATTTCCTGTCTCTCTAGGGGTCCAAGAACTAGTGGTTAAACATAACACTGCTAACACCTCCTAGTGGCAGAACTATAAATCACAGTGAGCAATGGGGAACCAGGCATGTCAGATTTTTCAGCCATGTAGCTCTTGAACAGCTACAGCACCTGTGTGCCAGGAAGACTGAGCTGCTGCGCATGCGCAGGAGTGATGTTATCCCATACTGGCCAATCAAAACAGCTGAAGAAGCTGGTAACGGCAGACTGAGCTGGTGCGCATGCACAGGAGGGATTTTATCCCATACTGGCCTATCAAAACAGCTGAAGAAGCTGGTAAGGGACCTTGTGGGAGTCGGTCCTTTGAAGCACTGGTAAGTATTGTGGACTTCAGTTCCGCTTTAATTACAGAAGAGCTAGGAGGACCCTGCTTGTGAGAGCTTACAATGTAAAAGGGAGGGCGAGTGATACAAAAAGTAATAATTGTAAGGGATGAGCTGATGGAGGAAGTTGAATTACAGTCTGTTGGTTAGAGGTGGTATAGTCTTCCATGAATAGATTATTTTTCAGGGATCACCTCATAGGAGATAGCCGGATGGGATTGGGGTAAGGAGCTCCAGAGGATGGGAAAGGCGCTGGAGAAGTCCTGGAGGCAATGAGAGGAGGTGAAAAGGAAGATAGACAGCAGGAGGTCTTGGGAAGAATGGAGTAGATGGTTTGGATACAATTTCGAGATGAGACTGGTGATGTGACTGGGTTTGTGGGTGTCTTTGCATGTTGTTAGAATTCTGAATTTTATTTGTTGGGCGAGTGGAAGCCAGTGGAGGGATTGGCAGAGGGGGTTAGCTGACACTGAGCAGTTGGATTAGTGGATGAGTCTAACAGTAGCATCTATGATAGACTGAAGGGGGATTATCCTTTGGAGAGGTAGGCCAAACAGAGTTGCAATAGTCAAGGCGGGAGATAACCAGGGAATGAAATGGTACCTTGGTGGTGTCATTGGCTAAGAAGGGGCGTATTTTGGAAATGTTACAGAGGAAGAGAGCTGCTAAAGTTGACAATTCCATAGCATACAAAGTGCTGCAAACAGTCCAGTGCTCAATGACTGAGCCACACATTGCTTGGGATTCCTACAGAACTTTCATTGGTGGCAATTGTTGATTTTGTAGAGCTACACATTTCTGCTATAAAATGGGTAGTAATGTATGTGAGGCTGAAGCTACATGAACTCTGCTGTACTAAAAGGTGTAGTTGGATATATAATTTAGACATGAAGCTGTAGGTGCCCTTGTTCCTAGCACTGGTGATGAGACACATCTGTTGTGCTGGGTTATTTCCCTGAACTCAGTGAAGCAGATAGGAAACCACAGAAACCACAACTTACATTGCAACACGTGGTGGAATTAAGAGCACTGTACCGATCTGCAAGTGGAGTGTGCAACAAATACAGCCTACGCTATGTTTTTATAAGGAGGAACCCCGCTAATGGTTTACTTAGATTGTACAGCAGCTTTTCTCAACCTTTTTACCCTGGAAATAATGTTCAGGTTGAAAGGGAACCTTGCCAAAACCAATTCATTGGTGGTCAGTGGGAAAAAATGTCCCTGACATTGGTGACAAGTGGGAAGAATGTTCACCAAGCAGCAATGGTCAGAATGCCAAACTTATAGATGGCTTTGGGTTCTTGCAGATGGCTTTGTCAAGTTGTGTTGACCCCGGAATGCTGCAGGCACCATCAAATGGTAGCTCAATCGGCCACAGCTTAAGGGACCCTGGTTAAGATAACGGTTGTACAGTATTAAAATATTAAAAATTGAATGTTCTTAGCTGTTAATCTTTTTGTAAGCAAATCCCACTGTGTTCGTCCTAGCTCCAGACCAAACTTTTTTCTTTCAGTTTTTGGTAAAGAGCCAGGAAAGGTCAGAACTTCTGTGTCCTCATTGGAGATATTTCCCCTGAATTCCTGTTTAGGTGGCACCAGGACTAGAAATAAGAGAGGGTCGCTGGAACAAGAAGACCTGAAGAGCAAATAAAACATCACAGATATTCTAATTCTTCCCCGCTCGAATAAATAATGTAATTTTGTTGCTGTCTTTGTCTCCATCAGAGAGAAATTCTATCACTTTCAGCCCTTGTGATTTCCTGTCACCATGACAGGAAGTGGGGGTAAATCCCCCCCAATGGGGATACATATGAGTAAAAACCTGGCAGATTTTTTAATCCTTTCCCTCCTATGTACAACAAAAAAAAATTGGCTGGAGATGGGCTTTGCCATCTAAAGCAGAACTCTGTATATTAAAACAATTGTACTTTTTACGTAACTACAACAAATGTTCACAATGTGCTCAATTTTTCGGGCCAGTTTGTATTTTTTTTAATGCTATTTTTCGGGCCAGTTTGCATTTTTTTTAATGCTATTGACTGCACCAGCATGTTTAATAAAAATCTGAACATCCGCTTGGCTCAGCAGTTTGGTGTTCCCAGACTTCCATATTACAGGCCAGATACTGTATGTTCTGATTTTGAATTATGTCCCCTTACATTCTTAAATCAACACTATGAATTATTTGATTGGGACCTTTTAGGTGCCACAATGATGTATATAACATCAAATAAAGTAAACAGTAATGTAAACACTCAGTGCGCTAAATCAACCTTAAAATTATAGTAAACCTTATAGCATTTTTCCCCTGTAGCAATTGAAAAGGTAATAAAGATGCAAAATTGATTAATTTATTTACTTCTATATGCGATCTATATATATATGTATATGTATATCTGAAGGTTGGATTGAATCCAATCCAACAATCTATCTGCAGAAAATCTTCCTTTTTTTGCTAGTGGATTTTCCCCGGAGGAAATCTTTTTGCTATTGTCCCCAATTAAGCACATCTGACCAATCAACCAGGAGAGGTTGGCCAGTGTATGTGGACTTAGCAGCACATGAGCTAATCAGCACACTCATTTATTTAGTCAATCAGCACACTGGTTTACTTAATTTATTCATTTATTTATGTCTAAGGGTGGCACTACAGCCCAGAGGTGCATGATTTGAGCACACAATTTATTTATGTATTTATTTATCTATTTATTATCACATTATCTGCACATATTGCAACTGTTACACAGTAAATTGTTTATTATTTATATTCGCACAAGGCACTTTTTAGGAAGCACACTGCATCTTTATTACCTTTTCAATTGCTACAGGGGAAAAATGCTATAAGGTTTACTATAATTTTTAGGTTGATTTAGCGCACTGATTGTTTACATTACTGTTTACTTTATTTCATGAAAAGTGTGGGAGCACTTTTTATTGGTTGCAGCTATATCATTTGGTTATCTTATTATTTATATGGGTTGTTCTGGTTTTAATCTTATCAGCACTTTAGTAATTTATTTATTTATTCTTATGATGTATATAACATGCGTTTTTTTAAAAGAATTCACAATTTGTATTCCAACCCAATCTGAAAAAAGTCAAGGTGCCAATTGAAAATATTTGGCGCATCTTGAGCAGTTACGCCGCATACACACGATCGGAATTTCGCTAGCAAAAGACCGATGAGAGCTTTTCATCGGAAAATGCGACCGTGAGTATGCTCCATCGGAATAGTGCTGGCCGAATTCCCGCCAGCAAAAATTTGAGAGCATGTTCTAAATTTTTCCGACGGAAAAACTTTCTATCGGAAATTCCGATCGTGAAACAATTCGACGCATGCTCGGAAGCATTGCACTTGATTTTTTCTCGGCTCGTCATAGTGTTGTACGTCACCGCGTTCTTGGCGGTCGGAATTTGGTGTGACCGTGTGTAGGCAAGACAGCTTGAGCGGAATTCCGTCGGGAAAACCGTCAGAGCTTTTTCCGACGAGAATTCCAATCGTGTGTATGCGGCATTAGAATACTATATCAGGCAAAAATGGGACAGCATTCCTCTCCCAAAACTCCAACAACTGGTCTCAGTTCCCAAACTTCTTTAGAGTGTTGTTAAAAATAAGAGTGGATGCTACACTGTGCTAAACATGACCCTGACCCAACTTTTTTGAGGTGTGTTGCTACCATTAGTTTCAGTATTACCCTATTTTTCCATAAAATGGTAAATTTACTCAGTTTAAACATTGGATATGTTTTCTATTGTGAATAAAATATGGGTTTATGAGATCTGAAAATCATTGCATTCTGGTTTAAACAGTGGCGGCCCGTCCATGGCCACCTCCTACCTATTTTTGGAATAGTGTTGTATAAAAATAAAAAAACTTTAAATTAAAAATGAGCTGAATCCATATTGCCTAATACATAGGGTCCAATACATGGCTACTCATACTCCCACTACTCCCTTGCACTATTATGATGATATCAGTACATAAAATACATGCATATGATGGGAGCTGGGCAACATCATTGTGGCAGCAAAAAAGTCCTAGCCTGATGACAATTTAACATGTTAATTCCAGATTACCAACAACAAAGTGATGTTAAAGAGAATCTGTCCCATCATCTATACTTCTGAAAGACCACACCCATTAATACTTTCCCAGTGCTCCCATGCCATTCCATTCATCTGCTGTGGGCCTCAGAAATACCTAGTACTTCAGGCACAGGGGGGCATGTTACCTTGTTCCCATTCCTCCCAGGATGCAGTGCTCAGATCAAGGTGACCAATGGCAAGGACTGAAGACTGTCAGTTGGGGGGAAAAGAGAAGGCCATGGACCCCGTGTAAGCTTCAACAGGGATTAGACCCAGAACTCCAGACAGAGAATAGACCTGTAAAGGAGTGCGGGGAAGTTAAGTATCATTTGATTGAGGGTGCCCTATTAAGAAAACCTGTCACTATACCATATATGAGAAAGTGATATATCATCTTTAAGCAGTGGGGTAAGCTGATGTCCTTTAAATTATGACAGTAAGAAAAGCAGAAGCCTTGAGACAATAGGCCTTTTTCTGATTTTCAAAACCACAATAGTGTAATTTTTATTATTCTAGGCAACCTTAAGTAATGGAGGCTTTTATCTTCTTGATATAGTTGGTACGCCGGTCGGATCTCCAGGCAGGTAGCAGAGGAAATCCTGCTGAAAAAGAGATTTCTAGGCGCCTTCCTGATCCGTGATAGTGAAAGTTCACCCGGGGAATTCTCCATCTCTGTCAAGTAAGACATTACACTTCTGTATTTTGTATGGATTTATTTTTTTTAATGCTCCCTTCAACCTTAATTATCAGAAAATGGAGACTTTTTACTTGTCTTAGTTTTAGCATTTCTTGTTGAGCAGACCAGTCACATCTGCTGGCTATCCTTGGGCTGAGTGACCGGTCTCCTCCTTGACCCCCTCTAGTTCTGTAAGGTGAGTCTATAGGATGAAGTTCTGCAGACTCCTTTTGTTATGCTGGAGGAGAAGATCCTGAAGCTTAGTGATGGCATCACATGGGCTTTAAAGAATGTTTTCCCCCTGGCGGAAACAGGGTAAGTGATAAAATAAAGGTTATTTATAGGGGTGGATTAAGGATTAGGGTTAAATATCTGATTTAGATTAAAGTGACACTACACACTGGTTTACAAAAAATAAATTCTGTGCAAGTATGTAGTCTTCGTTTAAAAATGGTCTCCTGCCGTCAGGAGACAGCCAACTGGCCATTTATGTACAACAGCTGGACGGCAGGTCGTTAAGTGACACTAAACTCATTTTTTTTTTTTTTTTAAAGAAAATTCTATTCAAGTACGATTCCGAACTAAAAAAAGTCCCTTCTGTTGCTCTTAGGCTCCTCCAAGTCTTCGAAAGGAAGTGACAAGGCCAGTAGATTTTCAATGCTTTCCTTCTGGAATGGTATGGCAGGGGAGTTCTCATACAGTATTTTTGGCAGTGGTTGACAGCACCTTCCCTAGGGTGGGCATGCTTCAGCCTATCCCTATTACTACTCCCAACTAGGGTACCGTGACCTCTCAAAGCATTTCCTGGCTGGGGAACACCTCATGCTTCCAGGGCTACATAACTGCGAATAGGGCCCTGACCAGTCTCACGGGGGCCAGCTCTATTTCCTGCCTCATCTCTCACCCATGTCTCTGCCAAAACTCTCCTCTGTTCTCTCTTTGCATAGGATTTATAACTTATAGGGTGCCACCTAGTGGCCAAACTGAGAATTGTTCTAAAACCCCCTTACATGCTCCCGAGATGGACTAGAAACTATGAATTATGGGATGTGTAGTGCATATAGAGCAGTGTACATAATCGAAACTAACATGCACTAAGTGTTTCAAACAAACAGAAGTGGAGAAAAGGAAATGTTTGGGAGTTCATAGAGGATGTTATGAACTATTTAATGAACAATAGATTACAGGACCATTAATAGGTGGATATGTATTGATGAGTTTTGGAGAAGAAGGATATTGTTTAGGATAGTGTCACTTTAAAGCGGAACTTTACCCATAACAATTTGACCCCCCCCCCCCCCCCCACCACACACACACAAACCGCCCTGCTTCTCCAGTCGAAGCAGATCCTCAGCTAAAAGGACTTCATGGGGTCATCAGAGGGGACCCCCCCCCACTCTTCTCCAGTAAAAAGAGACCCTCAGCTAGGACTGCAGCGGGGTGATCAGAGGGGACCCCAGCACAGAGCCCCCACATCTTCTCCAGTAAAGAGAGACCCGAGCTGCCTTATGCCGCCCCCTCACAATGGTAATAGTGAATGGTTTGTGTGCTGGGAGCGGGCATATCAGACATTGCAGCCGGTCGCAATGCGGAGGCAAGAGAGGGAGCCTTTCATGAGTCAGCACTGTCCTGCTACTGCTGCTCGTTCTGCTGGCCTCATCCACTCTCCCCTCTATCACCATAAACAGCACAGCTGTTCCCGGCGGCTGGGGGATACAGAGAACGCATGGAAGTTGCTAAGCCTATGCAGTGGAGTGATCCTGGTTAGCAGCAACAATATCTCGTTGATTGGGGCCTGGGCCCCTTAGGATGCCTGGGCCCCTTACATGTGTATGGGCTGCCCCCCATGGTGGCCCTGTGTGGGATGCCCCCTTTACTAGACTTGTGTCAGCAAGGGACCACCTTATTCACTATATGTTCCTTCATTGGATTTATTTGACTTCAGCCAGACTAGCCAAGATTTTCCCTGATCAGACCTTTAATTGTTGGAGTTGCCCCTCTTTGCAAGAAGATTTTATTAATATATGTTGTGATTGCAAGACCGCTTGCCTAATCCTGAGCGACGTCTGACGTCACTTCCTTTTCTTTGGGCACACAGAAAGGAAAGGACAACAAACTGTCTTTGTTTTTTGCTTCATAAGGTAAATGAGAGAACTCTCTATCTATTGAGAGACCCCAGATCTCTCAATAAAGAGGACCTGTCATGCTTATTTATATTAATAGGGCTTGTTTACTGTACATTCCTTGTACAGTAATAGGAATAAAAGTAATAAAAAAATTAAAGGGACAGTGCAAAAATAAAAAGTAAAATAAAGGAAAGGAAAGAAAAATGTAAAGCACCCCATCCCTCTAAACTCATGCGCAGAAGTGAACACATACCTAAGTCACGCCCGCATATGTAAACGGTGTAAAAGGGGTGTTGTGAGCAACTGTGATTTCAGTTGAAGGCACATTTTCACCTATCATCTGGAGAGTGTAACATCCAAAGGGAGCGGGCATCCACACACATGGTGTAGTGACGGGACTCAGGGATCCTATAGGATCATCAGTTCACCTGTGTACCTGCAATTGAAGCTAACATCTCACCTGTAGAGTGTATATATGTTTACCAGTTTCTAACTCAAGGACATTTGTCATGTAATATCTGTCCAAAAGACATTTATAACAAGGACCTTCATGTTTTTTAGAGCGATGCTAATGCTTGGATGTCCATTTTTGTATTCTAGCATATTGGTGTTATTGTATATTTTATGTTTAATAGAAGCTGCCAAAAGGTCTCTGACCTCTACGCTGTTTCCGGTTAAATCGATTTTCCTCTAATTTTAGTGAATAGACGCAAGTCTTTTTAAATGCCCTTTCACGAAAAAGTTGCATCCATATTGTGGGGTCACCAGTACGGTATTTGTACATATCCCCTCTCAAGCGTCTCTTCTCTAGAGAGAATAACCTCAGTGCTCGTAACCTTTCCTCATATCTAATATCCTCCAGTCCCTTTATTAGCTTTGTTGCCCTTCTCTGTACACTCGCCAGTTCCAGTACATCCTTCCTGAGGACTGGTGCCCAGAGCTGGACAGCATACTCTATGCGGCTGGACCAGAGTCTTGTAGAGCGGGAGAATTATTGTTTTATCTCTGGAGTTAATTCCCTTTTTAATACATGCCAATATTCTATTGGCTTTGCTTGCAGCAGCTTGGCATCGCATGCCATTGCTGAGCCTATCATCTACTAGGACCCCCAGGTCCATTTCCATCCTAGATTCCCCCAGAGGTTCTCCCCCCAGTGAGTAGATTGCATTCATGTTTTTGCCACCTAAATGCATTATTTTACATTTTTCCACAATAAACCTCATTTGCCATAGTTGCCCACCCTATTCATTTTTTCAGGTCTTCTTGTAAGGTTTCCACATCTTGCGGAGAAGTTATTGCCCTGCTTAGCTTAGTGTCGTCCGCAAATACAGAGATTGAACTGTCTATCCCATCCTCCAGGTCGTTTATGAATAAATAAATAGAATTGGTCCCAGCACAGAACCCTGGGGGACCCCACTTTCCACCCCTGACCATTACGAGTACTCCCCATTTATCACCACCTTCTGAACTCGCCCTTGTAGCCAGTTTTTAATCCATGTACTTACCTTATGGTCTATGCCGACAGAAATTAGGTTGTATAGTAAACCTTTATGGGGAACTGTATCAAATGCCTTTGCAAAATCCCGATACAGATTTGTGGTTACGGTTGTAACTGTTTTTGTATACTATTGTTTAAAAGCAATAAAAAGAATAAAAAAGAAAGAAAGAGCAGGGCATGTTTCTGGCACCTATTAGACTTTTAGATAAGTGATAGAATGTTTTTTTTTACATTATAGAACAAGTCTAGTTGAAGGTGACTAAGAACTACCATTTATACCATGACTAGGATAAATGAGAGCATGCTGACACCAGTAGATAAGAACGGGCAATACCAATGTTTAATTTTTGCTTGCAGCTCTTCTTTGACCCTTCCATGTGATAAAAGAAAACTTCTGTCATGCTCCTTGTTTTTCTTGAGATTAGACGTCACCTGCAACTCCAAATGATCCCATACGGGGGCAGCATAGGAATAGAATTGACCAGCAGCCTGGATAGGGGAAGAAATCCCAGAATAGTAGGAACATTGGACATCAAGGGGTCAGACACTGCAAACACCCGACACAGAACAGACGCTGCCATCCTACTATCTTGCGCCTGCTATAAATTTAACCAGCTAGGTCATTTGAAAATTTTGGATACAAATAATTTCTATCTTCCACTTGCACATGGCGAGCGCTAGGCAACAGTTTTTCAGACTGATTTACTGCTATGTTGTGAATAGTTCTGAATATCAGGCGATCACAATACACAAACACAACTGAATGCACCTGGAGGTAGTGGGGGTGTTAGGGTGAGCAACCTGTAGTGGGTGGGGCCTGCTTGGCCCCTCCCACAGCTTTACTCTCTGTACAAGCTATGTACAGCACAGTGATGTCACCACTACATCTACAAGATAATATCTGTATTTGGAGGCATTTGGTGCACCCTAAGGGAATCTACTATCATTTGTGGTTACCGCGCAATGTATTCAATTGATAGTTTTTGTGTCTGGAGTTCAGCTTTAAACTTTTAAAACTAACATTAATAAAGCATTATAGGTTCACCTTTAAGAGCCATTTGTTTAATTAGAATTCCCGAGCAGGCATCCTTGTAGCAAAGAACGCACATCCTGTATCAGCAAACACATGACATCCAGCTCTGAGTCCTTATCTGAGAACATGTCTTCTTTGGCTGGGCTCCCATCACAAGGCGGCTGACTACAGAGGCAGGAAGACTCGGCCCGCCACAGGATGTGGGTGACACTGGTGGAGCCTAATATCTGTGTAATCCTGTCTATATAGAGAGAATGCAAGGTGTAGATTTCATGACCGCAGTGCAAACCTGACACTGTAGGACCTGCTATGTACTGTACTGAGGGAGAGGGATATACATTATCTTCTGCCAGGGCTGAAAATAGAGGTGGGGGGGGTGGGCTCTGATTTCTAGCGACAGTATCAGATTCTTCAGTCTTTTAACCACTTGGAGCGAGCACCTCCCGGCCCTTTAAGGGGCTTAGACTGCTGGGAGGCAGGGTTTATGATGATGTGACCGCCGTGATTGGCGGTCACATGATCGGGAAGCTCGCAATCGCAAGCAGCGATCAGAAACTTTACTTTAGCTGCGAGTAAGTGTGCCTTGGCACAGCTGTATTTGCACTAATGCATGAAAATACGCGGCCACTTGTTGCCAAGGCCCACCCGCAAAGAGGCTGAATATTTGCGTGCGGCTGGCGCCAAGAGGTTAAGCATAAAGTAAAAATAAAAAAGACTTTTCGATGGACTCGGTCCGACGGACTTTCGGCAGAGTTCCGACGAACTTTCCGAATGAACGGACTTGGCCACAAACAATCGCACTAAATTCTGATGGATTCGAACGTGATGACGTACGACCAGACTAGAATAAGGAAGTTCATAGCCAGTAGCCAATAGCTGACCTAGCGTCGTTGTTTGTCTGTCGGACTAGCATACAGACAAGCAGATTTTTCGATAAGAACTGGGTCCGGCGGAGTTCCGACGGGAAAATTTAAAACATGTTCTATTTCTAAAGTCCGTCAGAATTTTTGACAGTAAAAGTCCGATGGAGCCCACACACGATCAAATTGTCCGACGGATTCGTTTCGTCGGACCTTTGCTGTCGAAAAGTCTGCTTGTGCGTACACGGCATAATATGTAAGATAAACACTTCAGGTATTTATTACCTTTAACAGAGGTCACAGTGCTCCTCCTAACATTGCTTTCATCTGTTTTTTTTATTTTTTTCTCCAGAAGGACAGTACCATCTTTGTCCAGGTATCATCTGGGGTAACCATTTACTTCCAAATGTATATCGTGCTGTCTGTGCAGTTCTTGGCTGTGTTCACAAATGTCTGGCACAAATCTGCTGCTGCCTTTCACCTTACAAGTTGCAGTCTGATTACTGGAGGAAAGGTGACTGGGGAAATGCTTCTTCCTGCCTGCAGCAGAATGAAGATATTGTAGATTGCCCCTCCGAGCCTAGTCACAGTCACTACCCTGCTGTCACACAGGATGAGTGACGGCAGCTTAGTGAAGGTAAAATGGTTGGCTACTGATTGCCCAAGGTTTTCCCCAGAGATCTATCAGGGGGATGGAAGCAGCCTATACATCACTCAGATGTCCTGTTGGGATAAAAGTCGTAGAGTATTGTGACCAATCATAGGTAACTATCGAGGAATATCTACCCTGGGGGTCCCAGTGCCATTCAATCTGCTATCCCAGGCAGCTTTGTTTTTTGTGATTTGCATGCTTGTAACACATAACACATGAATTAATGTTTGGTGGGTTCTTGTGCATGATCAGATGCACTGTTTTGGAGCTTGTGTACCAGGTGAATTCTGGCCTATGGTTAGCATTCACATAGCTCCCAACTGTCCCTGATTTCGAGGGACTGTCCCTGATTTGGAGCAATGTCCCTCTGTCCCTTATTTCTCCTCATTTGTCCCTCATTTTGGTCTGATCCATATAGATGTATATAAAATGCACTTTTTTTTTTTTTCAAAAAGTGTTTTTCAGTGCTAAACCTTTCGTCTGATTTCTAAATTGCTGCATTTGTAAATTCCAAAAGCCAATATAGAGGAATATTAGTGGTAAAAAAAGCATTTGTGGGTTTAACTAATCTTGTTTTTTTGTACAATTCTCCTTTAATGGAGCGTGGGAAGGGGTGTGTCCTATGCCTGCATACTTTTGATGATAGGTGTCCCTCATTCCCATCTCAAAAAGTTGGGAGGTATGCATTCAGGTAAATAGAGAGACCCACAAATACCTGAAATTGCAATGAACCCAACAGCAATGAGCAATAACAATGATGCAGAAAGAACAATAAAGATACACAGGTGATCAGCTGGCATGTAATGGCCTTGGAACTTTATTATTACTTAACCACACAGAGATTAAATAACTTCTATAAACACGGAACACCCCAAAATAAATGGAAACGGATGCAAATGCAAACCACTAGAAGTGCCCTGCCAACTGGGTCTAACTATGAGATCACTAGAGAAACTGATTGGGATAGAAGTATAGATGCTTCAATTGCTGAATTGATTTTAGAGAGAGCAGGTGTATAGAGAACATAAGGGCCACGCCAAAGGTTTAGGAGTCTGAGTTTATTTCATCACAAAAGCCAACAAGGTTTCCTTGTTGTTGGGGCTTAAACTTCTGTTCTTTCAGGCTTAAGTCCTCATGCACACGGATGTTTTAAAAAATGGGCTGTAAAGCTAGTACAGACGCCAGGAAAAAAGCAGTGTTAAAAACGTGATTTATTTCCACGTTTTGCATTGAATTCACTGCGTTTCTCTGTCTCTTCAAAAATCAATGATTCCCTATGGGAGCCCATTGATTTGAATAGAAGTCGCACCAGAAGTTGCATCAAGATGATCCGACTTGCGGTGTGACTTGTGTTCTGAGAATCTTAAAGGGGGAACCCCACGAAAATGTAAAAAAAAATTTCCATGAGATTCTCCCCCAAGACGATACCAGACCCGGTCTTGTATGGATCTTAAGGGGAACCCCCCACACTGAAAATAATAGCGTGGGGTCCCCCCCACGATCCATACCAGACCCTTATTCGAGCACACAGCCCGGTAGGTCAAGAAAGGGGGCGAGCGAGCCCCCCCCCTCCTGGACCATACCAAGCCACATGCCCTCAACATTGGTGGGTTGGTGCTTTGGGACAGGGGGGGCCCTGCATATGGACTTATAAAGTTAAAAAAAGGAAGGTGGTAAGGGGATCGGTAGTGTTTGAAATTTGTATAGCAGCCTGGGTAGGGTCGTCATTTTGAGGATGGACGCATGTCTGAACCAGAATATGGACGGTTTATCCCATTTTTGGAGATCTTGGCGTACATTGTGTAATTCCATCTGGAAGTTTCTGCTATAAAGTTCTACTAAGTCAGCAGGGAGTCGGATGCCCAGGTAGGTTATAGCTCCCTTTTTCCATTGAAAGGGGAAGTTTAGTTGATATTGCTTGGCCAGTTCCGCGTGTAGGGACACGTTTAAGGCGAATGACTTGGAGTAGTTCATTTTAAGGTTGAATAAGAGTTTCCAGAATTTGAAGAAGATTGGGTAAGGACGTTAGTGGCGAGGATAGAAAGAGTAGCACGTCGTCCGCAAAGGTCGCAATCTTAAATTCTCGGTCCCGAATTCGTATAGTTTTGTTATTTGTATTGGCTCGGATGCAGCGTAGGAGGGGTTCTAGCGTAAGTATATAAAGCAAGGGGGAAAGGGGGCATCCCTGCCTGGTTCCATTATGGATGGAGAAGGCGCCTGACAGATGGTCATTGACCTTAACCTTCGCTCTGGGGTTAGCACATAATGATAGGATAAAGGCCCGCATATGGGGTTGGAGCCCCAACGAGGTCAAAACAGCGTCTGTATAATCCCAGGCCACCCCGTTGAATGCCTTCTCCGTGTCCATTGCCAGAAAGAAGCCCCCCTGCTGAGAGGAAGTGAGCCAGGTATGCAGGTTCAGAGCCTTAATGGTGTTGTCCCTGGCTTCTCTCCCAGGGACAAATCATACTTGGTCCAGGCCCACCCTGGTCAGAATGTGGTGAGACAGGCGGTTTGCCAGCATTTTGGAAAAAAGCTTCATGTCCACAGGGAGGGATATTGGGCGATAGTTAGCAACATTGGTGGGGTCTTTCCCTTCCTTGGGGATAACAGAGAGGAGTCTGTCTGACCTGTAAGGATCGGTGGGGAGGGAATTAAATGCTTTAAGAAAGTGTGGCGCCAGAATGTCTGAGAAGGTCTTATAATATAGGGCTGTATAACCATCTGGGCCTGGACTTTTACCTGGTTTTGTGGATTTAAGTGCCTCTAGGAATTCCTCTGATGTCAAGGGGGCCTCTAGGGCCTGGGAATCATCTGCCGACAAAGTAGAGGGACTGTACTTACATAGGAAATCTTTAATTACCGGTAGTTCCTGACGGTTCAACCACGCAGCTGGATCCGTGTCCCCTGAACGCAGGTTGTATAGACTACTGTAGAAGGAATGGAATCGATGTGCAAAGTCCTCGTTTGTAGTATATGTCCTACCCAAGGAGTCCACAATGTGATGGATCATGGAGGCTAGTTTGCTTGTTGAGTGTCTCTAGCTATTAACCTACCCGATTTGTTATTCTGTTCATAGAACAGTTAAGATAATATGTCGATATGCCCTTTTAAAAAGCTCTTCTAGTAGAAGTGTACGTGCTTCCATCAACTCCTGCGATGTTGTAAGTGCTAATGTGCGTTTGTGTTGGGCCTCCATGGTGTGCATTTTATCGGACATATTGATATTTTTTTTTTATGATGTGGCTTTAGTGAGACCTTAACTTTAGAGAGATTTCAACTCACTTCCTAATATGCCACCAGAGCAGAAAGTAAACGGAAATCTCCCCAATGAGATACAAGCAGTAAAAAAACTCTCATAGACCTAAACCTACCATAAAAAGTATTCTGAGCAGTGTCTTATTGCAGAAGAGAAATGCTATGTCTCTTCTGCCATAAGACAAACTTATCTGACCGTTCACAGTCTTATGTTGAATGTGCAAGCGCAGCTTAGCAGACATTCCCGACATTCTGCAGTGATACCAGAATTAATGACTAGTTACGTGTCATCCCCTGCTGACCATTCAAGAGGCCAAAGGAAAAAGTAGGAAATACGCATGGTGAAGATGTCAGTGCCCGCTTCGCTGGAAGATGAAGATAAGTATCTGTGGACTTTAGTTACGTTTCAAAGTATGTGTAAGGACACTGCAAAAAATGGCGACTCAAAAGTCAAAAGTTTTGAATTGTCACTTGAACAGCAATCTAGGGGAAATCTTTCAGTTGGGACACTTGTTCCATTGACTACTAAAACAAAAACTCCTTAACTGCTTGAACAGAGGAAGTAAAGGAAAATCTCCCCAATGAGATAAAAACAGTTTAAAAAAAAAAAACATTGTCACGGGCACCAAATATTCTGCAAAAAACAAACATTTTGAGTTGTCACCTGACCAGCAGTACAGAGGAAATCTTCCAGCGAGGACAGCTAAAACAGGATTTCCTTAACGTTCAAGAGATATTTACTCACTATTGTGCTCCCTAGTGAGATTTACACAGTTAAAAAAAATATCATAGAAGTTTTAAAATTTTCCTGCCCTCACTACCCAGAACCTTTACATACAGTTAGGTCGCTGGAAGATGAAGATAAGTATCTGTGGACTTTAGTTACGTTTCAAAGTATGTGTAAGGACACTGCAAAAAATGGGGACTCAAAAGTCAAAAGTTTTGAATTGTCACTTGAACAGCAATCTAGGGGAAATCTTTCAGTTGGGACACTTGTTCCATTGACTACTAAAACAAAAACTCCTTAACTGCTTGAACAGAGGAAGTAAAGGAAAATCTCCCCAATGAGATAAAAACAGTTTAAAAAAAAAACATTGTCACGGGCACCAAATATTCTGCAAAAAAAAACAAACATTTTGAGTTGTCACCTGACCAGCAGTACAGAGGAAATCTTCCAGCGAGGACAGCTAAAACAGGATTTCCTTAACGTTCAAGAGATATTTACTCACTATTGTGCTCCCTAGTGAGATTTACACAGTTAAAAAAAATATCATAGAAGTTTTAAAATTTTCCTGCCCTCACTACCCAGAACCTTTACATACAGTTAGGTCTATATATATTTGGACACAGGTACGCTGTTCGTTTTTTTTAGGTACTTACCCAGCTGAAAGTGCACACTCTCAGGTTTAATTTGAGGGCATGTACATCCAAATTGGAGGAACGGTTTATAAATTACAGCTCTTAAACCCCCCCCCCCCCCTTTTTTTCAAGAGACCAAAAGTAATTGGACAATTGAATCAAAAGCTGTTTCATGGCCAGTTGTGGGCTACTCCTTCGTTATTTCTTCATCAATTAGGCAGGTAAAAAGGCTGGAGTTGATTCTAATGCCCCGTACACACAGTCAGAATTTCCGACGGAAAATGTCCTATCGGACCATGTTGTCGGAAAATCTGACCGTGTGTGGGCTCCATCAAACTTTTCCTGTCGGAATTTCCGACGGAAAAAATTTGAGATCCTGCTCTCAAATTTTCCGACAATAAAGTCCGATCTGACTTTTTTCGATCGTGTGTAGAGAATTCCGACGGACAAAGTGCCACGTATGCTCAGATCAAATTACGAGACCAAAGCTATTGGCTACTAGCCTCTACGTAGTTCCATCGCACGCAACAAACGTCACCACGTTCAGAATGATCGTATTTTCCGACAACTTTGTCTGACCATGTGTATGCAACACCAGGGTCGGACAAAATCCATTGGAAAAAATCCAACGGATTTTGTGGTCGGAATTTCCGACCGTGTGTACGGGGCATAAGTGTTGTATTTGCATTTGGAATCTGTTGCTGTGAACCTACATCATGCGTTCAAAGGAGCTGTCCATGCAAGTAAAACAGGCCATTGTAGGGCTTCAAAAACTAAACAAATCCATCAGGGAGATAGCAGCAACATTCGGAGTGGCCAAATCAACAGTTTAGTACATTCTGAGGAAAGAAGAACGCACTGTGAGCTCAGCAACATAAACAGGCCTGGATGTCCATTGAAGACAACAGTGGTGGATGATCGCAGGATCGTCTCTATGGTAAAGAAAAGCCCATTCACAACATCCAGGCAAGTGAAGGACACCCTCCAGGAGGTGGGCGTATCATTGTGAAAGTCTACAATTAAGAGAAGACTTTACGAGAGCAAATACAGAGGGATCACCACAAGGTGCAATGCATTCATAAGCCTATAGAATAGAAAAGCCAGTTTTAAGAGATATACTGTCAGCCCAGATTCAGCCAAATGCAGCTTGAAGTTGATTGGACGGCGCTTCATAGTACAGATAGACAATGATCCAAAATACACTGTAAAAGCAACCCAGGGCCTTTTGAAGGAAATTAAGTGGAAGATTCTGCAATGGCCAAGTCAATCATCTGATCTCAACCCAATTGAGCATGCATTTCACTTGCTGAAGGCAAAACTAAAGGCATAAAGACCCACAAACAAAGAACAACTAAAGACAGCTGCAGTTAGAGCCTGGCAAAGCATCAGAAAGGAGATAACCCAGTCTTTGGTAACATCCATGGGTTCCAGACTTCAGGCAGTCATTGCCAGTAAAGGATTGTCAACAAAATATAAAAAATTAACATTTTATTTATGATTATATTTATTTGTCCAATTTGTATAAAAATGGTTGCCGTTCCTAAAATTTGCACTTGATATTTATGTTCAACCCCTTGAATTAAAGCTGAAAGTCTGCACTTCAAATTCATTTGGATTGTTTCGTTTTAATTTAATTTAATTCTGGTGGCATACAGAGTCAAATGTATGAAAATTGTGCCTGTGTCCAAATATACAGTATCTTACAAAAGTGAGTATAACCCTCACATTTTTGTAAATATTTTATTATATCTTTTCACGTGACAACACTGAAGAAATTACACTTTGCTACAATGTAAAGTAGTGAGTGTACAGCTCGTATAACAGTGTAAATTTGCTGTCCCCTCAAAGTAACTCAACACACAGCCATTAATGTCTAAACCGCTGGCAACAAAAGTGACTACACCCTTAAGTGAAAATTTTCAAATTGGGCCCAAAATGTCAATATTTTGTGTGGCCACCATCATTTTCCAGCACTACCTTAACTCTCTTGGGCATGACCCAAGAGCTTCTCAGGTTGCCACTGGAGTTCTATTCCACTCCTCCATGAGACATCACAGGGCTGGTGGATGTTGGAGACCTTGCGCTCATTTACCTTCCATTTGAGGATGCCCCACAGATGCTCAATAGGGTTTAGGTCTGGCGCTTCTTTAGCAAGGCAGTGGTCATCTTGGAGGTGTGTTTGGGGTCCTTATCATGTTGGAATACTGCCCTGCAGCCCAGTCTCCAAAGGGAGGGGGATCATGCTCTGCTTCAGTATGTCACAGTACATGTTGGCATTCATGGTTCCCTCAATGAACTGTAGCTCCTCAGTGCCGGCAGCACTCATGCAGCTCCAGACCATGACACTCCCACCACCATGCTTGACTGTAGGCAAGACACACTTGTCTTTTTACTCCTCACCTGATTGCCGCGACACACGCTTGACACCATCTGAACCAAATAGGTTTATCTTGGTCTCATCAGACCACAGGACATGGTTCCAGTAATCCATGTCCTTAGTCTGCTTGTCTTCAGCAAACTGGTTGTGTGCTTTTTTGTGCATCATCTTTAGAAGAGGCTTCCTTCTGGGATGACAACCATGCAGACCAATTTGATGCAGTGTGCATCGAATGCCCACCCCTTCAACCTCTGCAACTTCAACTTCTTTGGTTGACCATGGCGAGGCCTGTTCTGAGTGGAACCTGTCCTGTTAAACCACCGTATGGTCTTGGCCACCGTGCTGCAGCTCAGTTTCAGGGTCTTGCCAATCTTATAGCCTAGGCCACTAGGCCACTTTATGTAGAGAAACAATTCTTTTTTTCAGATCCTCATGGCACCATGAGGTGCCATGTTGAACTTCCAGTGACCAGCATGAGAGCATGAAAGCGATCACACCAAATTTAACACACCTGCTCCCCATTCACACCTGAGACCTTGTAAAACTAATGAGTCACATGACACCGGGGAGGGAAAATGGCTAATTTGCCCAATTTGGACTTTTTCACATAGGGGTGTACTCACTTTTGTTGCCAGCGGTTTAGACATTAATGGCTGTGTGTTAAGTATTTTTTCAGGGGACAGCAAATTTACACTGTTATACAAGCTGTACACTACTTTACATTGTAGCAAAGTGTCATTTGTTCAGTGTTGTCACATGAAAAGATAATAAAATAATATATTTACAAAAATGTGAGGGGTGTACTCACATTTGTGCGATACTGTATATGGACCTAACTGCATACCTAACATTTTTGTGAAGACACTCAAAAAATAGGGACACTTGTTCCAGTGACAGATAAAAGAGGTATTCCCTAACTTTTGGAGAGCCACTCTCACTTCTTTTATGTCTGCAAGACAGCAAAAAGAGGGAAATCTACCAAATGAGATGCAAACAGTTGATCACTGTCACAGGGACTACAAATTTAGAAAAATCCACAATTTTGAGTTGTCACTTGAGCAGCAATACAGGGGAAACCTTCCAGTGGGGACACTTGTTCCAATGACAGTTAAAAACGGATTTCCACACATTTTGATACGTTTTTACTCACTTCCTATTGTGCCTTCAGAACGGGAGGTAAAGAAAAATCTCCCAAATGAGATACAAGCAGTTATTTATATAAAAAAAAAAAAACATCATAGAGGTTTTAAACCTTCCCTTCCCTTGCTTTCCAGAACCAAACCAAAGTTTTGGCTTTAGATATACTTAAAGTATTTATAAGATATTTACAAGCATCTATGTTATTACATACAGTACTTACATATTCTGTATACACTTTAATTATAGAAGTGGAGAGTTTGTGAAAAAATACTGGTCTGGTGTTTTTCTTTATACCAAATCACTGTGGAATGTGAGCAGTGCCATTACTTTCCAGTATAACCTGTAAAATTCCTTCCGATTATAATCATTACATTTAACCCTTGACTGGCAGTCCAATTTGGTGACATTGAAGGCATATCATTGTCTGTCTGTGGGAATCTGATTCATCTTTAATGTGTATTTTATTTTCCATTGTCCTGTGACTCATTGTCTGATAGGACAATTCATTAATCTCCAGTGTTTAAGTAATCGCATATCACTCCTATTTGTGATTTAATTACAGCCACGCAAGATAGAAATTGATGGGTGCTATAACCATATTCGCTGGCTAAAGACACGTAGACAGAAAAGGCACATAGAAGTGTTGGAATGTTGGAATTCCGGTGAAGAGCACCTGTCATTGTACAGGAAATATTGGGCCTAATTCATGGAATTGCAAGAGACAATTTTGTGTTTTTTGTATCTATTTCTTTCTTTCTTTCTCTTAGCAATTAAATGTGAAATATCCATTTTTCATAAGTGCTATTTTCAGAGTGAAACTCTACACTAAATGTATTATGATAAACACATAACAGCAAAGTAGGTGTAAAACCAGTCACTGTTATCTTGCACAGGTTTTGAAGTTGAGCCTCGGGGGTAATAAACAAAAAAGATACCCATTTCCCCTCCCTCTGGCATTGCTAGGGCTAATTGCTTATTTTGTCTAGTGGTAGAAAAATAAGGCTAGCTATAGATGGCTCAGCCGCGGGTGGCCCTGCAAGCATCATTCGGCTTGACAAAAGTTGATTTAAAGATCAGCTGAGCTAAGAGGAAATTTATTAGCCTAACGGTGACTGCTTCCAATAGCGTTCTATCAGATGCAGTCACTGTTCTTGTGTTGTAGAGTAGCGTGGGTTAAGCAATTGGTTGGTTGATCAAGCCATGTATGGCTATCTTAAGCTGTAGTATTACCCTTATTTCTCCCCTCTCTCGAGCAGCCGACTCACAGATGTCTTTAAACCTTATACCCCGTTCCCACATATACCTCCCCAACTAAGAACAAAGGACAAATGACACCAATCAAGAAAATGTGGCCATTTTATTATATTTTATTAACAAAACAAATAGTATTCCTTAAAACAGAAACAATTTACTGTACATAATCCAGTACCCGTAACATAAAGGTTGCCGCTCTTGGGAGGCACCAAAGAACCAACATCAGGTAGCTGCATTATTATAGCCAT
Organism: Lithobates sylvaticus; assembly: GCA_028564925.1. Lineage (NCBI taxonomy): Eukaryota > Metazoa > Chordata > Amphibia > Anura > Ranidae > Lithobates > Lithobates sylvaticus. The sequence goes on from CM053031.1 coordinate 261,259,870, forward strand.
GCAACACTGGCTCAGGGACAAACACACTTCTCCACAGATACCTCCTTGTTACCACTTCCCAGTTAATCCACCATTAAAGTGGGAGTAAACTTCCATGGTTGACATTTACCTATAGGTAAGCCTATAATAAGACTTGCCTATAGGTACAGTAAATATCTCCTAAACCTGCACCATTTAGGAGATATTTACTTATGAAAGGGCCAGTGAGATCATGTGCGAATGCGCTCTGAATGCCCATGCCGTTTCTTCAAAGTCCTGTGCTATCAATAGCGGCTCCCATGCGTGGGAGTGACATCATTAGGGCGCAGCCAATCAGACGGCCAGAGGATGTGACCCCGGATGGAAGACCGGGTGAAGATGGGAGCCCTGTTAGCGGTGACAGTGCGTCACTGGAGGGCTTCGGGTTAAGGTAAGTTTCACATAATATATTATTATTATTATTATTATACAGGATTTATATAGCGCCAACAGTTTGCGCAGCGCTTAACAAAATAAAGGCAGACATTACAATTACATTACAATTTGGTACAAGAGGAATCAGAGGGCCCTGCTCGTTAGAGCTTACAATCTAAAAAGAAAGGGTCAATTGATACAAGAGGTAATAGCTGTGGGGGATGAGTTGATGGAGGAAGTAAAACAGTGTTAGTTAGAAGCAGGATAGGCTTCTTTAAAGAGAAAGGTTTTCTCTTTAAAGAGAATATAGTAGTATGCTATGCAAACTAACACATTATAACTTTACCTTGCAGGTTTAAACAAAAAAAAGAAAAAGCATGGGGATTTACTACCGCTTTAACTGGGATCCAACAGATGACGCCATACCTTAGATGGGTCACACTATGAACTGTTCCAAAACTGTTACCACCTCCAAAGACCCCAACTGCCAAGTCTTTAAAAACAGCAGTTAAAACCAATGCAACACAGGGCGGGAGGGTGGGAAGATTCCTTCTCATCCATTGCTCCAAAGGGATTTGCTGCGTTTTAGGATCTCCACCCTGCAAAGCCCCCAGCAGCCCCTCCTACACTTTACAAACCAGCCAATAACAGTATGTGACCATCCACCAGACTGTATTTAACATAACCCACTCATTTCCTGTTTCCCCTATCCCCCCTTCGTCCTTTTTTTTTCTTTTTGCTTTGGGCCAAGACCTTGAGAGGCCCCTCATCATTTAACACAAGGGGCTTGAGATGAAGTATTTAGTTATACTGTTGATAGATCTAGCAATTCATCTACAGTTGAAGAGCAACAAGGTTATCCACAAATTCATTGGGTCACCCCAACCTTACTATTAAAACTGTATGTCTTTTCACTGCTTAACTATTCCAATTCTCGTTCAATTATGTTGGATTGTAGACTCACCCCTTGCTGGTGTGAACATGAGCCTTGACTCTGACTCACTGACAAAATATAAGCTAACCAGCATTGTGCAACCCTTGTAAAATAACCATCTCTGACCACCCACAGTCTTTTGATGCCAACTCGGTCCTGACATCGCATCCTTACTAGTCCTCATCCAGTCTATAATCAGCAGCACCATTCACCTAGTCATTGCAGATGTGGTGGAGAAGTTTGTACATAAATCCTTGCTACATAGATCCATCCAAAATTACTCAATCTGATTCCGCCATCATAATGTTAATTTCAGATGCATTATTAATATGTAAATGATACTTTATTTTACATAGCTAAAAATAGAGTGCAGACTTGTCTGTGTTCCAGTAAAAATCAGATAGCATTTAGATTTTCCTTGTCGCATAAAGGCAGTGACCACACAGTAAAGCTTGCCAGTAAAGGGAGATACTTTATTGCTAGAGGAGGCGTGGCTTGCATAAACACACATTGTATTTATCTATTTTAAATGTCTAATTTAAAGTGATTCTGTTGACATGAACAGAAAATGCAGGTCACACCTGACATGCAGAATACAGGACTTTCTGCAACTTGTTAGTGTAAATAGGTCATATTGAAAAGCATTGGTTTTTATTAGTCCCCGTATTTTGCATGCAATGAATATTCTATAGTTCATGCATTTTGTATGCAATTAATTTTTTTTAGTCTCTGCATTTGTATTCTCTGAAATCCAAAAACCAATGGTAAAGAGATGATCTTAATGGCTTTGATCACTGTCCTGAAATGAAGAATAATCCTCCTATTTTTTGGGATATGTGATGGAATGAAATATAAATATCTTCAGAAGGCTTTACTATGCTAAGCAACGATTAAGTTGGGGGACTTTTTGATTGTTTTAGTCCTTTCTCACCTGTGATATTCAGGGTGATTGTACTTCTATGGTAGGTTCTTTTTCAATCGCCAGTCTAAACTGTATTTTAGGGCATGGCAGCCCACTTTTATTGAACAAAACAGAAAGTTCACATACATCAGTTGCCCACGAAAATGCAGAGCCACCTGTGTCCCTTGTCAGCAGCTCTGCTGCTCTTCTTATCAGTCCCTCTGACTGTGATTCCCAGCTCTCCTGGTTCACTTGACTTTCTTAGCCTTTAGTTAAAGCTCTTTGCTGTATGGCTCCTGGCATCTGTAAAGGGGTTCTCCTGACACCCGGATAGGAGTAGAACTGACTCCTGGAACGAGACCTCCTGGCTGCTGGCTGGGGCTCCTCCAACAATCGGTGAGACCTCCTGTCTCTTGACTCGTGGCTGGTGCTTCTCTGACCCCTATCTCCAATATGGGAGCTGTCTCCACTCTGGGAGATTTGAGGTATCCTCAGGCTTGAGTATATAATGACCCTGCACACCTGTGTACTCACACAGGCTGCAGGCAATTTATAAAATCCAGACACAGGATTGAAGGTTCCGTCGCACCCAGTACCTTTTGAAACCTTCAAGCTCCAAGTCCCAATCCAGTAATACAGAATTTGGAGAAAAACACAGCTTTTTTTTGCTCAGAAACAATAGTCTGTATCTTTACATTAACCCTTAATGAAAATCGTGTGTCCTTTTTCTCCTACATTTTGACAGTGGCAAGGCATCACACTATCACACAATCTAACCTGTCTGATTATACTGTCTGGTTGGGTCTCAAGCCCTACTCCATAGAAGTCATGTTTTCCATATACTGAACTGATAATGGCTAAAGAGCCTAAAACCGCTGAATGCAGTTTGGAATACATGACTCAATATTATTAGGCTGTAGTTCACCAGCTGTTCAGGACATGTACCTGGCCAATGAGGTGTAAAGTAATGATTTACATGGCCCTGCCTCATTGGAATGAGGAATAATCTTCTTACTTTTTGAGAAATGTAATGGAATAAGACACAAAATCTTTCTGTTTCAAGGTGTTACTTCCTTGCCTGAAGTGCTTGCTCAGAAATTACACAACTGTCAGAAACCATGAAATCAGACTGAGACAGAAGTACAGTTAAATCACACTTGTTTAATAATAAAAGTAAAAAGAACAAACGTAGTAAAAACATAGCCAAAGTTCAGTAACCGGAATGGATAGTCAGCCAAGCCAGAAGTCAGGGATCAATGTAGTAGAACAGCAAGCAGGATCTGGAGCCAGAAGGGATGTCAGCAAAGCAAGTCTTGAACAGGATCGCAGGAGATAGTTTCTGTGATGATGACCAAGGCGAAGGCAGAGATCCACTGGGCTGAACAGCTTAAGGAGGCAGGAGTGACGAGCAGGATATCATCAACAGCTGAGTACCTGTGGAGAGATAAGAGCTGGCAATTAGCCGACAGCTGAGCGGCCAGCTCAGAGAAGGAAGGGCTGGGCCCAGCCCTGACAAAATCCTGGTGCCTGTGCAGTTCTTGGCTGTGTTCACAAATGTCTTATGCCACGTACACACGGTCGGAATTCTCGTCGGAAAAAGCAATGATGGTTTTCCCGACGGAATTTCGCTCAAACTGTCTTGCCTACACACGGTCACACCAAATTCCAACGGTCAATAACACCACGGCATACAACACGTTTGACTGCACTATAAAAGGGAAGTTTAATGCTTCTGAGCCTGCGTCAAATTGTTTCCGAGCATGCGTCGGAATTTTGCGTGTCGGAATTGCATACACACGATCGGAAAATCCGATAGAAAATTTTTCCGACGGAGAACCTAAGAACAGGAAATTCCGACTGAAAAAGACCGATGGGCATACACACGGTCGGAAAATCCGAAGAAAAGCTCCCATTTGACTGTTTCCATCGGAAATTCCGACCGTGTGTACGCCGCATAACACAGATCTTGTGCTGCTGCCTCTCACCTTGTCATTTTTATAATAACCCTCATACTTCCCAGTTATTACAAAATGATGCTTTGCCCCTTTTCCTCATCTGGGGATGTCTGTCAGTGTATGACCAGCCCAACTAGATGCTTTTGCACCAGTTTATTTATTGCATTTGCAACTGTCAATCATTGTGTGACTATGACTACAATGAGTTTAAGACTGCGGATGGATGCGGGGATATAAATAAACTTTAAAGACCCGTCATCACTAAAGTAAACATCTTGATCAATTGCCTATTAATCACTGCCTCAATACATACTTGTCATTCCTCCTTGCAGACATCCCATTCCTAAAGCATTTTGCTTCCTAATCAATCACAATGCTCCTGTTCCAGCCACAATGGATGCTCTTCATTGATGATGATCCACCTTATGTCACCTGAAAAAACACAGGCAAACACATATATAACAAGGACACAGAACTGATTTACTTTTTGCCACTGAACAATAACACACACGTGAGGGAGGTGCGCAAAGCATCAACCAAGTTCTCTAATTATAGCAGCGGTTATCCAAATATCCACTGTGGTCTGTAATGAGTTAAGTAAGGACGTTACAGTAGATTTTCGGTGGCTGGTGTTTGATCTTTATTTAAAGAGTACACAGTATGTGGTCAAAACATATTTTTTTTTTTACTTTAAGATAGTGTGGGAAAGGGTTAACACCCTTTACTGCTGTTCATTTAGGTGATTTTGCTTCACTTTCTGTACAGAAGATCAGGTATAGAGAGTAAATGTCACTAGCAGGAACATAATGGCAATAAGAAGGCATGTAATTAATAAGGTACAGCAAGGAACTTTAACCACATGCCGACCGGGCCATAGCCGAAAGATGGCTACAGCGCGGTCGGCTTATTCTGGATGGACGTCCGTAGGACGTCCTCCCAGAATCTTTCTCCCGCACGCCCACGGTACCACGGTAAGCGCCCGCTGATAGCTGATGAGGCCGTTTACCACGTGATCGCCTCGTCAAATGACGGAGCGGTCACATGTAAACAAACCGGCGTCACGTCATGACGCTGGTTCCTCCCTCCCTGTACCGATCGGTACAGTGAGAAGGGAGAAGCAGAGAGGGGGAGAGATGGCAGCAGCAGCTGTGGGCTGGATGTGTAGTGCCCACAGCGCTGCTCTGTGCAATACTCTGCCAACACTGTGCAATACTCTGCCAACACTGTGCAATAATAATAAAAAAACCAGCAGTGACTAAATACCACCAAAAGAAAGCTATATTTATTTTTTAATTTTCATTTTTTTGATTTATAGCGCAAAAAAAAAAAAAACCAGCAGTGATTAAATACCACCAAAAAAGCTCTATTTGTGTGACAAAAAAATCATTTGGGTACAGTGTTGCATGACTGAGTAATTGTCATTCAAAGTGTAAGAGCACAGAAAGCTGAAAATTGGTCTGGTTAGGAAGGGGGTTTAAGTGCCCAGTGGTCAAGTGGTTAACGCTAGTGGACTAGCAATAGTGGTAGACCCAGGCTTTAGAAATGGAAGGAGGTCTTTGCAGAGACTTGCTACCGCTGGCACGTGCCTCACGATGTGTGCTCCTAAAAGATAGCATGGCACCCGAACCAGGACCAGGTTCCCAGTTTTTTTTTTTTTTTAACCTGCAAGATAAAGGCATAATGTGCTAGTATGCATAGCATACTAGCACATTATGAAATGCTTACCTTAGAATGAAGCCCTCCAGCAGCGAGCTGTCATCACTGACAGGGCTTCAATCTTCACCTGGTCTTCCTTACGGGTTTGCATCCTCCGAGTTCGCAGTCCATTCAGACTGCATGCACCAGTGATGTCACCAGCTGCATACAGTGTGAATATCTCCTAAACTTTATTATAGACTTACCTGTAGGTACAAGTTCAAAAACAGGGTTTACTTCCACTTTAAAGGGTTAGTCCACCTTTACATAAAACATATTTGTGGAAAAGTGCAGCGCTAACTAAATATTCAACATCTAACGTGAAGTTAACAAATTAATAGCAAAAAATAAACATACATAATAACATATATTCAGTGATGATAATAAAAAGTCCATAGTGACCAAAAACAAGGAGTCTTGAATGGGTCTAAGTGAATTCCAGATGATGAAATCCAATGGTAAGTAACAAAACAATCCAAATAATTAAATCCAATAAAAAGTAAATGTCAATCATGTAGAATCTTGAGTGAAAGTCCCAATAAAGAGTGAGTGACAAAGAAAATCCACCACCAGAAGCACTAGTCGCTTACCGGAAAACGTGGACTCACACAGGTATACACCTGGTGAGTCAAACAGGCTTTAAGGATGACCTTATGAGGCAAAACACGTCGGGTTGTCACGCTGATCCCTTTATTACTGTTGAGTTGTTTGAAGCGCTTATCTTTTTTGGAATATGTAAGTGTAACTCTTATATATTTTTAATAAATATTCCTTACTAAATTATGCTATGTGCCCCTGTCTCCTTCCATATTCTCCTGGTTGGGCTCATTCACCCATGTATCATTAACCTGCTACATCCAACGTTTTATGAGAACGATCGTCCGGAGATCTCATCCATCCAGTGAGCCTGGGTCCCTTTGGTCATCCCTCAAGCCCGTTTGACTCACCAGGTGTATACCTGTGTGAGTCCACGCTTTCCGGTAAGCGACTAGTGCTTCTGGTGGTGGATTTTCTTTGTCACTCACTCTTTATTTGGACTGTCACTCAAGATTCTACACGATTGTCATTTACTTTTTATTGGATTTCATTATTTGGATTGTTTTGTTATTTACCATTGGATTTCATCATCTGGAATTCACTTAGACCCATTCAAGAGTCCTTGTTTTTGGTCACTGTGGACTTTTTATTATGATCACTGAATACATGTTATTATGTATGTTTATTTTTGCTATTAATTTTCTCACATGTTAACTTCACATTAGATGTTGACTATTTAGTTAGCGCTGCACTTTTTCCACAAATACGTTTTACCCAATAACACTTTTTGTGCTGGCTGCTAACGCTTAGATACTTGTTTACTTTGTTCACCTTTACATAAAGATAAAGAATGGAAAGGTGAACTAACACTGTACACCCACCCCAGTCCCAAAAGCACTTACCGTTAAGTACAAGCTGAGTTTTTTTTGTGCTGAAAATGCCCCCCTCTGCTTATACTCGAGTCAAGCACTTTTCTGCAGCAGAGAATGACATTTTCCGACCCGATTTTGGGGCCCCGTATCTCGGGGCCACTTGGTGCTAGGAACCCCAAATTTGGTGTGCAAACCCAGTGGAACCAACACTACAACATATCCAAAGATGGGGTTCCTAGTGACCCCGAGATACGAGCCCCAAAGTCGGTCAACTGTGTCCATCTGCAGCAATGTCATTTCGGGACCCTTTGGGTCCAGAGATCCCACGTTTTGGAAGCAGCTAGGGGGCATTTAGGAACCCTTAACTACCAAGTTTGAAGTTCGGGGGACCTATGGCTGCAAATGGGCACAGTGAGGCATGCAAATGGGTACAGTGAGGCTGCAAATGGGCATTGTTGACCCTCTTTTCCACTTACAGTAGCTGCGCATTTCTCACCCTAAGCTTATACTCGAGTCAATAAGTTTTCCCAGTTTTTTGTGGTAAAATTAGGTGCCTCGGCTTATATTCAGGTTGACTTATACTCAAGTATATATGGTATCTCTAGGGTTGCTGAGCTGTAAACACCCCCTTGCAGCTGTTCCAGTGGTCTGGGGATTTCAAATACCTGCTTCTCCCTCTTTTCTGTGCAGTGCTTCCAGGACGGACCAGATCAACTCACTGTAAACTGTGCTGACCAATAAGAGCTGATCTGGTCCATCCTGGAAGCACTGTATGGAGAAGAGGGAGATTTGGTGGGGGTGGGAGTGGTGGTCTTAGGGTGTATGGTGTTAGGTTCACATTTGTTCTGTAAATGTGAACTAACACTTTAATCGGAAGATGTGCCCAAAAAAGCCAAGCAGAGAGCAAGGACTAGTCACCAGTAGTGCCTGTGGTCACCCTGCAGCTGATCTTTCCCCATTATGGACTTATCATGCCTTCCTTGTTCTAAGACTGTGTCTATGTGGGGAGGTGGCCATCATGGTAGATGCAGGCTATGACAGAACCTCCAACAAAAAGAACAAGCAGCATAATAGTAAGGTTACCAAATCTCCGGAGACTAGCAGTCAGTGCCTTAGGTTTTACACTGCAGATATACAGCTATGAGGCTGGAGGTACAGGAACTACACTGGTAATTTTTACAATTGCAGACAAAACTCACATTTTCAGAGTATTTTTAGGCACAATGAACATTTATAGATGCTCCCTATATAGTAAATCTTCACTCTTAATCCAGGTGCACTTTAAATTGAATTTGGTGCCATGCTGCAAATGCCATTTAGTATGAGAGCAAACACATGCTACACCCTGGATATACCATACAGAGCACCAAAGAAGCCCCAAAACCAAGGACATTGTCATATGCAAATACCAACGTTCACCTCCACCCCCATCCTATGCCTAATGACTGATCCATCAATATGACACTCAGCCCCACTGACTAAATGTAAAGCCTTGGAGGTAGGGTGCAGAGCTAAATGATGACTAGTGGAATTCCCATAGCCCCAAGCACTCTTGGTGTTTAGTCCTGGTGCATGAGGCTCTTGTGTTTTTAGGTACAGCTAGACTGGTCCAGAGCAAGCAGTCTGCTTTCTGGACATTCATCCCTGAGTGCATATTGCCTCGGATGTAAATACTGCTCTATGCACTGTAGAGCCGCAGCAACTGTCAACGAGGCTGAATGTTTTTCTCCACCTGCATCTAAATGCTCTGGCCTCATACATCGGGCCTAAACACCCAATGTGCATGAGGCCAAAACTGGCTGGGTTTTGGCGCCCCTAGGACGATCTTACAGTTATCACCAACTCTTGGGTAATAACCAAGGGTGATAGGGACTCCTGTTCTAGAGACAACTGTCAATGGTGGTATATAACTCCTTAGTTTGCAGAAATGTCCACTTCCGTTTGTGTCCCTGTGGGGAAAAAAATTAAGAAAAACTCCCCAATGGAGATGCAGATAGCAATAAAAAAACTGACAGAGGTTCTCTATCCAAAACTGGAACAGAGGTTTTGTGTGGATTTACACCTTAATGTATATATAAACCCAAAAGCAAATATATTGCAGCTTACTGGTCTTTAGATGTGGTGGCTACATTCGTTTTATTGTTTTGGCAAGAACATTTCTGTAAGTACAAAAAAATACCTATTGACTGTGCAAGAGATATTTACCCCTTGTGCGCTGTGCTGAAATCTCAAACAATTTTATCAGATTTTCAGGCTATCTTCTGGGAATTACTGAACACATCCTCCCTATGTCACAGAGAGGAGGGAGATGTTTTCAATCCAAATCAGGAAAGAAGACATGAGTGACAACACTTTTACTCTATACAGTACTGTAAGTGAGAGTTGTCACCCTAGGACAGGAAGTGTGTAACTGGCAGGATTGCCAGGTAGAAATACAGTACATGAAACCTAAGCTTTCAAAAAAAAAAAATGCAGCCACCATTTCTAAGGACTGTTAAGCTGCACTACATTACAGTTTTATTTTTGAGTGTAGGTACACTTTAAAAACTTGCCTACCTCCTTCTTGACCAGGCCAGTTTTCAGTTCTCAGCACTGCTGCACTTTGAATGACAATTGCTCGGTCATGCAGCATTGTACCCATGTGAAATTGTTATCATTTTTTTCACACAAATAGAGCTTTCTTTTGGTGATATTTAGGCATCACTTGGTTTTAATTTTTTTTTTGCTAAACAAACAAAAAAAGACCTTCTTAGTTTCTGTTATAAAATTTTGCAAACAGGTTATTTTTCTCCTTCAATGATGTGTGGAGAATGATGAGGCTGCACTGATGGGTACTAGAAGGCAGCACTAATGAGTAGGCACTATTATGTGGCACTGATGGGCACTTTTAGGCGGTACTGATGGGCGCTAATAGGCAACACTGATGGGCACTGTTAGGGCTGCCCTTATCAGTGCAGATGTCCCCTTTCACACTAGCGGGTTACCGGCTCTCTCCTCTCCTCACGATGTGACAGCGTGAGGAAAGGAATGCCGATAACCACCAAGTGTTAGATTGGACACAGCTGATCATGTGGTAAAGAGCTGCTGTGATTTGTCCCTTATACCTGTGATCAGCTGTGTCCGAAGGACACAGCGATCACAGAGCATGACAATAACAATAGACATTTGGCTATAGTGCAGTCAGCAAGTGGTTAACTAAAGGGAAAATATTCAACACTACTTAGAATTAAACAGAACAAAACAAGTTATTAATGGCTGCCTTTCCTTCCCTACTTTCCACAGCATATTGTTTGCTGTAAAATGAATGGTACACTTTAAATCTTTGATCCCCGATGAGTGGGATTAGTGACGTTAATACCGATAATTGAGCTTCAATGTGTTGTACATCGTATAAAAAATTTACAGGGAAATGTCACGAATGGACAAGCTGGTGGATTAGACATGCATTTTGAAACCATACATCAAGGAAAAGCGCCAGAGGGAACGACACCCTGCCCTTATCTACCTTCCGGTGTTTTGGGATGCACACGCTGCTTTCCTAATCTCCCTCGCCTCTCTCCAATGAATAGGCAGATTTAGGAGCATAAATAAGTGTGGAAGAGGCTGGGTGGATCAAATGAAAGCTGAGTCACCAGAAACAACCAACACAATTCCCTCCTGGAGAAATTTGTAGAAACCTGACTCTCAAAACGTCATTGTTCCCCATATTACCCCTTCAAATTCAGCATCATGGACTTTGACATATCAGTCATGTATATCTTAAAGGGAATGTGTAGTCTTTATATTTTTTTAGATAAACAAGGTCAACCTGATATAAATACTCAGACCATTATTTCTTTTTGTTTTAGAATACCTTATTTATTTGTAGAACCTTTAATAAGAAGGGTAGGAAGAATGTTGGGCATTTCAGCAGAAGGTTGGGGGGCGAATAGGGTGGGAACAGCAACCTAGGCTGCCGAATAAGTTCACAGCTCCTGGGAGGAAATAAGGTTGCACTTTTGCTTGCTTGCCTTGGGTACTAAATGATCTTATCCTAGCACTGATAGGGGGCAGCCATATTTAATCATTACATTAGGTGCTGCTTCCTACTTTGAATCGCTATGCAATAATTCTACTTTCCTGCTCCTTCTCATAATGCAAGTCTACAAATGGGCCAACTAAATGAAAATAATCCATAGAAACATAGAAAAGTGACAGCAAAAAAGAAAGAGTGGTTCATCATGTCACTGCGTGGCTAATGTCTTATCTCAGCAGTTGTTAAAGTCTATTTAGAACATTAATGCCGCGTACACACAACTTTTCGACAGCAAAGGTCCGACGGAACAAATCCGCCTGACAATTCGATCATGTGTGGGCTTCATCGGACCTTTGCTGTCCAAAAATCAGACGGACTTATAGAAATAGAACATGTTTCAAATTTTTCCACCGGAACTCCGCCGGACCCAGTTCCTATCGCGAAATCCGCTCGTCTGTATGCTAGTCCGACGGACGAAAACCGACGCAAGGGCAGCTATTGGCTACTGGCTATGAACTTCCTTATTCTAGTCCGGTAGTACATCATCACATTCGATTACGTTGGACTTTGGTGTGATTGTGTGTGTCCAAGTCCGTTCATTCGGAAAGTCCCTCGGAAGTCGGCCAAAAGTCTGTCGGAAAAACCGTCGGACCTAGTCTGCCGGAAAGTCCAGTCGTGTGTACGCGGCATAACAATACATTTCCCTTATATTGCCCATTTTGGCTTATTAAGTGTTTTGTTAAATTTTTAAGTACCAAACATACCTGTTGGTCTTCCAGTGATTTCCCAAATTCCTCCTGAGTTATCATCAGCAACTTCCATACCATGGGGCTTCTGTCTACTCTTGACTCTCAGCTCCAGAGTTGTCCTCACACAAAAATAAGTAAAGGTGGATTTAATCTTTCATAAATAAGCCTTCACATTTATGATAAAAATAAGAATTAATATTTTAAAACTATTCTTTACTTCCCACATCTTGTGCTGAATGTTAACAGATCCATTTCTGTTCTAGAGCATACTATGTGCCCCTAAACCCAAGCCAACTAAAACATTTTTAGTGAATTTCACTAGACGTCATAGTTCAGTTCTGCACCCTGCATCCCACAAATCACATTTGGTCATTGGGGCCAACTATCATCTTGATGGTATATAACTTCAGCTGCCTATGTCTCTGGACTTGTTAATTATTTATGGCATGCAGTCTTCATTGTAGGGAAGCTCTGTAATCTTTGATCCTGAAGCAGCTTTACTGATGATGATCAGAAGAGTGAACTTATGCCAATTACAAATCATACAAGAACAATCGCTGAGCTTGTCCTGTCCCATCATATGGAGAACGTGATACAGCTGTATAAACTTGTATAGCCTCTCCCTCTCTTCAGGCTATAGAATGAAGTAATCATATTGCAGCCTACAGTCCTTCTGCAGTTTGGCACCCCCCTTGGTGCTTCCCATACCTTTCTCTTGGCACCTCACTTTTCCTGTTTTTTGCACATTTACATGCAAACCCCCTCATTTTACAAATGCCACTATGCCTTCCTACTTTCTGTCTCTGTCTCTGCTGATCACTAGTGAGTACTACGGAGGCCTGGTCTTCATTCAGTTATTGGTTGGAGTGTACTGAGCTCCGTTCCTTTGCAAGCTATTGGCTGGGTTCTCTTGGGGCTCAGTTCCCCTAACAGTAGTTAATTGGGGTTCCCCTGCAATTTTTTAGATGAGTTCTCCTGGGGTTTAGCCCCCTGCCAGGCATTGTTTAGGTTTACCTGAGGCTCAGTTTCCAGTCAGTTGATTGTTGGGTTTTTCTGGAGCTCAGCCCCTTAAGCCCCATACACACGGTCGGACTTTTTCATCAATTTGGTCCGATCGGACAAGGTTGTTGAAAAATCAGACCGTGTGTATGCACCATCGGACAGTGTTCGTCGGTTTGTCCGTCGGACAAAGTCTTATCTCCTGTTGGAAAGATTTCCCGTCAACCCGGTCCGATCACACCAAATCCGAGCGTGTGTACGCTTGTCCGACGGACAAAGTGCTACGCATGCTCAGAAGAAATTCTGTGACGGAAGCGCTCGGTCAGGTAAAACTACCTTTCCTAATCGACACAGCACATTCGTCACGCTGCAATGTTAAAATGTCTTTAATGCAGCGCATTCTCTTTTTCTTTACAATGCAACAAGAATGACATCTTTTAGCTGCTCCTATTCACCCGCACTTCTCACAAACTTACTTCTTTATTACTTTTTTTGGGGGAATACATATTTGAAGGAGATTATTTTTTTTTTGGAGGGGGTTTGTATGTCTCAACTTAGCAAAACCACATTATTAACATTTGTATTTCTTGCTTACATTTACTAGGAGTTTGTTGGTTGTTGGTGCCCCTTGTTAATTCTTGGATTAGTGAAATGTACCTGCCTACTCAAAGAAAAACTGTCATTGTAGAAAAGTAAAACACAATAGTCAATGATTATTTCAAATCAAAAAAACCTTTATTTAGGTCTCAGCAACAGACCAAAGAGGAACGCAGCCATGGTGAAACTTGGGGAATTTGCAAAGCCTTGGACACCCATGGCAACCATCATTTTACAGACTTAAACAATTGGGGGCATGAAGACTACCTATCTAAATAATAAGGGAGCGCAATCTGGTCCTGAAGTCCAAAACATCCGGAACTGCAGCAGATGCCATCTAGGTCCCCAGGCTCTGGTACTACGAGAGGCTCCATCTTCTCTCAGACCAGACTGAGTCCAGGTTGTCACTCTCTTGTCTTCCTTGTACGCTTCCTTCCACGCCGTGGTGCTGGTGCTGGTGGGGTGGCAGAAGGAGGAGGAGGAGGCGGAGCAAGGTCACTCTCGCAAACATGTGTGAGGGGAGTCATCTCCCCAGCCATCCCCTCATTTAGTATTTTGAGGATGACCTCCTCACACATGCTGCGTTGCCCCGCCTCCATACCCGTAAATTTACTTGTAACCAAGGAGGCAAAGGCCTCCTCGTAGGTGGGTGTGGCATAGAGGGAGGCTGAGGCATCTTTTATCAGCTGGAGCGCTGACTCTCCCACCTCCCCCATTTTTTTCGCCCTTCTGTAGGGAAGGCGGAGGGGAGAGACTTGGGAGACAGTCAGGCTCCTACGCCTACCCCCCTCTTGGCTGCCACTACCCCCTGCCTCCTCCTGACTGCCACCTTCCACAGCCACCTCCTGGCTGAGGTCTTCCTGTGTATGAAAAAGGGACATAGTTTCAGTTATTTGTTCATCAAACACACACAATTCTCATCTAGTGACTGTTGCAAAATGTTTTCAAATACAAAACCATACAATTCTCAGCCCTGCAGTTTAGATTCTTCCCAAAAATGTCTCCCACACCACTGTCTGTTGATATGTCAATCACGTTAGGAAATAAGCAATTGGGGATCCTGAATTAACTGAACATCATTCATTATTCAACAAACTGGTTCCAAAACTACTATACCTGGAACAAGCTGGGCACCTGCACATATTCCTGACTGGAAGGCCCAGGTTGCTCCTCGGAATCCTCATCAGGGGTGGCGTGCGTGGAAGGACGCGTGCAAGGAAGAGTCGAGAGTGACTTCCTGACAGTAGCCTGGTCTTTGAGAAAGTGGAGCCTGTCATAGTACCAGAGCGTAGGGACATGGACATCAGCTGCTGCAGCTCCAGATGCTTGTGACTTCAGGACCTTATTGCGCTCCCGGAAATAGGTAGTCTTCATGTTGTTGATCTTCACTTTTAAGTTTGCGACGGTTGCCATGGGCAGGGTAGGCTTTACAAATGCCACCAGTTTCAGCAGGGCTGCGTACCTCTTTGGTCTGTTGCTATAATCCCTGTGTTTTGCCTGCCATAAGAGGGGGAATTGCCGGTATTTATCAATGAAGTGTGGGAGAAAGCTCACGTTGTAGAAGGCATCCATCACCTCTGCAAGACACAACGCCACACAAAACAATATAAATAATGTCAGCCTAAACTCTCCTAATCTTCTCCATAAAGAAGCCTCAAGTTCTAATCAGTCTAGGCTAGTTATGTACCAACGTCAAATTGTACCTTCGTTTGTAGCGATCGTCTCGTGCGTGAGCTTTCTCTCCCCTCGTCTCCCAGATCGTGGCTACGACACAGGCGTGTGACGTTTTATATACAGTGCGCATGCGTCAAACTCCGCCCGCCCCTGACGATCTTTCTCGTCTATTCCCCACCCCTTCTCTTTACGGCGCAGTGGGGAGAGCACATGGCGGGGACACAGCAGGTGCGCCCCAAATATCCCCCCAACGAGGAGGAGGACGAGGAAAGTCCGGAGGCAGAAACGTCCCGATCCCGGAGCCTGAAATTCAAGGCCTCCAATATGTCATTTGGAGAAATGTTGGAGATGGTGGACATATTAAAGAGGAGCGACTATGATGGGAAGTATGGGCCTTACCTCAACCCCAATGTCCGCAAGGCCAAGATCATGTCTAAAGTTGTGAGAAGGCTGTACAATCATTTTGGGGTACAACGATCCAAGGAGCAACTGAGGAAACGCTGGTCAGACCTGAAACTGAGGGAGGCCGATCAGTACAGAAAGATCAAGAGAATTCTTCTAAAAAGTAAGTAGTTGTGTTTTGTGTTTGATTTCTTGCTTGCATACTGCTCCATGTGGTTTGATTTTTACAAAGTTGTACATTCCAAAATGGCCACTTTCATGTTCGTCTGTGCATTCGATCGTACTCAGCCTCGATCTTTCTGCCACTGTCATGGTCGTGTGTGTGTCCATTCGATCGTACGCAACCTCGATCGTGCGGCCACTTATAATACGATGTTTGGTGTTTTTTTGGGGAAAGGAAGTTTGTTCTCCCTAGAAATGTCATCCAGAATGTAAAGCCAATTTATTCAATGTAAAGGAGAGGTCACCCAGTAGCTGTTTACCCATCTGGACTCGAGAGCACTAGTGCTGGGACACCCAAACCCCCTTTTTATTAGCCTTTTCCACACATGTGCTCCAGTGGATACTAGAGGGGGGTCTCCATCACACAAACTTCTACCAAAAAGCTAGTCAGTTTAGCACCTTTACAAAGTGACTTCATTCATGTAGTTGACATTTGTAACTGGCCAAACTAAAATAGTGTCCGTCACTTTCAAGCAATGTTTGTCATTTCCTATTTCTGCCCTCAATAGCTTGTGTTGCTAAATCTTCCTTTTGGACATTCTCATAGGGGAGCGAAAACTTGGGCCGTCTGAGGAAACCCCCAAACCAACACCTACCAAAAAAGGGGAAAGAGCAGAAGCACAGGAGGAGGAGGAGGAGGAAGGAGAGATCATCGAACTTGGAGAAATTGTCACCACAACAGGTGAGTGTGGGAGAACACAGCTACTGGTAAGCTAATCCATGTATGGCTGCCTCATTTCCAACACCCCATTTTTGTTTGTTTGTGGTTTTTAGGTGACGTGGATGTTGTGGAAGAAAAATCGCACTTTACCACAGAGAGTGCCCACGTACTCATCGGAGAGATAATGGTCTGCAATAGAGATCTAGATTACATAAAGCAAAACATCAATGATGTTCAACAAAAATTGAAGAACATCATTGATATTTTAGGAAAAATATGAAAACGCACCAAGTAATTAACACACATTTGTGCCAGCTTCAGAACACATTTGCAACTTAAAAACTGTCTGAAATTTGGAACATGCACACATTGTGTCCACATGTGCTAGCTCCCACCATGGTGGATGAATGGCAACGTTTTTTTGGGGGTGCAAACACTTTACGAACTACGAAAGTGGTTGTGGTGAAGGGTTGCACCCCCAAAAAACGTCCATTCATCCCCATGATGGAAAATGGCACTTTTGATGCTTCTAGGCATGTGTTTTACCATCTAATGACCATTTTCAGTCCCAAATTGTGTGCATGTTCCAAATTTCCACTTTTCGGGGGTGACCCCCCCATGTGATGAAGGCAAGATCAAACACACTTTGAACATATAGTCATGTCTGATCTTGTCTTCACTTTACAAAGTTGAACTTTCCAAGTTCCTAGGTTCTGTTTTGCTCCATGCCTGGTTTTACCAATTGCGGAATGTTTGTAAACAATGTTGTAAATAACCAAGATGTTGTCAGTTTTGGCGTGAAGATTGTAAATGCACTTGGGAATGTTTTCCTAGTAAACTTTTATTTTTCTAAATGTGTGGCTTCCTTATTTAAAAAACACAATGCATTATGTATGTAAAATGAAAAGGATATGGGGGGCAATGGGTGTTATTTACTAAAGGCAAATCCACTTTGCACTCCAATTTTCTTTCCCGGGGAACTTTTTCAATGCACTTGTAGAGCATAGCGGATTTGACTTATGTAAATGACACCCACAGTGCTTTGTACGAAAACACGGAGCACAGCATTTTGGAGAATACACACATGTCAGACCTGGTGATGAAAAGGAGTATTTTGGGTGTCAGTTATGCAGTACAAACCTTCTCTAGACCAAAGATTAGGTAGCAAACACACAACATGAGAATAATCTTTTTGGGAAGAAGAGACTGTTACCTCCTTTTGGCCAGAAAGTGCATTCCCACTGTCGAAGGCAAAGGGAAAAAATGTCAAAGTAAAATAAGCTAAAAAGAAGACTGAAATGACATGAAATCATAGGTTGGTTAAAATATCAGATTTATTAAAAAATGCCTCTCACACATCGTCAGGCAGAGCAATGGCCCCCCTACCCACAAAGTACTGCATATATTGGTCCCGGAACACACGGGCATTTAGAGGGGGCAAGCCTGGACGTGCCACTCGAAGGGCTGTGAGTTCGGCATTTGGAGGGCCCTCCACATCTGGGCCAACGGGCACCACATAGTTCCTGTTATGTCTTTTGAGGAAGTTGTGCAATATGCAACAGGCAAGAACTATGTGGTTCAGTTTGTATTCCGCCAAGTTAAATGCCGTCAGGAACAGGCGGAAGCGGCTGGCCAGGATGCCAAAAGCGTTCTCCACAACTCTTCTGGCTCTGGACAGCCTGTAGTTGAAGACCCTCTGGTCCGGGGTGAGGGTCCTCATCGGGAACGGCCTCATCACATGGGGAGTCAACGCAAACGCTTCATCTGCGACAAAGACGAAGGGGAGTCCTTCGGCATTCTCCTCTGGAGGTGGCAAGCACAGACTGCCACTTTGGAGACGCCAGTAGAACTCCGTGTGCGTAATGGCCCCACCATCCGATATCCGGCCGTTCATCCCCACGTCTACATACATAAACTCGTATGTTGCCGACACCACCGCCAACATCACTACACTATTAAACCCTTTATAATTATAATAGTAGGACCCCGAGTTGGGCGGTGGGACGATGCGGACGTGTTTCCCATCAATTGCCCCTCCGCAGTTAGGAAAGTCCCAACGGCTGGCAAAGTGGGAGGCCACAGTCTGCCATTCCTGTGGCGTGGAAGGGAACTGTGGAGTGAAACAAGAAAAAAAAAATTAGTCACTTTGCACCTAAACATTGCAAGCAGATTAGACAATCAACATCTTGGAACAAGAGCATTGTATAAAATTGGAGGCTGGAAAGTATTTGCACAGAAAAGTAGAGGCTCCCCTTCACAGATTACTCACCCCCCCATCAATCCCCCCACTTCTGATGGGCCATTGGCAATAACTAGGGGTTTTGGGGGGGGGGGGGGGGGTGGTGGACAGCTAACCCTCTGCACTTCATTGATTGGCAAATGGCTCAATAATGTGGGCTAGTTTGGCCAGACCCTCTGTACTTAACACTATTGGCAGGCCACAGGAAATATCAAATAACATTTCAACCCCCCCCCCCCCCCCCAAAAAAGGCAGGCACAGTGTGACATTATTAAATTACCAAGCAAGCTAATAGGAGGGAAAGAAGACAAAAAAATAGGAAATGGAATGTATGGAGGCAGTCCCTTGCACTACATGCTTTGCTGAATTCATCCCTAAAGATGCCCACTATAAAGAGGTAGGTATATAGTGTGTATGGACCTTGGGAAAGCCAGCAGATAAAGGATTGGTACCATCTGACAGAGCAGTTGGGGGAGGGGGTTCCTAATGAGTTTGCCCCCCCCCCCCCACCAAAAGAACAAAAAAAGGGGGCTCTACATGAAGTAAACCACACAGCAAACATTTGTGCATATTTTAGGGGGTGTTTTGGGGCAAACAATACTATGCAGCAGACAAAAGACATTGCTTAAGTGACTAGGCCATAGGTGTCTATTGGGGCAGAAGAGCATGCTGGTGAGGTAAGTGAAGGGAAAAATGCATGAAGGAGAAAAGGGGCACAGCATATTAGAACATATTGCAATCATGGTAATTAGGGAAGGAGGTCAAAAATACAAGTCATTAGCAAACAGAGCATACATAGAAGGGAATAGTAAAGTAGAAATGTTACCTTAATATAGTCCTCCTGCAGGACCTGAATGATGGCAGAACAGGTCTCTGGAATAATGATTCCCAGGGCCTGGGGAGAGATACCTGAAGAGAACTTCAAATCCTGAAGACTTCTCCCTGTCGCCAAGTACCTCAACGTGGCAACAAGCCTCTGCTCCGGAGTAATGGCTTGTCTCATGCAGGTATCCTGCCGGCTGATAAAGGGGGTCAGCAAAGCCAAAAGACGGTGAAAATCGGGGTCCGTCATCCTGAGAAAGTTCCTGAAATCATCAGGATTATTCTCCCGGATCTCACGAAGCAAAGGCATGTGCGAGAACTGGTCACGCTGAAGCAACCAATTCTTGGTCCACATACTCCTCGTCACTCTGTTCATGGACGGGTCTTGGGTCAAAGCTAAAAGCCCGACACCAATTCCGCGTACAGCACGAACTCGGCGACGAGTACGCACGGGAAACATCGCTCAGAAGGTCACAAAAGGTCGGCTGGTCAGAACGGACAAACAGAAAGCACCGATAAACAGCAAGGCCTGAAAGAACGAAGTGAATACCAGCAACGAGCA